>OZ020607.1:63054224-64254224 GCA_963971545.1 Philophylla caesio
TTAACACCAATAACAGTGTCAGACTTGAAATCCAAGGCAGAATCTCTCTTGCCAACAAGTGCTACTACGGACTAAGTAGGCAATTGCACAGTAAAGTCCTCTCTCGACGGACAAAAACCATACTATATAAGTCTCTCATCATGCCCGTCCTATTGTATGGCGCAGAAACATGGACGATGACAACATCAGATGAGAGGGTTCTTGGAGTGTTCGAGAAAAAGATTCTTCGAAAGATTTATGGACCTTTGCGTCTTTGCGGCAGCGAACACGGCGTGCGATGGAACGATGAGGTGTACGAGCTGTACAATGTCGTAGATATAGTGCAGCGGATTAAGAATCAGCGGCTCCGCTGGCTAGGTCACTTCGTTCGAATGGATGAAATAGCTCCAGCCCTAAAGCTTTTTGACGCAGGTGGAAAAAGACTTGGCTATACGTGGGATTTCCAATTGGCGCCAGTTAGCACAAGATAGGGACAGCTGGCGTGCTTTATTGACCTCGGCCAAAATCACTTAGGCGGTTAATGCGACAATTAAGTAAGTAAGTTATATTGACAGCTGTAAAAATATTTTGTAGTCCCATAACTGGTTTATTTTTAGCTTATATAAGTCTAACGAAATAATAATAATAATAATAATAATTTTGGCGCTTACACTATATAGCTCAGTGTTGGGCCGAGCTTCTCCTACCAATTGTGGTGTGCGTCTTTATATTCTACCACAAATGGAGGGAGCTACAGTTTTGTGCTGACTCCGAACGGCAGATGTATTTAATGAGAAGCCTTTTCATGGCAGAAATATCCTCAGAGGTTTGCCATTGCCTGCCGAGGGGTGACCGCTCTTAGAAAACACTTTTTCTATGATTATGATTTTGCTTGCCCTGCCTGAGATTCGAACACACCGGCATATCGAGTTATAGCACGCACCGCTACCAACTCGACCACAGCGACCACAAGTCGAACGAAATAAAAAAAAAAAAGTAACGTGGGAGGGCTGAAGCCCCTGTAGCCCAGCCCCTAGATCCGCCACTGGTGTAGATTAAAAATAAAAATCAGGTTATTGCTATTCGCCGAGTAGTACTATTAGTTAAAGAACTTACATACCTATTTCTTAAATTTATATTTGAAAGAAAATTTGTTTTAACATGCTTTGCACATAGTACTAGTTTTGTTCTAGTCAGCAATCAATGTTATTTAAATTGAATCCGTCATACATATGTATGTATGTATGTAAATATATACGTGCAGTAAGAAATATAATTTACTCTCAGTGCAAGTGATGTTGTTGATCTAATGGTATCGACAGAGATCCTATAGTAGTTTTAAACAATTCTTTATATTTTTCAAAGAAGTGATACTACTTCTGCTCCATAAAAACTCAAATTTATTTTGATTGTAAAATTTAAAAAAATCTTCGAAAATTCTAGCTTTTTTACGCAATAAAAACTCTAATTTATTTTCATTATAGTTTTACTTTGTGTTGACTATTGGACAACTTAGTTTTCTTATATTTAATTTAAATTATTTATAAGTCTCTTACAAAAATTATATAAACCAAGTTTCTAACTTTAAATAATTTTTTAATAATTCAAAAATTTTACAATCTCTATTGAGCTCAAGGCTAGTTTATGGAAGATTTTTGTGAAAAAATAACAATAGTTTTTTAATGGTAGAAATTATAGTACTATTTCGGAAATCACCACATTTCCTCATCAGACTTTATTTGTTATAACCACTTCTCCCAGGCTTCGAACCCGGGATCTGGATCAGGCCTGCCCTATAAAAAATCCACGAGGCAAAAATAAACCTCCTTGGTGGAATGTTGACATTGACAAGGCCCACAGGCTCTGTTGGAGAGCCTTCAACCCACCGAAAGTACCCAAAGTGACGCACAATGGGAAATTTACAAGTCGCATTTAAGAAGTTATAAAAGGCTCCTTAGACACTCGAAGAGGTCTCCATGGAGAGACTTCTGTGACTCTCTGGAGTCTGTGTCTGATGGATCAAGGCAGAGGAGGGTCCTCTCTAACTCAGCCACTATAGTGCCAAGATGCTTCCTAAGGTCTGATGGGACGTGGACGTGGTTCGGGAAGGACACTCTGAAACTTCTCCAGGAGACACACTTTCCACACGCCTCAGGCGTGTTCGCAAATAGATCAGCCGCAGAAAGAGAACAATCGGCGCATGCTGAGTTCCTGACAATAGAGAAGGTAACCTGGGCAATTGTAAAGGTTTAAAGGACACCTTACAAAGCTCCGGGTCTAGACGAAGTCTCGCCGGTGCAACTTCAAAAATCATTGCAGCTAAGTGCTAACTGGCTGTTTACTTTGTACGTAGGGGTGTTTAACCTCAACCACATTCCGGAAATGTGGAAGAAATCGAGAGTAGTGTTTATTCCCAAGGCAGGAAGAATATCGCATGTCAATCCGAAGGACTTTAGACCTTTCAGCCTCCGTTGCTTTTAGCTAAAGGTGAAAGAAAATGGTTTGGGTATGAATCCGGACAAAACTGAACTTATTCTCTTCACAAGGAAATACAAGGTCCCTCCACTCGCCAATTACCTGGGCGTGATACTAGACAAAAAGCTATCTTGGGCAATGAATGTTCAGGAGCGCGTGAAGAAGGCAACGGTTGCCTTGTACTGCTGTAAGGGAGCTATCGAAATAAAATGGCGCTTATCCCCTAAAATCATGTACTGGATATACACGGCTGTGGTAAGACCAATCTTGCTGTATGGGGCGCTGGTGTGGTGGCCGAGCCTTGACAAGAAAACAACACAACAAGCACTAAAAAGGGTGCAAAATTCCGGCGCTAATATGCATAGAAGGGGCTTTACGAACAACCCATTCTGAGGCTTTAGACACCAAATTAAATATACTCTCGATTCATATTGCTGGAAAACAATTCGCTGCGAATGCCGCTCTAAGACTCCGTCAGCTGCCTGGATGAAAGTCTAGCCAAGGTGGCCACGCAACAATCGTTAATAAACTAGCTTAACCAAGAGGTGCAAAATGATAATACCTCAAAGAGACCGGTGGTCCAATGGGTACCCAGTAGGGGCTGAATCACTTCACTTCTACACCGATGGCTCAAAGCTTGAGAACAGGGTAGGAGGGGGTGTTTTCTCAGCCCAACTGGGTTTAAAAAAGTCTTTCCGTTTTCCGGATCACTGCAGTGTCTTCCAGGCTGAGATCGCTGCAATACAGGAGGCGGTGGGCTACCTACAAAGAAAATAAGTTGGATATAAAGAAATCTTCATTTTTTCTGACAGTCAAGCAGAGCTAAGGGCTCTTGTTTCTGTCAGCTGCAACTCCAAAACGGTGGCAACCTGCCGCAAATCTCTAAATGAGATGGCGAAGCAGTTTGCTTTTTACTTGGTATGGGTGCCAGGGCATAGCAACATACTGGGAAATGAAACAGCGAACGAGCTTGTAAGAGGGGAAACATCCATGCCACTTTCACCACGCTGGAAGGGTCTAGGTATGCCGATCGCTACCTGTAAGCTCATTCTAAGGGACTCATCCTTTAAGGAAGCAGGGATCCGCTGAAACAACGGTAATATTCAAAACTCTTGTGGCCTGAATGGGACGTCAAAAAAGCACAAGGTCTGCTCTTGCTGAGCAGAGGAGAGCTGTTCTTAGCTTTAGGCATAATAATGATAGGTAGACACGTACAGAGACTGGGGGCCCCTACAATGACTGCTGCAGAAGCTGCAGAAATGGAAAGGAGCCTGAAACGGTTAGGCACCTCCTATGTGAATGTCCCGCACTATGGGCAAAGAGAAGGAAATTCTTAGAATCAGAGTTTTTCAGCGACCTGTCCAGGATAGAGGTATGCATGCTATTAAAATTTTCAGATTCCACTCGCTGGTTCGAATAGGGGGATTTTAATCCGCGTGATACCACAATGGGCCTAATAAGGCCTAAGTGTGCTGGTGAGATCGCTGGCAGCCACTTCTACCTAACCAAACCAAACCTAACGTTTTTAACTCCGTTTTGTAGATACCGTTTTTTGAAAATGCCTTTTGGCATTACTCCGGCTCCTAAGATCTACCAACTGCGAATGCAATACATACTGCGCGACATCAAGGGGGCAGTTTACCATGTGGATGATATTCTAGTTTTCGGCGCCGACATCAAATCGCACGATGACATTTTACGTTGAATTGTATGCAGATTGAAAGAGAATGGCGTTACATTAAACAAAGACAAGTGTGAAATCGGTACTAATTCCCTGAATTTTTTAGGACATGTCGTCGACTCGCGAGGTATCCGCCGAAACAGTTCAAGGATAGCGGCCATCGAAAACTATCTAACACCAACAACGTTTACCGAGTTGAAAAGGTTCCTCGGTATGAGAACTTTTCTGGGTAAGTTCGTTCCACTCCTTTCAGTTATTACGCAAGCACTCAATGAGTTACTACGAAGTACTACAGAATTCCGATGGGGAAGCAGCCAGGAAACATCATTTCGGCATCTCAAAAAGATGCTTGCCCAAGCGCCGATCCTCAAGCTTTACGATCCATCGCAGAAAACTATTCTTTCGACGCATCATTCTACCGCCTGGGCGCCGTTTTGCTACAAATCGGCAAAGGGGACATACTGCGTCTAATAGCATACGCGTCAAGGTCACTGTCGCCGGCAGAACGAGGTTATGTACAGATAGAGAAGGAAGCGTTAACGATTACCTGGGCGGCAGTGGTAAAATTCCTCACTGGTAAAACTACTCACTGTAATAAAGTTCAGTATAGAGACGAATCACGAGCCATTTTTACGTTGAAAAATTTGGTCGGGCTCACACCAAGGCTACAAAGGTTCAGACTGCGTTTGATGAAATACCAATATGAAATTTATTACACAGTCGGGGTGTATTGTTTAAATAAGACAAAAGTTACTAACTAATTTAGTAATCTGTAAATGTTATCAGAGAAAAAAAAGAGTACAATTCGTTATCTTTACCTTTTTTCAAATATGGAACTATTTTGAATTATTTTTTATGTTGTAATGTTTCATCGTTCCATGCTTAAAGGCAGAGATGTAGAGTTTTCTGTTAACCTGTGCAGTAAGAGTTATGTAGAGCACTCGTTGGATACTCTTTGCACTCTTTAACATAGATATAAGTGATTTACTATGTAACTTATGTACCTATGTACAAACATGAATTTAATTAATAAAACAGTCTTGAAATATAACTTGGAACCATCTTATTTTATGGGAATCATCTTATTTTTGTCCATTTTTGGTGAAGGATATGGAGGCCTAGCCCTTTTCTACTACAGGAGTTTAGGTAGTTTCTTAGACTACCTCATTTTTTTCCTCATTCTATACAAAAATTTCCGTGGGACAAAAACATTCGTTTGTTTGTTATTTTCTCATGCCTCAGAGGTGCTTCAGTATACATATATACATAACATATGTTAATACAGAAAAACTAAAAAAAAAAAAAATTGTAATGGAAATTATAATATACATACACATGTATAGAGGCAGAATAATGGTTCCTTGTGCAGAAGTCCACAAAAGTGGGGAATGTTTCAGATTGCCATTCACCTGAGAGTGGCCAAAGCGATTCTTTAGCATGCGGTTCAATCAGGCAAATATCCTATGGGATAGGTGCGGAAGGTGCGGCTGCGAGCGGGCGTCTGTCTTGGAGCAAGCGGCTCGCTATATACATTTCAAATGCCCCAGAATATGGTTGTGCGCAGGGCTTGGGACCCGCCACCTAAAAACAAATTACCCATGAAAAGCAAAGCAAAGCCTCGAACAGGACCCCCCTTTTCCACTGGTGGTTGCAAATGGAAAGGATGGCCTCCTCTGCGTTGGAAAGACCAAGCAGTAAAGAACTTGTGTACCCTTGGTATTTCCAAATGGCGCCAGTTAACGAAAGAAAGAAATAACTGCCATGCTGAGCCAATTAAATAAGTAAGTGTATGAATGCAAGTAAGTAATGGTCTGAAATGAGTAACAATGATTTTAGTAGCCGGTTTATGCTATTCATCATACAATGCCTCAGTTCGTCCACACGTTGCACACGTTTTATCCTTTTAATCCGTACTGCAACATTTATCTTGCATATGGTGATGTGTCAGCTGAGTATAAGAGGACAATTAAAAAAAATATTAAATGCATGCAATTCACGTAACACGCAAGAATAGCTGAACAACAACAAAAGTGGAAGGGTTATGCACTTGAGTTGCAGCAGCCGTTTATAGTTGAAGAAGAGGACACTAGCGGCGCTCAAATATAAAAAGGAGGAAACCAATGAAGTATGAAAATCGTAGGTTCCTTAACCTCAACACTCGGCCAAGAAATGAATGAAACAATTGAGTGTTGCACACATACACATGCAATGGTGTATGACCTCACTTGCCTTGGGAGAAGGACATTCAATGTCAGCATAAAGTAGACAATTACCTCACCTTAATGTTTCTTTACTGTGCCATCCTTCAGCTTTTTATTTTAGTCTTTGTTAAAGTTTTGTAGTCTACTGCTACGCTCCCGAAGACAATGGTAGTTTTTGAATCAAGATGATAATCATCTGCTACTGGTGCCGTAGACATTCTGTTGCTGACTTATTGTTGCTGTGCTGCTGCTGGTGTTCAAGTTGAATTTGATACCGTCTATTAGCCCTGTTATTATCCTTTTTTCTGCGTGGCCATATCGAATGACTCAAAGTGCTGCGTCTACACTTGTTTGTGTCAAGCACCCAAAAATCCAAAGGCATGTCCTGTATCCCTACAATCCCAAACAAGTACACATACTCTATGAATGTACGTACATACATACATACATATGTATGGAAATGAATGGGTGTATGCTCAAACAGTACATCCATTGTTTACATCGATTCTCCCACGTTTTCTTGCGCGAAAAAAATAGTTTCAGCTGAATAGAAACCGAAGCGCTCAAAAAGTAGTCATTTTGCAATATTCGTTTTTCCCCAATCATTCAAGAAATATGAGTCTTTGCCATTATTTTTGATTGCGACAGGAAGTGTGAGAATTTGTATTGCATTCGCCGACAATAATAATGTAGTTGAATCGCTCGGTCGAATGTGTTATCGCAAAGAATCGCAATTTTTTAAATATTTTCCCTTATTCGATGGCTAATAAAAGTTTTTGGTTTCATTTTTCTGCATCTACATGCAACATACATATGTATGTATATACAAACATAAATATATTATTATATTATCGTATGTATGTACCTTTGGCATCTGGTTACTGTTCTAATTCACATACATATGATGAGTTCTATAGCTATTTCGTTTTTTGTTTTATGCGCATTAGTTGCACCTGCGTCTTTTGAGTGCATTGTCCTTGTGATGCATTAGAATGCTTACATATGCACAGAAAAATGTCAGGATATCCTGTATTTTAGATCGCTTGGATTAGGAATGCATTATAAGAGGCAATAATACAAATTTAACTAAAAAACTTAAAAAAAAAAATTAATAGAAAATTCCAAATTTATTATAATTTTTTGAGACTTGATAACCAAACGTACATATGTACGTATATCGTTATCTCTTTTTTTCGCAAAATAATGTCCATTTGTATATCACAGTAAATATGTAGTTCGGGCAATCGTACTTGCATTCAATTATTAATAATAGCCACTATCATAACATATTTTTCTTTTTATACCCGAGCGTACTTGTACATTTGTGTATTATAACTTTGTTCGCATAACGGTTGTTTGTAACAGCAAAAAATAATTGAGATAGATATAGACATACATATTTATTTTATGTTTAGCCCTGACTGTCTGTCCGTCCGTCCGCCTGTCAGTGGTTACAATAACTTGAGTAAAAATTGAGATATCTCAATGAAATTTGGTACATAGATTGCTCTTTGGACATCGTACGTTGGTATTGAAAATGGTCAAGATCGGTCAATAACCACACCCACCTCCCAAATAACGGAAGTTATTGAAAAATGCAAAAACTCCGATTTTTCAGTATCCATTAAAGCAAATTAAGTGAAATTTGGTATTTGGAGCTATTTTGAACTAAGAAATTAGATGCTTCTGAAATTTTGAAAAATGGGCGTTGCCACGCCCACTTAGGATAAAATGTATCTGTATCTCAATAACGGTGTAAGGTATCGCCACAAAATTTGGTGAACAAATTTTCCTTTATCATCGTTAACAATTTTTGAAATCGGATTATAACCTCGCCCACCTCCCGGTGGGAAATTTTGGAAAAATGAAAAATTTCGTTTTCTCTTTATCTATTGGAACATATTAATTAAAATTTAATATTTAGAGCGATAGTTAATTAAGAAACTTGATTTTTATGAAATTAAAAAAAAATGGGCGTTACCACGCCCACTTATAAAAAAACGTCTGTAAGTATCTCAACAACGATGTAAGGTATCGTCACAAAATTTTTTTAAAATCGTACCATTACCACGCCCAACTTCCATATAACGGAAATTTTGAAAAATGCAAAAACTTCGTTTTTCGGTATTTCTTGGAAGAAATTGAGTAAAGTTTAATACTAACTGCGATTTGAAACAAAGAAACGGGAATTTTATGAAATCATGGGCACCCACCATGCAAAAATATATTGCGAGGGTATATAAAAATCGGTTTCGCCAGAATTTAGCTTTTCTTACTTGTTTTATGTAATTTTGGTAGCCAAACATGGGGAATCAATTTTCCATAACCCGTTGTTATTGTTGTTGTTGTAGCGGCTAGCAAGTTCGGCATCCCCAGTCTCAGGAAATGTGCGCTCTCGGTAAGAATTGCAAGTATCGACTCTCCGTAAAATAATGGGAATATATGGGCTCATCACATCCAATGTGTTTAGAGCACTTGATGGCTCAATATGTGTAGAGTCTTGCAGCCACTTTGATACGTACAAATACAAATATGCGAATAAAAAAATGCAAATATCAATGAATTTTCCTTAAATACAAGATTCATGTAACCCTTTTGGCGGAATTCATGGTGTTTTGAAAATGTATTACCTTAAAGTGGCAAGAAACAGCAAGCAAATACGAAGAATGAATATAGAAAATTTGTGTTTAAGACAAAGTGTTAGTACAGATCGGTCAGTATAATAGTAGGACCCTAATTCATACATTATGGCCCAATGAAAACCAATTGTGAAGAAGCTAAGTTTCAAAAAACGGCTCAAACTGCAACTCAAACAAAAATAAAAATATCGACGTTAATGACAAGAAAAAGGAACAAAATATGTAGCTTATTGCACTGGAGCGTTTGCATCGAAGGCTCTCGTTTGATGTAGGTGAATTAAAATTTGCTGTCAGCCAACCGACCTGTTTATAACCGATAACTTTATACTCGTTCATCTATACATATGTATGTATAATAAAATTGTAATATACCGATGTGTGTATGTATGTGCTTATTGGAGCAATAGAAGCTAAAACAACAATTTTTAGAATTTTTTACTGTCTGTATGTACGCGCATCACGCTAAACCTTCTGCATGGATTTGAGTGCAGTTTTCACTGATGTATTGCTAGGGATTTATCACCATTTTATTTCAAATTATCTAGCTAATGGGTGTTTTTTTAGACGTGTGGTTTTCAATGAGGAAATACTTTTTTCGGTGTTGGTCTTTTTAACAGCTGTTACTTGATTTATACTCAGTTTGGTTTGCCATTTCAAGACGCCTTGGAAGAGAATATTCGGCGCATTATTGGTGACATACAGCCCTAATTGCTGCGAAAATTGGGCCTCTAGGCTGGTCACTTGCCCGAAATAATTTTTAAAACATAATGGCAAACTTTAATTTTTATAATTAAGCTAAATAACTTGGCCATATTATTAAATTAAATGCGATTTATTTCTTCATAAAAATCACATGTCTAAAAAAACACACTCTACAATGTTTAAACTAAAAAGCTCTATAGCTGGCTCAGGACTTGAGCTATAAGTTAGTATTTACGAATCGATTTTTTCAAAACGATAATTTATAATACCTGGATAATAAGAAATAAGCGCTAGAAACACTTAAACGAGCACTGTTTACGCTTACAATGATCAGATCGTATTTAGATTGTAAAGGAACTACGTGAAAATAAATAATTCTGCAAAAAAATTTAATTGAAATATATGGCGTTGGACTCGAGATATGTTGAGAAACTATACTTTTGTGCGTTCTTGTTCAAATGCAAAACGTACCTAAAGAAATATTTTACCTGATAGATGGAACTTAAGTCGGTATACTCGTATTTAGAAAATCTGTATTCATTTAATTGAATTCAAAATTTATAACCAATAAATAAAAAAAAAATTTTATCGAAATGTTTAGAAAAATAGTATTGATATTTTTGACACACTTAATTCGGATTTATACTCACCCTCTGTGATGTAAAGTATAAGGAATGATAGTACCATATTTTCGAAGGTTTTTTAACTCATGGAATTGCTTTGAATTATAGGAATATGTGTTTTAATTGGCCTTAAATTAAGTCTCTCGAGACAGCGTTCCTCAGCAACGTAGGCAACATTATTATTACAAAACCAATTTAATAGATGCATGTACATTTGTACAATGAATTTATAATGTTAAAAAGTCATAGATACATACATCTGTTTTAAGATTATTATTTTTAAGCTACGGTAGTAAATAACGAAGAAAGCGAAATTTTTTAAAAATAATTTATTAATCTGTTACTTAGATAAAAAATTACTTTTGATAGCTACCGGTGTGAATTAAATATCTCCAGCACTTCTACATATATCTACTTTGTCTAAAACAGGGTTTTTTAAATCGGTTTAATAAGCGAGACTTTATTAAATTCTTCTAATTGAAGAGCAATAAAACGTTTTTTTGAAGTTGTCTTCCCAGTTCTGATAGACATTTGTTATTTATTTATTTTTTTTATAATTGCCTGCGATTATTTGAGAAAATTTAGGATGCACCGTGAGAAAATAGACAGTAGCCACGATTTAGAAAATACAGAGGTTGCGCCTTCCGCAAACCGCTATTCGCTTTCAGCAAATTTGACAGAATCAGCTGTTTATGCTAATTCACAGAACTCGGTTAGTTTTGTTTGTATGTTTGTAAGATACAATTGTTTGTGCTTAAATTCAATGCTTAAAAGCAATTTTATTTAAAATAAAGTTATTAAACATGAAGTGCGCAGTGTTGAGTGTTAAATCACAGAGTCTATCAATGATACGGGGCTATAAAACTTGCTAAAAACGATTTAAACGTGTAGCTGCGCACTTGGTTGCAAGTTAAGCTTCTTGTGTTTTCTAACACAGTACAACATTTTTCAATTCATTGATTGCCAACTCAATTCTTCTCAATTATCCTATGAGCAAAATGAGACAAAGAACGTAAAAAATATGATCGAGGGTTTTTCCGAAGAATGTTGTGCATATGTCGAGCAAATTTTTGAAATTCATACCTTTACTCAATTGCGAATAAAAGCGAAACGCGTGCATCGATTTTCATGATCTTTATCTCATTTTGCTCATAGGTTATGTGACTTTGCGAAAAAGGAACTAGACTTGAAACTTATTTCCGTTTTGTATTTTTTATGAATTAAAAAAAAAAAGATGTTTTCTTCATGCGCTTATTTTTAACTTGGAAACTGTTGCTTGTATAGGGAAACAATATATGAACAGATTAAGGGAATTGTAATTCTAAATTTTTTAAAATTTATTTCAACTAAAACGGGCTAGTGGCTGTCGAGCTATGTCAAACAACAGGGCCTTAAACGTGATGAAATCCCCTATACGATAGTACTCACTTCAAATCGATATTAAAAATATTTTGGCAGGTAAGAAGACAAAACGAATGATGCAGAAATTATTCGTTTTTGGTCTAATTTCACATAAAGTTCTCAGAATTGAGTTGGCAAATCAATGTGTAATGTTACTCTGCAGTGTTTTTTTTAAAGATCTCCAATTAAAGACAGAGCATAAATGAAGTTATTTGAATATAAATATGTTGCATAAAGTGCCGAAATTGTTAAAAACTTAAAAATTTACAAATCCTAGCAGAACCAAACCTCACATTTTTGTTTGCAATTTCTTCCGATTTTCAGTAAAACCATGTTCGTGACGTTGCACGCATTTTGCTTCACATAATTTTTCGTCGGGAAGGCGCAATCTTGTATTCTATCGTTCTTGGACATTACCTAGTATTTTTATTTAATAAAAATTATTATTAGACTACAAAATGGCAAACATATATTGACGCTATAGAGAACCTTGTTAAGTAAAGTAGTAAATTGTCTTTACAGTTCTCTCGAAGCTTTGTTCATTCCTAAAATGCTGTTAAAAGAGAGTTTACAAAATTATTGCATATTTTAAGGTAACACATTTTTTCTTCTGAGAATGCCTCGAGTGACATTTTCCGACGAGCAATTTTCTAGAACATTTTAGCCTTCTAGCCCTAAATGCCATTTTATAACAAAATATTTTGCTCTAGTGAAGCACTTAAGCTCTTCCGTATAAGATTTCAAATTTAAAATGGCGATAATAAAGCTTTGACCTGAGAAGGCAAAAATATTCGAAGGTTTTATTATATAATTATTATATTATATAAGAATTATTCAGTCCCATAAAATAACTCTGAATAAGTTGCACAGTTTAAAGACGAATGAGCAATGAACTTGGCAGATAAAAATGCACAGTCCAGAAATAGATTCGTGGTGGCCAATAAAAAAAAGCTAAATACTTAATAATAATCCACAGTTTTGTTCGGAATATAAGCTAGAAATTTTAAATTGAAGTTGTTTGCTTCTAATTTTAAATAATTTTCACTTAAAATATATCTAGATTTATAGCAATAAGTAAAAAAAAAATTAAAACTTTCTACAAAATTTTAAAAACTCAACCTAATTTCATTTTTTGTTCATATAACGCTTGAAAAAAAAAAGTAAACAATTTTTTTTTAGTAAGGAATTAGTCCTGTTGCGTTAAATACATATAAGTTTAAAGTCTATACTATAGACTATACAAAACAAATTCGTCAGCATCACATTGCCGAAATATTTCAAATCAGCTTAACTAACCTGACTTCAGTTCAAAATTAATTGTATCACGGTAGTTAGATGATTTGGGTGCACAATAATTAGCGTGTGTACGCGTAAGTAAGTAAATTATTCCAATTGATTGCATTCTGATGAATGACATCCATAACAGCGCACCTTGATGGTAAACCAACTGAACGTCAAGAGTTTTGGAAATTGAAGAACGTCAGCATTGCAACGACAGTCAATACTCGTATGCAAATGTGTACAAAGTATCTGCCCAGCAAAACAATTTGACTATATTGTCCATTTCAGATAAAATGGAGTTCGATGTGATGTGACTACATCATGGTGCTGTGTAATGCAATCATGCACTTGTTTATATTTAAAAAAAAGTTCTTTGTTATGAGTATTCGAGCTTTACCGGTTGTATTTTTACACGAAGCTTGCTATTAAGCAGAAGCTCGTCATATAATCTTATTATAGAGTATCCTCTTAAGTAGATTTCAAACTACTTCCTTGTAGCACATCTAATGCAAGGCGGGAGCACATCTAATCGCAATTATAAATAATTGAGACAAATATTTAACATACATATTTAGGTTTTATTTGGAGTACTCCTTAACCGTTATGGACTACTCTTTGCAAACGTGAGTGAAATATTTGCGCTTTTTGCCAAGGAATAGTTCACTCACAGAATGCACAAGACATACTTTTTATACCTTTCATGGAAATGGTCCGATGTTTTTAAGTACCAGATGGATAAGAGTTAGACCCATCAAAAAGTATACCGATATGATCAAGGTGATGGATGCTAAGTCGATTTAGCCATGTCTGTCTGTTTGAACGCAAACTAGTCCCTCTGATTTTTTGCTATTTGAATGCAATTTTGCAGTCAGGCACCTATATATACCAGCCAGATCGGACAACTACAACGTATATAGGAGCCGATTGTTCAGATATTATATTTTGCTTTATAACTCCTTCATTTAAGCAGCAAAACGCTTGAGATTTTGGAAGAAGGTCCGCAATCCTAAGCTCTTTAGAAGCAGTGATGTATATGTAGATCAAAGACAAATAACATATAGCTCCCATACAATCGATTGTTCATATAATTTATTTAGCACGAAAACCCCTTCATTTAAGCGGTTAAAGTCTGGAAATTCTGCAGAAATAATAGCTATTAGAGAACTATTTTAGCAGTGAAAACCAAAGAAATATAACATATTGCTCTCATAAAACCGATTGCAATTTTTGTACTTGTTTTTACTTGCCTAGGGGTACAGGACAATTCGCTAAATCCTAATCAAATGCTCAAAATCTTCGGCATCGTAACGCACTTACGCCTGCCAAGTTCAACGGATGAATGATAGGTGATTTTGTCCCCACATACATACTCGTGTATACATACACACAAAGATGAACGCGTGACGGCCTGATAGGAATTTTGATTTATTCTCACATCTCTTCACACCCGGAGAAATTGTGGGCGTTTATTTTGATTTTAAATTTTCTGCATGGTTGAGGGTGTTTAAAAGCATATTTTTGGATTGTTGTATTGTTGTTGCAGTGTAAGTATGTGTGCCTACCTCTATCAATCCAGCAAATTGGCAGGGAAGTTCTAACTCATATGGCACAAGAATATTTAGTAGCCAAAGTAACAATAATGATAGCAGTGAACAACAACACAAATCCTGCTAGTGCTCATACGCATATGTGTGTATTGTATGTATAAATGTGATAAAAGCAGCAATAATAGCAGGAGTAATAACAGCCAGTGAAATTAGCTGCTGTACTTATTGAAGCGTGTGGAAAATCCGCACCCATAAATTAGTGCAGATGGAGGGTTTATTAGAAGTTGGCGCAAGTGTGTATGTTATTTACCAGGAATCCGGAATACGGAGAATATTAAAGGGGTACATGTAGGAACATATGTGCATGTGTGCACATACATAAATTAAATAGTGAATTATGTGAAGGTCCTATGTTGTATGGGATAATGCAATCAATTTCGCAGTATGCCTAAGTCTTTACTACCTATTTCGTGAGTGCTCTCAAAATGTAGTTTTTAGAAATATATTTCAAATAGGTTTATTTTTCTTGCTTCCTAAAAATAAAAAAAACTATTTTGAAATCGGCCGAAGGAAACACAATTTGGAAATACATGACTGAAAATCCTTTTAATAAGGCTTAGGAAACAGCTGGATAATTAAATTGAAATAGTTCATTCAATAAAGTGCCATTTTTGTGATAAAACTGCATTAAAAGATACTTATCTACTTTTTTGTCAAATTGCAAAAGTTCACAAATTCAATTTATTTCACAAGTTAATATATATTTCACAACTTCAATTCGTGAAAGAAAAATAATACTTTCACAAATATACACTTTGTATAAAAAAAGCAAACGTGACTTGAAACTTATACTTATTTTACTAAAATCAAGTTTGCAAAAAAACTGCATACTTTAAAAATGTAAAAAAGTTCAAAAGTTTCATAAAATGGTTTTATGTAAGTATATTACTTAAAATGTTGTGAAAGGTTTGAAACTTGGTTGTATATGGTTTTTATTAGAGAATGAACTGTATTTTAACTGATAAATAATGGAAACTAAAATAGAAACATATATTTACCAAATATGTTTATTTGTACAAGTGTCAGTAACATTTTGCGGACTTTAATATCATTCAGTGGTTCAAATTCGACCATGTACAATGTACTCGTACATTTGCTTATTGTAAGTAGATTAAGAAGAAAGGTGTTGGCAATTGTAATCAATATTCCATAATTTGATTATAAGTAATCAAAAATTAATGATTTTTCGTTTCGAGTATTTATGTATATGTAGTAAATATGCGAAAAGCGTTTTGGAAATAACTTGAACATGACGCCACCTAGCGGGACAATGTTTTATGAAATTTCATTTTCCGCTATTAGTTTATAAAATTAGTTAGTTTTCAAAATGTTTGCTATTTAAATACTACATGCGTCATAAGTGATAATGAGCGGATATATCTTTTAACTTGAGGAAAGTGGCTTTGAAGTTTTTTGTATGTAGGTTGAAAAATGAAATTGAAGTAAACTTCTTTCTTTAAACCAATTTTTAACGATACGGACATAATTTTTGAATTAACATATTAAACTAGAGTAGCCGGTAGTTTCTTTCTTAGTTAAAATATAATATTAAAATCATTATAATTTATTCTTGCGCTTGATTGGTGTGTATCCTTACTAGTCGTGTTCATATGTATGTATATACTCGTAAGTTTAAATATATGTACATATGTATGTATATGCCTACGTATGTCAATATATATATGTATATGTTTTAAAGCAAAATTTTGTTTTCACTATTGAACTATTGACAACCAGAAATCAGCTACTTTGTTGGCAATGTGTGAAACAACATAAATATACAACACGCAATATAATTTGCTTTATTTTTTTGTATAGTAACATGGTAAATAATGCATTTTAATTTTCATACCCGGACCAACAAGCCATCTGCCGACCACAGTCGGAATCCTCAGCTGGTCTAACCACAAATCGGCGCAGTGAATTCCCATTGACAGTAGCTGTCAATAAGCCCAATAAAAAGAAATAAAAATAAAACCACTTCACTTAGAATAGCACCTACATACAAACACGTACGTGAATATTTAATATTCTTAATTTTTTTTTTCATTTTTCTGTACAAAAAGTCTAGTAGTTGGTAGTTATGCAGTTGGCCAATTGCAATTTTAAATAATTGATGTGCTTTGCATGTCACTGTTTTAATAAGTTACAGGAAAGGTGGCAGCAAGAATTTTTTTGTTTTGTATTTTTACACAAAACGCAGCCATTTTATCACTTTTGGTTGAATATGTACATACAAACATACATATGATGATATCCATAGTTCAAGAAAGTCAATTATAGGTAAGTATTTTTTCAATTCTTTGTATCCGAGGCGAAAATTTCCATTTCATATTTTTCAAGCGTCTGAATTGTTTTTCTTTCTTCAACCACAATTCAGTGTAACTTAAATGCATACGTAAATGCTAGATGTGCATTTCTTATTTAATTGCTTAAAAGTTTTAGCTTGAGAACAGTTACAGTTTGACAAATAATTGCGCTTTAACGCATTCGTAACGGCAAAAGCAGCTGGCGGCTTGCTTAATGCAATCAAGCAATTAATTGTCCACATTTTTAAATCGTCTACAGTTTTGATTTGCTTTGTGAATAAAAGTTTTCTCTATAAAAATCAAATAAAATCTTCATTTAAGAAATAATTCAAATGAACTTCGAAGCGGTTTTTCGTTACTATTCCTACTCGTGTGATGACAAATTTTTGCAAGTTATTTTCTTCAATGAAATCCATATACTCGTACCTAAGCCCATATTTCAAATTTCTTGCAAAATTGTATAAGAATAATATTTAATTCAAGAAATGTTCATCATGATTTTGGAACTCTTTTCAGTAATTTTCGAAATTGACTATGCAGTTGTATAACGCATTTAATGTAAGTACTTATATAATAATGCGAAAATTGGAAAACGCAAAACTCGTGTTCTATGCATTCCATCAGAAAACTTTATTTCAGTGACTGTGTGTACCGTTGAACAAAATAATAATACCTATTTTCTGCAAGTTCTATCTAATTTTCCTTTTTTTTACTGATTTTTAATAATCTACTTATAAAACAATTGTAAACTCAAGAATTATAATAATATGAATAAGACTTATAAACGTGGTTTAAATTTTGGGGAATTTATTTCAGGCCTATTGATCAAACGATACCTGCGAGTACAAGTACATATGTAGATACTCGATATTTTTTCTTGCGATACCAACTATTCCTTTACTCGACGCTTTTCACTCCGATACCGCGTAAGTATCGATACTTTTCTTTCGATACGTTACGAACATTTCCAAAAGAAGAAAAAAACACAAAGTTAAATTGCACCGATTGTGCAAGATAATACGAGATTCAAAACGAAAGAAAGGAGCTAATAGTTATTAGTCTGCCTGATGAACAATCAATGTATTATTGGTAGTTTTTGTATTATCAGTTCCAACTGAACAATAACACAAAGCCGAAATCGTTTCTCCAGTATGCACCTTGAAAATGTTTTGTTTTTAGGCAATTTGCCACAAAATCTATTTTAAATGTATTTTCTATGAATATGCCATCTTTTAAGGGCATTGAAGGACTTCACTATTTAACATAAGAATGTGTGTGCTTCAAATTACTAAATATTGCCATTGGTTTTTGATAATTCTTTGCCAAGGGTATTGCTAAAAAGTTTTCAAAAATCAGTGGAAATCATTAGCCATTTCAAACAAACACTTTATTCGACTACTATTCAATGTGCTATACATCTGCAAATAGAATTTTTTCCAAAAATACTTATATACACATATATAACTATGAAATTTTGATGAACATTTGATGATTCTTCAAAAATTTTAACAAAGCTTGGAACTTGCATTTATTTGGTTTTAATTATAAAGTTAAAGATAACTATAGTTTTATAAATGAATAATTACAATTTATTAAAATACTTAAAATCGAAGTTGTTTTAGTTGCAGAGTTAATTTAAATTTAAATATTTATTTATTTAAACTTGACCAAAAGGGGAAATCCATTATTTTTTTCTCACGAGTGTTTGTTCAAATGTGCGAATGTACAATTTAAGTATATACATATGTAAGTATGTACAAGAGCAAATCATTTAAAAAAAATTTCTTCGCATACTTCAGACAATTTGTCACAGCAACAATAAAACTCGTACAAATTAGCAGCATGACATTTACGCAATTTGACATAATCCATTTAACATTAATCATTTTTCAAACAAAAACTTTGGCAAACTGACATGCCCATGGTGAATAGAGATTTTTGGGGGTTGCGACGAAGGGCGGTAAATGAGAAGGCAGCGACGTACATAAAGGAGAAGGCGCAGAGGCACCAATGTATGTACAGACATACATACTTACTACATAGTTGACTGCAAAGGCATGGCCGTAAATTGAAAAAAGGTAGGTAACTACGAAGATTTGAAAGCTGGTAGGTCGGTAAGAAGGTAAGCAAACAAACAAACCCCTGATTTTGCAGAAATGCCATGGTGATATCATAACTCGATGGACAGACAAATAAAAGGGAATATTTTCGAATTGTAAGCGTTGTTTTCTTGTTTGTAATGCCAATTGTCACCTTTGAAGTTGAATGATTTTTTGTGGAGAGTTAAGTAAACGGCAAATTATTAAGCAACTGTACAGTTATGGAACGCCATCGATTGGTTTTAGCAAAGTTTCGAATCGAAAATTTTTTTTAGATCCAATGCTCATTGCAGTACAAAAGCACACCCTATACAAACATACATACATATATGCTTACCGTGGTTATACGAATCGAAATATTGGCTGTTTATATTTATATTTTATTTTTAAGAACTTCGATTAAAAAACAGTGAGATTGATAATATCAAAAACGAGTTATTTTTCATAAATGCCAGAGTTAAAATCATCTGACTAGTATGAGTCTAGGAATAGTCGAAACCCTACAAAATATACGATTAGTCTTGGATGAGTGAGCTAATATTCGCTAGGAAACATGCGACTAATCCAACTTCTTATCTCTTTATATTGTTCGCTTTTGATCGAGCATGTCATATGGAAAGACTAACTGAACCCTTTTATAAAATACTAGTCTTTATGAAAACAAAAATAAAAATCATAGCTCCGAGATAGATTTCAAACCGGTATCCCGAGTTATCTGCGCATGAAATTTCGTAGCCTAACAGCGTGAATATATCAATACATCGTTTCTCATACCGGAAGAGATGAATACAGAACTAATCTGCAATTATACCCGTTTAAGACTTATTGCGACTAATCGTACCCACAGAAGACAGCTTCACGAAAACCTCAGAAACGATGCCACTTCACACTAAAATCCTTTTTTGAATGATAATCCCAACGGTTTTTACCCTCCAAAACTGCCCAACCGACGCGAGGGTCGCAAACGCACGAACTTTTATATTATAATTTTTTTTTTTGCTTATGCAATGCCGAAAGGAAATGCAGAAATTTGTTTGGTGTCGAGACTCTATTGCTGTTCAGCTACAGAAAAAAAAGTTCATCAGCTGATTTTAATTTCAAATTATTTTGGATAGTAAAAGTTGTATCAAAGCGTAATTGTGTATGTAATCCATCATAAACTACGCAGTGGCTCGTTTAATTCAAAATTATTTTTGCAAGGTTTCATAAAAAGAGGCCGGAAACGCCTGGAAACTCGAGAGGGAACGTTCCATTTCACTTCGGCAAGAAGAGGTGGGCTACACGCCAAGCCGGTCAGTGACTTGACAAAAAATAGTATGCCTAACATTTCTCTGCGACTAGCAAGCGTGGGAAGATTAATAAGTTTTAAACGATTAATGTAGGGTGGCAGGTTATACTGGGAATCTCAGCGAAACTCCCCAAGGGCTTTCGTCTTGTCTGAGTATACTTGATAGCGCGGGCTCCAAACGATGGAACCATATTCAAGTATTTACCAACGTTGTGAAAAGAGCCTTTGTAATGTAGGGGTGACTAAATTCTTTTAACCATCGTTTTACAAACGCAAAAACAACCTTAGCTTTCATGACTGTAGCAGTGATATGAAGATTGAAATTTAGTTTTGGGTCCATTGCGATTCCTAGGTCAATAAAGATGAAAACTTGTACGAATATATTTACTTATGTCATAAGAAGCTGGTTGAACCGCCCTGCGAAACAACACATTACTTTACATTTTTTTAAATCGTCCACATACAACAAAACTTTTGAATATTTTATTTATTTGATATTATTGATTTTAATTGCTATATAATAGTCCCAATAATGGTTAATATATGTGGAAAATTTCAAGTCGTTAGCTGATGAAATGAAGGAGTTTTGGCCGAAAATGCAATATGACTGCCAAGTTTCATTAAAATAGCTCAAAAACTGAAGGGCTAGTTTGCGTTCAAACAGACGGACAGACAGACAGACGGACATGGCTAAATCGATATACTTTTTGGGTATAATTCTTCTCGTTCTGGTACTTACAAACATCGGACCAAAGTTAATATACCATTTCCATGAAAGGTATAAAAAGTAAGACCAGAATCGCACTTCCTTGTGGAACCCCTGATGTTACATGAATAACGCTCCAAGAAGTATTTTTAAAAAGGACTCGTTGTGGTCTGTCGTGCAGATAAGAACATATCCAATGAAGAAGATTAGGTTGAAAGCCAAGGAGATCGAGTTTATGGATAAGTATGGAGTGATTAACTCGAACGAATGCTTTGCTAAAATCGGTGTATGTAAAATTTCTCTAAATCTCAAGTAAGTTTGTAATAGTTGTTTTTCCTTTAGAAAACCCATGTTGCGTGCTAGAAATAGAATAATATATACAATACTTTAAACGGTCAACAATAATAGCAACAATTTATGTCAAAATTATCGCTAAAGGATTTCTACATGCAGCGAAGAAATGGAAAAAAAATATTTTTTCGGTCACCGTCAACTCAAATCTCAGCTACAAGAGAAGAATTGTACAAAAACGCTAATGTAATAAAATCAATCAAAAAATATCACATATTTTTCTTTCATTTCCAAACAAAGATAAAAATACATGCATATGTATGTACATTTCATTATCGCGTAATTTGGAATTTTAAACACACGTACAGTATGTCCATGCCAAGGCAGTAGTTAAATTTTGATAAGTCCATACTGTTATAGGTAGAATTTATACGAGAAAGGGATTTCGATTTCCATTTACCAACTGAGTCCACAGTAACACCTTTTGGCAGGAGGTCTTCGTTATAAATATATATGTATATATAAATAACGGAAATTCATTTCTTTTAATGAAGTGCAAGGCTTGTCCATTTTGCGGTTTTTCACTCACCTGATCGATAACCTTTTATATGGTGTACCTAATTCAACTGAACATTTCTCACATGACGATTGCGTTGCTCTACTACAGGCATACAAACAAACGTGGATATGTATATTCTATATTCATATCCTTTTTGTACTTGACAGACGAAACCATTTAAGTAAACGCAACTTTTAAAACTTTGAATAAACCAGGAAAGCGTTGAAAACCGCAATGTATCGCGAAGGAACGTTATTTCTAGTTAGAAGCCATAAAGGAATATTTCATTCTAAAGGCTGATTTATAATAAGCTTTTAAATGACGAAATGTGGGATTGTTTCTTGGCAATTGAATTGCTGCGCATTGAATTTTACTTGCATACTTGTTTGTATGCTAACCGCCGACTAGTGTTGAAAGTGGCATATAAGCTGCTTAAAGCTCAATTCCATAATGTAGGGTTATTTGTTAGAGTGCTTCATTATATTGAATTTAATTTACACACTCGTGCATACAATTTTAGTGCCACCCATTTACGGCTAACATTAATTTAATCAATTAATTAGAATTCTACATTTGAAGCCTTTCTATAAAAGTGCTTTTCTTTGAGGTGAGTTGTATTAAAACCTATTATTAAGTGTGGCGATCGCCGTCAACGAATTTAAATCCTTAGCCGCTTGAAACTTGCACCTCATAATCTAAAATTTATTGAATAATGAAATTTTTCTAAACATACATAACAACATGTTTCTTGATCTTTTTTTCTTGTCCATCAGTTAAAAAAGTTTCAAAAATGAATGAAATTTTGTAGGCACTTGGAGCTTGCACTTTAACCTATGAACATTTAATGAACGACGCAACTGTTTAATAACAAAAAAAAAATTAAACAATTTTGTGGAAAGGTTGAAAATTCGGTGAAAATCTGACAGGCTTTTATAAAATGTATACAAAGTTTAAAATATTGATTTACATATACGAGTTATGCTGATTTATGTGTATTTGGATAGACTTTTAAAAAATTATATTTAACATTAAAAAAATGGAATTAGAATATCCAGAACTTGTCAAAATGTCTTGTATCTGTTTGTTCTAACACAAAAATTGCACCGTAAATGGAACCTTGGAGATATTAAAATTAAACAATTTTGGTTTTTTTTGCTTAATGAAGCCTTAATTTATAACTCCTTATAATTAATAATAATAATATTACATAATTATTGCAGTAAAAATAATAATAATAACCATAATAATACAAATAAAAATAATAATTATTGTAATAAAAGTACTATTGTGGCTGTAATTAAAAATAATATAAAGCGTTTGGCCGAGCATCTCCTAAGATGTGTGTTGTGCGTTTTTATGTTGTACCACAAATGAAGTTTTGTGCTGACATCGAGAATCTTTTTCATGAATACAGTCGGAGGTTGAGGTTCGAACCTGGGATCTTAACAGCATACCCAGTTAAAGCACCCTGAATAATAATCCGAAACGCTCTGAAACCAGAACATGTATGTCAATAGATGTAGTTTTCGCAAAATGTGGAAATTTTCATACCACAAACCGATTGTACCTTTTCTAGAACATTAAGCGATAGAAATTAATGAATAATTTTTTTACACATAAAAACGTAAATATCAATTAATTAAACCTATTTCCCAAAAAATTTAACATCACGAAGTTTCACTCCTGTCGCCTAGCTGTCTACGCTCAAGGTGAATTCATGTAGGGTGGTAGCTCTTCTAAAAATGCAACACTTTGGTGGACTATTGCCAAAGTGTATCTCCTTTGTATATAACTTATGCGAAATAATTTTTACACTATAAGAATTACCGTAAAAAGCTTCATTTAACCATATTTTGAAATTTCTTGTTTTTAAACTGTAGAATTTTTTACTTGTAATAAAACAATTGACAACCAACCACCAATCGTTATATGACTACATACGCACTTATGTAGTCAGAACAGTCATGTACACACGATCGATTATAAAAATAGTATATGCATGCAAAAAAGCATTTTTCTATCAATTAAATTTTTTTAAATACAAAACTATTTCTACGAATCGAACCCATTTGTATGACTTTTTATTGGCCGAAACTTATGGAAACCCCGATAAAAGACACAAAAATTACAATGATGAATGGAAAGAAACTGTTAAATGATAGTAGCATTGTATGTACATGCACACATATATTCATATCAAGAATTATATTGTTATTTCGATTTTCATAAAAAAATTAAAAAACAACACAGGCAAAAATCGAAAGTGCGTACTGGGGTGAATTTTATTGTTTGCCTTAGCAATTGATACCGACCAAAGTAACAATCAAAATTTTACAAAAGAGATGCGGCAATGCGGTAATGCACATAAATGTTATTCAATGAATTCTTTTTTTTTTTGTAATTTTGACTCTTGTCAATGGTCAATTTCCTCTGCAAAATTTTTATGTGCATTGTGTTCACAAATGTACATGGACATAATAGAATTTTTTCGTGGTGTCATTTAGTGTGAGGATATCGATGGCATTGGTTGCCAAAAGTGCTACGTGTCAGTGGCGCAGCAGGCTATTTGGGAAATTTGTCAATTGTATTATTTGCTACTGAATTGTTACATTTAGGGACGTCAATGATGATTGTTAATATTCTTATGTGCATATGTATG
Source organism: Philophylla caesio (assembly GCA_963971545.1). Classification (NCBI taxonomy): domain Eukaryota; kingdom Metazoa; phylum Arthropoda; class Insecta; order Diptera; family Tephritidae; genus Philophylla; species Philophylla caesio. The sequence goes on from OZ020607.1 coordinate 63,078,725, forward strand.
TTAAGTAATCGGTTTTTATTGAAAATTCTATATTTTACAATGTGTGCCGGCCCAAATTATCAGCTCCGCCGAGGCAATGGTGGTCGGCCATAAACTCTGATAATATTTAATTTTGCCTCTAGATTAATTAAAGTATTTACTTATATTTTTGTTTAAATTCGTTTGCCCTCGATAAATAACACTAGTTTACAAGAAAAATGTCCCTCTAATTTTCTACGGACGAACGTGCAGACAGTTAGTAGCCCTAATCGATTCTACTTCTCGTACTAGTAATTTATATATATATACATATGTATATGTTTATACCTATTTCAATTATTTACAACAACCGTTACAAACAACCGTTATGCGAACCAAGTTTATATACTATACGTTTGTGTACAAGTACGTTCGGGTATAAAATAGCAAAAAAATCGTGAAAAATGAAAATTGTCTGCAATCACTTGACACGTCATAACTTTCTCAGTTTTCGTTGGATTTAAGCAAATTTATACTTTATGTTTACCTGATAAGATTGTCTTCGATTACTGGGTATAAAAGTTTATTAACAAATTTTTTAGAACTAGAAAAATTACAATGAAATTGAAAAATTTTCAAAACAGCTTGAAAAATTGCTTATTAACGGCTGTTACGCAAAGAATACCAATTTAATGGATACATATGATATATCGTTGTTAAGAGGAAGTCATTATCTTTAAATTGATATACATGAAAGGTTAGTGAAATCAATATGCTTAGTTAGTTTTGACAATATGCAAAAAAAAGACCTAAAACCATGTGTTTTGCAAAAATTTCGCAAACGCTTCTTAAGAAAAATAAATGAGTATTATTTTCGGATTCTGCGACCCTAAATTAGCCTAGAAATTACAGTTTTATCGAGGTACATTCACCAAAGTCAAAATCTGTAAACTAGTGTAATCGGTGTCAAATGACATTTCGAATGAACGGGTACGCTCGTAACTCGTTTACGTATATGGAACTACGTTATCGTATATCAGAATGTGGGAAAAATGGGGTTTACACTGATAAAACAGGTTAAATATAAAAAAAAAGTTTTTGCAGTCGAAGTATCGTTTGTGCTTTGTTATACTTAAGGTGTGCATTGGAATTAAAAATATGTACAATTTTCATGTATGCACGTATATATGTATATGGATATTGAAACAATTTATTTTACTTAACTTGGAAAATAAATGTTTAAAATATTTCTGTGTCAACTTTAACACAATGTAAATAACCAACATAATTCGTGAGTGGAATATATTTTCTGCTTGTATTATTTGTTGGTTCCGAAACATTTAGGAACTAGTTATTTCATCAAATAAATTAATTAAATTTTTACATATTAATTATCGATAAGATGTGAACACCGAGTCAGTTGTATTGGAACCAAACTGTATGTCAATATTTCTTAGAGTAGTAGAGAACACAGAGTTGCCATCTATCATATACTAGGTAGGTAGGTAGGTGTATGTGGCTGTCATTGATGCTTCAGTTACCTACTTAGGCGAAAATTGGAGGCCCGTTGTGATATCACTAGCTTTGCGTTTTTTCCTCTTTGCTGAACCATTTAGAGCTCTTGACGAATCTCGTCAAGCATCTTTGGTCTATAACTCCTAATTCTCCGAAGTCGTAGTTTGTGCCCAGCTGTCATTTGCACGAGCATAAGCATTTTCTTTTAAGAGCAGCCTGCAAGTGCCAAAGTGCATACCAATGCGTTCTTTACCAGGAAGAATCTGCTTGGTTGTCTCTTCCCTCTCAAGTTCATCCGCTAAACAGTTGCCCTCGATGTCCCTGTGGCCTGCAACCCAAATGAGGTGAAGTCTGTTCTGCTTGGCCATCTCCTGAAGAGATCGGCGGCAATCCAGTACAATCTTTGGATCTATCGCAGCTGAGCTCACAGCTCTTATTGCCGCTTGGCTATCACTAAATATAAAGACGTTTTTGCCTTTTAAAACGGATTGCAACCTGTTCATAGCCTCCTTAATGGCGTAAACTTCAGCTTGAAAAACGCTACACTGGTCCGGCAGCCGAGAAGAACAGCTCAGAGATAGGTCCCGCGAGAAGACCCTTCCTCCCACTTTACCATTCAGCTTCGAACCATCTGCAAAACCGTAAGACTTCCATATGCTATAACAATGGTACATTTTTAACGTATTTTGAGGTAACATACTGAAATGCCTAACAATTATCTTTTAATGCAATTTAAATGAGTTACTAACATAAAGGTTAGTAATTTTAATTTCAAATATAGATTGAAAGAAACTTTTAAAATTCAAGAATTAAAGTTTGCACAAAAATTTTAAAAATAATTTTTAAAATATTAAAATTTTTTTGTCAAGTGTGTTGCGCAATTTCTTACATATCAAAAGTAAAAATATTAGCCTGTAGATTTTGGATTTATTTTACATAATAAAGCTTGGCCAAAATGTTAAGAATGTGAAGTATAATATGTTTATTCTATACTAACAGCTTTAAGTGTTTATAGAATCTTTAAAGTTCCAAATCTTTTTAATCTGTTGAGTACTCAATGAAATAAATTCGATTCCAAGTAAGCGGTTCTATGCTGACATTTTTCACATCACTACCGTTAGCTCAACAAATCCATAACATTCTCAAAAGCATGTCACTCTTCTCCCTCCATTTATTTACGGTAAGTGACAAATTGACTTTGCAAATGTTTTTGCATCTACCGGCATATACATATGTATGTACATATCTGTCTGTATGTATGCATGTGTGTCTAAGTGCGTGTGATTGTTTGCCGTTCTTATACAAGTATCCTTGTTTGTTCTTGCGGGGTGACAATTGAGCGGCAAAAATGTGGCACGAACATAAATATTAATTTGGTAATAGGCAACAGTATACATTAGATACTTCGCAAACATACCGGAGGCCTTTCGACAAAATAACTTATCTCGACTTTGCAAGTATATATTGACAATAAAAATGCAAGCGGCTCATGAAATTTGCGAATAATTATACAATCAGAAGTTTAAGTTTAAAAAAACTTTTTAGTTAAAGTGTTTTTAACATTTAATTTTTTCCGATGCATAATCTGGATTTGTTGGTCCGAAATTAAAAAAGTTAAAGTCAACTCAGTTGTTTTGTCAATAGTACCCAGAATATGCATATGTACGAGTATATGTATTGTAACTCGTAAATCCCACAAAGTGAGTGCTTGTGTGAATGACTTTTGAGAACTGGTGCGCTGCTCCGTTGCTGGGAAATCTGAAAGCGATCGCAGCACAATTGTGGCTGTACCTTGTCGATTTAACGTCTAATAGTGCACAAACTTTTCTTTTTATACTAATTTATATTGCAGTCACAAACAATTAAAAGTGAACAAATAATAAAAATCCACTCGTACATATGTACATGCCATTGAAAGGCGCCTGCAAGCAGGATGCGGCGGCCAGGACATGTGTTGAATAAATGACGTTGCAGCACAGATGCAGAGGCAGAGCGCAAAACTCGCTGTTAGCTATTTGCAAAGAAGAGTCTCATTTCGCGTTTCCTTACGGCGGTATTTGTGGTTTGTTGTCAACGTGAGCTCAGCTATTGTTGTTCTTGTTGTTAGTGTTGGTTAGTTTTTGACATCGGCAACAGCGCTACAGTCTGCAGCAGACAAAGGCACTGTATGTGGCATGTGGCACACGTGGTTACCAAGCTAAAACTACTGCAATGCTTCGATTTTTACATTGAATATTTTAGGTTGATTAATTATTGGTGTTGTTGTTGCCATAGGGCACACTTACCATGTGCAGCTTTTGAATTTGTTTGTTGAAAATTTAAAATCACGCTCGTTAATTTGCCTATTCATTGGCATATTCGTCTCAATGTTTTCTAAAAGTTTTTAATTACTCGCGACTAGCTGCTCTTGTTCTCGCTGTTAAACATGTTCGTTGTTGACCAACAAAAGTGGTTGCTGACACTTTGTCAATGGGTTGAAATTAACGCGTCTGAATGCATTTCAATATCGCTGGTAAATGCATTAGTGCCACCTGAGTAGACGGCAATAATGATGTTAATTTTGTTTTGCTTCAACAATAGTTGTTCAAATATAATTAAATTGTTATAGCTGCCAATTTAATGGTACGGCAATACCCGTGGTTAGGTAAAATGTTGAATCATCTATTGTAAACAACAATTTGTTGGGTAAGATTATAGAAATGGTGTTTCATATACATAATAATTTCAATAAAATAATCCTTGTTTCAAGGTCTAACTCATGGCTAATTAAACTAATATTTTTTTTATTACTTATGATAGAGTAGTCTAGATTAAATGCAGATTAAGCTCTAGTTTCCAATTTATATACTTACTTACTTACTTAATTGGCGTATCAATCGCTTAAGCGATTTTGGCCGAGATAAACACGCCAGCTGTCCCTATCTCTTGCTAACTGGCGCTAATTGAAAATCCCAAGTATAGCCAAGTCTTTTTCCACTCGGTCTTTCCAACGCAGAGGAGGCCTTCCTTTTCCTCTGCCACCGCCAGCAGGTACCGCATCAAAAACTCTTAAGGGCTGAAACTATTTCATCCATTCGAACCACGTGACCTAGCCAGCGGAGTTGGTTTCTTTTCCGCTGCACTATGTCTACGTCCTTGTACAGCTCGTACAGCACATCGTTCCATAGTAGGCGGTATACGCCGTCGCAAAGACGAAAAGGTCCATAAATCTTTCGAATAATCTTTCTTTCGAACACTCCAAGAGCTCTCTCATCTGATCCATCCATGCTTCTGTGCCATAAAATAGGACGGGCATGATGAGAGACTTATATAGTATGGTTTTTGTCCGTCGAGAGGACTTTACTGTGCAATTGCCAACTCAGTCCGAAGTAGTACTTGTTGGCAAGAGAGATTCTGCGTTGGATTTCAAGGCTGACTCTGTTATTGCTGTTAATGCTGATTCCTAAGTAAACGAATTCCTCTACTTTTTCTAAGTTATAACTGTCAATACTGAAGTTTGATCCCAGCCGTGAATATGCCGATTGTCTATTTGATGACAGGAGATACTTCGCCTTGCCCTTGTTCCCCTCCAGACCCATTCGCTTCTCTATACAGTTTGGAGAAGGCAGAACTAACTGCGCGGTTGTTAAGGCCCATGATGGCAATGTCATCGGCGTACGCCAGCAATTGCACACTCTTATTAAAGATAGTGCCGGACCGATTTTGTTCTTCGGCTCGAGTTATATTCTCCAGCATCAAGTTAAAAAAGTCGTATGACAAAGAGTTACGGCTCGGAGAGATCCTTTCCAATCTTGATGGAGCTGGTGGTGTTGCTAAACGTCATTTTACATAGCCGTATACGTTTTGCTGGGATACCAAATTCAGACATTGCGGCATATAGGAAACTTCTTTTCGTGCTGTCGAAGGCGGCTTTGAAGTCGACAAAAAGATGGTTTGTGTCGATTCTTCTTTCTCGGGTCTTTTCGAAGATCTGGCGTATTGTGAATATCTGGTCGATGGTAGATTTACCAGATCTAAAGCCACTCTGATAAGGTCCAATCAGTTCATTGACGGTGGGCTTAACCCTTTCTTAACAGAACCTTAGACCAGATGTTAAGAAGACTAATCCCGCGATAATTGGCGCAAAGTGCAGGATCACCCTTTTTGTGGATTGGCCAGAGCACACTTAAGTTCCAATCAGCAGGCATGCGTTCTTCCGACCATATTTTAGAAATGAGCTCGTACATACATTTAACCAGCTCTTCTCCGCCGTGCTTGAACTCAGCTGGTAACCCATCGGCCCCGGGGGCTTTGTTGTTCTCCTGCCGTGCTATCGCTTTCTGAATTTCATCAAAGTCGGATGATGGTACATCGAGTCCATTATCATTGATTGGGGATTCGAGTTCAACATTTTCTCCAAGGTTGTTGCAGCTGCTTCCATAAAGCAATGTGAAAAAGTGCTCCATCCATAATTTTAGTATGCTGTCGACATCAGTCACCAGGTCGCCGTTGTCATTCTAACAGGAATTCGCCCCGGTCTTGAAATCTTCTGTTAGCCGTCGTACTTTCTGAAAAAAAGTTCGGGCGCTCTTCCGGTCGGTCAGCATCTCTAGCTCTCCGTACTCACGCATTTCTTGCGAAAAATGCGTCTTGCTTCCTTCTTTAACTCACGATAACGCTCCCGCATAACTCACGTTGCGCCCGATCGCAGTGTCGCCCTGTAGGCAGCGTCTTTACGTTCCGTAACGGCGCGACAATCACAACATGGTCGATTTGGTTTCGTGTCTTAACATCTGGAGACAGAAACATAGCCTGGTGATTATTCTTATGCTGGAACCTGGTACTACAGACTACCATGTTTCGGGCCCCGGCGAAGTCGATCAGTCTCAATCCGTTATCGGACGTTTCGTTGTGGAGACTGAATTTTCCGACTGTGGAACCAAAGATGCCCTCCTTGCCCACCTTGGCATTGAAATCGCCAAGCACGATTTTTATATCGTGGTGGGGGCACCGCTCATACGTGCGGCCATTGTTAGTTTACAATAAATATTACCATATTTTCGCACACCAAAAACCAAATGTCTGCGATTCCGTTTTAAATAAAGCAGCTAACGTCAAATTCTTTTGGTGTGCAAAGTTGCTAACATATTTGAACGCCAAATTATTTTTTTAGCGGAATGCACATTCTTTCGTATTTCAACCTATTCAGATTTATAAACATTATTTAGATTTATCAACGATTGATAAAAAAATATAACTCCCAAAAGTTGGGAAAACTTTTATACGGCAATACTTCGATGTGGCCATTAGTAAGCGAATGAAAATCATCATAACTTTGATAAATTCAAAATTTTTTTTCAGAAATATTGCGAATAAGCTGGAATAAATATCAACCTACCCAAGAACAAATAACGATGAATTTGAAAAAAATTCGTGGTATGCCGATGAACTCGTATACATATCAACATTTATAATTTATTACATTTAAATGTAATATGCACATGGAGATCGTAGAAGGGATCTTTGGTCCCATCGTTCTTTTCTTCAATCGGGGCGTGGACGCAATTCAGGAAGATGCTGAAGAATTCTCGAAGAATCGGAGTGAACGATCGTACTTTACGGCGAACTCTCTCTCCCACCACAAATGCGACACCAAATTTGCGCTCCTTTACATGACAGCTGTAGTATACGTCGCAAGTGCCTACCGTTTTCCTCCTGGTGAACAGACGCTGCTGACTTAAGTGGATCCTTAAACCAAATATGTCGGAGTGGATCCAATAAAGCTCCCTCTCTATTAGCCGTGACCCAAGGCTCCACACGGGTTGGCACCAGAAGCACCAATGTACCCTATTGCAGTTTATATATACAAGTGCTAAAAATTGGGCTATAAATTCATTATTATCATCTGCCAAGCGGAAGGACTAATTTATTCTCAAAGAAATTCATTACTTTCCACTTTTCGGATTTGACATTTGAGTGGCGTCGCCATATATTACAAGCAAACCATTTTTGTACCCGATTTACATGAATCAAGTAAGTTACTTAGAATTTACAATATTTTGTATCTATCTTTTACTTTGGTGGTTGTATTTACATTATTTAACCCTTTTCAAATACAAGATTTAAATTTATTTTCTCTAAAAAGAAATATTAGAAAAAAGTAGATATATAAACAGCAATCAATGAAACTGGATGCGACTAATGTAAAAGCGACTAAGTTCAGTGTTGCGCCACTTTCAACTTCTTCGTTCTGCAATCTTCGTTTTTTATAATCTACTTTGCCGTCACAGTCTTTTTCCTATCTTTCGTAAACGAAGATATATTCTTTTATCCTGAAATGCAAAATTTGTTAATACATTTAGATACATTTTCTAATAGAATTATAATTCACTAAACAACGAATTATCTAATGATCGAAAAATTAATATGTACATACATATGTATATTTATTCGTTATACCAAGCTATTTGATCTCTTAATCATTCAAAATTATTTGAATGTTGAACGAAAATTTGTTTGATACTCAAAAGTGTTTTAATAATGAAATTGGCGAGTGAGTTTTTTTTTTTTAGAATAACAAGGCAATGTACATACTATGTATCTAATGCGGAAACGTCTCGTAACCACGTAAACCTTGTTAACTTGGAAATAAGTACCGTTTATTTACAATTTTTTTTATTAGTCATTAGGGAACATTATCAACCACAAAATCCACGTCAACAGACAAAAAGTTAAATTTTGTAAACTAGTGTAATCATTAGAATTGAAAGTAGTCAGCCGTAAGACTGCATGATTCAATTATTAAAGGTTTGCAGCTAGTTCGCACACTTTTTGTCAAACGGCTCCCTTAGCATCGAAACCGTGTTGCTTCTTTATAATAACATACGAGTAGTAGTAAAGTCAAAACTTCTCCATACCAAAAATAACAGGCAACACTTTTTATTTCTTATGTGCGCGTGTACGGTAAGTTCAAAATCGGCAGTGGTTTCAATAATACTATTGATGAATCTTCTTGATGAATGATTTTCTCGCCAAACATAAATTTGCTATGACGAAAATGGAAATTTATGCAACTTCTAGAAGGGATGGGTTTAAATAAATGAAAAAAAATGTGACATATAACATTAGTCTAATGTCAGAAACATGAATTTATAAATATTAAAATGTTGAGATATAAAGTTTTTTTTTTTTTTTGGAAAATTAAAAGATTCGCGCTTTTCAGTAGTGAATATTGTGATTTTCTTACAAATATGGTATTGTGGAGCTTGGCATAACATAGAAACTCCAGAGGTTTACCAATTCCATAAATGCACTTACTGTTTGCCGGAATAAAAATGTATGTAGGTTTTTTCATAACCCAGGCTTACGTCATAAAATGAAGAATAATTCCGATATCAATGGTATATATAACTAAATATTTCAAGATAATGTTTAATCATCAATCGCTAATATTTGCATTTCTCCATAAGATCGCAAAGTTGATTGGGCAAATCGATAAAATTCATTGGTTGGTTAAAAATTAAAAAAAGATCTACCAGGAGGTACATAATTATAATTTGAAAACACAATAGTTTTATTTGTTAATTTACATGAAATTGCTGCAGAATTTCTAACTTTTTACTACTAATTATTTACTTTTCAAGAAAGGGAAACATGTTCTTCCTCGTTTTTCATCCTTAGTAAAGCAATCCTTTAGAAGGGAGTGTCAAAATTCGAATGACGTTGTTTACTAAACCTTTTATTATAGAACCATGGTAAGGCTGTAGAAAACATAAAGTACTTTTTTTCAGCTTAATTATCAATTTATGTATGAGTAGATATTATAAGTTATTTTAAAAATACATATATACAAGTATCATTAAAGTAATTTAAATAATTAAATATATAATATATATAATTTTGGCACGTACACTATATAGCTCAGTGTTTGGCCGAGCTTCTCCTACCATTTGTGGTGTGCGTCTTTATATTATACCACAAATGGAGGGACCTACAGTTTTGTGCCGACTCCGAACGGCAGATGTATTTAATGAGAAGCTTTTTCATGGCAGAAATACCCTCGGAGGTTTGCCATTGCCTGCCGAGGGGTGACCGCTATTAGAAAAAACTTTTTCTATGATTAAGATTTTGTTTGCCCTGACTGAGATTCGAACCTCGAACTCACCGGCATATCGAGTTATAGCACGCACCGCTACCAACTCGACCACAGCGGCCACTAAATAATTAAATATACTTATACATATAATTAATGAAATATGTATAATATTAATTTTGTATAAGAAATTGCTCCACATTATTTAATAGATTTTGTTTCAACATTGTTTTGAAAGATGAAATAGTTTGAACGGTTTTAATGATATTGGTTAAGTTAACGTCTTTACGCTTTGGTATGGCACAAGTATCAACAAACGGGTATCTATCCCTTTAGCTGTAGCACCGTTTTAGCCAATTAAAACATGGATAAATTAAAAAAAAAATACCTTAAGTTCCCACACAATCATTCCAAATCTTAGGTATATACTTATACAAATATAATATTTTATAAATTGTCTGGTGTTGTGCGATTATGCCATACGCCCACTGTTGATTGAATGAGCCAAATAACAGGTTATACGAAATGTCAAACAAAACGCTCAACAAGGAGGCGTTGTTTTACAAAAATAGGTAAAAGTATAAAGTGTATATGTACATATTCACTTTACACTGCACTTACTGCAATTATTAGTTAAACTGTTACAGTTTAGCTACATATATTTTAAATACGACACATTTCTATCTCCATTTTTTATTAAGCATGCATGTGTACTTGCGTGAATATAAGAGTATTTTAATGTGATAAAACAATATAAACAAAGGATTTAATACCACTATTTTTATATGTGTACATACGAGTACATTGAAGTTCTTTGTGATTATAAAGGGCCGTACATACATATGTATACAACTTTCTTCGCTTTACTTGACAATTCGAAATTTAGAAACAAAGCATGAGGTGTACAAGGTTTGCTACATAGAACGCTTTGACATATTCTGCGTTAGTTATTTGTTTTGAATTACGATTTGTGCTTATTTCGAGTATTTTGTTTAATAAAAGAATAAGGAATGAGTTTCACTGATATAATTAGGGGGTAGTTATGCTACTTATGTATGTATGTTTGAATTTCGCGAGTGTAATAAACTTTATTAAGACCGAGATGTAACAGGTATTCTTGCAGCATCTTTCGACAAAATAAATAAAGACCGGAAAGTTTAAGAAAACGGTGAGGGTGGTTAACAAAGAGGTGTTTAATTAGCTATTTATTCATATTTCTTTTATTTTCTCTTTTTAAAAGTAATTATACATGCAAAAATTATGAAATACGTGTGTATATGCACGCAGAAATAAAATAGAAATGTAAACAGTTAGTTGTCAAAGTGTACTAAAGTTGAGAATTCGAGTTTGCTTCGTTTTGCTTTGCTTTACTTTTTTCGCCTTGTATTTAGCAGCACTCATATTACATCAGGTCTTCAACTTATCTGTCAAAGCGAAACTCTGAAGCAAAGCAAGCTAAAGTCTTATGTGTACGGCCCTTAAGTATGAGATGAACTAAATGCACATGTACAGGATTTGATATTGTTATATGTTATAATGATCATGTGTAAAACGCAAAGACAGTGGTCGGAAGGGAGGAGATGCTTCACTTTGTAATCGCTATTGTCAGCTTCATAACTGCACAACACATATATTTGTGTATTAGTATTTGTGTTCCATGTGTAATTATGTGGTTAAGTTAATAACATGTAAAAACGCTCGAACAAACAGCTTTTTTTCTATTGGCTCAATTGACTTACAGTGGGCGTTCTAGGCAAGTAAGGTAAATATGTACTAAATTAAAACACTGTACGCCAATAGTACGTTTTAGTTTTCAATGCGTTTGATATACACACGCACATGTGCATATTACATTTAAATGTAATAAATTATAAATGTTGATATGTATACGAGTTCATCGGCATATCACGAATTTTTTTCAAATTCATCGTTATTTGTTCTCGGGTAGGTTGATATTTATTCCAGCTTATTCGCAATATTTCTGAAAAAAAAATTTGAATTTATCAAAGTTTTGATGATTTTCATTCGCTTACTAATGGCCACATCGATGTATTGCCGTATAAAAGTTTTCCCAACTTTTGGGAGTTATATTTTTTTATCAATCGTTGATAAATCTAAATAATGTTTATAAATCTGAATAGGTTGAAATACGAAAGAATGTGCATTCCGCTAAAAAAATAATTTGGCGTTCAAATATGTTAGCACACCAAAAGAATTTGACGTTAGCTGCTTTATTTAAAACGGAATCGCAGACATTTGGTTTTTGGTTCAAAATATGGTAATATTTATTGTAAACTAACAATGGCCGCACGTATGAGCGGTGCCCCCACCACGATATAAAAATCGTGCTTGGCGATTTCAATGCCAAGGTGGGCAAGGAGGGCATCTTTGGTTCCACAGTCGGAAAATTCAGTCTCCACAACGAAACGTCCTATAACGGAATGAGACTGATCGACTTCGCCGGGGCCCGAAACATGGTAGTCTGTAGTACCAGGTTCCAGAATAAAAAGATTCACCAAGCTACGTGGCTGTCTCCAGATGGTAAGACACGAAACCAAAGAAAAAGAGAGAGGCCGAAATGCGTGAGTGCGAAGAGCTTGAGATGCTGGCCGACAGGAAAAGCGCCCGAAAATTTTTTCAGAAAGTACGGCGGCTAACAGAAGGTTTTAAGACCGGGGCGAATTCCTGTAAGAATGACAACGGCGACCTGGTGACTGATGTCCACAGCATACTTAAATTATGGAGGGAGCACTTCTTCACATTGCTTTATGGAAGCAGCTGCAACAATCTTGGAGAAAATGTTGAACTCGAATCCCCAATCAATGATAATGGACTCGATGTACCATCATCCGACTTTGATGAAATTCAGAAAGCGATAGCACGGCTGAAGAGCAACAAAGCCCCCGGGGCCGACGGGTTACCAGCTGAGTTATTTAAGTACGGCGGAGAGGAGCTGGTTAATTGCATGCACGAGCTCATTTCTAGAATACAGTCGGAAGAACGCATGCCTACTGATTGGAACTTAAGTTTGCTCTGCCCAATCCACAAAAAGAGTGCTCCTGCAGTCTGTGCCAATTATCGCGGGATTAGCCTTCTTAACATCGCGTATAAGGTTCTGTCAATTGTATTGTGTGAAAGACTTAAGCCTACCGTCAACGAACTGATTAGACCTTATCAGTGTGGCTTTAGACCTGGTAAATCCACCACCGACCAAATATTTACAATACGCCAGATCTTGGAAAAGACCCGAGAAAGAAGAATCGACACAAACCATCTTTTTGCCGCCTTCGACATCACAAAAAGAAGTTTCCTATATGCCGCAATGTTTGAATTTGCTATCCCGGCAAAATTTATACGGCTATGTAAAATGACGTTGAGCAACACCACCAGCTCCGTCAGAATTGGGAAGAACCTCTCCGAGCCGTTTGATACCAAACGAAGTTTCAGACAGGGTGACTCACTGTCGTGCGATTTCTTTAACCTGATGCTGGAGAAGATAATTCGAGCCGCAGAACTAAATCGGTAAGGCACCATCTTTTATAAGAGTGTGCAATTGCTGGCGTACGCCGATGACATTGCCATCATGGGCCTTAACAACCGCGCAGTTAGTTCTGCCTTATCCAAACTGTATAGAGAAGCGAATGGGTCTGGAGGTAAACGAGGGCAAGACGAAGTATCTCCTGTCATCAAATAGACAATCGGCATATTCCCGACTGGGATCACAAATCACTGTTGACAGTTATAACTTTGAAAAAGTAGAGGACTTCGTTTACTTAGGAACCAGCATTAACACCAATAACAGCGTCAGCCTTGAAATCCAACGCAGAATCTCTCTTGCCAACAAATGCTACTTCGGACTGAATAGGCAATTGCACAGTAAAGTCCTCTCTCGACGGACAAAAGCCATACTATATAATTCTCTCATCATGCCCGTCCTATTGTATGGCGCAGAATCATGGACGATGACAACATCAGATGAGAGGGCTCTTGGAGTGTTCGAGAGAAAGATTCTTCGAAAGATTTATGGACCTTTGCGTCTTTGCGGCGGCAAATGCCGCGTTCGATGGAACGAAGAGCTGTACTAGCTGTACAATGACGTAGATATAGTGCAGCGGATTAAGAATCAGCGGCTCCGCTGGCTAGGTCACGTCGTTCGAATGGATGAAATAGCTCCAGCCTTGAAGGTTTTTGATGCGGTACCCGCGGGTGGTAGCAGAGGAAAAGGAAGACCTCATCTGCGTTGGAAAGACGAAGTGGAAAAAGACTTGGCTATACTTGGGATTTCCAATTGGGATAGGGACAGCTGGCGTGCTTTGTTGATCTCGGCCAAAATCGCTTAGGCGGTTAATGCGCCAATTAAGTAAGTAAGTAAGTAAGTAACATGGTGTTATTATGTGGAATTCTTTCAGATAAGGCATAGTTAAGTCGTTTAAATTCGCATTTAAATAGTTAAAATTTCGATAGGTCTCTCCCTAAGTTAGTCTGTAAAATTATGTCATTGGTGGTTTGAACACCGACGGGGTAGCACTGTTTTTAGTTAGTTTCGGTTTATTTATGTAGAATGTGCAAATTTCCCGAATGCTTACTAGTACCGTATATTGCATATCATAACACCATTAATGAAGAACATTATAAGTTAGAAGGATTAATTGGCCCGATAGTAAAAACCAAAGGCCAGATGTGTTAATCTTCATTAAATAATTAATTAAAAGTTTAGTTATGCTCTAATAGTCTACATCACAAAGCAATAATATCACGAATGCGGTTATACCGCCTACATTTACCCAGGGCTGTATGGCAATTCTAAAAGATAATGAATAATATTGGACTTATTATATCAAATATCCATCATTTTTTACAGTGTTTTCATTTATTTTTAAATTCATCTCAAGTAGATTTAAATCATTAAAAAAAATTAAATTTTTACCTAAACGTCTATATTAAAATTTAAACAGAAAATAGTTTTTTTTTGGACATTTTAACTCATCTTTTCTCAATGTTATGGACCATTTTAACCTTCAGGCAACCTTACTGTAGCGTACCGCCATTTTGTTGCTTTTCTATTAAAACAGCACAACCATATTTTCAAAGTGTGTATATGCATATGTACACATATATGTATATAATTACATCCATACATATGAACGTTGACAGAGGGGACACACCATATTGCAAGAGCAAAAAACAATAATTCCGCTCAACATTTGTTTAACAATGGAATGCATTTTTTACTGATATTCTATAAAAAAAAAATTGCATGCATATTTTCAATATTTTTCCGTGCGTCAGTTGCTGTGACGTAGGTTTTTTATTTACAGAAACTTTGTCACGGCATACATGTATGAAAACGGGTTTGTGCATTCTGCGGTCTATTATTGTGTTTGTCGGCTGTTTGTCGCATTCACTGAGTTGCACGCATCATGTCAATTGCAGTTAGATATGTAAAAAAGGGTTTGGTCATTCATATGTACATATGTATATCTATACACATCTCATTGACACATACGTACATTTAAAAGGACAATAGTATTTTTTTACCAAAGTGGCAAATGCGTGCAGTTTGTGGGTTGCGCACATGAAACTTGCTAACCTAGTGTTTAACTCGCAATCGAGTGGCATTGCATTGCTAATAATTATATTTGGGAAACATATTTTTTAATAAAAAAGAGACATTCTGTTTGTGATATTTCGTTCTCACGTCAAGCATTGTGGTTTTCGACACGATTTTTAGCAGTTGACATATGCATGAGTATGCAGCTGACAACTGTCATTATGAGTTTAGAGTGGTGCGATTGACACACATTCAAAACTTTATTTAAAGTTATAATTCAAAAGAGAAATTATGTTTATTAATGTACATATGTATGTACAGTGCATTCGAGAAAACCCGAATTCGCGATAACTCGAACGTTAGCAAACTTGAGCGCTTTATATTCTCAATGGACTAGCCTAAAACTCGAACACAATTTTTCTAATATTTCCTCTGCGAAAACATAACCAACTATTACTGAATGGCGGCTTTTTTTTCGGTGGGCATTGCTTAATTTTTCATTAGCAAAATAGGTTTTGCGCGGTTAAATTAGGTTTGAATGGTAGCGATGGAGCTCAAAGCCCAAATAGCAGTTGAGTGCCGTTTTGATACCAAGGAAACTCGGGCTATTGCGTTACAACCAAATATCGCAGTTGATGAACTTCAGAATGTTCTTGAGGCTCTGACTACCAAAATCTTGCAGAGAATTGTACTCAAACGCCCCCAGACTGGCGTTACGCTTCCTTATTAGAGCTGGACATCTGCACAGAAGGTGCTCAACTTTCTCTTCTTCATCTTCATCCACGCAGCTCCTGCAGTAACCATAATGGGCAATGCCAAGTCTTCTAGCGTGGACACCTAACGGCCATTGCCCTGTGAGAACTGGTACGGGTCTCGCAACGTTAGGCCTGCCGTTCGCCAGAAGAGTGGATGTCCTTTTTAGGTCGTATTCGGGCCAGGTCAATTTTGCAATCCTGGCGCTGTACGCCACCGTTGAGCGAATTGCTGAAGGTGGAGGAGGTAAATTGTCTTGCTTAACACTGCCATCGGGATCGGGATCGGCAAATGCACGACAGTCTTCGGCAATAGCAAAAATTTCAGCCTGAAAGACACTAGCATATAGAGGCAGTTGGTAAGGCATACCCTCTACCAAGAAGTCCGAGTACACCCCTGCCCCGACACCCTGCTCCATATTGGAAGCGGTTAAGTTAAAAAGTATTTTTATAATGGGATGAATGTTAAATTTTTGAGTTAAGCAAAAAAGGCTGAAATAATTGAGGCAGTCAAAATTGTCAATGTTGCTAAATTCACAATTTGTGGAGATGTAAAAAAAACAAACACATTTTAGAATGCGTTAATAATACAATATTGGGACCTGGAAAACGTAAAACGATACGTGTCTCAGAACTCAAAAAACCATAAAATTCCAATATTTTGAATTTTGAAAGGGATTTTAAATAAATATCATGTGCATTAAAATTGTTAAAATTAATAAATAAAATACAAGTATATAACATTCGAAAACTATGCAATTCGTTAACTCGAACAAGTCTGGTTTTTATTAGTTTAAGTTTCCGCGAGTTCACTGTATGTACATAAAATTCCTATCGAAATAACCCAATCCGATACTGGAAAATGTTAATAATTTAACACGTTCACTACCTTGAAAACTAATTGCAAATAACATTTGTGTTTAGTACTTTTTTTTTTGATAAGTAGAGTACTCGGTTCAAATTCCGACGCTAATCAGAGTCACAATGGTCTTTTCATTCCAGCAAACTAATGTAATAAAAGCGTATAATCTCGATATTTTATGTAGAAAACTTATACATATATCGGTTTGGATTTATGTGCAGCTCTGTTATATTAATGTCTAGTTAAGGTAAGGTCACAAACCGTTAGAGGAAGAGATTGTTTCTCGTAGGCATGAGCTACTGTTGATGGTGCTCCATAAGGATCGGTGCTTGGACCATTGTTATTCCGTTTTTTTCGTTGATGATGTTATCTGAACTTCGTGAGGAGCTGTAGGTTTTCGAAATGAGTGAAAAGAAGTCTGAGGCTTTTACTATTTTCACTGTATTTCACAATGGGCAGTATTTTATAAAATAAGCTTATCTTGCCGATATTTTTGGAAATATCAATGAAATTACAGAGACAAATTATCATCATTAAAAGAAAGCGAAATTTCTGGATTAGCTATGTGGAAAATATCAACATTGAATATTTTTCACTTTTTATGCAACTTCCTTCAAGAAAATGCATTGGAATTACAAAATTAAGTGAAAACCGTCATAACTGGGCACTTGGTAAATCTGCTGAAGTATTTGGTACAAAATCTAGCTATCATAATAAGTCGACCTGAGATGCTAACCGTCCGGGAGTACGAATCATTCATAGATCTTAAGAGTTTTTCGCCATTAAAATACAAATTTAATTCTGTGTCTCTAAACGACGTTTAGGTTAGTGTGGCTTGAATACCCTAAATTTGCCAAAAATGGCTGTACTATTAATTTTCCTCCCTTATATAACAACAGGCTTTTTAGCTTACAAAAAACAAACACAGGCCAATTCTATCCCAGAAATACGCATTCAGCTCTCGAAGATACCACCGGCAAATTTTGGAGGCTTAAAATCCAGAATACAGTACATAATAGCTGCCTAGCTACTGTGCAATAGTTTCACAAGGCGGGAGCCTCTCAAGAAGTAGTAGGCGTAACTACTGTTTCCTAGAACCAATGAATTGGGCGAGCGCATCCAACTGAAGAAAAAAAATCTGTCATGTTAGAGGTGTTACTTTTTTATATAGCCACTTTTTTGGCTAAATGCTGATCATTTTAAGTCACAAATATTTTTGTTTGTTGGTTACTGGTGCATTTGCATACAAAATATGCATTATATTTAATTCAAAAAATGAAATGGCTCATATATATAGCAGCCATTTGGCCCCCAATCAAATGAATACATTAGTCTAAAAGTATTGTAGTACCTAATACCTCTGCTCGATAGCCTCTATTCGCAAGTTATTTTAAGAGGTCGTTTGCAACCACGATCCAAAGCACGGGAAAGTGGACCCCCCAATATGTGCTGCCACTATTAACTTACTTACTTAATTGGCGCATCAACCGCCTAAGCGATTTTGGCCGAGGTAAACAAAGCATGCCAGCTATCCCAATCACTTGCTAACTGGCGCCAAATACTCGTAATTTGCAAGTATAGCCAGGTCTTTTCCTATGCAACCACCAGCGGGAACCTCGCCAAAAACCTTCAGGGCTGGAGCGGTTTCATCCATTCAAATGACATGGCCTAGTCAGGGGAGCTGCTGGTTCTTAATCCGCTGCACTATGTCTACGTCGTTATAAAGCTCCTACAGCTCATCGTTCCATTGTGTGCGGTAATCGCCGTCCCAATGATTATCTTTAATTTTAAAGAATATTTTAATGCTTTTATACTTTTTGGGTGGCCGCTGTGACCAGTAGCAGTGTGTATTATAACGCGTTACACAGCCCAATTCTAAAGTTCCAAATTCAGTTGTAGCTTGAAAAATCACGGAAAAAGATGGACAGGAAATGACAAACTTCCGAGTGTGTTTCTGTTATTACCATAAAAAGCTTCTTATGAAATCTTCTGCCGAACGGAGGCGACAAAAAACCTTAAAGTCGTATACCAACTTTTAGATGTGACTGATACCGCGACGAATAAAATTACAGAGCAGTACGGGTCCTACGCAGGTCCGTCAGACGCGCCCTTCGATCAGTTGCGCGGGCGGTGGAACTATGCGTTGTGATTGCGTTCGTTCGAACAAATTTTAATTTTCCGTGGTATATTAAAAACTCAATACTTTTTGTATATTACCCCAATTCATTATGACTTTTAATACTTTACGAGAACACTTTAATTTAATTGACAACATAACTATTTTCAGAAGTGCATTCGAATGTGCTAAAAGGGATTAAATTTTCACACCAGATGTTGAGTATTTGAGCAGGAACTGCATAGAATAATCAACTCCTTCAAGCAACTGCAGAAATTTTTATTTGTATGAATGGATGCATGTACCGATATATGTATGTATGTGCATATACGTACGTACATAAATACATACCTCTATTCATATTTATAATGCGCTTTTGCTCTTTAAGTATGAGGAATTTTCTAACAAATATTATTGAAAAGTTATTATTATTCAACAAAATTATATTATGTTCATTTATAATATAAATATTCTCATAACCCAACGGTAGTTTTTTGTGCTTAAACTGAATAGAGCACAAAATGGCATTCTCATAAATGATAACAAAAATCAAAATAAATGTAAAAAATGTGTACTTTTTATGAAAGTTTGTTGATTTTTTTTAAATCGTGTACGTAGAACGAAGCTACAATTTTTATGATTTCTGTTACTTTAATTCTCTGTACTTAAGTCGAGGAACAAAAAAGTTATGAAATGAACTGTAAACTGTTATATTTGGTGGCGTTATAAGATTGAAATGGGGTATACGAGGACGTATATATTTGATGCAATATTCAAAAATTCAATGCACCTAATCAGCTACGAATGAGGCAAGTGATGCATTGGCAGCACGCTCCAAGGCGCAAAAACTTCTGTATACGTATAAACAATCACTCATTAATGCCAAAATGAAAAAAAAAATTTTATATTATGAAAAAATTCGCCATCAATGGATACGACAGTTGCGCGCATGCGTACACACCTCCTATTGCAAAAAAAAAGTTATTTAGAGGCTGGCCGAAAGGCGGGTAATAGAGGCCGGCTGGTTGGTTAGTTGGATGGCTTGCTGGCTCGCTGACAAACTGACTGGGCGAGAGATGCACGCACGCGCTCCTATGCATGTACACATATGCAATAACATAAATTTTTGGGTAAGTTTGTGTGCCAGCTTGCTGTCAGGATACGCCCAGTAGCACGTTGTATTGCATGGCACTGGCTGGTCGGTTAGTTACCTTTAACCGTTGCACAGAGTGCTATGTACATATGAGCCGTACATACATATGTACATGCGTACATAAATGCATATATAAACAGATCGTGCAGGACTTCATTTACTAAATACGAGTACAACAATTCGATTAACCAAGCGCGAATAGCAGGATTGAGTGGAAATATAAATGCATTTGAAAGAAGAAAAACATTGCCATGAAACAAGATTATTATTAAAGGATCTCGCACCTCACTATTCGTTGTGATTTCATTTTTAAGTGGGCGTACCTCTTGCAACGCCCACCATACAGGGTTTCTACGATGTGTTTATGTGTGTGTATGCGAATGAATAAATGTTTGAACCTTAACGACCGTTAGTAGCGTTACGATAAAAACAAAATGCGAAAAAGGTCCTTTATTTGATTGCAGCCTTTTTTGTTTGTACGGGGACAAGATTTTTTTTTGTCACATGTCAAACCGGAAGCGTTTTCCTATTGTACATATGTAATTGTAATTGTACAAGAGTGAATGCGTATGTGGGTTACGCTTATAAACAAAAATCAAAGCGAATTTGCAGTAAGTAGGAGGGAGGTCAGCAAAAAAAAAAATAAATAAATGCGATAGTAATTCGGTGAATATTTTTCGAGAACCACATTTATGCACATGAGTGTAGATATGCATTTACTGAGAATATGTTATAAAAGGATCAACACATAGCAAGCATTTGCAAGGCTCTTAAATGGAAATTGGAATTTTAGAGATAAGTGAAAGATAATACTCATATCTGGGAATGCGATTACAATTATTTTTCAAGCTATTTTACTAA
Organism: Philophylla caesio; assembly: GCA_963971545.1. NCBI lineage: Eukaryota > Metazoa > Arthropoda > Insecta > Diptera > Tephritidae > Philophylla > Philophylla caesio. Next base: position 63,099,564 of record OZ020607.1, read on the forward strand.
TACATAACTAATAACTCATTAGCAACTCTTTTGAATTATCTAGCTATAAATGAGTTTACTTGCTGTTTGTTATAACGAGCTTTGGCCTCAGCTCTGTTATATACAACACAAGTACTACATTTCCCTTTTTAAGCAACTGCCACTTTTAGTTATAAACTATTTGCTCTTATGTTTCACAATTTTTTATTTTATTGAAAATAAATCTTAATATAATTATAGCCCTTTCTAACGGCCGGAAATCCGTTCATATTCTGCCAATATATGGGTATGTGTGTATGTATGTACATATGTATGAATTAACAATCAGTTTGCACCCATTTTATTTCATTTATTTATTCATTGTACTACTCACACATTCCCCTTTCACAACAAATCAGCGCCGAGTGCTCAGGGTGCGTAGTAAATTATTTGCTTTCTGCATTGATTAAGTAAAAAGAAATTAAAATGCAAAAAACTGGCAACTGAAAACTGATGATTCTGCAGCACGGCTATTTGTCAACTCGTTTGCTGCTGCTACGTATGTATTGTGTGTGTGTGTACTTTTTTGTTTGTTTTTTTTACTTATACAGCAGTTACCATTCTCGCTTCTTTGTCGTTGAGCGGAAGTACCGCTGATGGATGAGTTTCTGATTTCGCTGTGAATCCATTTTGTGTTGTGATTTTTCGCTGTTTAACAATCAGTACAATTCATGATTTGGCATTGAGCAATTGAAGTTTTTCATATGCATTTGTGTATGTATTATTTTATAGACGAGCAACATGTAATTATAGCTTGGGTGCCCTAGTGGACCTCTCTGCATGTTGCATGTTGCGTAGTATCAACTTTCAAGCAGTTAACATCCTGTGTACTCTATGCAGATGTTTAGCCTTTGGCTCGCGCCATTTCTCATTTTTATAGAATTATACATCAACTCAATTATACATATGTATATGTATGTAAATATGTAAATGTGAACGTTTATAAAATAATCATAATAAATAAATAATTAAAAAGTTTGCACTTTTAAGTTTATCAGTATTTATTTATGACGGAAATAGAGGGCAATAAAAAGCTCTATAGTAGATCACGTAATTATATATATGTATATTCTTTTACGAAAATTGAATAGTTACGGTTACTTTTTCCTCCTTTTTTAATTTGTTGTTTTTTTTTTCTACTTTAAAGTCCCCGTTATATAAACATTTTCAAAAATTTCAAAATTTGCATTTCTCATCTATGGAAGAAATATAACACTGGCATTGCAGTCAGAGCTTTTTAAAAGTTTCAAGTCCTTAGCTAATCGATAAGTAGGTTAAAACTCGATTGCGAAATTTTCGTTTCGTATTTGTATTACTAGCCGTTCCATATTTATATCTTAACATAGAAGCCACAGGTGCTTGACGCCTTTGAAATTCTTAAATATGCTAACGCTGCTAAGTCACAAGAAGCATTTATCGAGTTAATATTTTGTATAAAATACGATCTTAATAAAGCAGTAACTTCAATTTTAAAAAATAAATAGTTTCTGGCCCCCCCTGTCGAGAATTTTGTATCGCTTTTTAATAGTAATCTTCATTGTCAGTCCTTGTTGAAAATGTTTATGTTCCGTATGTAAGTTATTAGTTCCCATTCGTGTTAAATACATAATCATATAAATGATTTCAATAATGCCCATATAGTGTAGAAATGGTTTGAATAAAATAAATATATCCCTTTACTAATAGTCTTCAAAAGAAATAATTTAAAACTATTTGAATTTCCTAAATTTGAATTTTAATGAAAAAACCCAAAGTGCGAAATGAAAAATACGTTCGGATTTTAAGGCACTTAATGGATTTAAAATCAGTAAATTCAAACTCTGAGAACTTTCCACCATATATATTTTACTTGGTTGACCAACAGTTGCATCTCTTATAATTATCGGCCTACCTCGCTTGCGATTACCTATAACAATAGTATCAGCTTCTTTAGTATTCTCGCCAGAATTTAAATCACCTTCATCGATAGTTAGTGAAACACAAGCACTAATACTAGTTGGTACATTATTTTGCTCTATTTCTTTTGCATCTAAAATACTACCCACGCTCGAAGTTGCTCTTAATTCTATAAATTTGGCATCATTTTTTAATTCGAAACTGAAGTACTATAGTTATTTTCAAAAAATATAATATCACGCGTAATAACCATTGATCTATTGAAAGGATTATAAAGCCTGTAACCCTTCGTTGATTCTGCATATCCTACGAATTACAATTTTTTTATCTTTGGTTGAAATTTTGAAAGCTTTGATGACTCTAACTTAAAACGCGACATTTCTACGAGTGTACGATTAAGTCTCTCAGCCACACCGTTTTGTTGTGATATATAACAAACCGTTGATGTCTTATTCTATCGAAGATACTTTAAAAACTTTCATTAATATATTCGCGATCTTTGTCAGAACGCACACATTTTGTTGTATTTTATTTTATTTTGTTTGGAATGCTATTTTCATTGCCTTTTTACCCTTTTAACCCTTTTTACCGATTTTCAACCCTTTTTGCGTGATCCAATCAAGCTGAATTTTTGAAGGCAGGCTCGTGGAAATGTCTGTATTACGATAAATTTAAAAAAAAAATAGACTTTTATCAATTCTCAGATTTTCCTGAATTTTTTTTTGAAAACAAAAAAAAAATTCTGACGTGTACATGAAAATCGCCGATACTCGTGTATTTTTATTTTTTCTTTCCTTTCCGAAAAAGTATATTTGGTTCATAGGACAGAACTAAAGCTCGTTTTTGTAACGCAGTGTAATGTCCAAATAACCTTGTCACATAAAGCATATCCATTGGTATAATAATACGAGCGTTATATTTCACTGACAGTCACTACCTGATCATTGTTTTCGGTTCTTGAAAACAACCCAATGTCATTACAGAAGAAGCACCGCTGTCCAAACCCCTCGCTTTGCTGGTTGAAAGTTTTACCACAGAGCTCACACTAAAATTTGATTGCATTTTTGCCATTTTACACAGCAACTTAATATGACCTAATTTACCACAGGCATAGCATTTGACCGAACTCCAGTTACGCGTTTCAGAGTTTGTAATTCATTACCTCTGCTGATATTTCCTTTTGATTCCGCAACTATTATTGACTTAACACCATTTTTCGACTTGCTGAAACTTGCAGCAAACACGCTTTCATTGTTATTACCAAGTTTCTCGCTTCTTCGCCTTTCTTCTTCAAGTACCTTTCAACTGTTCAAATGATGGCAACTGGTCTCTGCTTTCGATAGAAAAAAAAAATTCTCTGTCACCTCTGGAAGATTACATATCAACAAGATACATTGCAAATCATTAGGCATATCAAAGCCGATGGACTTCAAACTATCAACTGTGATACAAAATTAATTAATTTATGCTGCTATTTTCACGCAAGTGTTTAACTTAAAACATACCAGCTACTTTAAAAGATTAACTTTCCGGGCCGCATCGTCAGCGTTATACAAAGCGCTCAAGCGCTTTACACAAAGAGTCAAATACTCCAGCGCCTTTTTGTCTAAAATTTTCAATCTAGCTTTTCCTGGCTCATCTTTCTTCGAACAATATTCCATTTCAATTGCTTTTCAAAACTCTAACGCAATGAGAATACTCCTTATTTGCACAGCGCACGTGTTAACTCATCATGAAAATAAATTTATGTCAGAAAACCAATAAAAGGATAATCCGAAAATCCACCCACCAACGGAAATTTAAAAAGGGGTCATTTCATCTTAAATCGTCCAGGCAGTTCGAGTTAGGTCTTTTTTTCCAATAAATTTTTTTTATAGTTCCTACATCGAAATCCACGAGACAGTTATTTTTTTTTTTTTTGCTTGATTTTGAGTTCTTTCGTCGTGGGGAATTTTTAAATTGATTGGACCTTATCAGTGTGGCTTTGGACCTGGTAAATCTACCACCGACCAGATATTCACAATACGCTTGATCTTGGAAAAGACCCGAGAAAGAAGAATCGACATACACTACCTTGTTGTCGACTTCAAAGCCGCCTTCGACAGCACGAGAAGTTTCCTATGGCTATGTAAATTGACGTTGAGCAACAGCACCAGCTCCGTCAGGATTGGGATGGGCCTATCCGAGCCGTTTGATACCAAACAGGGTGACTCTTTGTCGTGCGCCCTAAAGGTTTTTGACGCGGTACCCGCTGGTGGTAGCAGAAGAAGAAAGACCTCCTTTGCGTTGGAAAGACCAAGTGGAAATAGACTTGGCTACACTTGGGATTTCCAATTGGCGCCAGTTAGCAAGAGATAGGGACAGCTGGCGTGCTTTGTTGACCTCGGCCAAAATCGCTTAGGCGGTTGATGCGCCAATTAAGTAAGTAAGTATTCGTAACATATATGTTTATATTTGGTCTAAGCCGATAACCAAATGAAAGAAAAATGTATTCAAACGTCAACTCAATTCAAACGTAGTATCTTAAGTTCTTTATATTTATTCAAAATGTATACAGTTGGTTTGTTAACAATATTAGAAATATTCTTCATAATTATTAAATGTACTTAGACTTGTACAGTGGTCCATAAAATAATAGGAGTGTATTTATTGACACATTTTGGTAGTTAGTATTTCTTATATAAAATCTCCTTAATTTTATTATTAAAATACAATAGATTGTCTGCTGATATCTGTTAAATTCCAACGTTTAAACTTTATACAAAATTTACAAACGTTTAACAAATTTAAAAAAACGTAGTAAAGATTTTGGCTGCTTACGGAACGTGCACCTATCATGAAACTTCCTGTAAGCCACCGCACGCTCAATCTCTTTGCTCTCACATAACTCTTCCTCTCTTCTTCTCACGAAAAATACCTTTCGCACAGCCCGCGTTGCGACCGATCGCAATTTGGCCTAGTAGGCTAGATCTTTCTGTTTCATAGCGGCACGGCATTTCTCGTCGGACCAGTTGTTCTTTCGAGTTCGCTGAAATACGACAAATATTTCAGCGCCGGTACATATAGATCATACAATTTGCTTGGAAATATCGGTGCATTGATATGTTCCCTCAGAGAGCAGGAATACGAGCTGAGTGGCGAAGTGTGTAGCGGCCGTTGTGATTGCAGTTTTTTGGCGTCGAGCTTTGCTTATGTCAATTTGCTCGCACCTTTGGCCTTGACAAGATAATTATACAAGTCGATTTTGGTTACGGGTTTTACCATCTGATGATATCGCATAGTTTGATAGAATTTTTGTATGGTACAGACTGTCATGTTTTGGGCCAACGTGGAGGTAATCAGTCTCCATCCGTTATAGGTCATTTCACCATACTGATTTTTCCGACTGAACGTAAAATACCCACTTTGCCCGCCCTGAAATTAAAATCACTTTATATCGTCGAGACGTTTGTTCATCGGAGCCACATTCCGAAACGCATGTTCGAAAGCTTCCCAGAGGACATTTTGGTGAAACTACCAGGAAGTCGTTAGCTGATTGAATCGTTTGCAAAAAACGCTCTGACCTCTTCCAAGTGAATGGCAGTCAAAATCTTTCTATGTCATGTTGGATAAGATAATTCAAGCCGCAAAATTAAATCCGTCAGGGACCATCTTTTATATGAGCGTTCAACTGCTAGCGATAACAATGATGAAATCAGTCTTTACAATCTTGCTGTTAGTTCTACCTTCTCCAAACTGGTTAGGGAAGCTAAGTGTTGATGTCTGAAAGTGAACGAGGAAAAGTCGCAGTACTTATCTCCTGTCTTTAAATAGACAGTTCAACAAATTAATAGTCACCCATACCACTGTTGCTGGTTACCAATTTGAAAAATATTCCAAAATAATCTATGGACCCAAAACTATAACGCTGTCACATATTAACGAATTTTTGAAAATCATTTTTCTTGTATTTAGTTTGTAATAATTCTTAATTAAAAGGCAGTTAATTTTCTACGAAAACTAAATTTTTTAAAGTCAGAGTTCATATGTATGTTATATATGATAGTAGTTCGACAAATTTTCTTCATAATAAAGTCAGAGTTCATATGTATGTTATATATGATAGTAGTTCAACAAATTTTCTTCATAATTTCGAACCTGTGCAAGTTTTACTCTGCTAAAGTTTGCCTTTGATATTGGAGATTTTTTGTTTCAAAAATAAATTAAAATTTGATACGCTGAAATTCAAAAATAAAATTTGTTTTAAAAATTTCAAAAGTGTATGGAATAGGAACGCAATCTATTTTTCAAAAATATTATCAAAATCGAAAGTTTCAATTTTGTTTTAAAAATGACAAAAGTTTCATAAAAGCTTATTGAGTGATTATACATTTTAAATAAGGTTCGAAACTTTGGCTTATGCGGTTTTCGTTAGGGTATTTTAATTGAAAAGTATTGGAAATTAAATAAAAGAAAAATAAAATATGAGGATGTGCTATAGTTTTGAAGATTTTTTTTTTGTATATAAATACATTTAAGATTATTGCAGCTACTAGATCAATGCCTTATGCATAAATAGGTTTAACCTGACCTTATTCTCCATCTTCTTCCAAAATGTACACCTGGCTTTAACAGAAAATAATATTCCGAGGCAAGTGCTTTAGCTATTTTAATAAGATTCCGCCTATGAATGCTTCCTAATAGAAAATTTCTACGGAAAATTAACTATGCCAACACTGGTCTATAATTTTCTCATGGCTGCTTGAAAGTTGCAAGTAAGTACGCAGTAAGATGCATGCAACTTGAGCAGGTCGCTTTCCTAATGTGTAAGCATCGGCAAATTGGCAGCGTAAAGTGGCGCAACTAACGAATTGAAGACTGCGCTGGACCACAACAATGTAACAGCAACAACAGACAAAATTCACTGCAATTACCAAGAAGTCTGTGCTGCGAAATGGTGAGCAACAACCGCAGCCTGCCTAACAAACGCATTGGGTGCTGTGTGAGCTTCCTGGAACAAATGGAAAACGGAAAAGCAAACTGCGTGAAGACACGGCAAGACAGGGGGGCACGTTTTACAGCTGGTAGCAGAAAAGACAATTATCGGTGATATGTTTTGTTCCTTTTCCGCGATTGCCGCTGCTTAAAGAGTAACTGCAGAAGCCACTTGACTGGCTGTGCGCTCATCGCGAACGACGCATCTTTCAAAATCGCATTCACATTCACACATTGCATTGTAATGGGAACCACTTGGACTGGCATGGCAAGTGTGGTTCTGGTATGCTGCACCCAGCACTAAGATCTAGCTCGTGCAACCAGTTTGTGTTGTTTTTGCCTCGTACAAACTCGTATTTGTACAGTCCGCAAGCATTGTGAAGTGTGTGTTACCGCTGTAATGTGGCATTAGCGGCCAATGTTCGAGAATCAAGTAGAATGGCCTGCGGGACTGCGCCAGTACCGATGGCATTGGTAGTGCTGAAGATGTTGCAAAAGCACGTTTCGGCGATCGTTTCATTATTACAGCGACCGCTATCAACTACCAAGAAATGCGAACATTAAATATAATTTGCTTGGACAGCGAGAAAAGACTTGAACAAAATAAATAAAGCGAAAAGAAATTGTGGCAAGAAGAATATTACTTCGAAGGATGAAAGAAAAAGCAGAGGATCGCATGCCTGTGGCAAATAACAACACGCACATTAGAGCGCTGCAACGCGCGGTGGCGACAACAACACGGAAATTAGCCGTAGTCTCCGCCATCGTCAGCGTCACCACCAGTCACCACCACCACTACTGCTGCTGCAACAACGGCGGCCATTGCGCTTTAAAAACTTCTTGAAAAAGTTGCTCGCCTGACTACTTAAGTTACAGCCAGCGAAACTGCAATGGCGCTGAATGTTGTCGACTGCTGGTCGCTGCTTGTTGGCGTTGGCGTTGACGATGGCGATGGTGATGGCTATAGCGTGCCATCAGGCAATAAACCAACAATGTAGGCGTTGTTCGTCTGTAGGCTAGCAACGTCGACCATTCATCGCTCTCAACAAATTTGACTTTAGCTTCTCCAATCGCGTTTCTTGGCTATTGGCAAAAAATTTGGTATTTTTCCTTATTTCTGCTTTTGTTTTTACAACTTTTGCATTTTTAATTTGTTGTTTTTTTTTGCATAATTTTTCCTGCGTCTGCGTACTGCGGCCGTATTTATGAATGTAGCTTTTTTTCTGCTTTTTTTTGGAGTCCGCTTTGTAGGCAGCGACGATTGTTGCCATTTTGTGGCGCGCAGGCTTAACAACAATCGAATGCTATTTGCATTTTGTTGCTGCTAAGTCTTTAGTTTCTCGACGTTTACCGGCTTTTCGGTGCATTTACAGTACTTTTAGGGAATTAATTTCTGTATTGTTGCTGTTTACCATTCCCGGCGTTTTCTGCAAGTGCTGGTACACATATTGCTTGTAAAACATATAACTAGTATATAACTCACGCATACCTAGTTCCATAAGGGGCGTTATTGTTTGGTGTAAATAAACGAAGATATGACATATTGAAAAGCTTATTTTGTTGGCGATAAAAAAATTTTCAATTTAGAATCGAAAAACTTACCATTAAAACTTTTTATAATTTTAAAAAAACATTTTTTTACCTTTCCGTAAGAAGGCTTCAGAAAGGCTTATAATAAAAATATGTTTATAATTTAACTCTGTTGTAAGGTTTGAAACGATGTGCTAGTTTTGTTTATTGTAGTGCTTCCACACTATTTTAATTGGTCAAAAACTACTTTTGTGTTAATGCGGATATATTGCTGAGGAGGTCCCAAAATCTCTGTAAACGTAAAACAAAACAAAAAATACTTGTTTTTTTCAAAATGTATGCAACTTTAGAAATGTAAGGTATCTCGGCGTAAGTCATTGCAATGAAGCGATACATTGCTTGCAAAATATTAATTTTAAAGGAAACTTTTTGCGAGAGTTTGATGTATGTTGGGTTGCCCGTGTTGAAGAAATAATATACTTTCGATACCACTATCTAGAACTCCAAACACAATATAATTGATCCATACAAATTTGAATTAAAAAATGTATGATATATCGAACATTATACCCTATTAGGTTAATACAAATATGCCCTAATGGGTTAATACAAGCATGCGCTCTTCGAAACACTTAATTTTATCAGACAATGCTTCACAAAAAATGTTGTTTCCAGACCCTATAAGAAGACACCCTTTAAAAATTGGTCAGTTTATTCTTTGATATACAATCCATCATATCTATTTTTTTTATTTTTAAAAACGTTCAAACAAATCTATAAATCTCTGACTCTTTGTCTTTAAAAAAGTACTTAGTAATTTTTTTATGAAAACTAATATTTTGCGAGCAAGGAAGTGATAAGCAATGGCTTACGCCAGGAGTCTCGGTTGCATAACTTATGAAAAAAATGTTTTTTTTTTAATTTCCGGTCGTTTTGAGATATCTTATGATTCTTTGTGCAACATACTCCATTGATATGAAAATCTAAGAAAAAAATGTAGAAGGAAACTCTGTCGTGCTCAAGGCATATTTAGCAGGTAATAGCAGAGCAAAACAAAACACTCCATAAACTTGGTTTTATTTTTAAGATACAATCTTAAAAATATTTTATCAACAGCCTCAAATTACATAGAAATAATTATTATCTAAATGAAAAATTAAATTCACAATGGTACACATATAAAAAACACAATTATGAACTATATTTTTACAAAAAAAAAAACAAAAAACATTAATAAATTGGTGTAAATAATATTTTTCATTATCCAAAAAAGCATAATGTGATAAATTATTTGAGTCACGGTATAGCTATTTTCGAAAGTATTTTTATTATGAATTGTCGAATATTTAACCATTTAATATTTAACTTTTTGCTGATTTTGGGTCCGGCCCTCTTCGGGATCTCTTTAATTTGCAAATATCAATTATTTTTCTACTTTCTCTATATAAAAAATAGCAGAATCAATTTCCGGCTCGTATATGCTTATACGTAATTCGCTGTGGAATTATTTAAAAAAGCTTGCATATCTGCAGGAACAATTTTTTAGTAAACATTTTTGGTCCCCTCTTCTCCAAATTCCGGATCCGCTACTGATCAGTGTAGTATAATTTTGGTATGTAATAAAGTTTAAAATACAAATAAAAAAGCTATACCCCCCATAACTTTGAATCATTCGTTTATTAAGAAATAAAATTATAAAAAACTATTAATATCAGCCGACTAACCATTATCTCTGTACTTAGTTGTTAGAGAATTTTCGGTACAAAGAAGCGTAAATAAACAAAAGTTATGGTTTTTTTTATTAAGTAATTTCTTCTTAATAGTTTTATATGAATTGATTATATGTAAAGATTTTTTTAGCCGGCGTGTTGAATAAATTAATGGATATAAGTACAATTAAGACCCTGCTGCAGTCCACATATTTTATATCTGAACACTTCTACATTTTACATTATTAGAGCACAGAAGCCATAGTCAAGTGGTCAGTCCTGCCAAAGGCATTTCCCTACTTTTCGCATTTGACCAAATTATGTCTGAGTTCGTCAATTAAAGTAACCTATGTGAAGTTAGGTAATTTTTTATTTCAACCAATACTTCATTGGGTTCCCAAACAATGAATTAGCTGTGGGAGTAGTTTCAGATGAACTTTTGTTAGAAACTTAACACAAGTATACAATTCTTTAAGGGAAATTGGTAATTTTTGAATCCAAAGTTAAACGTGAAAAATCCACTTTGGCTACTTTAATTGACGTGCACATATGTATGTATATATTTTCTCAAAGCTTAACAAAATGGCCGCACGATAACAAACATATTTCTGAAATGTGATTTCTAATTGCCTCTGCGCCAAGTGTGGCATAAACAAAAGAAAAAATGCTAAACTGACCGACATTAAATGTTACAAAAACAAAAGTAACAAGCATCAGCGGTTGTGTGTGTGTGTGTGAGGAAATACTGCGCAAATTTCAGTTTTTTCCTACTGCTTCTTCAGAATTACGCTGGCTACCGGTTTTGCGCCAGAACCGCCATTGAATTTTAACGTATTTTTAGCAGTTTTTCTTTCTGCTGTTATATACATATATAGAAATGTTTGTATGAATGTATATAAGTACTTCTTCGTTGTTTTTTAGCGTTGTTTAAACGCAAATTACGGGTCAGTTTAATGGCGGATACTTGGCATCCGTTGCAGGCAACACCAAATCGCTTCTCTTCACTGCAGATATTGTGAATGCGGTGAATCGTTGAAATGGTGGCTGTCAGATGAGGCCGATGTTTTCTCATTTTTCTTAGGTCTTACGACCGATAGCCAGTTCGTCAAACGCTGAACCAACTATTTCTGAGTTAGTTGTGGCATTGCTGCCATCCGAATTTGCAACGATGTACATACTTCACTCCTCCTTGCCGCATGCCAACCCTGACACACCGCCACCTAGCAATTATGGTTGTTTTGCGCGTAATAATTTCACTTCTACATTAAATGCAATTAATGAATGTGGTCCTATTAATGTTTGCCTTTACTGCGGTAGCTATCGCCAAACGACCAACTGACAGTTACCAACAAACGTTTCGTGATGGCTTCGGTAGCAATTGTTTGTTGTTGTTTTTATTAGATGTAATTGGCAGCAGCGCGCAATTCGACTACTGATTTTATTTTTCTACTGAATCAGTTAGTTTTGTGTGCGTCGTTTGCGTATACCTAGCGATTTGAACTTCTCTTATCTCTTTTCTTGGTCTCAATAGCCATTCGCAGTCAAATTGTGAAAATTGGCGGAAATCGTATAATGTAATTTGTATTTAAATTTTTTCGTTGAAAACAGTTATTTGGCGCTGCCTTACGTCGGTAGTTTTGCTAATAGTGCTGCCCAAGTGGAGCAACAACGTACAGCAGCAATTGCTAGTAATTTTGGCAATTGATTTTTCTATTGCAATTATTTACGACAGTTGCCTTAGCTGAATAGATCGGATATTCCGCGGACCAAAATGGGAAAGTAGGTGAGCGAATTCGATGTTTTTTAAATAAGCCATTTTTCAAGGCTTTGAATATTGGCGCAAGAACGGTTTATGGGGAGAACTGAACCAGCTTAGGAAAGACTGAGAAAAAAAAACAGAGCTTTGTAATAATTGAATCAATATCTTTAGAATGCATTTATTTTTCGTTATTTCCAATATTGTGGTAGTCCGCGGAAACGCATTTAACAACTCGAAAAGAGAGAGTGGTTCCGAGAGCGTAAAACCCGTGAAAGGTGCAAATTCAAGAAAAAAATTACACCTGTGAAAAACATGTGAATTGTCGAAAGAAAATGTGTACAACTCATTCCAAAGCAAACTTTTGAGCATTTTTAAAAGCAAATTTATACTGATATACACTTGTTCACAAATTATTGCACAAACACAGATGCATTTGGACAATTTACTTTTCTTCCCATTATTTAAATACAGTTCATTCTCTAACAAAACCCATAAAATCCCATTTATTTAATGTAATACAAAATTAACATTACTTTTAGCAGAGTTATCTTTATTGAACGAGTATTTGAAATTGAATGAACAGTAATTTTCTTACAAAACGACATTATACAAAAGGAATATTCAAAGCTATATATGTACATATATAGATATATAATATAATTTTGGCGCGTACACTATATATTTCAGTGTTTGGCCGAGCTTCTCCAAACATTTGTGGTGTGCGTCTTTATATTTTACCACAAATTTTTACCAAAAATGGAGGGACCTACAATTTTGTGCCGACTCCGAACTGCAGATGACCGCTATAAGAAAAAACTTTTCTATGATTAAAATTTTGCTTGCACTGACTGAGATTCACCTCGAACTCACCGGCATATCGAGTGATAGCACGCACCGCTACTAACTTGACCACAGCGGCACATATATGTACTACATAAATTTGTTCGTATAAAAAGTAGAATACAACAAGTAGAATTTCAACAAATATTTTAATAAAATTATATAAAAATTTTGAACTATTTGAAAACATATTAATTTTTCTGAGTACGTAGTTTTGTAGCTTATTTCATTTTAGTACCACATAGTGCAAGTTTCTAGAGCCTACGAATAACCACTGATTTTTGAAAATTTTTATACTAACGCTATTTCGCAATACCTTTCATATAAAAAATGAACGCAAATTGCGTTGTATGGAGGAAACTGCCATTAAAAAAATCGTTAAAAATCAGTGATAACATGCAGACAGTTGAAACTTATATCGAATGAGTCATACTCAAAAAAATTCTAAAATGTTTTTTAAAAAAGTTGAAAATTTTGATAAAATTTTGTTAAATCATTGTACATTTCCTAAATATTTACATTAATAAATTTGTGTTTATGGTTTTTCTCAGAAAATGAAGCATATTTTACTTGAAAAATAATTTTAATTAATTAGATGAAAAATTAAGTGTCCAATTCTGTCAATATGTGATTGTGCTATAACTTGTGAACAGAGTGTATGTTTACGAATATGAGTATGTATATAAAAATTAAAAGCAAGAAGGGTACAAAAATTACAGGGTACAAAAAAAGTTTAGCAAGAAATATAAACTTTGTCCGCCAAAGTTTACGTACACCACCATAAAATGTCAAGAACCCTGTCTGATGTTTACCTGCAACTTTTTATTGATTTTTTCTTCAATATCTCTTCCATATAATTTTGTTTTTCTCTCAATTTTATTTTTATTTGTGTTCTCGCTACAGGTACTAATTGGAATTGAATTTACCTATTTTTTAGACTGCAGGAAATAAAATATATTTTGAAAATGATTGAAAACTTTCAAAACAAAAATGTTTATGTGCCAATGAATCTCAACAATTCAATAATAGAAAATGAGTCAATAAAATGTGAATATAACAGTAATTGCATTAAAAAATGATTTTCTCTCAAAATTTAAATTTTTTATTCGAAGTTATTTATAGAAAAAAAAATTTATGTTACAGCTCAAGAAATTAATTTTGTTGAAAGCTTGGTACTGAATTAAAGAGTAGCAACACAAAAAAAATTGCAGCCCTTTTATTTCTCATTTAGGATTAATAATCTGTTTGTTTGATTTGCATTGGTTATTTTAATTATTATATGTTGTGTGTCAACTCGAACCTGCTTATTATTATTGTTGTTGGGGAAGATAGCACTGCGACCTTAAGATCTATTGTGCCCCCTACTTTAATTAAAGAATTTCCTTTAGTCCAACCTCCGAAATAAATCTTCATATTGAGTAAGCCTAAGTCTCTGGAAGTTATCTCATCATCCGTAATATGATATTCGCCTAGACATTTTCCGCGTTTGTGCATCAATGCAGGACTGAACGTGTTTAGAAATTTCTTTCTCTTCCCTGCAGAATATGCAACGTTCTTGCGAATATATTCCCAGTTTATTTAATTGATAATTCAGCCTACATTGATTTTATTACACTTTAATTTAGTTTTCAATTGCCGAGTCATTAGTTTATTTGCATTGTTATTGTTTCTTATTTACATTGTTTTTGCTTTAAACTTTGTGTATTTGTTTAAGTTTGCGCGCATTTCCTTTTCTCTTTTTTTATTGTCATTCTTTAAACAGCTGTTTGCGTTTAGTTTTTTAGGTGTCTATTACTGTACATCTAAAACTGTTCGTTGCATAAATAGCTCTCAAACCTTAAATAATTATAAAACTTGCCCTACTTAATAAATGAAGGAAGAGGTATTCGTTGGTCTTGTTTGAAATGCAGATCAATTCAGGTTGAACTTTTCCAATTTTTTAGAAATGGATTTTTCTAAATCGGCAAAGACCTTCGGGCACTTAATGATAAATGTAAACATTATGAAAACGTTTTAAATCATTTAAGTGCCTAGATAAACAAACTTCGCAACCTGTAAGAGAGACCAAACGCAAACGGACACACAGTCCACCCAAGGAAAGTATTTTGGCTCCTCTTACATTACTTCAAAAGAATATTGTGCCTCAACCCCAAAAAATTGAGCTAATTAATCTTTTGTGTTCTGTCCCTCCGCCTCAGGGCCCGTCTTCTTCAACTTCATCAAGAGCTATCTGCGCTCGCGCTTCTCCCTCTAATAAAAGCAACTCTGATCATGAGAACTTACAGGCATCTTCATCTGAAGTGGGTCCATCACCGCCTCAATCGCTTCCACCATCCCTATCTGCTCCTATTGTTGCAAAAACTGTAGCACCATTAGATGAGACTGGAAGCTGGTTGTGGTTCCTTTGAGAAAATCGATTTTTGTTTCTAGATTTGCTAGGGACACTTCTTCTGATGATATAGAGTTTTACATTTCATCACAAATTAAGACTTGTAACTTAGCAATCCGAAAATTTAACTTTAAATACGAACGTAACGTATCATCTTTTAAAATTGATGTGGCACCTGTGGCCAATCGGGGCATTTGTTCGCGAATTTGAATTCCTAATCGTGACACTGAGCCAAAAAACTAATTTTAAATTCTACTTAAAGTATTTTCTACCAAAACGTTAGAGGTTTAAATACTAAATTGAACGATTTATATGTAAAAGGCTTAGACTGTAACTATAACGTAATTTGCTTTACTGAAGCCTGCCTTAAACCACATATTTTTAATTCAGAGATCCTTCCTAATCAATATCAAATTTATAGAAATGACCGTAAGGATAGAATCGGTGGGGGTGTTCTTTTTGCAGTTCATTCTTCAATACCATCCGAAGATGTTAATATCCCCCTCATCGAGTCAATCGAATTTAAAACAATACGAGTTATGGTAGGAAATGGTTTCTTTTATTTAGCTGCTTGCTACATCCCTCCTAACTCTGACTTACCGGTTCTCAACATATTGCGTTACTTAGATCTTTAAGTTCAATGATTACTGCACATGACTCGATGATTGCACTTGGTGACTTCAATATGCCAGGCATATCATGGACTCTTATAGACGACTTTATCGGTCCAATATCATCAAAGGATAGATACAAGGTGTTTTTAGAAGATATGGCTGAGCTCTGTCTAAATCTGATTAATTTAACTCCAAATAATTTTGGCACCATTCTGGATCTTGTTTTTGTTGATGACGTATCTAAGTCATCTATGAAGATGTGCGAACCCTTGGTTATTCCAGAGGACTCTTATCACCCTGCGATTGAGGTAAATTACGAAGTTATGGGTGATTTTGGAAATAATGTTGATAAATCAAGTAGCTCAAACGCTCGTTTTATTTTCGCGAAAGCCAATTTCAAGAAATTAGATCGAGAATTATCAAAATTATCATGGCCGACGTATAAAGATGATGTTGAAGGTTCGGTCTAGCATTTTAATAACACTATATTTAGTTTATTTCAAAAGTTTGTACCAAAACGGGTTTGCGTACAAAAGTAGCAATCACAACCTTGGTTTACTAAAGAACTAAAAAATTAAAAAAATAAGAAGTCGCGATCGTTAAAATTGTACAAAAAAAATGGTTTGCACACTAACTATATTAAATACTCAGTTATCCGACACGCTTATTTTGAATTAAATAAAAAATGCTACAGATCTTATTTGTGCAAAGTTTTCCTTAGATTCCTTTTATCTAATAAAAAACCCTGAATCATTTTATGAGTTCCGTCTGCTATGAAATATCAAAATACCGTTTCTTGTGACTCTCAATCAATTTCCAACATGTTTGCCCAATTCTTCAGGTCAAATTACTCCATTAACTCGCCTCTGAGCAAACCTCTGCTATTATTCAGCAGATATCTTCCGAGGAAGTATTTTATTATTTGAGTAACTTAAAAGAATCATTTAAGGCTGGCCCCGATTCGATCCCGACGTGTTTCCTCATAAAATGTGCTAAACATATTTATGAGCCCTTAACTAATTTATTTAATCTTTCTCTTAAGCTTGGGATTTTCCCTTCAGCTTGGAAAGAATCATTCATTATACCCCTTTATAAGACCGGGAGTAGGTCCTCTATAGAAAATTACCGCAGTATAGCTAAGCTTTCTGCTATTCCTAAATAATTGGAAGCTATTATTGTTGACCATTTAACGTATTCCATATCCTCTACAATTTCTAGCACACAACACGGGTTCTCTAAGGGTAAATCTACCGTTACAAACTTAATTGAGTTCACAACTCATGTTTCAAATGGATCCAGAGAATTTATGCACACTGATGTTATATACACTGGTTTTAGTAAAGCATTCGACAGAGTAAGTCACTCTTTACTGATCCATAAACTCGATCTCCTTGGTTTTCAACCTAATCTCCTTTGTTGGATGTCTTCTTACCTCATTGACAGAACACAACGAGTTCTCTTTAAAAATAGTACCTCAAACATTATTCATGTTTCTTCAGGGGTCCCGCAAGGAAGTCACCTTGGTCCGATTCTGTTTTTACTTTTTATAAATGACTTACCTTCTGTAATAAATTATTCAAAAATTTTATTGTATGCTGATGATGTAAAGCTTTTCGGATTTAAATAGCATGACTAACTGGTGTAAAATAAATTACATGCCACTAAACCTTAAAAAATGTAAATTAATGTGCTTTTCTCGCAGAGCAGTTCAACCAGCTTCTTATGAAATATGTAACCATAACCTCGAACAAGTGTTTAACTTTGTTGATCTTGGAATTACAATGGACGCGAAATTTAATTTTAATCTTCACATAAATGTTACAGTTAACAAAGCCAAGGGTGTTTTTTCATTTGTAAAACGGTGGTCAAAAGAATTCAATGACCCTTACATCACATAGGCTCTGTTACCCATACTGGAATATGGATCTGTTGTTTGGAACCGGCGCTACCAAGTTCATTCCGACAGAATAGAGTCAATTCAAAAACAATTTCCGCTTTTTGCTTTAAGGAATTTTCGTTGGGATTCTCAGTACAACCTGCCGCCATATATAAGTCGTTTAAAACTCATTAATCTTCCTACACTTGCTAGTCGCAGAGAAATGCTAGGCATTGAATTTTTGGTCAAGTTACTGACAGGCTTGATCACTAGCCCATCTCTTCTTAGCGAAATAAAACTAAACGTTCCCTCCAGAATTTCAAGACATTTCCGGCCTCTCTTTCTTAAGCTATGTAAAAGTAATTTTGAGTTAAATGAGCCACTCCGTAGTTTGTGTCAGGATTTTAACATTCACTTCGGTTCTTTTGATATTTCAGACTCACTTTTCACATAACGAAAAATATAATCAATGCTCTCAATAATTGATACATACATACATATACATACATACAAATATTACTATTCGATCAGCTGATGAGCATTTGTTCTGTAGCTGAACAGTTTTAGATCTCGACACTTAACAAACCTCTGCCTTTCATGACTCGGCGCAATATATATGAAAAAAAAACAAATACAAACTTTTTTTTATATATCCGTGCGTCATGCGGATGCGCCCCTCGCGTCGGTCGGGCGGGTATGGAGGGATAAAACCATTGGGATTATTATTATTACAGTGTCCTGTAAGAATTCCTGTGATCATTCTCAAGTTGTTCTTCGACAAGCCCATGCATTCCCTAAATCTTGTTTGGTTGTAGCTACCCAAAAGGGATTTGGAGCGTTCCAGACCTGGTAGGTTTTCCCAGTGTCCCCCGAACCTGCTTTGATTATACGAAAGTAATGAAATGTTCGAAGTAAGAATCAAAATTATAACTCTTTGTATTTTCTTTTTGCTTGTAAAAGCTTAGGTTTCAAAATTATTTTTCCAACTACCTTGAATTGTGCTAGAAGCATTAAACGAAATACAAAATTTGACAATTCAAATTAATATAAACAAATAAAATTTCAAACAAAAAGTTTGTTGCTGCTTCCTATTTGATATGCCATGATATAACTACTATAAGGTCAACCCAATAGCTAGCAGAACAAATCTTTTTTCACTTTTTTTTATGTAATTTTGAATTTTCAAATACATATTGTACTTTTTTGTGATAAAAATGTTTAAAGTACAATTCAAGGTAGTTAATAAAAAAGTTTTTTGAAAATTAGCTTTTAAATTAAATACACAGAGCTAGCTTATACATTTTTTTTTAATTTTTCTACCGGTTAAATATGTTAATGAAATATTTTATTTGGAAAAAACAACAACATTTAAAGTGGTACATGTTATAGTTTTTAAACATTTTTAAAATCAATAAATTTGTTAATTATTAAACATTTATAAGGCCAATAAATAACAAAAAATATATATATGCAAGAATGAGCACACCTTAAATGCATTCTAAAAATTTGTGAAATAACTAAAACAAACAGAATTGCAAAAAACACAAACAACAACAACACAAGCAAGTTTAATAGCGGCAGATCAGTTGCTCTTGTTTGTAGTTGGTTTGTTTAAGAAAGATGGAATAAACACAACAGTACACTCGGCTAGCGTAGCACTGTCCATTGCAATTGAGAGTTTGTATACCAAAGGGATCAAATTGATGAGGTCCATTTGGCCAGATTACTCGGTCTGTGGTTTTTATTTGGAATTTCATACTAAAACAAATTTCTTCTGTTCTATCTTTCTGATATCCTGTATTATAATAAAAGATTTATCAAAATTCAATATTATCCGGCTACAAATGAAAATCAATAGCAAGATCACTTAACCTGCATTTGTAGCCTACACCTGGGTTAAGACAATTGTATCAATTTAATGCTTTTTGACTATTAGTATTTAAGCCTTAACAGAGTTTTATGCTCAGAAAAATGTTGTATTTAGTTGTTTTTGTTGTTTAGCATTTGGTGTTACACAATTTAGGTTAGAACCATAAATCCGCTTAGCTTTCCTTTTTTAATATTTACATTTGGCAAAGAAGTTTCTTACAGTTTCAAGTTAAATTGTATGTCTGTCAATTCGGCATCTAACAATATTTGTAAGTCGGCAGTTTCTAATCAAAAATTTTACTCTCAAGTTGAAAAAAATAAGCTCATTCGGATCATAAAGATTAAGATTTTTTTTTAATTCTGAGTAGAGAATATCTTTATTATATCGCTATTTCCCCTCAACGCAAATATTAAATATAAGCAGTTACTTTTAACCTCATCATTGATGGCTGTGCCATCAATGTGGCACTACAATTTTTCTTTATCCAGCGCACGAGCTGCAAATTAAGTGATTATCACCATGGGATAGCGACAATGACGATGATTATAAATACCAACACATACTCCTATTTATGTATAAGTATATACATATGTTCATATATATGTTTGTATGTAATTGCAAACATAATGGCGCAGCCAGCTCCGCGGATCCAGTGATAAATTCGTCAAGTGAACGAATTTCGCGCGATGGCTGACAACACAACGACCACATCAGCTCATGCGGATAGCTTAAAATTACAAATAATAGAGAATTTAATATATAAAATTATATACAAGCAGGCCTGTGGCAGGCATGCTTTTTGAAAAAGGTGCATAGGGAGCGCGGCAAGAATAGTAATGATTTGGCGCATTTGGTTAACAGTGAAAAGGACATTGAATACGCATACTCATTTTATATTTTCAGGTGACATATATACATATGTAAGTACTAACGTCGAGTAGGAGATATATATAAATATTTTGTTATAGGTTTATAAGTAGTTTGACACTTGGTTTGCCTGATATTGGAAAATTGAACCTGTATAAAAAATAAATAAATAAAAATTAAAATATATGGATAAAATTCAGCTAACTTAAAAATATTTGCGCGGAATTCAATCCGTGATAAAGTAGAGTCTAAAGTTAATAGCAGCTTTTAAACACAGCTTTATTTAAAGCAAAAGGGCTGGTTTTTAACTAATTGCCTGAATGTTGATGGTAGTTTCATGGCTCAATCATACAAGTTTGGATAACTAGGCAATTGTCTTTCTCTTGCTCGCTGCCTAGCGTATCCTTTGTTGCTTCCTTTTTAATTATATACAAAATAGTAGCGAAGTATGTACGTAGTTTTCATCAGTTGACATTTTGTAAAATCAAATTTTCTTATTGTGTTAAGACGAATTTCCCACTGAAATTATGCCAACTTCGTTTTCTGTACGATTTGAAATTCATAGTCTAATCAGATTTACAAAAACTTTAAAATTCAACCTACGTTAAAAGTGCTATAACTCATAATGGAGTAGCTTAATTAGCAAAGTATAACATGGAAAATGTATGTAACTGGTAGTATGCATTTTAATTTAGTGTGTTATTCCTTAAATATAATTACGTGTGATGTATTTGTGACAATCATTGATAAATATCTATATTTTGATAATTAGTTAATAAAACTAATTGGTTTTAGTTTCGGTGCATTTTTGAAAATAAATGGCTAGCGAATACAAATTTTTGAGAAACAGTTGCAGCCCTAATAATAACACTACTGTCCAACAGCATTTTTGGAACAGAATAGCGACCCTATAATTCTGAAAGGGTATGTTGAGTAGATCATTTTTGTAGAACAAACTTATGGTCCAGCACGTCTGAGGTTTTTTTTACAGTGGGTCAAAGTTTTCATTTTTTGGTCGAAGGGAGCATTATACTATATGAAAAAAATGTTGTAAGTTAATGTCTGAGAGAATTCTTATGGTCAGAGTTGTATTGTGGAATTGTATGAGGATTATTTTTATGGAAGATCTTAACCCTCTAACTGGTCTCTTTATGGGTCAATTTGACCCTTTTTTCGAGAAAATCAAAAAATATCCTTTAAAAAAGGACATTTAAGGATTAAAATATTCTACGAAAATGTTTGGCGGAAAATTTCAGTGGGGGTCACCAAAGACACCATTGTTAAAAATAAAGCTCTTTACGATTAATTGGCAAAATTACACGCCAACATATACAAAGCAGGTGAAAACGTCGTCAAGTTCAGCCGGGCCAAACACTGAGTTCTCGCGTCTAGTCAGCTGTGACTTACAAATCAGCTGTGGCTTACAAATCGGGTGTGATAAAATTAAGCATAATTGAGCTACTAAGCATTACATATCGGGTGTGATTTCTACTAAAATTAATATAAAAAAAGAACAATTAAAGCTTAAATAAGCATGGCGGATTCTGGTTGCAAATTAAGAGATTGATTTTGTTTTATTTGTGGACATTTTACGCACCATCAAAGCAGAAGAAAGATATTCCCCTTCAATTGAAGAACCATATTTTCTTTTCTTTGGAATACGATTTTTATGTGAAGCTTGGATACCAAAAACTGTTTGTACTACTTGCGAAAGTGGTCTTTTGAGCTGGTACAAAGGCGGTACTAAGGCGCTGCCATTTTCTGCGCCTATTATATGGATTGAACCTGAAGATCACAAATCAGATACACGCTATTTCTGCGTAAATTACAAATTTGGTAGAAGCCAAAGGCACTACGCGATAATGGCATACGAACCAACAAATAATGTCATTTTACCACAAGTGCGCTGTGAAGGTGTTCCGGTGCCTCAACCGCCTACACATACATTTTCGGCCAATATGACATACGCCAATACAGAAATAACAGCGGCGGTTGAAAACATATCAGATATAAGTTACTTGCCTCCTGATGGTTTAAACGTATGTCCTAATTTACATGTAAAAGTTACATCGCCAAGAAAAAGACACGCCGATCTGGAAAGTTATTTTAAAAAATCAAAAGAACTTGTATACGGTTGCAGTATTGAAGAGGTTCTAAAATATCTAAAGCTTCCACTGGACTCTTCCGCTTGGCGACTATTTATAGAAAGTTCAAAACACAGCTTAAAAGCAGTTTTACTGCACAATGGAAATCAGCATCCATCAATACCGGTTGCGTATTCCACAAAAAAGGAGGAAACATACGCAAATATTTAAAATCTCTTAAATAAAATTGAATACTATAAATATAAATGGGAAGTATGCGCAGACTTCAAAATAATTGCAATATTGACTGAAATGCAAACAGGATACACAAAATATATGTGTTTTCTTTGTAAATGGCATTCACGTGCTACCAGCAGCCATTATCATATTACATATTTCGAAGAACGTAAAGAAAATATTATTGGTGACTTAAATGTAATCCATGAATCCCTTGTCCCAAAAGATAAGGTCATACTTCCACCGCTGCATATTAAGTTGGGCGTGGTGAAACATTTTATTAAAAGCTTAAATACACAAGGAAATGCTCAAACGCATTCAAACAATTTTCCCCAGATTATCTGCAGCAAAATTAAAAGAAGGTAAAATACGGTTTCAAGAAATAATTTATTTCATTTAATGTAAATTACCTTTTCTAGGAATGCTCGTTGGACCCGATATAAGAAAATTATTACCAATATTCTGTCCTCTTCGTTTGACCCAAACCTCTTACCACCCAGGCATTTCTTCAGGTTTGGAAATATTATATATTCGCATGTGGCTAAATCTGGAAAATATGCTAATAAGGGTCGCAGCTCGCAGCCCAATTCATGGATTTTCACCATGGTGACAACGCACGTGTTCGCCCGCGCCTATGATTGAGTTTGCGCAACCTCTGCATCCATCACGCGTATAGCTTTTTCATATACAAATATTTGTGGTGTAAAATGTGATGTACCCACTTATTTGAGTTGCCTACATCCTCAGCCACCTCACACAATTTCATTCTCCGGTCACCCAATATAATACCATGGACTTTATCTACGATTTCTGGTGAAACCACTTCTTTTGGGGGACCTGAACGTTCGGCGTCTCTTGTGCTGATACGACAGCAACGGAACTCAGTAAACCACTTCTAAACCATTTAAATTGATGGTGATAGTTTTTTTACGCAAAAAATAATGCTTAATCGCTTTTTTCCATTTTTATTAAGAGGTTATCGTTTTCAATGACGAGTACGTAGTTTTAATCAAATTTTCTTATTGTGTTAAGACGAATTTCCCACTGAAATTATGCCAACTTCGTTTTCTGTACGATTTGAAATTCATAGTCTAATCAGATTTACAAAAACTTTAAAATTCAACCTACGTTAAAAGTGCTATAACTCATAATGGAGTAGCTTAATTAGCAAAGTATAACATGGAAAATGTATGTAACTGGTAGTATGCATTTTAATTTAGTGTGTTATTCCTTAAATATAATTACGTGTGATGTATTTGTGACAATCATTGATAAATATCTATATTTTGATAATTAGTTAATAAAACTAATTGGTTTTAGTTTCGGTGCATTTTTGAAAATAAATGGCTAGCGAATACAAATTTTTGAGAAACAGTTGCAGCCCTAATAATAACACTACTGTCCAACAGCATTTTTGGAACAGAATAGCGACCCTATAATTCTGAAAGGGTATGTTGAGTAGATCATTTTTGTAGAACAAACTTATGGTCCAGCACGTCTGAGGATTTTTTTACAGTGGGTCAAAGTTTTCATTTTTTGGTCGAAGGGAGCATTATACTATATGAAAAAAATGTTGTAAGTTAATGTCTGAGAGAATTCTCATGGTCAGAGTTGTATTGTGGAATTGTATGAGGATTATTTTTATGGAAGATCTTAACCCTCTAACTGGTCTCTTTATGGGTCAATTTGACCCTTTTTTCGAGAAAATCAAAAAATATCCTTTAAAAAAGGACATTTAAGGATTAAAATATTCTACGAAAATGTTTGGCGGAAAATTTCAGTGGGGGTCACCAAAGACACCATTGTTAAAAATAAAGCTCTTTACGATTAATTGGCAAAATTACACGCCAACATATACAAAGCAGGTGAAAACGTCGTCAAGTTCAGCCGGGCCAAACACTGAGTTCTCGCGTCTAGTCAGCTGTGACTTACAAATCAGCTGTGGCTTACAAATCGGGTGTGATAAAATTAAGCATAATTGAGCTACTAAGCATTACATATCGGGTGTGATTTCTACTAAAACTAATATAAAAAAAGAACAATTAAAGCTTAAATAAGCATGGCGGATTCTGGTTGCAAATTAAGAGATTGATTTTGTTTTATTTGTGGACATTTTACGCACCATCAAAGCAGAAGAAAGATATTCCCCTTCAATTGAAGAACCATATTTTCTTTTCTTTGGAATACGATTTTTATGTGAAGCTTGGATACCAAAAACTGTTTGTACTACTTGCGAAAGTGGTCTTTTGAGCTGGTACAAAGGCGGTACTAAGGCGCTGCCATTTTCTGCGCCTATTATATGGATTGAACCTGAAGATCACAAATCAGATACACGCTATTTCTGCGTAAATTACAAATTTGGTAGAAGCCAAAGGCACTACGCGATAATGGCATACGAACCAACAAATAATGTCATTTTACCACAAGTGCGCTGTGAAGGTGTTCCGGTGCCTCAACCGCCTACACATACATTTTCGGCCAATATGACATACGCCAATACAGAAATAACAGCGGCGGTTGAAAACATATCAGATATAAGTTACTTGCCTCCTGATGGTTTAAACGTATGTCCTAATTTACATGTAAAAGTTACATCGCCAAGAAAAAGACACGCCGATCTGGAAAGTTATTTTAAAAAATCAAAAGAACTTGTATACGGTTGCAGTATTGAAGAGGTTCTAAAATATCTAAAGCTTCCACTGGACTCTTCCGCTTGGCGACTATTTATAGAAAGTTCAAAACACAGCTTAAAAGCAGTTTTACTGCACAATGGAAATCAGCATCCATCAATACCGGTTGCGTATTCCACAAAAAAGGAGGAAACATACGCAAATATTTAAAATCTCTTAAATAAAATTGAATACTATAAATATAAATGGGAAGTATGCGCAGACTTCAAAATAATTGCAATATTGACTGGAATGCAAACAGGATACACAAAATATATGTGTTTTCTTTGTAAATGGCTTTCACGTGCTACCAGCAGCCATTATCATATTACATATTTCGAAGAACGTAAAGAAAATATTATTGGTGACTTAAATGTAATCCATGAATCCCTTGTCCCAAAAGATAAGGTCATACTTCCACCGCTGCATATTAAGTTGGGCGTGGTGAAACATTTTATTAAAAGCTTAAATACACAAGGAAATGCTCAAACGCATTCAAACAATTTTCCCCAGATTATCTGCAGCAAAATTAAAAGAAGGTAAAATACGGTTTTAAGAAATAATTTATTTCATTTAATGTAAATTACCTTTTCTAGGAATGCTCGTTGGACCCGATATAAGAAAATTATTACCAATATTCTGTCCTCTTCGTTTGACCCAAACCTCTTACCACCCAGGCATTTCTTCAGGTTTGGAAATATTATATATTCGCATGTGGCTAAATCTGGAAAATATGCTAATAAGGGTCGCAGCCCGCAGCCCAATTCATGGATTTTCACCATGGTGACAACGCACGTGTTCGCCCGCGCCTATGATTGAGTTTGCGCAACCTCTGCATCCATCACGCGTATAGCTTTTTCATATACAAATATTTGTGGTGTAAAATGTGATGTACCCACTTATTTGAGTTGCCTACATCCTCAGCCACCTCACACAATTTCATTCTCCGGTCACCCAATATAATACCATGGACTTTATCTACGATTTCTGGTGAAACCACTTCTTTTGGGGGACCTGAACGTTCGGCGTCTCTTGTGCTGATACGACAGCAACGGAACTCAGTAAACCACTTCTAAACCATTTAAATTGATGGTGATAGTTTTTTTACGCAAAAAATAATGCTTAATCGCTTTTTTCCATTTTTATTAAGAGGTTATCGTTTTCAATGACGAGTACGTAGTTTTAATCAAATTTTCTTATTGTGTTAAGACGAATTTCCCACTGAAATTATGCCAACTTCGTTTTCTGTACGATTTGAAATTCATAGTCTAATCAGATTTACAAAAACTTTAAAATTCAACCTACGTTAAAAGTGCTATAACTCATAATGGAGTAGCTTAATTAGCAAAGTATAACATGGAAAATGTATGTAACTGGTAGTATGCATTTTAATTTAGTGTGTTATTCCTTAAATATAATTACGTGTGATGTATTTGTGACAATCATTGATAAATATCTATATTTTGATAATTAGTTAATAAAACTAATTGGTTTTAGTTTCGGTGCATTTTTGAAAATAAATGGCTAGCGAATACAAATTTTTGAGAAACAGTTGCAGCCCTAATAATAACACTACTGTCCAACAGCATTTTTGGAACAGAATAGCGACCCTATAATTCTGAAAGGGTATGTTGAGTAGATCATTTTTGTAGAACAAACTTATGGTCCAGCACGTCTGAGGTTTTTTTTACAGTGGGTCAAAGTTTTCATTTTTTGGTCGAAGGGAGCATTATACTATATGAAAAAAATGTTGTAAGTTAATGTCTGAGAGAATTCTCATGGTCAGAGTTGTATTGTGGAATTGTATGAGGATTATTTTTATGGAAGATCTTAACCCTCTAACTGGTCTCTTTATGGGTCAATTTGACCCTTTTTTCGAGAAAATCAAAAAATATCCTTTAAAAAAGGACATTTAAGGATTAAAATATTCTACGAAAATGTTTGGCGGAAAATTTCAGTGGGGGTCACCAAAGACACCATTGTTAAAAATAAAGCTCTTTACGATTAATTGGCAAAATTACACGCCAACATATACAAAGCAGGTGAAAACGTCGTCAAGTTCAGCCGGGCCAAACACTGAGTTCTCGCGTCTAGTCAGCTGTGACTTACAAATCAGCTGTGGCTTACAAATCGGGTGTGATAAAATTAAGCATAATTGAGCTACTAAGCATTACATATCGGGTGTGATTTCTACTAAAACTAATATAAAAAAAGAACAATTAAAGCTTAAATAAGCATGGCGGATTCTGGTTGCAAATTAAGAGATTGATTTTGTTTTATTTGTGGACATTTTACGCACCATCAAAGCAGAAGAAAGATATTCCCCTTCAATTGAAGAACCATATTTTCTTTTCTTTGGAATACGATTTTTATGTGAAGCTTGGATACCAAAAACTGTTTGTACTACTTGCGAAAGTGGTCTTTTGAGCTGGTACAAAGGCGGTACTAAGGCGCTGCCATTTTCTGCGCCTATTATATGGATTGAACCTGAAGATCACAAATCAGATACACGCTATTTCTGCGTAAATTACAAATTTGGTAGAAGCCAAAGGCACTACGCGATAATGGCATACGAACCAACAAATAATGTCATTTTACCACAAGTGCGCTGTGAAGGTGTTCCGGTGCCTCAACCGCCTACACATACATTTTCGGCCAATATGACATACGCCAATACAGAAATAACAGCGGCGGTTGAAAACATATCAGATATAAGTTACTTGCCTCCTGATGGTTTAAACGTATGTCCTAATTTACATGTAAAAGTTACATCGCCAAGAAAAAGACACGCCGATCTGGAAAGTTATTTTAAAAAATCAAAAGAACTTGTATACGGTTGCAGTATTGAAGAGGTTCTAAAATATCTAAAGCTTCCACTGGACTCTTCCGCTTGGCGACTATTTATAGAAAGTTCAAAACACAGCTTAAAAGCAGTTTTACTGCACAATGGAAATCAGCATCCATCAATACCGGTTGCGTATTCCACAAAAAAGGAGGAAACATACGCAAATATTTAAAATCTCTTAAATAAAATTGAATACTATAAATATAAATGGGAAGTATGCGCAGACTTCAAAATAATTGCAATATTGACTGGAATGCAAACAGGATACACAAAATATATGTGTTTTCTTTGTAAATGGCTTTCACGTGCTACCAGCAGCCATTATCATATTACATATTTCGAAGAACGTAAAGAAAATATTATTGGTGACTTAAATGTAATCCATGAATCCCTTGTCCCAAAAGATAAGGTCATACTTCCACCGCTGCATATTAAGTTGGGCGTGGTGAAACATTTTATTAAAAGCTTAAATACACAAGGAAATGCTCAAACGCATTCAAACAATTTTCCCCAGATTATCTGCAGCAAAATTAAAAGAAGGTAAAATACGGTTTTAAGAAATAATTTATTTCATTTAATGTAAATTACCTTTTCTAGGAATGCTCGTTGGACCCGATATAAGAAAATTATTACCAATATTCTGTCCTCTTCGTTTGACCCAAACCTCTTACCACCCAGGCATTTCTTCAGGTTTGGAAATATTATATATTCGCATGTGGCTAAATCTGGAAAATATGCTAATAAGGGTCGCAGCCCGCAGCCCAATTCATGGATTTTCACCATGGTGACAACGCACGTGTTCGCCCGCGCCTATGATTGAGTTTTCGCAACCTCTGCATCCATCACGCGTATAGCTTTTTCATATACAAATATTTGTGGTGTAAAATGTGATGTACCCACTTATTTGAGTTGCCTACATCCTCAGCCACCTCACACAATTTCATTCTCCGGTCACCCAATATAATACCATGGACTTTATCTACGATTTCTGGTGAAACCACTTCTTTTGGGGGACCTGAACGTTCGGCGTCTCTTGTGCTGATACGACAGCAACGGAACTCAGTAAACCACTTCTAAACCATTTAAATTGATGGTGATAGTTTTTTTACGCAAAAAATAATGCTTAATCGCTTTTTTCCATTTTTATTAAGAGGTTATCGTTTTCAATGACAGAGTTCTATTAATATATATCGTTTAACGGCATTTTCAAATTTCCCTCGAGCACCACCGAACGTAATATTCTAAGGCATAGACGCCAAATCCCTTCAATTGACCAAAGCGTGTTATTGGATTGACAGATAGTAACAGCACGCCAAATCATGGGAAACAGCCTAGATAAGCAAATATATGTACATATACCACTTTTTTGCCGACTACAACGCTGAATTTGGTAGCACGAATTTAGGATTCCTAGACAACTATGCAAACCTCCGAGGGTATTACTGCCCATATTGTAATATTATTTTATTTTGGAATAATTAAAAATTAATGTCAAAAATTATGTGAATAAGCTTTTAACAGTGTGTTTAACATTAACGTTGAAAAAAATATTGGAGATTTAAATATATGCTACAGTAAATAAAAGGCATGTAAGGAAAGTTAAGCAGGAAGAACCGAAGGACTTTAGACCTATCAGCCTCTGTTCCTTTCAGCTGAAGGTATTAGAGCGAGTGATTGATTGCCACATTAGCCGCATAAACTCATGACTTCGCAACATGCTTACATGAAAGGGAAGACTACTGAAACGGCGCTGCATCAAGTTGTGTCATATATAGAAAACTTGGAGTCCAAGGGGTACACCCTGGTATCCTTCTTAGACATTGAGGGTGCCTTCAACAATATAGAACCTTCGGCGACCACTAGCGCTCTGGCGAAGCTGGGCGCAGATCCACACTTGGTGACCCTTGTGCAAAAACTGCAAGGTTGGGTTCTTTCTGTTCTTTTTGGTTGTTGTGGTTTCCGACAGGGTAATTATACGCTGTATTTTGGAACGAATTTCCGTCATCCCTTGTCAAGTTTGGTTTGGAGACAAACCGGTTTCGGCGTTGTGCCATCTTCAGTGTGATTTTTCGTTCTCTCCTCTACTGAGGGCCTTGGAGGAGGAGGGAGGAACCAAGGTAATAGCTTATGCCGACGTCCTTGCAGTGGTAGTAAGAGGGAAGTTTCCTCAAACACTATGCGACATTATGCAGCATAAACTTGAAAAGGTGGAAAGCTGGAGCAGAGAAAATGGTTTGCGTGTGAACCCGGACAAAACTGAACTTGTTCTTTTTACAAGGAAATACAAGATCCCTCCACTTAGGCTTCTTAAAGTTGGGAACAAAACGCTGAGGCTAGGGGACTTCGCCAAATACCTAGACGTGATACTAGACAAAAAGCTATATTGGGCACTGAATGTTTAGGAGCGCGTGAAGAAGGCAACGGTTGCCCTGTACTGCTGTAAGGGAGCTATCGGAAGAAAATGGGGATTACCCCTTAAAATCATGTAATGGATATACACGGCTGTGGTAAGACCATTCTTGTTGTACGGGGCGCTGGTGTGGTGGCCGAGCCTCGACAAGAAAACAACACAACAAGCACTACAAACAAGCCACGCAACAATCGTTAATAAACTAGGCTCACATAATACGGACTACTGCATTCCTATTCAAAGCTTTACCAAGAGGTGCAAAATGCTAATACCTCAAAAAGACTGGTTGTGCAATGGGTGCCCAGTAGGGGCTGAATCACTTCACTTCTACACCGATGGCACAAAGCTTGAGAACAGGGTGGAAGGGGGTGTTTTCTCAGCCCAACTTGGTTTAAAAAGGTCTTTTCGTCTTCCGGATCACTGCAGTGTCTTCCAGGCTGAGGTCGCTGCAATACAGGAAGCGGTGGACTTTTTAAGGACCAAAAAAGTTAAACACAAAGATATCGTTATTTTTTTTGACAGTCAAGCAGCGCTAAGGGCTCTCGTTTCTGCCAGCTGCAACTCAAAAACGGTGGCAACCTGCCGCAAATCTCTAAACGAGATGGCGAAGCAGTTTGCTTTTTACTTGGTATGGGTGCCAGGGCATAGCAACATACTGTGAAATGAAACAGCGGGCAAGCTTGCAAGAGGGGCAACATGCATGCCGCTTTCATCACGCTGGATAATATATATATAATATATATATTATATATATAATATAATAAAGGATAAAAAAAATGTTGTTTAAGGCGTACTGATATTGTTTTAATTAATTGAATGTGTAAAAGCAGATATTTGAATTTTAATCGAACTTATATGAATATGCATACAAATTCGATAAAGAAAAAAAAATTTTGCATTAGGCTATCTGTCTATTACTATGTTAGTAGAAATTCTTGCGGCTTTGATTGATCAGAGTCCGAAAAAGTGATAAATGATTGCCCACGGATCGCATTATCCACATTCCTTTGTATTACACTCATACAGATTGTACATTCCTCAATGCAACCTCATATGTAACTATAATACGTATTCCTAAAAAACCTAAAAAAAAGTATTTATTACTTGGTTCTACAACAATATTTAAAATTAATCAGAATGTGGTATATGTTAAGTATACTAATCACTATAATAACTAATTAACTCTTTCACCTTACCTTTTCTAAAATTAATTGTAAGTTTTCGAAAATCTAATTGACGATCCAATTGAAGTTTTCCAAAATTCAATTGTCTGTTCTAAAATCCAATTGAATAGCTGGAGTTGTATATATGCATTTTAAAATTTTTTTAGTCAGGGAATGCATAACAGATCATATTTAAACTACAAAAACAACAATCTTCTCTCTCCTGATTGCATGCCACATTAAATATGTATAAGGGATAGAAAATTGTTTAACGCTTCGTACAAGCGATTATCGCTTCGTGAAGATGCACGAATATACTACAACGCATAAAAAACGCATGTGTAAATGTTGCACACCTTTGCTATTTATCATATAATTCGTTTAGAGCATATACAATAATAATTATGATAATATTTTACTAAAAAATGCATCAGCTAAGCCGGTCTGCTGAGGGGTAGTTCCTGTTTTTACGCGTTACACGTACATATGTATATTTTTTGTGCCACGTATATAAGTACTACATATGTACATATATTTTTTTTTTGTGTATTGTTTGCATGAAAAATTATACGCCATTGCACCCTCTGAAACATGAAACAAAGCCAATGACGGAACGCGACACGACATGGAAATAAAAAGATATACAAAAACGGAATAAAACTGAATAAAGGTGAAAATATGAACTACAGGATGTGAATGTTAGCCATGACAGTTAAATAGGAGGCAGTTAACGCCTACTTTAGGGATACGCTTTGATATGCTCACAAATACGATTTAAGTGCATCAAAATGTACGCATTTAAATATATGTACGTACAAGCGTACTTAATGATATTCCAATGTAATTTACGAAAAAAGCATTTCTTTAAATATTATATATCATTAGCTATATACATAGGCATGTACATACAAACTTATTTATGCGTATTTATGTTTAGCGGGAGGAGTTGGTAAGCTCACTTTGAATGTAAATAAGAGGAATTGAATCAGTAAATGTTGAAATACAATTTATATCTTAAAATCTTAACTATAGAAATAAAGTAAATTACGTAATAATAAAATTAATTGATTATTTTATTTAAAAAATAACAATTTTCCAAGTGGTGTATGGGCATCACATTTTCTTTATATTTATTTCCCTAAAGTTAGTCATTTTAAATCGGAATAATAAAACTAAGAATACATTACTTTACAAACCAAATCCATAGCTAGTCAAGTAATCCGACTATCGTGGTAACATAATGAGTTTAGCTCATTAAAGCTCTTCAAAATCTAAGACATCATTATGGAAAATTCAGTTAATCCTTGGGTTTTAAGCATATCATTTTATTTATTTGAGGTTTTCTTGATGCAGTGAATTTCCAGCATTGGTGATACAACATTAAAAAGAGAAAAAAGAGAAAAAGCAACCAAAACACAATACAAAAAATATTCAATCCATTATCATAAGTTTAAATGTTTAAATGTTAGAGCTTTCAGTGGCTGATCAATAAGTTCGAAAAGGACTAGTAGAGATTTATCATTATATTATTATCATTATAAACATATTTTGTTTTCTATTGAATGAATGATTGATTTGAAGGTAAAGATTTTAGAAAAATACTATTTAATTTTAAAATTTAAAAAGAAAGCACAACTGACATGATTTGTAATGAGGAGCGCCATCCAAAAAAATTGCCAAGAGTTTCGGACGGTATATTCAAAATGAATTAACCCAGTTAGTTAAAACTGCTTATAATTTGTTATTCCACATCGTAAATTAACTTAATTATAGGTTGTTGGAATGGTTAAAATACAAAATGCTAAAGTTAACCAAAAAAATTTAGCATATATATCAAATCATCAACTGATTTGCATAAGCCATTCTTTAAATCAGAAAAAAAAGGTGCAACCAAATTTAATGAGCCAACATTATAATTAGCAGCAATAAATTTTTTGGTGTTGCTCAAACCTAAATGATGGTAACAAATTTTTATTAAATTTTCTACCATTTAAGTTATTATTTTCATTAATTGTAAGTGAAACTAGTTATCTGTAGCTGAATGAACTCCACCTGCTTAGCGAATCAGCAACACCAAAAACGGCACTAAGTAGCCACAAATGGACTTGGTGCTTCAAATGCTACCAGGATTTCCGTCATCCCCCTGACTGGCGTTGTTTTTTCCCGTTTTTCACTGGAATTAACTATGTACTTACGTAATTATGTACATACATACTAGTACTCGTACATACGTTGGTTTCTGATTACATTATATATTGTATATCGTATATCGTTAGATTAGCAGCTGTTGGCGTAAGTAAAATTATTTAATTTATGCATCCAAAAGCAAACTCTAATATGGAATTACGATTGTGTTCACGCAAATGCATGTATATTTATGATAATAAATATCAGCAAAACAATTTTTTAATTATTGGTTGAGGATAATAAGAGAATAAAAGCAACTTTATAAAGTCAAATGGAAATTTCAATGCAAAAGAAATATATTAAGCAAAACGACCGACGGTCGATGCTTTCATATTCAGCGCTCGTGAGTGTTGTTTGTATAAGCAGTGTTACAATTGGTGCGATTGTGTTGCATGTGAAATGTGAATAAAACGGAGCGTTGAGTCGACCAATTGGCGGCGGAATTAATTCGTAAATTGGAGCAATAAAATGCCGCATTGGCATAATTAAGGTAATTAACTACAGAAGGAGTATTAATTAAACTTTGTTGAATGAATTCGCTTATTTTTTATTCTTGTTTTTTCTTCGTGTGATCATTGAGTGGGCGCATCAAGAAATATAATTGTTAAATACTGAGTACAAATACCTTTATGTTTATGAGCAAGATATTTTTACGTGAAATTATGATATTTTCCGGTATGGGTAACATTTGCATTATCCTGACAGAAAGCATTGTTAGATCCTGAGAAAGTAGTGATAAGAGTTCGCCAGGTTCATGTCATTGCTAATAACTTTCCTTGTTCACTTGTAAATGGCGCACAAGCTGAACCAATATATTCCTGTATATTTTTGTCGGTAGCGGTTTTTTTTTGATATTTTCATATTTTTAGGATCAGCACTGAGCTTTTGGTTCTTTAATTCAAAAGCTTGACATCCTACATTAAAAATATTTTAAAACGGTATATTAATACCTTTACTCTGAGGTCCCACATGTAAAGTTTCAAAGATTGTCAAAATTTGATTATTTTGGCAAACGAAAAAAAAAGAAAAACAAAAACCACTACCAATATTTTTTTTTTCTTTATAGAAAATATGTTGAAGCAAATTTTAATATATTTGGAATCTCCATTTGCTGACCGCGCTTGCTCTTGGGATTAATTTAACCAAAAATTCTCAAAATTACAGATTTCATCAAAAATTTCATTAACTACCCTGCTAGTCTATATTTTATTATTACTTGTTTCATAATTGATATAAGTAACATAGCTTTTAGTTAATTAAGCTGACAAAAAGATGTCCTGTAAAAATTTTGCGACTCAAGTGACTCAAAATATGAACATTGAAATTTACAAAAGGAGTAACTTAAAATCCCTAAAAATATTTGTTTCTTTTCAAAACCTTCATATTAAGTCATGACTAAATCTCTTTAAAATAAGCAGGGATTCATTTCAATATGACCATAATCATAACAAGCAATCCACCTGAACACTTCGGAAATTATTAAAAAAAAGTTTGAAGATATTGAAGTAACCGATAAAACAGTTTTTAGAACTCTTCGCGATCATTATAGCATAATCAAAGTCTGCGCTAGATTGATGGCAGAATGCTCACCATGAACGACAGTTGGCCCGTTCACAAGAGTGGTATTCGATATTATTCATTGGAAAAAAATGTCAAGCCATTGAAAAGGTACGTAGGCAGTTGCAGCCTATTTTTCGTACAAAGACAAAACATTTCTTTAGAAAATTTGAACAATATTTTTTTAAGGTACCAGGTAAACAAGTTTTAATTTTATTTTCACACCGTAGCTCCATTTCCGATAACTTTAAACTTCGCACTCGTACTTTTCATCCAAAAATATCGTACTCTTAACACTAAAAAAATCACATCAAATTAATGAAGTTTTGAGTTGAAATTTCAATAAAAAAAGATTCTCTCTTCTTGTATAAGACACCCAAACCCAATTTTTACTCTAATCATTTTGTTGTTCTACTTTGCCTATTTCAAAATCATAAACATTGTTGTTTTAAAGGTTTCAAAATTATTTTGAAATGAAAGGACGGCCATATATTAAAGAGTTAAATAAATAAGCAGTATAACTAAAGAAAATGTAGTAATATGTCAAACGAAAGGAAATACTTGTATCCTATTGTATTTTGCCACCTTATAAAATAGTTAAAAGAACTAATGTTTTTGTTTCAAATTATATTTATAATATATATTAGCCTATACATAAATACACTCGAATGGAAAAATAAAACAAAATTACAAATATTTTTATTTTTTTGATAAATTTAGCATTCATATAGAATCGAATTTATATTTATGAGTAAATATTTCTGAAGTGGCCCTTAAATTTTCACAAAGTACAAAATTTTGAAAAAAGTATTTGCATTTTATACGTTGAATATTCACAATAAATATTTCGCCGATATTTGATTGTTTTATAACAATTTTTGTTAATTCTATATTTATGAACATTTTTTTGTAAAAAAAATAAAAGCAATTTTATAAATTTTAATTTTTCTAAATTTTATATAACTTTCTTTCTTTTGAGTAAATTTTTTTTTAAACTTCTCATTGTATTTTGATTGTATTTGGGTCTCAAATTGTTCCTTACAATGTTGGTTACTAATGTGTGCAAAAAAATTTTTAGATATTTAATTTTTTAACCTACTCCACCCACTACTTGCATACCGATACATTATATTTATATATATCAAAGCGACAAAATGAATGATGTTTCTGTTATTTCTACCGTTGTTTTGTTTTGTTTTAAATATAATATTTATGATAGATTTCGAGTCCTGTAAATAATAATGAAAGTATATTTAATAACCACTGATGTTTCAAATCGAGTTTAATTTTGTCTATCTATGAACATCGTGTTCATTAAATCAACAAAACTCCAAAATATATATTTTAAAGATGTTTTGCGTCCAATGGTAAGGTTCTTTTGCAGAAATAATTATATTACTATTGACTCACTGCAGACTCACTACAGGCGTGCCATTCCATTAAAATATTTAAAATTTATTTTAGTAGTCTTTTGGAAAACTATATTTTTTTATACCCACCAAGTTTCAACAAAATCAGGAATAAGGCTCATAAATATAAAATTAACAAAAATTCTTATAAAACAATCAAATAACGGCGAAATATTTTAACGATATATTTGTGAATATTCAAAGTATAAAATGCAAATACTTATTAATTTTAAAATTTGGTGCTTTGTGAAAATTGAAGGAGCCACTTCAGAAATTTTTACTCTTATGCAGTATGGGTATCAAATAAAAGCTATAAGCTCGTCAATGTTATTTTATAATTAAAGAGGTTTCACAAAAAAAAACTGATTATAAGTCACCATTGGTCTTTCAACTGCAATTTAAATAAATTATTTAAGATACAAATTGGCAGTTACTTTGCAATTTAAAAAAAAATCAAGTTTTTCCGGTAAGCTCTTGTGTATATCGATAACTAACTTTGAAAAAATGTTGGGGCTTTTTGAAAAAACAAAAAAATAAAAGCACAGCTGAATTTCAATAATAACTGTCACCCCTGCCACAGTATAAATTTAATACCCTCACAATTTTACAAAAATGCTAAAAAATACTTTTGTTGCATGCACCATTGAGTAAAATACATAAATATGTCCATACTTTCTCTTAGTTTCTTCTAAAACTACTATGTATAATACAGGCAATAAGTACTACATATTTACAACATCACTGACCTTTCTCATTCTATGTATTTATGTATTTCCATTGTCAAGCCTAACCAAACAAAAGACTTAAGGTCCGAACTTGGTGCACGCAACATGAAAGCATTCAAGCGTCTCAATTTAATTAAATATCAACTACCGTAAATGTAACCTAAACCGCAACAACAATACCCTATGCCATGTACGAAAGCAGTGAGCGACAACGTTTAGGGTTGTAAATTGCAATTGACCACATAATTGCTTCGGAGCCCCAGCTTGTTTTATAGACGACAATCGGTGTTTGGCTGATGGTCAAAATGTCCATCCATTCACCACATCAGTCGCAACAAACTCGCTTGTGCGAGACACAAGTGTGGAATGTCCTTGAAAAAAATTTCATGTGGTTATAACATTTTGTAATGCGTTAAATGAATTTTAATAAAAAGAAAACCACAACTCTTCTGACTACTGTCTGGTTGACTAGTAGAGTAATGTTGCCGACTTTGAGTTTGCTAGTGAATTATATTGCTATTAAAAACACATCTTCATAGAAACCACAAATGTGAAGAATGTTTTTTTTTTGTTAATAAGTGTGCAATATACCTAAGAGTATGCAGTATATCGACTTAAAAGTTTTGTTATTCGACACCGTTATAAAACTAATAATACGTAATAAAATGCACAAGAAATTCCTCAAATGTTAGAAAGCAAAATATAAACTAATTTGAGAGTCTAGGGCACACATAGTATGTTTGCACGAACTTAGATATGTGCATCCGTTCTTAACTGCACAAACATGTTAACTAATTCGAGTACAGCTACAGCTATTTGAAAGCAATTATTATGCGAAAATTAGCTCTTAATTCCGAAAATTGCTGCTACGTGATGCACCTTTCTTTTCAAAAACACACATATTCGTATGTACATATGTATATAGGTGCATGCGACCATATTAGCAACACATTCGATAGAACAACAAGGCAGCGCATTTCGTCAGACAGCTCGCACATAGCATACGCACAGGTATGTATATGGTCGTATATTCGTTTCAAAAAATGGTATAT
Organism: Philophylla caesio; assembly: GCA_963971545.1. Taxonomy (NCBI): domain Eukaryota; kingdom Metazoa; phylum Arthropoda; class Insecta; order Diptera; family Tephritidae; genus Philophylla; species Philophylla caesio. The sequence goes on from OZ020607.1 coordinate 63,138,244, forward strand.
CTGATTGAATATGTCTCTCACCCACCAATGTCGAAAAAAGTTGATATTATTCAAAATAATTATGTATATATAATAAAAAGCGCGTATCTTTGCATTTTTTATTTGAAAGTAAATTCACCAATAATAATCAATAAATAACGGTTTGAGTGATTTCACCTTAACATTCTTTCAAAACGGCTGATTTTTGTAGTTGCAAAGATTGGTAGATTTTCATTGAACGATGCTAGTAGGCCAGAACAAAAAGGAAAGCCATATTATATTGAAATAATCTTTAGCCATCTTATCCGAACATAAACTGTCAATCTAACCAAGGAATTGCAAATGCATACACAATTACGAATGTAATTTAGGTATAAAATATATTACATATATTTGTATTGGACTCGCTTCTGGCCAGCGGTTGTTAAAACATCTCGCACTAGCTTGTAGCCCATGGCAATTTTATTTGTACAAGCAAAAACTTTTTATAACGAAAAATAGAATCATTGCAATTAACAAATATACAATTAAGAAGAAACAAAAAAGTATATCCTTGTTGGTGGGTAAAAAATAAATGAGATCAATTATAGTAATTATTGGTATTCAGTAAGTTGAATGGGATGCTTCGTTTTGAGGTGGTCAGGCAAGATGGTTATATTTCCAAAATAGTTGTAGCTCGTATTGCACAATTTTCAGTTAACCGACGTCATCTTGCCACAATCCGATATTTTATTAAAAAACTCCCATACGACTGATTTTTTAAAACAGCGAGGCATTTTGAATTTACGAACAATATTTTTAACATATAAATTTGTCTGTAATATGTAAATATGTATATTGAAAATAACGCTCGAATATCTACACTTTCAATATTATCAATTTAAAAAAACCATCAATATACACCTGCACAAGTCTACGAAAGCTATTGATTGAGTTGACACGACGTTATCGATCATAAGCCAGTCGACTCGAAACAATCGAAAAACATCTCGATTGTACAGTCGGTCAGGGAGTCGGTTGTTGACTCGATTATTGTTTTGCAACACTAAACGTAGATACTTGACAATTTTTTGTTTATTGATATTCTTTCGCAATTTCTTCTTTAAAACACACGTGCGAGATTTTTTTTATATGAAAGGAATTGCGGAAAAAGCGTCAGAATAAAAATGGTTAAAAATCAACTGTAATTTGTTGGTTTTACTAAGATTTTCCAGTGATTTAAAATTGCATTTCTTAAATTAAAACTAAAAATCTTCTAAGGTTTCAAGTTACTTGAATCAATCTAAAAAAGCGGCAACGATGCTTAACATAGTAGTAAGGTTAGTAAATTTAAAAACAGTAACTTACGCATACAGTGTTGATCCGAAACTCTGAAAAACCCTGTCTACATATGTACATATAACCTTCGCGTGGGAATTCTCGTTGTCAGCTGAAATGAACACATATACTTATGTATTTAAACCAAAGACAACGTTGAGCAACGTCTACGCGATAGCAAAGAAGAAAGTCAGGACACCTTCATCCGAACGTTGAAAGTGAGCAAATGTAAACAAATGAATAATGGTTAAAATTTTTATAAAATACGATATTTTACATATGTATATTTTAAAATACAAGTAGTAATTAAATTTATTAGTTTATGTGCGAAAAACTAACTATAAAGTGCTCGCGCTGACAACCAAGTTTTTTCGAAAGCTTGAGTTGTATATAGAAAGTAATTTCTCTGTTTTCCCAGGTTGGCGATATCAAGAGGTTTTTTTAAGTTGGTGGTCGTGAAGAAGTATTTTAAACAAATAAGTTTTGATTCTAATGCAAACATTTTTACATAAAAATGTGCAAGGGCAACACCAACAACCACAAGAAATTTGGTTTTGCTTCTGGTGGGCTATTGTAAAAGTAATTTGATTGATAAAATCAAAGCGAATTTAATTCATAAAATATAAAACCAAAATATTTACACTTTTTTTTTAAGTTACCGGAAAGATAACGATTATTAATATTCTGGTTAAAATATGTTAATGTCGGATCTGTGCAACCTAAATCGCATAAACCAGTGCCTAAGACAGTGAAAAATAACTTTTAAGTACTGGACCTTCGTTCATATGTATAACTTTTTGCGGGATATTTGAAAAACATTGATAGGAAACAGAAACTACTGCAGCTAATTTCACTGGAGTCATTACCTGACCATAGATGTATTTGGAAACGAGAGTAAATTTACGGATTCTGAAATATCTGCACCGGAGCTCGGCCTTTCATATACATTTTGCAAAATAAAGTTTTGGGAAACAAATATTAGATCAAAAAATAAAAATCAAAACATATGTTTGGATATTATCCTTTGAACTTTAAAATACTTAAATTGTGTTATTTTCTCTGTATATATAAATAATATTAAGCCAATTATAAAAAATGTTTCATTGAAACTTCATAGTTCAAAACTATTTGTATTAGCCTTACTGAAATTGCTTAAATAAATTTATTAATAAAGTTTTGAATGTGCACTTAATGCAAAAGTGTTCATAATGATTTTGTGCCACCAGATTTAGCATACGCTTTGCAGGGGTTACATTTCCGTATAAACATCTATTGTACATGCTGCACATTAAGTGTCGCGTTATGTACTACATGCTTCATACTGCGTGTATGTAAATATTAGTGAAAAAAATAACAAATCTAGAACATAATACTTGCGCTGCAGTTACATGGCGATGGTGGATTTCTCTTTTGCTAATGTTAATGAAAAGAAAGGCTCCTTGATTTCGACGCGTGTTTAATCTATTTATTTCAATCAACATCTTGAAGAATCTTGCGATAAGGCTTATATAAATAAAAATTCATTACAAATCGTTAAGTTAACATCGTATTATATTGACTCAAAATTAGACAAAAAAAAATTTCAATATTACTTAAAACCTAAGTTTAAAATTTAATATAATTCATAAAATAGTAATGGAAAATACAGCTTCCGGTAGCAAATTTGCCCTTTTCCCAATAAATAAAATTTGCGAAGGCAAACATTTATCAGCACATATAAGATCCTTGGCTACCGAGTGTTTCCGGCAATTCGTGCTCCACATAATTATTATTTGCTCTTCTCGCAGAACTTGAAAAAATCGTTCACTCTTCTAGGGCACATAACACATTTTCCTATTTTTAATTTTTATTATTTTTCTTATAACTATTCAAAATACAATTGCTTCACAAAACAAATTTGAAAAAAATTTTTTTTATCATGTCACAACATAAACATTAAAGGTGAGAAGATGTAATGTAAACAAAAAAATAAAAATAAAAAACAATTCATTTGACAATCACCCACCAATCAAATGGAGGGGTCTATAGTTTTCTGCCGACTCCGAAGGGCTGCTGATTTTTATGAGAAGCTTCTTCATGGAAGAAATACACTCGGAGTTTTCTATTGTCGAGGGGCGACAGTTATTTAAAAACACTTTTTCTATTATTTTGATATTTCACGCTCCGGCCAATACTTGGACCTCCTAACTAACGCGTAGATGCACACATCGCTAACCCCTCGGCTACCGTGGCAGGGCTTCGTGTCTTTAAAAACAGTTCTAACGCAAAGTTCACTACCTGTTGTTGTTTTCACAAGTGTAAACCCAAATCGTCGTTTTGAGTGGAAAAGTTTTTAATATTTCTAAGTGATTTATAACACAACTAACTACTTACTATCTGCAAAGAAAATCATAAGGTGAGAGGCTTGAGCTACATGAATATCAAATCTCTGATTTTAGTTCCATGTATTTTCTGTCGGATGAGCAAGATGAATGCTTCCATCAGGTTAAAAGCTGTTAACACCAGCAGGTGCTACGTGTAATATTTTCAGGGCTGAAGCGCTTTTATCTATTCGAACGACAGGACCTAAATAGTCAGCGAAGCCGCTGGACCTTAATTCGCTTTACTATATCACCGTCATTATAAAATTCCAACAGCTCAACGACTGCCGTATTCGCTATCTCAATGGGAGGAATATCCATAAATCCTTCGGAGAATCTTTCTTTCGAACACTCCTAGAGCTTTCTCATCAGATATCTTCATCGTCCATGTTTCTGCACCATACAATAAGACGGGCATAATGTGACACTTATAGAGTGTGGTTTTTGTCCGTCCAGAGAGTACTTTACTGCTTCGTTGTCTACTCAGTCCGAAGTAGCACTCGTTGGCAAGAGCGATCCTACTTTGAATTTCGAGGCTGAAATTATTATCGATGCTGGTTCCTAAGTAAATGAAGTTCTCTACATTCTCAAAGTTATAACTGTAAACAGTGATATTTGATCCCAGTAGTGAATATGCCGACTGTCTATTTGATGATAGGAGACACTTTGTCTTGCCCTCGTTCACCTCCAGACCCATTCGCTTCACTTCTCTATCCAGTTTGGAGAAGGCAGAACTAACTGCGCGGTTGTTAAGTCCGATGATCTCAATTTCATCGGCGTTCGAGCAATTGCACACTCTTATGAAAGATGGTGCCTGGTCGATTTAGTTTGGCGGCTCGAATTATCTTCTCAATCCTGAAGGAACTGGTGGTATTGCTCGACGTCGTTTTACATAGCCGAATAAGTTTTGTGGGGATACCAAATTCAGATATGTATTGCGGCATAAAAGCAACTTCTTCTTATGCTGTCAAAAGCGGCTTTGAAGTCGATTCTTCTTTCTTTTCCAAGATCTGGCGCACGGTGAATATCTGGGCGATGGTAGATTTTCCAGGTCTAAACACTCTACAGATAAGCTGGTGCATGCGTTTTACCAACTCTTTTCCACCGTATTTGAATAACTCAGCTGGCAGATCGAGCGTTTTGTTGTTCTTTAGCCGTGCTATTGCTATTGGGATTTCGTCACAGTCGGGTAACGGAACATCAATTCCGTCGCCATTGATTGGGGTTTCGGGATCACCATCTTCTCCAAGGTGGTGTCTGCTACTACCACAAAGTAGCGTGGAGAAGTGCTCCCTCGAGTCGAGCGGTTAACTGTGTGCCTGTCTGTTATGATTGCATCTTTACAATGTCGATCTATTGTTGTGACTATTTGCGCGTACACTTTGTAGCACAGGGACATCAGAGTGGATGTTAGCTCCTCCAAGGACAGTGGAAGCATTACTTCCGTCTATCACAATATAATTGATTTGGTTTCGCTTTTGACCATCTGGGGACAGCCACGTAATATGTTGTCTTGTGCAGGAACCTAGTACTGCATACTCCCATGTTTCGCGCCCTGTGAATTCGATCAGTCTCAATCCGTTATCGGACGTTTCGTCGTGGGGACTGAATTTTCCGACTGTTGAACCAAAGATGTCTTTCTCGCCCACCTTGTCATTAAAATCGCCTAGCACGGTTTTTATATCGCGGTGGGGGCGTGCGCTCGATGAGTTTGTAGGAGCGATGATTGGTTACATCATCATCCTTCTTTTCCGTCGGTGAAGAAGCGCAACACATGCTAGGCGGATGTCCCCAGCTGATAAAATTCTTAATCAAATTAATCATGTTGTGATAGACGGAAGGCATGCCTACATAACTTCGTACGGTCATCGATTTGGGGACTTGCGAAACGCATTTTTCGTGAGAAGAAGAAGGAGACAGAAATGCGCAAGTGCTCGAAAATTATTGCAGAAAGTGCGACGGCTAGCAGAAGGTTTTCAAGACGGAGAGAATTCCGCCATGGCTGACTATGGCGACCTAGTTACTGATGTACTCAACATTATGGAGGTAACACTTCTCACATGAACCCGAATCCCCAATCAATGATGACGGACTCGGCGTACCGTCACCCTACTGTAATGAAATTCGAAGAGCGATAGCACGCCTGAACATCAACAATGCCTCCGGGGCTGATTGGTTGCCAGCTGAGCTATTCAAGTATTTCGGAAAGGAACTGTTTAAGTAGTGCCACGAGATCATTTCCAGAATATGGTCAGACGAACGCATGCCTGCTCTTTGCAATTTAAATGTACTCTAGCCTGTCCATATGAAGGGTTATCATGCAGCCTTCGCCACCTATCGAGTGATTAGTCTTTGACATAATGAAGTGATTGGACCTTATCAGTGTGTCTTAAAACCTGGCAAATCTACCATAGACCTGATGAAATACAACGGAGAATCTCTACTGCCAACAATTGCTAATTCGGACTGAGTAGGAAATTGCACAGTAAAGTTCTCTCTAGACGCACATAAACCATACTCTATAAGTCTCTACTTATGTATGGCGCAGAAGCATTGACGATGACAATATCAGATGAAAAAATTCTTAGAAACATTTATGGACCTCTGTAACTTTGTGAGGGCGAATACTGCATGCAAGGTAACGACGAGCTGTACGAGCTTTGAAAGTACGTAGACATAGTGCAGCGCATTTAGAGTATTCGGCTCCGCGGTTTATTCAATAGATCTGTCGTTCGAATAGATGAAACGGCTCCAGCTCTGATGGTTTTCAACGTAGTACCCGCTGGTGGTGGCATAAAAGTTATACAAAGATTTTAACAGGGCCAAACATTATATAAAAAAAACCGAAACTGTTAACGAAAGTATGAAAATTCGAAAATCCCAGCACAGTGATAATGCAAGTTTATTATAAAAAAACCTTTTATGTTCAATAAACTAACGACTAGGGCTCTTTTTAATGTGTACATTTAAAATAATTATGTATAAAAAATATATAAAATGGTTATGAATTATTTATTTAAAATATATTATAACATGGTACATCAAGATGTGTACGATGATTATTTTATCAATATTTTTATTTTGGTACAAGTACGGTACTTAATTATTACCAACGTAGCAAGGCCGATGACAAAGCTCACAACGTTCCGACGATAGTCGGGTCTACGATACCGGAACGACCCTAATTTTTGTCCGGCTAAGGACAGTCAATTCAGCATGTTTTATGCTGCTACAACAACCACAACAAAGCTCACAATTAAGGTATTTGTTAAGTGTACTATTTGTCGTATTTGTGATATATGGTTTGAGTAGAGTATGACATACCGGAGAGTTCTACAGGGCCGAGAGATGCAATGGCGTACAGGGGTGCAGAATCCCCGTTTTTAAATGACAACCACGGCAAACGATTTAAGGAGCATGATTTGAGGACATGCACTTGGAATGTCCGAACCCTTAATTAGGAAGGTGTCTTTGCCCGGCTGGTAGATGTCCTCGGCAAATGCGATGGACGGGGCAAAGGAGGAAATGGTAGGCCCTTGTGACGTATACCACAGCTGGCATGTAAAGGAGCAAAAATGAGACTTCACCGTAAAGTACTGTCGTTCACTCCGATGGACGAACGTCTCGCTACAATCCGCATAAAGGCCAAATTCTTCAACATCTCACTGATTTGGGACCAAAAATCGCAAGGAGGGCATCTCTGGTTTCACAGTCGGAAAATTCAGTCTATAGCATAAGAATATTGTAATATTAGAACCCATATGTCCCTTTACACATACTTGATTCATACATAACACAAACATATAAACATACATACTTACTTATATATTTACAACAATAGTTAATCTACGTACTAATAAGAGAAATTAGAGTAAGAAGAAGAATACTATTTTTAAGAGATCAAATGAAATGTAAACTTTACTTAAAAGAGGTTTAATGCAAATAAAGATAAATTAAGACGTTGAGTTATTTTACAGACACCAAAGAGTGCGTTTGTGTTTTTGTAACGTTAATGGCGACGAGGAAAAAAAAAAATATTAAAGAAATATTTAAAAGGAATCAAATATTTGTTATTTCTAAAAGTGAACTGCTAAATAAGCTTAGCTATATTTTAAGCTGAAGAAAATAAGAATAATAGTGAAAACTGTGAAATTAAATCAAAAACTACATTTCAATGTGAGCCCTAGCCTACGGGACTCTTGCAAGCCAATGTGAAATTTACCATACCAAGCAAGTACAATAGCAAAATAAGGGCAAATGAAAGTGGTCCCAATTGAAAAAGAAAATAAAAAACCGAATTCTGTGAAAAAGTTCATGTATGTACATACATCTATATGTATGTCCTCTATGAAGGTGAACTAAGACTAAAAGGCAAAAGCCCAACGCATAACCTCTATGAAGGTGAACTGAGAGAAAAAATAAAAACAAATATAAAGACTTGCAACCTTTTCAAGGACAAATATGATCAGCATTTTTGAGAGACATCAGTTGTTCGTTAGCAGTAATTTATTTTGACTCTTAGTTAAGAGAAATAAAGATTCTGTAAAAACAAAATATTCGTACTTTATCAACCAAAAAGACAATCGTAACAACAACAACATATTATATGAACACAGCACAAATAAATTGACAAACAAATGATTAAGCCGCTCCAGAAAAACCATTAGCGCAAGAAGAGGAGACACATTTGGACAGCAACCAGGTCATATCATACTCATTTAAACCTTATGCGTTCGTAACTTAGAGTAACTAGCAGCAGCAGCAGCAGCAGCAGCAGCAACAACAATTGCAACAACAGCAGGCACATCAAGTGGTCGTGCAACAACATCAACAACAATAACTATAAGTATATTTCGCTACGTATTTTTTTTTACATTACAACAAAAACTATCAAAGCAATTGCAATCACAACAACATCAACAAAAATAAGTATAAGTACATTAGGCTACATGTTTATTTCTTTTCTTTTATTTTGTATCGATTAATTTTTTTTATACATATTTTCATACCATATTAAATCAATATGGATGCGCTAGAGATAAACAGATTTAATTTGGTTTTAACCTGCATAAAAAACATTGAAAGTTTTGACGGTAGTGATCCGAATCAGCTACCTGATTACATAAACCAAGTAGAAAACATCTTCCATCTATTTCGGAGTTTGATACTAATAACAAAAATATTCTTTTTGGCTACGTTAAAAACAAATGTGTTGGCAAAACTAGATAAGTAATTCATAGGTACGCAAATGTAACTACTTGGCAGATTTTAAAAGATATTTTAACTAAAAACTTTGGCGAAAAATATAGTAGTAACGATTTGATGGATGATCTAAAAACTTGTAGATTACAAGGAACTATCGAAAATTATTATTTTAAAATTAATAAGCTTGCCAATAGGATTCACAATAGAAACTTAACCCATGGGGATAATGTATACACAACAGACGAAGTTAATAGGATTTCACTTAAAACGTTCAGAGACCATCTTCCTGAACCAACACGTACTATGATATTTGCTAGAGACCCCAAAACATTGGAAGATGCCTTTAAGATAATATTAGATGCAAGACATCAACATTACACGCAGTTTGGCCCAGCAAATAGAGACTATATGAATACAAACATGAGAACAAATTTCAGTGATAATTACAATAATGCTAATAATAGGCCTAATAACAATAATACAGTACCAAAACTTCAAGAAGTCTCCCCATATCTAAATAAACAGTTTTCTAATCCTAATTTTTATCATAACATACATTCCAATTCAACAGGTCAGACTAGACGATCAAATTTTTCACAAGCAACTAATAGAAACTTTTCTCACTTTAACCCGGATACTAGTTCCTATCAAACTAGACAAGCAACAAATAGAAATTTTACACATTGTAACCCCGAAACTACATCTTATCAAACTAGGCAACAAGCCCACCTTTTTGGCAACGTTAACCAACAAATCGAACCTATGGAAATAGGAAATTCGAATGTAAATTTTCCTGTAGCAGAGGAGCAAAACTTCCTTACATAGTAGTTAATAACCCCGTGAAGAAACTTAGATTTATAATTGACACTGGAGCTGAATTTAGTATAATTAACCCTAATATCTGCCACCCCAATTTTAAGCAAAATGTGAACGTAGTAGCAAGAGCACTAGGTACAAAAATATCAATAACAAAACTCTGTAAATTTCCCATGTTCAAAGAGTTTAATTTAAGTAATTATTTGTGTGAGTTTTTGGAATATCCTTTCAATGAAAACTTTGATGGCCTTATAGGTAATAATATTTTACAAGATCTGCGCTGCATCATCGATTTACCTTATCGACAATTAATTACTAGTAATGCCGTTGTTACTATATTTTTGAATAAAGAAGAAGAAGCTTATAATGATATAGCTTATAAAGAAGGTTTTGTTTTTAATTGCGAGATTGAAAGAGCTAACATATTATCCCACATTCGAACGAGTCACCTAGAAGACTATGAAAGAGAAAAATTGTTCAAAATTATTAGAAAATTTAAACAAATATTTTACGATAAAGACGACAGTCTAACCTTTACTAATGCAATAAAGCATAGGATTGCAACGAAGCATGACATGCCTGTTTATTCCAAGTTATATAGATATCCTGAGGTGCATAAAGCAGAAGTTAATAATCAGATAGAAAATATGCTAAAACAAAATATAATAAGACACTCTAATAGCCCTTATAATAGCCCAATATGGATCGTTCCAAAAAAATTAGATTCGTCCAATAAACAAAATTGGCGCATAGTGATTGATTATCGCAAAATCAACGATATTACCATTGAAGATAGATTCCCAATGCCAAATATTGATGATATTTTCGATAAACTAGGCAAATGTCAGTATTTCTCTACTCTTGATTTGGCAAAGGGATTTCATCAGATAGAGGTTCATCCGGATGACATTCAAAAAACCGCGTTTTCTACAGCAACTGGCCATTATGAGTTTTTGCGCATGCCGTTTGGGCTCCGTAATGCGCCAGCAACTTTTCAAAGACTGATTAACAACGTATTGAAAGAATACATTGGTTCAATCTGTTTAGTTTATTTAGACGACGTTCTAATTTTCTCTACAAGCATAGAAGAACACTTAGAAGCAATAGAGAAAATATTAAGACGTCTAAGGCAGGCCAATTTGAAATTGCAAGTTGACAAATGCACGTTTCTCGCCAAAGAAACTGAGTTCTTAGGCCACGTTGTCGCTGCCGAAGGCATCAAACCCAACCCTGAAAAGCTGAAAACTATAGATAAAATAACTTTACCAAAAACTCAAAAGGAAGTCAAATCATTTTTAGGCATAACCGGTTTTTATAGACGCTTTATTAAAGACTATTCAAAGATAGCGCATCATCTTATCAAATATTTAAAGCAAGGAGCGAAAATTAATACAAGTGATAAAGAATATAAAACAGCATTTGAAAAATTGAAAAAATTACTTAAAAATGATCCTATACTTATTCATCCCGATTTCGATAAAACGTTTGTGCTTGTAACCGATGCAAGCAATTTTGCGTTAGGAGCTGCACTTATGCAAGGAAACAGAGCAGTATCCTTTGCAAGCCGCACATTAAATGGGCATGAAAAAAACTATAGTACGATAGAGAAAGAATTATTAGCGATTGTGTGGGCTACAAAGTATTTTCGTCCCTACCTTTTTGGCCGTAGGTTTGTAATAAAAACAGACCACCGGCCTTTAGTTTGGTTAAACAATATTAAGGAACCTAATGCAAAAATCCAACGATGGAAAATAAAGTTAAATGAATTCGATTTCGATATAAATTACATAAAGGGAAAGGAAAACGTAGTAGCTGATGGTCTAAGTAGGTTAAGTTATGTAGCATCAAATAGTGAAATTGAAGTAAATTTACACGAGTTTTTCGATGAGGATGCCGATACAGTTCACAGCGCGGAAAGCGACGATGCTGACTACATTAAAATTACCGAAAATCCAATATATATGTTCAAAAATCAAGTATTTATACAAACTTCAAACGAAAACTCCTGTAAAACGAAAATAATGTTTAAAAATAAAATCCGACACAACTTAAAGGTAGCAAATGCAGACGGTATTTTGAATTTCTTTAAAGATAAACTTCCTTCAAAAGGTCTCGTTGTAGTTTTTTGTCCAAATATTGAGCTATACAAAGAATTTCAGTCTTTGTATATTAGATATTTTGCAAGAAACAAAAACCTAAAAGTATTAAAAGCTAATTTATTTATAGAAGATATAACTGATAGAGAAACACTGTTGCAGTTAATTGAAAAAACGCATATTAAAAATAATCACAGGGGTATTAACGAAGTTTATGAGGAATTAAGAAAATATTATTTTTACCCCAAATTCCAAAAAGAAATTCAAAAGTACATCAACAGTTGCGAAATATGTAAGCTCGCAAAACACGATAGGTCTCCTATAAAATATAAATTAAATATTACGCCCACCCCAACAAAGCACAACGATATTGTGCATGTAGATATATGGTACCCACAACGAGGCACCATGTACCTGACGACTATAGATAAGCTCACGAAGTATGCAACTACGTACTACTTAGAATATAGAACCTGGGTGTCAATACTCAAGGCACTTAAGCAAAGAATACGGTATTTAGGGAAGCCAAATCTTTTAATATTCGACAATGAGTTAGACACTGCAGTGATTAGAGAATTTTTAAAAGAACAAGAAATAAAGTTCCATACTACCACAGCGTATCTGAAAACTGGCAATGCAGATATCGAAAGGCTACATGGAACCCTTAATGAGCATATTCGGCTCTTTAATGCGGATCCATATAATAAAGATGATATTAACGAAAATGTCCATAAGGCCATAATATCATACAACAACTCCATTCACACTACTACTAATTTTCGACCAATTGATCTTTTGAATAATATAATTGCACAAGAAGAAATATCTAAACTTTCACAAATAATGCATCAGAAGAAAATTAAACGAATAAATGAATTGAATAAAAAAGCCAATAGAGTTGACACAGAAAGTTTCGCCAACAGCATTGTTAATAACAACAGGGTTAGCAAAGCAAAACCTAAATACAAGAAAATTATTAATTATAAACAAGATGGAAATTACTTAGTATCAAACGATAACAAGTTCAAAAAAATATATAAATCCCATGTTAAACGAAATACATTGAAGAAATAAAAAAAAAAAAAAAAAAAAGATCAGAAAAAAAATACTTTTTTTTTGTTATATATTAATTAAAAATACAGAAATTCTAAATAAGCAGGGACTGCTTATTCCGGCGGTGGAGGTGTAATATTAGAACCCATATGTCCCTTTACACATACTTGATTCATACATAACACAAACATATAAACATACATACTTACTTATATATTTACAAAAATAGTTAATCTACGTACTAATAAGAGAAATTAGAGTAAGAAGAAGAATACTATTTTTAAGAGATCAAATGAAATGTAAACTTTACTTAAAAGAGGTTTAATGCAAATAAAGATAAATTAAGACGTTGAGTTATTTTACAGACACCAAAGAGTGCGTTTGTGTTTTTGTAACGTTAATATATACATCGGGCTTCGTGGCTGTCTCCAGATGGTAAAATTGGAAACCAAATCGACCATGTTGCGATAGACGGAAGGCATGCTTCCAATCTCCTAGATGTGCGCTAGGGGCCAACATCGACTCGGGCCAGAAATTTATTTCAGAAAGTACGGCGGCTAACAGAAGGTTTCAAGAACGGGGCGAATTCCTGTAAGAACGACAACGGCGACCTGGTGACTGACGTCCAGGTTCAAATCTCAGTCAGCGCAAGCAAAATCTTAATCAGAGAAAAAGAAGGGCGATACTGCAATTCGCGCCAACTACCGCGGTATCAGCCTTCTTAATATCGCATATGAGGTTCTGTCGAGAGTATTGTGTGAGAGACTAAAGCCCACCGCAAAATTAACTGATTAGACCCTATTAGTGTGGCTTTAGACCTGGAAAATCTACCATCGACCAGATATTCCACCTTTTTGTCGACTTCAAAGCCGCTTTCGACAGCACAAAAAGAAGTTGCCTTTGTGCCGCAATATCTGAATTTGGTATCCCCGAAAAACGTATACGGCTATGTAAAATGACGTTGAGCAAAACCATCAGCACCGTCAAAATTGGGAAGTACCTCTCCGAGCCGTTTGATACCAATCGAGGTTTCAGACAGGGTGACTCTTTATCGTGCGACTTTTTTAACCTGATGCTTAGAAGATAATTCGAACCGCACAACTAAATCGGTCAGGCACCATCTTTTATAAGAGTGTACAGCTGCTGGCGTACGCCGATGACATTGACATCATCGGCCTTAACAACCGCGCAGTTCGTTCTGCCTTTCCAAAATTGGATAGAGAAGTGAAGCGAATGGGTCTGGAGGTGAACGAGGGCAAGACGAAGTGTCTCCTGTCATAAAATAGACAGACAAATATCACTGTTGACAGTTATAACTTTGAAAATGTAGAGAACTTAATTTACTTAGGAACCAGCATTAACATCGATAAAGTAGGATCTCTCTTACCATTATGCCCGACTTATTGTATGGCGCAGAAGCATGGACGATGAAGATATCTGATAAGAGGGCTCTGGGAGCGTTCGAAAGAAAGATTATCCGAAGGAATTATGGGCCTTCATCCCTTTGCGATGCGAATACAGTAGAAGATGAAACGATGACGCGGTACCCGCTGATGGTAGCAGAGGAAAAGGGAGGCCTCATCTGCGTTGGAAAGACCAAGCGGTAAAGAACTTCGGTACTCTAGGTACATATGCTTTTAACAGCAGATATTAGCGCTTGATTGTAGCCAACACATCTTCTTTCAAAAGGGCGTGTTTTATTTATCAGGACACTGTGACGCTTAATCGCTTCAATTATTCTTTTCTCCATACTATTATATACATATATTTAAAGTGCATAACAATATACTCGTAATATGCAGTTTTATTTATTTATTTAAATGAAATATAATTATAAATAATTACATAACAAGATTAAGGCAACTAGCAACATAGGCTATCGGCCTGAATATGCAATTTTAATAACCATAATATTATGAAATACTGGTGAATTTTCGAAATCGTGTGCATATGCGCGTTGGTTGTCAAAGTGTACAAAAATTGAGAGTTCGCCATGATTTTGCTTCGTTTTGCTTTGCTTTACTTCGCCTTGTGTTTAGCAGCACTCATACAAGATTGATATAGAAGAGATTGCGCCGACAGCTAACAAATATAGTTTACGATCTGCGCTTGTACGTCACACCATCAATAACGTATTCTCATTTTGATTGGAAAATTGCTTTATAAGATCGAATAATATAATAAAATCGCGCTGCACTTCACAAAAACCTTTAATTAAACCTCTAAACCAATAGAACACCAAATATTCACTTCACTCGTGTTGCAATTTTAAAGAAACTTTGATGATGTGACGTCATCACGAACAGTACTGGTTAAAACTCAGTTTAAACTAAGTTTTGTTAAACTCAGTTTTAATTTAAACTTAGTTTCTTTGCGCTCAATTCAATTTGTTGCAACCAAAACTAATTAGTCAGCAAACAGTACATAAGTTAATCTAAGTTTAACCGTGCGCGATCGGACGTTTAAACTTAGTTTAAACTCCGTTTAAAGTTGACTGAAATGTTGCATACTGAGTTTAAATTTAGTTTAAACCATGGTGAAATTATATACAGGTGATGTCAGTTCGGATTCACCACATGACAGACTCTCCTAATTGTGGCATGCATTTTTAAAGTAGTAAAAAGGGGAGAAAATAAGTCCCGAAATAAAAAATTATTAAAAATACGCGGCTCAATCCGGACATAATCTGGTCATATTTAGGTACATATGCACTCGTATGTATGTACATATTTTGCTCATTGGAGAGAAAAATAGTATCCAAGAGACGATTTTGTGAAGGAGCTTGAAGACATAAAAACTTTCACCATTGCAATATTTATATTGAATTACAGAAATATACAGTTTCATTAGCAACGCAAGTCTACTCTTCTTAATTTTCTGACAGGCTGTGGATGTGACAGGCTCTAGGTGCGAGCTTTGTTAGTGTGTCGGTGTTTTGCTTATTGGAACGTCTGACTCAAATGACATTAAAATTTGAAAACAGGTTGTCGCAAATTTTGGTAATATAAATTAAAACATTTTTTTCATTCTTGGTTTACACTTTTAATTGTAGCGTATTATAAATATACATATACACAAATAAATAAACTACTGACGGGTTAAAATCGGGAATGATTGATAAGCTTCGTTTTGACGATCGAATCAAAAGGCCAAAACGGGGTGATAAAGCGTAATGTTCGATTGTCTTTTGAAATATATGTACGTGCTCGTGAAAACTTTAAAATTTTTCAAATAATGTGACGAGAACGACGACAAATGTGAAGAACGAGTAAATTATTTTATCACTTTTTTTAATATTAATTTTAATGTCAAATATACCCATGTGTTTTAAGTAAAGCAACATAATGGATTTTCTTGTAAAAAGGAGGGAAAAAAATTTAAATATGTTATAATTTAAAAAAAAATTATTTTGTTTTATTTTAAAATAAATGACACACAACTGCAAAAAACCAATACCGGTACGAAAATGTTTTCGTATTCAATGAAAACACGTAGTTGGAATTTACGATGATCAGAAATCAGACTGTAAATAATGAAATACAAGCAAACAATACCATTTTGACATTTGCTGTACCAGTGCAAAGAAAAAAATAATAAATTCTGCTCCTTACAAACGCCTCCTCACCAAAATCGCCTTGAGGCAAAACAAAACTACTCATCAAGAAGGGAATATTTCTAATACTATTTTAGTTTGCTTTTGTAATTGAGGGTACGAGAGTGGGCAACACTGGAAATAAGCCAGCGGACTTTGTCAAAATTTCAGCTATTCTGTTTACTGACATCACCTGTATATAATTCCACCATGTTCCGCAGCATAATGATTACCGATCCGATTTTTAATTGTAGATTATGAAGTGGTAATCCAGGCAATTCCACCGAATTTAAAAACTTTCACCATTGCAATGGTTAGTAACGGAATCAATCGATTTGTATGACATCGACCGGTTTACAATAACGTAGCTGCAATACCTGACGGAGCAAGTGCAAATGCGATATCATTTTGCGATCGAACCGTTGCCAAAATCAATGATATTAAAAACGTTTTTCCAGTCCCACCAGGAGCATCTAAGAAAAAAAATTCGCCAGTTCCATCGACTCTTGAATAAATGCGTCGTGCATTGGGCGATTGGGCGTTGTCATTCCTAATTGTATTAATCCTTCGTTGGCAAGCATCAAGCTCATGTCTTCAATTCAAATTAATGCTTCATTGTACGTACATTTCTTCGTTTGCTTTTGATGTTCAAAGACGCTTCTGATATAGATAATATATCTTCGGCCATATGATCTTTATATTTGTTCCATAAGTAAATGGTGTTGATGGGAAGCATGTAGATAAAATTATGGAAAACAATGTTCGTATTTGTTTGGCATTTGACGAAATCA
Organism: Philophylla caesio; assembly: GCA_963971545.1. Taxonomy (NCBI): domain Eukaryota; kingdom Metazoa; phylum Arthropoda; class Insecta; order Diptera; family Tephritidae; genus Philophylla; species Philophylla caesio. The sequence continues at coordinate 63,155,453 of OZ020607.1, forward strand.
CAGCATCTTCAAACGTTGACAGGCTTCTCTGTATGTGCCGCATAATACACCATCAACAGTTCGCAGATGTTGGGCCACGAACATTGACTAACATTAAACGCAAATAAAAACAGTCGTTTTGGCTGGGATGAGCTAGTGCACCGGGGGAAAATACTTGAAGGTAACTTGTAACTGGTTGTTTTTGTTGCCGTCGTTGAAATTTTTTTAATGAATTGGCGAAATATTGATTTTCTTTTATTCCCCCATTTTTCTTATTCGTTTCTGCATTTACCGTTCGTTTTTCGGCTCACTTCAATTCTTGTTTTGTTTTCGTCTTCGTCAATCATATGAAGCCGCCTGAATTCGCAAGCTCCCGGCTCACATTTCTGAAATTTATATTTTTCTCATTTTCGCTGTGATATTATCCCTCGAGCTATGGTGGAAACATTCTTTGCAGCCGCGTTGCCTGCAAGTTTTGTGGAGTGTACCCCCGAATTGTGGTGGCTGCGAGTCTGCTGGTGTGTGTACCACCGAGCTGAGGTACATATGTATATTCCCCCCGAGTAGAATCGCTATTTTTATTCACAATGAAAGCCCAAGTCATTTCGCTCCTTCTCATTTCTTATAATTTTCTGCCAGCGGGCTTTGTTAAAATGTACAGCTATTCGATTTACTGACATCACCTGAATATATGTAATTTCACCATGGTTTAAACGACAAACAGAGTTTAACTTGCACTGAAAAACTGACCCTTAAAGCAGAGAACTTATAAGACTCTTTAAAGGGCCGTACACATACAACTTTCCTCGCTTTACTTGACAATTCGAAATTTAACAACAAAGCATGAGGTGTAGAAGGTTTGCTACATAGAACGCTTTGACAGTTTCTACGTTAGTGGTTTGTTTTCAATTGTTATTTGTGTCTACTCCAAATATTTTGTTTAATAAAATATTAAGAAATGAGTTTTACTTATATAATTAAGCGGTAGTTATGCTACTTATGTATGTTTCAAAGTCGCGAGTGTAATAAACTATATTCAGGCCGAGCATATTTCGACAAGATAAATAAAAACCGATCAAAGAGGTGTTTTATTTGGTATTTATTAATATTTCTCTTCTTTTATCTTTATAAAAGTAAGTATACACGCAAAAACTGTGAAATACTAGTAAATTTTCTAAATTGTGTGTATATGCACGCAAAATAAAATGGAAATGCAAACAGTTGGTTGTCAAAGTATACAAAAGTTGAGAGTTCGCCATGATTTTGCTTCGTTTTGCTTTGCTTTACTTTTCTCGCCTTGTATTTAGCAGCACTCATATAACATCAGGTCTTTAACTTATCTGTCAAAGCGAAACTCTGAAGCAAAGCAAAGCGAAAGTTAAATACAAGGCGAGAAAAGTAAAGCAAAGCAAAACGAAGCAAAATCATGGCGAACTCTCAACTTTTGTACACTTTGACAACCAACTGTTTGCATTTCCATTTTATTTATGTGTGCATATACACACAATTTAGAAAATTTACTAGTATTTCATAGTTTTTGCGTGTATAATTACTTTTAAAAATATAAAAGAAGAGAAATATTAATAAATAGCAAATGAAACACCTCTTTGATCGGTTTTTATTTATCTTGTCGAAATATGCTCGGCCTGAATATAGTTTATTACACTCGCGACTTTGAAGCATACATAAGTAGATTAACTACCGCTTAATTATATTAGTAAAACTCATTTCTTAATATTTTATTAAACAAAATATTTGGAATAGACACAAATAACAATTGAAAACAAACCACTAACGTAGAAACTGTCAAAGCGTTCTATGTAGCAAACCTTCTACACCTCATGCTTTGTTGTTAAATTTCGAATTATCAAGTAAAGCGAGGAAAGTTGTATGCGTACGGCCCTTAAGGGTCCTCTGCTAAAAGCCACCAAAATGTGTTCTTGTTAACTGTTGGTTGTAAACTCTGCTTTTACAATTCAGCTTTATAATCCATAAATTTTTTGATGCCACTGTAGTAGCTTCATTGTGAACAAGTTTATGTCAATGGTCGTATTCACAGTAGCCTCCATTGACATTTTCGTCAGAGAACTTAGACGGTACTTACACGAAGCGTGTCTACCCAGCGCTTTTTGTCAATGCTCTTTTAAAGTTGCAACGAAAATCTTGGTGGTGTTTACACGATGACTTTTTGCTTGCAGCTTTGCTTGCGTTTTTTTGATATTTAAGCGACCAATCTCTTTTCGCCGTGTTTTCGTTGCGTAATAAAAATTTTATATAGCAAAGAAGTTATTATTGAGGAACTTATGGAAATTACTGCATTGGCTGCGAAAACCTTAAATTTAAGCAATAACGAAGATGTCAAAATAATTTTCGATCTAGTTAATTGTTGCGAAAGTGCCACGAGATTGCCAAAATTGAAAGCTGAAAAAAATTTGAAGACGAACAAAGCAAAATGTCGAAAAACCCATCAATTTCGTTTACCGTGCGTGTCTGCCAAACCCTCTGACTTCTCTCCACTTCTCTTCCGCAAGCACGAAACGCATGCCTTACCACTCAGGGTGAACACGCAGCGTGTAAAAAGCGACTTATAAGTTATCTGGTTTCGTGCAATTGAGATCTGACGTTTCTTTGCGTGCATGTGTGTACTCGAATTGATTTGTTGCCGGCTGGGCTGAGAAAGAAAAAATCTTCTTTTTTAATTTCAATTGCTGTTAAGATAAATACTTTTTTTTATAAAACTTAGTTTTGTAACACATATTTAAATAAACGCATTGAACAACATTTGAAGGTATGTTCCTGACGTTGAGGTTATGTGCGCGATGGCATCAACTGCAGAGTTGCGATGGCTGCTGCCAACGATACAATATTTACCAAAAATAGACAAAATGCATGCATAAAAAATGAGACAATTTTTGCCACTAATTTTTGGTTTATTTGCAGTATAATCCAGTACAATGCCTCCCAAAAAACAAGAAGAGCACGAACGTAAGCCACTAATCGGTCGCATTGGCACAAATTTACGTATTGGTATTGTTGGTGTGCCAAATGTCGGAAAGTCGACGTTCTTTAACGTACTGACGAATAGTGCGGCACCGGCGGAGAACTTCCCTTTTTGTACCATCGATCCAAATGAGAATAAGTATCCCAATTAACTGCTATCATACATGATGTACCCACTTAGATAAAAGATGTCCAGCGCCTTAAGCTTCTTTCCTCCGATTGGAAGATACATACGAAGGTTTTCAATATCTAAAAAATAATAATTTGCCTATCGACTAAAACTAAGCCACTTAAAGTAGAAAAAAAGTGACTTCAAGTGAAGGAGTGTCATGTTCAGCTCATCAAATAGCTCTTTTTTTTTAGTTGTGCACCGACCACTCCTAGATTTCCGCCATGCAGTTCGAAATTATAGTAATTTGCTAAAATTTATTCTGTTGCATACAGACTATGGATCGCGTTTCTGCGAATTGTGTGCTGCCGTTGGCCACTGTAAAACAAAATGGCTAGTCCACTGCATCAACAAATTATGTAAAATAAGTAAAAAAAAAAAAAATAACGGTCGTTGATAATTTCGTATGCAAATTGCTTAGCGGGTTGGCTGTGTAGAAATTTAAAATATTTCATAAAAATATCTGCCAATAGGCAAAAGGAAGGCAAAAATACATAAATTGCTCTGGTGACGTACTCCTCAATATGCCGATGATCAGATTGGCGTATGCAAAAAAAGAAAATCTAAGCAGAATGGACAACAACGCCTGGAGACATTTTAAAATTACATGATATTATGTTAAATTGCAATGATTGGCTGAAGTGTATTACCAATAGCAACAATGCGGTGAATAACTGGTTTTTCGTCCAATCAATATTAAATAAAAAATCAGGATTTCGAGCTAAGCTCATTATTATTAAAGTTGTTCAATTATGATAAACTTCATTGAGATCTGTATTTGAATACGCTGGAATTGTGTGGTGCTGCTTGTTAGAGTTTTTGTTAATATTATTATTTTTGTTTCATTACGTAGGGTACCAGTACCAGATGAACGTTTCGATTTTCTCTGTGATTATCATAAACCAGTTTCGTAAGTTAAATTATTGTCTGCACAAATTTACCTTTTCATTATCTCAGTTTTTATTCAATATTTAAGGAGGGTGCCTGCCTTTCTAAATGTCGTCGATATTGCCGGTCTAGTGAAGGGGGCGTCTGAAGGTCAAGGTCTTGGCAATGCCTTCTTATCGCACATTAGTGCGTGTGATGCTATTTTCCACTTATGTCGTGCTTTTGAAGATCCTGATGTTACACATGTTGAAGGTGAAGTAAACCCTGTTCGTGATTTAGACATTATATCAGAAGAATTGCGACTTAAGGACGAAGAAAAGCTACTGCAAAATTTAGATAAATTAGAAAAGGTTGTTGCGAGGGGTGGAGATAAGAAACTAAAACCCGAATACGATTCGATGTTAAAGATTAAGAGCATCTTGGTGGACGGGAAAAAGCATTTACGATTTGCCGACTGGAATGCACATGATGTATGTAGTAAAATATTTACTTAGCCATATCTATATGGCTTAAATTATTTCGAAAATATTTGTTTACAGATTGAAACACTTAATAAATATTTGTTCCTTACGTCCAAACCAGTAATTTACCTAGTAAATTTGTCAGAGAAGGACTTTATACGCAAGAAGAATAAGTGGCTGCCCAAAATAAAGGAATGGGTGGATAAGTATGATCCAGGCGCAGTTATCATACCCTTCTCTGGTGGTTTTGAGCAAATATTAGTAGAAAAAGATGATTTAGAACGAAAGCAATACGAAGATGAAGTGAAATGCAAGAGTCAGCTGGATAAAATAATTGTTACTGGTTACAAAGCACTGCAATTAGAGTACTTCTTTACTGCGGGACCAGATGAAGTCAAGGCATGGACAATTCAGGTAGATATATATGTATATATATATATATACATATGTATATGTATATCGGGTCCTAAAGCTACGCTACTAGAGCATGTAAAATAATTGACACATGTGCGTCTTTTTTTTGATTTTAATAGAAAGGTACCAAGGCACCACAGGCTGCTGGACGCATTCACACCGATTTTGAAAAAGGCTTCATAATGGCGGAAGTAATGCATTTCAAAGATTTCAAAGAGGAGGGCTCAGAAGTTGCTGCCAAAGCAGCGGGTAAATATCGCCAGCAGGGGCGTAATTATGTCGTCGAAGATGGAGACATAATTTTCTTCAAGTTCAATGCCGGTGCCGGTCTTAAGGATGCCAAGAAGAAATGATACTGTGTATTTTTGGTACTCTTTACAATGTTATACATAAATTTGATTTTGTATTCTCAAAGCTTTCTATTTACATGAATTTGTATATTTGGCTAGTTGTATTCATAAAGGTATAACAGTTGCTACTGCACATTTGTAATGAGATATTGTTTTTATAACTAATGTGTTCTAGGAAAATGCGGCAATGACGGGCTAAGAGTTAAGGAGTTTTAGAAGTACCGCATTAGAGTTAAAAAAAATATTTTAAAATGAAATCCAATAAGTAAATTGAATGATTATAAAATAACGTGCTAGGAAAAGTTAGATATCTTGAGCAGAGAACGTAATCCTGGTTAGATGTTCCTTTTAATGAATAGATCAATTTGCATGGTTATTAATTCCGCCCTATATGCATTTGGCGCTTAGCAGCAGATGTTTATACCAAAATATAATTTATATGTGAATTTCTTTGATCATAATAGTCGTTGTTTTTTTTTACTCCGACAAGGTTGAAAGTTGATGTATTTGGAACGATTTCCGTCGATCCTTGTCAAATTTGGTTTTGAAACAAACCGGTTTTGGCGTTGTGCCATCTTCAGAGAACGGAAAATAACACTGAAGATGGCACAACGCCGAAACCGGTTTGTTTCAAAACCAAATTTGACAAGGATCGACGGAAAATCGTTCAAAAATACATCAGTAAATAGAGGTTAATTCTGTAAACATAGATACATATGTATGGTAGAGAACAAAGTATGGATAAAAACGCCAGACATCAATTATAATATGAAACCGACACAATTTTCTTAGGGCCAGTTTTTCAAAGAAGCTTTAAACTAAGTTTAATTAAGCTCAGTTTAAATTTAAATTTAGTTTCCTTGCCTTTGTTACAGCCAAAACCATTCTGTATAATAACAAGTGAGATATCTTTTCGATAAACGTCAAAATTTGGAACAGCTGAGATCACCTGTTTTTGCAAAGTAAATTCGCAAATCTGGCGTTCTCGTATATTTTACCCGAGTGCAGGGAGGGGTTCTGGGGGTCTGGATTCCCCCCAAAAAATCGGTAGTCTCAGAAAATTTCAACCGTGTTTTCAAATTTGTGGCACACACAAAAACTCACTCTATACAAAAAAATTAAAAATTATTACCCAGTAACTAGAATACAAAGAATGCTTTTTTTCCGAAAAGTTTATTTTATTCTAAAAGTTTATGACTTATCAAACCGCCTTTGAAATATGCAATTTTACAAACACATTTTCCGAATTTTTCAAATCAGTGTTACGTTGCCAGTCACGGTGGCTCCGAGTGAACGGTCCTTTTCTATTTTACGGAGATTGAAGACGTATCTCGAGATATTGAGGTTACTAGTGACCTAGATATTTTGGCAAAGAAAAAGAGGAGAATCGATGAAGCACTTCAAATCCCTGACGTTTTATGATTCAAATGATATCATAGCCTATCGATGGCTTTATAAAAATGCATTCAACATTTTACCCAATATTATTATATCTATGTTTATAATGGATATTAATCGAATATCTCAAATTATGTAAAATATCCTAAAAAATTGAAACCCCCCCAAAATATTTTCAGATCAGCCTTTTCCAACTTCGGGCCAATCGTAATTGTCGACATATTGGCGGCCAGCTTAGGTACCCTGCCAAACGCCATCTTAGTTATCCTGTCAAAAGCAACTGACAAATTCCAAAACGAAGTAGCAGAGAACGTACATGAGAAGGTATACGATAAAAATAAATTTGTGAAACGCGCGCGCTAGGGAATCCAGAATGTTATTGTACAGAGACGAAGCAGAAGAATTTCGTTAAATTTCTGTAAACTGGCATTTTTCTGATCAAATTTACATATGTTGCACAAATATGTTTACAAAATTTGTGGTTTTGCCGACGGCATTACGCATGCGTGTTATAAATAAATATTGACAATTTCTAATTACAAGCAATTGTTATTATTTTATGTATATAGATTTTTAAGAGTTATGAACCTCATTGGTACTTTTAAGGTATTGAAAAAAAATTACTAAGAGATTGAATGTATTTGATTTGTATTGCGTTAGTCACAATGCAAATTCCTAAAATCGTGCTCATGCTCGTTTCCCTATTTTACTTTTAAATATGAATTATGTAATAATTTAGTCTAAAATTATTGTTCTTGCACACACTTGTTACACGATTACAATTTTAAGATGTTTTGTGAGAATTTGTATTCGGTTTGTTAAAATGCTTATTCGCGAAAAGTTTCCATAGTATGCCCTTTTATTTATTTTCAAATAAATTACTGGAGTTTTTGAGACAGTATTTAAGTTCAACTTTTTAAAATTTTGAAATAACATTTTAATTTCTTAATATTTTATAATTTTATTGAGCTCAAGGCCAGTTTATGGAAGATTTTTTTGTGAAAAACAACAAAGTTATAGTACTATTTCGGAAATCACCACATTTCCTCATCATACTTCTTTTTGATTATTAAATTCAATTGAGCTCAATAAAATTATAAAATATTAACATTTACTAGGCCAACAGAAAAATGAACAAACATTTATTTTAATTTCTTATTTTAATTGATTTCTCGCCTTTGTTTCCTTCGCAAAAAATAATATTTATGTATGTACTTTGTTCTCTGCCATACATATCTGTGTTAACAGTATTTCCCTCTTACAAGCATCATATATCTGCCCGCACTTATAATCGAAGAAATTTACTTATAAATTTATACTTTGCTATAAAAGTATAACCATTTGCTGTTAAGCGGCAATTGCATATAGGGCGCATTTAATAACAATGCACATTGAACTATTAATTAACCCTCTCGTGCTCACTCTGTGATCCAGCTGTCAAAAAAATTTTGTTTGTGTTTTTCTGAGTTCAGTGTATCAAAACAAGTAAAAACGTATTTTTTCAGAATTTTTACCTGTACAGGTAAGAAGATATAAATTGTCCTCACTTGAGGACAAAGTGTTTCAAACGATCTTTTTTTTGTAGATATTCAATGCACGGTAAAAGAAGGTAATAACGCATATTTCAGATTTTTATTAACAAAATTTATTACAAATAGTACATAGTAATTAGCTTTGATAAAAATATAAAATTATTTATGTAAAAAAACTCATGTCGTATCAAAATCTTCAAAACACTCAGGACAGAGTGGAACTTCATTGCATCCTGAGCAAACATACCTTGTCTTTCGCGGGCATGACTTCAAACGACATCTCCCAGCATTTGCTTTGCCCGAACATTTTGGCCAATGATTTTCACCGTATAGACGAGTTGCATCGCTGACAGTTTTCCTCCTTTTTTCTGGTTGAGGGCTTGAGGTGCTAGTAGAAGGTCTCCCAGCAGTTCTTCTCTTATTTATTCCGGACAGAATAAGTGCATTAGCTACTGCACTTTCAAATGCCAGCAGATCCATTTTATCCTGATTTACAGTTTTCCACATAATCCATGCGTTCACCGCACACACATTGAGCAGATGGTAAAAAAGTCGCATGTACCACCTACGGTTTTTCGGATAATTACGATACAGAGCGGTAAGTGAGTGCATTAAATAGACTCCGCCCATGGATTTATTGTATGCTGAAATAATTTCCGGACGCTTAATAAATATTTCTTTTTTGGTCTTACGACAAAACCGCCGTACAGTTTCTTCTTGGCCAATTCCAACAAAGGAAGAAATTGCATGTACACACTTGTTGTCAAACCACCTAACAACAGAAATATTACATGAAGTGGTTGCAATCGAGGAAGAGCCGCGCCCAGATTTTTTGAGATCTTTTTCAGATTTTAATTTTTTAATTGCATCTGGCAAATAGTTGGGGCGCAGGGTTCCTACATATAAAGTGTTATTGTTTTTTAAATGCTGAACTAGGGGCAAGCTACTAAATAAGTTGTCGGCGTAAATCTTGTGATTTTTGTTCATAATGTGCTCACACAAACGAATAACAACATTTCCACATTTGTTGATTCCAACGATTTCCTTTTCAGTTCGAGATGCACCTTGATATAATTCAAATTTATGTACATATCCATCGATCCCAGCTAAACACCATATTTTAAAGCCCCATTTTTTAGGTTTCATGGGTAAATAGTTTTTTAAGGATGACCGGCCTTTGAATGGCACAAGCATTTCATCCACCGATAAAAATTCACCAGGATCATATGCAGTCTGGAAATTATGGTTTAATCGATCAAGTATAGGGCGAATTCTGATAGCTTTATCTAAGTTATTGTGTGGAATTGACTGACTATCAATGAAATGCAAATTTGTTCGCAATATTTGATAACGACGGTGCGTCATATGATTTGCAATATTTTCAAAACGTAGCCCACTTTCTCGTGCCCAATACATTTTAATGCGTGGGTATTTTATATAGGACATTACTAAATTGATACCCAAGAATATTTTCAGTTCCTTTGAATCTGTTTTGAGTTCCACTCCATTTTGCATTCCATAACGATTTGATTCCATAGCAATGTCTTGTATTAGACCTTCATCAAAGATTTGTAAGAAAAAATCAAGTGGGGTATTTCCCTGAACATTAATTTTCTTTTGACCAAGAAATGGACTACAATTGGCATCATTGTCTCTATTGGCAAACCAAACCACGTTTCGTGATGGGGTCAAGGGATTGACCGCGTCCAAGTCGAACTCCACCGGCTCACTCGGCTCTCCAGCGGTTACAGTGGCAATTATTTCTTCCCCAAGTTCTTCATCCAAATCTGCATCAGCACTACTATTTTCATTTTCACCTTCTATGTCCTCAAAATCCGATGAATCTTCATCACTGAATTGCAGCTCATCTTCCGAAGCTTCCAGCAATTCAGCAATTGAAATTTCGTTCAGCGTTTTTCTCGACATTTCAATTCTAAATTACAAAAAAATTGCCTTTATGGGGTAGTTTTAAGCTCGCAAATAACATGAATTTATTTTTGTCCCCATTTGAGGACGTACACATTTTACATACGTGAAGTACTTTTGTCCCCATTTGTGGACAAAAATAAATACATATGTAAATCATGAATCGGTAGTGCCATTGAATTCATTTCTTATAGTAAATTAAAGAAAAACAAGTAAATAATTCAAAAATAATTATACATACCATAAATAATTGGACTCTCTATTTTTGAAGAATTTTTAAAAACCCTTATTTAACCCTCTCAGTGTTTATGTCCTCATTTGAGGACAACTTTTAAAACAATTATAAAAAATTAAAATTACACCACTGTGCATCATGTGTTGTCTTGTTCTTTGAAAATCCGTTGTATACTTTGCTTTGAAACGCACATGAACAAGATCAGCTGTTTATTAAGCTACGGAGTGAAGTGAAATCTGATACGAAATTTCGAATCATTCAAACAAGTTAAAAAGAAACTGTCATCAGGAATAAAATTGATGCGAAGAAGTGTTGAACGCATATAAACAAGAAATACTGTATACAAATTGGTAAAATCCAAATTTTCTTAGCAAACTGCTTAAAACAGGAATTAAGATCGACGGACAGCAAGAGGCTTTGTGCTGTTATGGATAGAGTTGAAGCAATAATCAAACGTTTTTGTTTTGGCACGAGTTCGATGCCAGCAGCCACCGAATTTGCGAATTTGGTGGTTGATTTATTTTTTTTCTTTTTCCAATTTTTGTCATCATGCAAAAGAAGAAGAAGAATGATTATGGAGCAAGGGCGGGTAGAAGCGCAAGTGAAACTATTTGCTTGATTCGAGCTGCGCACTTTTGTTCAACTCGCGCAAATTTACTTTTTGCTTGCGACGATAGACAAGACAACTTGAAGGGAAAGGGTTTTATGCACTTTGTTGTCGATCTTCAACTAGCGAAGAGAATTTCAGACTTCATAATTTTTGTGTGGACAATGCAAGTGTGGGAAGGGAAAGAGGTTTCAGCACTTTAGTGCCAATTTTCATTTCGACATCAGCGGATGGTCAAATTGAAGATTTTATAATTTTTGTCATCGTCGCGAATAAGAATGGTTTGTGGACGGCACATGCGCGTAGCGGGCAAAGTGTGCAAGATGCGCACAAATTATGAATGAAGCCAATTTATGAGAATGAATGAGTTAGAAGCGCATGTGCAAATGATGACATATGTATGTACATATATTATTATTATGCATATTTTTGAATTGTATGTATGTACATACAGTATGTAAATAAATGTATGATGTATATAGAACTTGTATATACATAGATTTATATGTAATAAATGTTGTATAGATATGTATACATATACATATATCTAAATTTACATTATTTTATATATAAATGCATAAACATATGTATATACGAGTATTTTCTCAATCAAAATATGAATTAACGAGCATTTATTCAATCAAAATTATTGCAACAAAATAAATTAATTTTCTGAATGTTATATTAACTGACATAAAATGAAGATGCATAAACAAAATCTGAATAATTTCGCATTTCGTCTTTTATCGATGCAAATAACGGAAAATATGAAAGAGCAGGCGTCCTGTTAAAAGAATTTTGCTACTCAAGTACTTAATTGTCCACGAAAACTTTAATATGTTCTGTGGCATTACCGTGTGAAATGACGGCAACAAATTTATTGCGAACTCAATTTTTTCCGAGTTCAACTCCCAGCCGCTTATGTACATTTAACAACTTTTTAAAATTTTTCCTTTTTTTTTTAGTTTTAAATATACATAAATTATTTTAATTATACAATATACATATGTATATTACGTATTCGCTACAATTTTTTTACAGTAGAAGGAAGAAATTACATTCTTCATTATCTTTTGCAAAATTCCTACAGAAAAGTTTCTGGTCTTCCCAAAATAAAGGAGATTTTTATTTTTTTACGATTAAAATATGTAGGTTTTTGCATTATTAAAATAAGGGAAAGTGAGAAAATCATTGGTCAAAAAGCTAGAAAAGTATAAGTTTTCTTAAAAGTAAACTCGCAACAAATGTCTCTATCAACATTTAGTTGACGTGTATTTTTCTGTTTCTTAACATAAATTTTTACATTTTTCCGCCTTTAAAATTTCTCTGGTAATCAAAATGTTAAATTCCTCTGCCTAATTCTTTCAAATCTGTTAGCATTCTTCAGCGAATAGTTTCCAAATACGAAATGCACCTTCTCATTATTGTACGTTCTCTGATTGTACGTTCTCTGATAATGACAGAGAACGTTTAATAATGAGAAGGTGCATTTCGTATTTGGAAACTATTCGCTGAAGAATGCTAACAGATTTGAAAGAATTAGGCAGAGGAATTTAACATTTTGATTACCAGAGAAATTTTAAAGGCGGAAAAATGTAAAAATTTATGTTAAGAAACAGAAAAATACGCCTCAACTAAATGTTGATAGAGACATTTGTTGCGAGTTTACTTTTAAGAAAATTTATACTTTTCTAGCTTGTTGACCAATAATTTCCTTGTTTTAATAATGCAAAAACCTACATATTTAAATCGTAAAAAAATAAGAATCTCTTTTATTTTGGGAAAACTAAAACCTTTTCTGTAGGAATTTTGCAAAAGATAATGAAGAATGTAATTTCTTCCTTCTACTGTAAAAAAATTGTAGCGAATACGTAATATACATAATTTATGTATATTTAAAACTAAAAAAAAAAGAAATTTTTTAATAAGTTGTTAAATGTACATAAACGGCTAGGAGTTGAACTCGGAAAAAATAGAATAAGCAATAAATTTGTTGCCGTCATTTCACACGGTAATTCCACAGAATAAATTGAAAATCGGGTGGACAATTAAGTACTTGAGTAGCATAATTCTTTTAACAGGACGTTCACATATTTTCCGTTATTTGCATCGATAAAAGACGAAATGCGAAATTATTCAGATTTTGTTTATGCATCTTCATTTTATGTCAGTTAATATAACATTCAGAAAATGAATTTCTTTTGTTGCAATAATTTTGATTAAATAAATGCTCGTTAATTCATATTTTGATTGAGAAAATACTAGTATATATGTTTATGCATTTATATTCAAAATAATGTAAATTTAGATATATGTATGTATGTACATATATGTATACATATCTAAACAACATTTATTACGTATAAATCTATATACAAGTTCTATATACTTCACATTTATTTACACACATACATATGCACATATGCACATATGTATGTATGTATGTATATGTACATAGTATGTATGTACATACAATTCAAAAACATACATAATAATAATATATGTATGTACATACATATGTCATCATTTGCACATGCGCATCTAACTCATTCATTCTCATAAATTGGCTTCATTTATAATTTGTGCGCATCTTGCACACTTTGCCCGCTACGCGCATGTGCCGTCCACAAACCATTCTTGTTCGCGACGATGACAAAAATTATTTTTTTTTTTTTTTTTTTTTTTTATAAAAGCTTACATAATAACTATTATTACATAAACTTAAGTTAACGCAGCACTAGCTACAGAGGACAAAAATTATAAAATCTTCAATTTGACCATCCGCTGATGTCGAAATGAAAATTGGCACCAAAGTGCTGAAACCTCTTTCCCTTCCCACACTTGCATTGTCCACACAAAAATTATGAAGTCTGAAATTCTCTTCGCTAGTTGAAGATCGACAACAAAGTGCATAAAACCCTTTCCCTTGAAGTTGTCTTGTCTATCGTCGCAAGCAAAAAGTAAATTTGCGCGAGTTGAACAAAAGTGCGCAGTTCGAATCAAGCAAATAGTTTCACTTGCGCTTCTACCCGCCCTTGCTCCATAATCATTCTTCTTCTTCTTTTGCATGATGGCAAAAATTGAAAAAGACAAATATAAATTTCTTGTTTATATGCGTTCAACACTTCTTCGCACCAATTTTATTCCAGATGAGAGTTTATTTTTAATTAATAGTTCAATTTGCATTGTTATTAAGTCCGCCCTTTATGTAATTGGCACTTAGCAGCAGAGGATTATATTTTTATATTAAAGTATAAATTTATAAATAAATTTTTTCGATTATAAGTGCGATCAGATATATTTTTATGACGCTTGCAAGAGGGAAATACTGTAAACACAGATATGTATGGCAGATAACAAAGTACATACATATGCATGTAAATATTATTTTTTGCGAAGTAGACAAACGCGAGAAATCAATTAAAATATGAAACCAATACAAGTTGCAAATTTTTGTTATAAAAATGTTATTTATAAATTTTTTTAAAAGTTGCTCAAAAACTTCAGTAAATTATTTGAAAATAAATAAAAGGGTATTCTATGGAAACTTTTCGCAAATTCGCATTTTTAATAACCGAATACAAATTCTCACAAAATAATTTCAAATTTTCGGGAAACAAGTGTGTGCAAGAACAGTAATTTTACATTAAATTATTACATATGTAATTCATATTTAAAAGTAAAATAGGGAACGGAGCATGAGCACGAAATTACGAATTTGCATTGTGCTAACCGAATACAAATCAAATAAATTCAATCTCTTAGTAATTTTTTTTCAGTACCTTAAAAGTACCAACAAGGTTCGTAACTCTTAAATATCTATATAAAATAATATCAATTGCCTTTATTTAGAAATTGTCAATATTTATTTACAACACGCATGCGTAATGCCGTCGGAAAAACAACAAATTTTTGTAAACATATTTGTGCAACATATGTATGTAAATTTGAGCAGAAAAATGCCAGTTTACAGAAATTTAACGAAATTCTTTCTGCTAAATATCTGTGCAATAACATTCTGGATTCCCTAGCGCACGCGTTTCACAAATTTATTTTTATCGTATACGAAATGCACCTTCTCATTATTAAACGTTCTCTGGCAGGACTCAGCCCACGGGGGAGGTTCTGGATTGAAATATCATTTACGAATAAAATTTGATGAATACGATTCACTTCTTTTCATATACGTTAAATGAGTTAGAAAAGAAAAATTTCCGTGTTTTTGAGTATATAAGGATCGTGTGCTTGGATTATATGTAAAAAGGGATACAAGTATTGTGCGTTCTGTTTTATACAATGAATTTGTTATAGTGATATAAGTACGTAAGAAACCTTAAGTTGGATTAAGTAATTATAATTTCATTTCAATCTTATTACAAACACTTTAACACTGTTTTATTCTAAATGTAACGACTCCATAAACTTGTTTCGATGCTGATCAATGTGCGAATAACATTGCGACTCTTCGAGGCACGAAAAAAATTCTTTTAATACCAAGTCAATGTGTACGTCCTCGTTGTTTGCAGAAAGTCCCATCTTCCTTTGCTGAATACGCTAACCATGTGTATTTTTGCAACCAAGTTGTTTAAAATTTAAAATTCTGTTGTCCTGATGAGGGAAACTTGTAGTTGAGGCGAGGAACCCAAATCTTGTCTTGAAAACCGACAATCGAATCGATGCCATTAGCGGTTGATTTGTTAACGAAACATCCTATAACGTAAATATAGATAAGTTTTGTAGGTACTGGCAGAGAACCAAAACAAAAAAAAAAATAATAATAATAATGATGAAATAAAATAAAATATTTTATTTGTTTGGCCATATAACTATTTATTTTAAATATTTTTGAGCTTTAAGGCCAAGAAGAAAAAGTCTGATGAGGAAATGTGGTGATTTCCGAAATAGTACTATAATTTCTACCGCTTTGAGTATTGTTGTTTTTTCCTAATAATTTTCCAAATATACCGATCGGCCTTAAAGCTCAAAAATATTTAAAATAAAATATTGTCGAAGTAGTAAACACCCTTGCAGAATATAATGCTCAGCATTAACTTTACACTAGTAAATCATTAAATTTTACATAATTTTTCTTTGTTACCCAACACTGTTGACACTGGTGAGAAAAATGAGTTAGACTTCTCATCTTCTGTCATAAACTTTGTCTCTGCATTTGCTGTGAAGGTCGCCAGCTAACCACAAGTATTAAATTTTACTTAGCGAAACAAATAAAATAAAAGAAAACAAGTAAAGAAGTGGCTAAGTTCGATCGAACTTTATATACCCGGCGCACGCTTTCAGCTAAATTTTTAAATTAATAAAGCAGAGACTAAGTTCGGGCAAAACCGATCTTGATGTAAGCCTCTTTTTTCAAAATTTTCATATACTCGGATTTCTTGATTTAATACAAAACCAAAAACCAAATTTGAGCAAATTAGCTTCACTAGTTACGGAAGTATCCGATTTTTACGGGTTTCAAAAACTTACTGGGTCTGGTCCAATTTTAGTGATTTTAAAAATACTGCTTATTTAGACATAATAAAATATCTGTACTAAATTTAGGCAAAATCGATAAAGGATTTCCAGAGATATATATATGTACATATGAACTCTAAAGAGGGCGTTACCATGTACCTTTTCCAAAATGTTCGTTTAAATGGATTTGTTGACTTAATTCCAATAGTTACTGAATTATAAAATTTTCATAGTTTTGGAAAATTACCGTTATATGGGAGACGTAGTTTTTGCCCGATTTCAAGCATTTTCATAATCTCACCTAACTAGGTACAATTTAACATGTGTGCCAAGTTTAGACGAAATCGATATACATACATATGAACTTAAAAGTGGGCGGTGACACGATACCTTTCCAAAATTTTCATATAGTCGGATTTTTGGCTGCAATACAACACCACATACTAAACTCAAGATATTTCCCTTCAACATTTATTGAAATGTCCGATTTTTAGTGTTTTCGAAAATTACCGTTATATGACAGGTGGGCGTGGTTATGGTCAGATTTTGATAATTTTCCAAATATCGCTTAAATAGGCATTAAAAAATACGTATACTAAATTTGAACAAAATCGGGGGGTGGTCCCAGAGACATATGTACATATGAACTCATAAGTGGGCGGTGCCACGCCCCCTGTACACAATTTTTATACAGTCGGATTTTCTGCTCGAATACAACACTACATACCAAATTTGAGCAAATTAGCTTCCATAGCTACTGAAATATAGCATTTTTTGCATTTTCGACAATTGCGGCTATATGGGCGTGGTTATTGTCCGATTTTGTAAATTTCAATACCAACCTGCTCTGGGTCAAGGACAATCTACCTACCGAGTTTCATTGAGATATCTCAATTTTTACTAGAGTTATCGTCTGCACGGAGGAACAAAACGGACGGACGGACGGACAGACAGACATCGCTAAATCTACTTCTCTTTTCATTCTAAGCATTTTGTTATTTATATGTCTATATCTATCTTGATTCCGTTATGCTGTTACAAGCAACCTTTATGCGAACAGAGTTATAATACCCTTTTATTATACGCGAAATCAATCAAAAAGAGAGCAAAAAATTAAAACAGTTTAAATGTTATGTAAAGTTAGCAGTGAGTCAGTGAATTCGTGATTTCGTGAAAATTTATATATTTTCAAGGTTATAAGCGATTTATAGTCTACATACGTGCGATAGCTCTATCGGGAGTATCCAAGCGGATTTCGTGGTCCGAATTAAGTCCTGCGCTAGCCACAGAACTACTGCTGGCTTTCAGACGCCCTTTATACCTACACTACGGGAGGGAAAATACAACCACTGATTTGGGGCAACACCAATAGAAAGCGTGGCAGGTTCCATCGGGAACATAATATCCAAGTGCTATTTTCAAAAGCAAGGCCTGGATGCCACATGGAGCACCCTTCCTAAGCATGCGTATGCACATACGCACACACATACATATGTATATAGCTACATAATTGTGTGCGTATGAGAGAGGTCAAAATTAAACTCTCAATTCAATGGTAGGGCAGGGAGAGAGAGGAGATATGGAGGTGATTTGTCAGCCAAGACCTCCCACTCATAGGTATCGTGTTGTCTGTTTTGTTTTCGCAAGCATTCTTAGGCACAGTAGGTTGTAGAAATGATCATGAGAGATCAACAATTATTTTATTAGCAGCTCACATTCGTTCTTTTGTCCGCAGATTGTCCGGTAATTTTTTTATGTGCTACACATAATTTTAATGAAACAATGCCCGAGGAGGAACTCACGAATTTAAGCAAAGAGATGACAGCCGATCAATGGATATAAAATAGCTTCTACAGAAGATTTACTATCTGTGCATATAATGTGCTTGTTGCCAGTATGTGGGGCGTAATTTACCGCTTCCATCAAAGCAGCTACTTCAGCTGTAAATACCGAGCAGTATGTGGGTAAAGCACCAACGGTAATGGTATCACCAATTCTATTTGTTACAGCAAATGTAGTATTGGTGTCGGACTTTGATCCATCAGTGAATATCACTTTCCAACCTTCGTACGGCTGTAAGGCTTCAATATATAGCTGTATATATTCATAAGAGCTTGTGCTATGCTTAAGACGATTCTGAAGGTCTGTTATAAAGGAGGATGTAGGAACCTTGAAAGGTGGGTAGGCGGAAGTGTTAATAAGTATTGGTTTTGATATGACGTTCGATTGTTGTATTAGTGATATGCATCGTGATAATGTGGATACGAGTTTAGTATTGTTTGCTTGGAGCATGACAGATTGTACTTGTTGAAATAACAGCGAATTTCTGCAATGGAGCAGTTTTGGTATCAGTATCATGGTGTTGTGTGTGGCTCTGTTCGAAATATCGGGTAGTCCGGCTTCGGCAAGGACGGCTTTGACTGGTGAAGTAGGAAAAGCACGAATACTTCTTCTAACAGCAGAATGGTAAGGCGAGTGCAGGAGATTGATGTGCGTTTTTGCGCAAGTTCCATAAATTGAGAGTCCGTAATAAATTTTTGATAAAATTAATGCATTAGTTACGTTAATAAGGGTGTTAGTATGTACAAAGCTGTGTTTGGATGAAAGAAATTTTACTATATTTAATCTAGAAAATAAGCTTAATCTAACGTACTTGCAATGTTCTTTAAAATTCAAATTTTTATCAAACACTATGCCTAATATTTTCAGTGTATCTGAGTGGGGGATTTGGCACTTGTATTTCCTGCATATGTGAAACGTTGAGCACTTTGTTAATGAAATATTGGCAACTGATGTTTGAGACCAATTTAAAATATCATCAAGAATTTTTGAAAAAATGTATTGGACGTTATCCAAGTCCTGGGTCCTTGTAAAAATAAGGACATCATCGGCATAAATAAAGTGCTCAACAGAACTATGCGATGCAATAATCCTGCTTAATTCGTTGAATGCTATTATAAATAGGGCAACCGAAAGCGGAGACCCTTGGGGTATTCCATTGAAAAGATCATGGGTTTCAGATTTGTTATTGTTAACTCTTACCCCGAATTTACGATTACTTAAAAAAGACTTTATTACATTGTACATTTTTTTACCAATCTTCCAACGTTTAAGCTCTCTTAGCACGATGTGTGCACCAACTCGGTCAAAAGCCTTTTCAAAATCTAGGCTCAGTACTGAGACGTATGTTCTAAATGCCAAGGCCGTGGCAGCGAAATGTTCAAAGTATAGCAGTGGTTCGATAACCCCTACGCCTGTTTGGAAACCAAATTGGTGTGGTGTTAACAAGCCATCTACTTTAGCAAACCACATTATACGGGTGGAAATAATTTTTTCAAGTACCTTTGATATGCATGGTAGCAAGGATATTGGTCTGTAGCTTGATAAAAAGGATGTAGGTTTGTTTGGTTTGGGAATGGGGAGGGTAGACGAAATTTTCCATTGTTGTGGGAATGAGCCTGTATCAAATATGTCATTGTATAACGAAATAACTCTAGATTTAAGGAGATGTGGGAGGTTTTTAAGGATGGGATAGGGTATTTTGTCGTCACCAGGCGTTTTACATCTCATTGGTGAAATCGTGAATTCGAATTCCGACAATGAGATGGGTGTTTCAATAGCTAAGGCATTTGGGGACGGAGAAGTGTTATGATAGGATTCTGAGGTTATTTGGTGCCTAAGGGTGTTACAATTTTTGTGAAAATTAGAGCTTTGTGAGTAGGCAGACCATGTGGTTTCAACTTCTTCAGCGATATGCTGAGAGGAGTATAAAGTGCCTTGTGGGGAGTGGATAAATTGAATATTTGAAGCTGAGCGAGCTCCTGAAAGGGTTTTTATATCTGCCCATATTTGTTTCGGACTAGAACAGGGGTTGATTTTCGCCGTAAATGTCTGCATGTGTTTTATTTTCGCTGCTTTCAATTCTTTTATAAATAAAGCGTTCGATTTTTTGTAGCTTATTACATTCACGTCGGTTCTGTATTTTTTATATTTGGCCCATAAAAGTTTCTTATTGTTTCTAAGAATTGAAAGTAAGTTCGACCAATAAGGCAGTTTAGCAGAAAATTGTTTAGGACTATTTTGTGGTATAGCTACGTGCGCCGCTGAGTGAATAATTTTTTTTATTGAAGCGGCCTCGGCGTTGATGTTCGATTTGTATGGAGATTCATTTGATAACGATATGCAGAGCGAGCTGAATTTAGTCCAATCTGCTTTATCAGTTAAGAAAACAGATTTGGGTTTGACATGATACAGGGAGGGGATGGATATACATAGATGTAACAAGAGGGAAGTGGTCGCTGTTGTGGAGATCATCTATTGTACGAGAGGATAGTTTCGGGGCTATTGAGGAAGAGGAAAGGATGATGTCCGGGTGGGAGAAGGTTTTGTGTGTGGAAAAATGGGTAGGGGATCCAGCATTAAGGACAATAAGGTTATGTGCAAGGATAAGGTCTTCCAAGATTTTTCCTCTTTGATTAACTGAAGGAGACCCCCATAAAGGGCTTCACGCATTAAAATCGCCTAGGAAAATTATTGGGTAGTTAAATCAATTGATTATGTTAGAGAGATCACTAATGCTAAAAGTTTGATGGGGCGGGATATATCAGTTAATAAGGATGAATTTAGACCCGATATCAATTTCAATAGCCAGAGAAGAAATAGTAGATGTGGTGTTGATTTGCCTATGATTAATATTTTTCTTAATGAAGACAGCGATGCCTTGTTTGGCTGTGGTATTTTGACTATGGTTGTGGAAGTAGCTTACGTACTTATTAGGCGGGTGGGCAGTTTTGTTACACGGAATGTGGGTCTCTTGTAATGCTATGATTGCAGGCGAAAAGTCGTTAATTAAAACGTTAAGATCTGCATAGTTATTATACAGACCGTTTAAGTTCCACTGCAAAATTTGCATTATCCATCAGAAATATGGTCTTGCATAGGCAAGGTGGGAGGAGGAGGAATATCAGGATAAACAAGTTGAGTTAGAAATGCTGAAAGTATTGGATTTGTTGCTAAGTCATCGGCTGATAATGTTGCTGGTGTTGCGTTGTGTGTGCTTATTTGGTTTTCGTTGTGTGCTTGATTTTCGGTTTTATATTGTTGTTGTTGTTGTTGTAGCGGCTAGCTACACCCCACTGGGTTGGCGGACTCCCTCAATCGTTATCGTCAAGCTCAACTAACGAAAGGTCCAGGAAACGAGCTGTTTCAACAGGGTCGGACCATAGGGAGAGGGGTGTTAGTTGAGTAGGTTTGGCCGGGCATGTGAATAGGTGATTGGTGTCGTGCGGAGACTCTTCACATGCCGGGCACGTGTTGGGGGCGACCTAACCCCACTTAGGCTGCCGGACACCCCCAATCTTATCTCGGTTTTATATTGGTTGTTGTTGGTGATTTTACTCATTTGAACTGGGCTTGTTTGAGGGCTTGTTTGTGGACTGTTTACTTTTTGTTCATCTGCTTTTATAATGGTGTTTTGTTGTTGCACATTTGCCATGTGCAAGGTATTTACTTCGTTTTGGATTTTATTGTTGGTATTATTGTGTTTTTGCTTATTGGAAGCGGTTTTAGTGATGCGGGGAAAAGAAGTTGAAGTCAAATCGAAAGTGGGGGGAGATTGTAGTTTTTGCGTTCTAATTGCTTCGCGCATAGAACATTTGTTGTCTTTTTTTATTTTTATGATTTCTTTCATCTGCAGAAACTTTGGGCATGTTTTGTTAGATGCGGGGTGTGGGCCAGAACAATTTACACAAAAAATTCGCGAGCAAGGTGTAGGGGAATGGGGAGGGAGACCACATGTATCACAAACAGAGAGTTTGGTACACCGCTTTGTTGTGTGACCGAGAAATTGACAATTCTTGCACTTCATTGGGTTCGGGTAATATGGTCTCACTTTGGTGGTGCACCATGAAATTTCTAGTTTTTCCGGCAAGTGGTATAATTCGAATGTCAGAAGGAGCACGCCGCTAGGCATTTGCTTTCCATCAATGAATTTTGGGAACTTAAATACTGAAGTAACACCTTGTTGTTTTAAATTTTCCACTATTTCACTTTCAGGTAATTCATTTAGACAAGGAGCATATATTGTGCCCTTGGTACTATTGAGGTTATTGTGTAATTCAATTTTGACATTACAAACTCCAATTGATTTTGTTGTTGATGTGAATTTATTTGCAATTGCCGAGTTTTTTTTTTACTAAGAGTAATAGATTCCCGTCTTTAAGTTCGGATATACTTACAATTTCGGAACTGATGTTTTTAGCGCCTTATGTACTGCGAAATAAGAGTATTTATTAAGAGGTTTGCTTGAATTTATAGCACTTGCTACGATATATTTTGGATGGTCTTTTTTTATTGCTGGCAAAACTGGGAAATTTTCACTTGTTATGTTAGTAAGTTTTTTCTTTTTGACTTAGGGCTTGTTAACAACAGGCTAAACCTGTTATCTCCAAGCGAGGGCACCCCGGTGGGCAATTTAACTACACTTTGATTGTTGAAAAACAATAAAAAGCGCGAGTTTTAACAACAGGTATGCAAAAATGTGTTAACGAGCACAGAGTACGTAAGGAAAGAGCGAAAGAGAATCACCAAGAAAATCACCAAGAAGACTAAACGCACAACCTTTCGCGACGAATATCAGTCGATGACTGAACTGATTAAGTATTTCGTTAATAAAAAGAAATTGTGCGAAAACTACTATTTTACAGTTTCTGAAGTACAATTGACTATTCTGAAATACTTTTCACGTTTTCCGAAGTACAATTAACTATTCTGGAATTCAATTATGTTTGCCGAAGTAATATTTACTTTTCTGAAGTTCAATTCATATTTTCCGAAGTTCAATTGATTATTCTTAAGTACATTTTACCGTTTCTGAAGTACAATTGACTGTTCTGAAATACATTTTATGATTTCTGAAGCACAATAGCTATGTATTTTGGAACGATTTTCCGTCGATCCTTGTCAAATTTGGTTTTGAAACAAACCGGTTTCGGCGTTGTGCCATCTTCAGTGTTATTTTTCGAAAAATGGTATTATCAATTTTTCGAAAAATAACACTGAAGTTTTTTTTTTACTAAGAGTATTGATAATACCATTTTTCGAAAAATAACACTGAAGATGCACAACGCCGAAACCGGTTTGTTTCAAAACCAAATTTGACAAGGATCGACGGAAAATCGTTCCAAAATACATCAACTTTCAACCTTGTCGGAGTAAAAAAACAACAAAAAACAATAGCTATATTAAATTAACTGTCTGCGAGGTTTGTTCACTTCATCACTTGTCGCTGAAATTTTTTCGTATACAGGCCTATCACTGAATTCCGTCGGAGCTCCCGAAATGGTATTATCAATTCCGACGTGACCAAGACATCTTACAAAATTTCGAAATTCGGGAGATTGACATCACGGATTCCGAGTTAAACACAATTTTGACAGTTATAGGTAAAAAAAAACCTACGAACGCTTTCCTTTATCGGGAGAAGTGAAAATAATAACACTGTCCAACAGCTTTTTTTGAAAAGAATAGCGACCCTATAATTCTGAAAGGGTATGTTGAGTATATCATTTTTGTAGAACAAACTTATGGTCCAGCACGTCTGAGTTTTTTTTTACAGTGGGTCAAAGTTTTCATTTTTTGGTCGAGGGAGCATTATACTATATGAAAAAAATGTTGTAAGTTAATGTCTGAGAGAATTCTTATGGTCAGAGTTGTATTGTGGAATTGTATGAGGATTATTTTTGTGGAAGATCTTAACCCTCTAACTGGTCTCTTTATGGGTCAATTTGACCCTTTTTTCGAAAAAATCAAAAAATATCCTTTAAAAAAGGACATTTAAGGATTAAAATATTCTACGAAAATGTTTGGCGGAAAATTTCAGTGGGGGTCACCAAAGACACCAATGTTGTAAATAAAGCTCTTTACGATTAATTGGTTTAAACATATGTTCTAATTTGATAGACCAAGCTTATTTTGAAGATCTTGTAAGAGATTTAGGACAAACAAAAGAGAAAGCTGAAATATTATGTTCCAGATTGAAAAACAGGAATTTGATAAAAGCCGATGTAAAAGTTACATCGCCAAGAAAAAGACACGCCGATCTGGAAAGTTATTTTAAAAAATCAGAAGAACTTGTGTACTGTTGCAGTATTGAAGAGGTTCTAAAATATCTAAAGCTGGCGTGTAATTTTGCCAATTAATCGTAAAGAGCTTTATTTACAACCAAAGACACCATGGTGACCCCCACTGACAATTTCGTAGAATGTTTTAATCCTTAAATGTCCTTTTTTAAAGGATATTTTTTGATTTTCTCGAAAAAAGGGTAAAATTGACCCATAAAGAGACCAGTTAGAGGGTTAAGATCTTCCACAAATATAATCCTCATACAATTCCACAATACAACTCTGACCATAAGAATTCTCTCAGACATTAACTTACAACATTTTTTTCATATAGTATAATGCTCCCTTCGACCAAAAAATAAAAACTTTGACCCACTGTAAAAAAATTCAGACGTGCTGGACCATAAGTTTGTTCTACAAAAATGATCTACTCAACATACCCTTTCAGAATTATAGGGTCGCTATTCTGTTCCATTCAAAAAGTCTTCATTTGTTGGACAGTGTAATTAAAACGAACAAAAAAATACATGTGAACTAGAATCTAAGTAGATATTTTTCACTGGAGTAATTAAAAATGTAAAAAGTGTTTATATAGTGCATATATATAAATCATGTCAAGACAATCCACTTACTGGACTTAGTATGAGGGGCTGGTGAATATGATGGAAGAGCTTGCAGATATTGCGCACGGTTTTCCAAAAACTCCTAAAAAAATGTGCATAGTTTTTGTGAGAAATATGCTGTGCAGCTGAACAGCCTGTGATGCGACTTTCGTAGTCAGCTTTTTGAATAGATATATGCACAACGAAAGTGGAAAGTAAGTAGGCAAAAACCTTTGCTAATCAATTAAGTTATTGTAAAAAGTAAAACGATATTTTGTTTTTGCAAGCGGGTTGGAAGCGTCTATTTCGGGCTTCGCACTTGTTTTATTAATAAAAGAGCTACCGCAATGGAACCCATATAATTTTTTTTTTTGTATTTTAATAATTATTGTAAAGTATGCCTGTGAAAATCAGAGTTCGAAAATAACCTTCTCCACTTTGAAAATGTTCCAAAATCACTCTTCTTAATTGAGAGAAAAAATAACGCACAAAACATAATAAGTGTTCTATCTTTTGTTGGTGAGTGCTTTTGCTCAGTGAGAAACATTATTTTTCACAAAATTTCTGTTACTGTTGGTTTCGGACACTTATCGGAGTGAGAAAAAAAAGAAGTTTTGTTTGGTAACAGAAAAAAAAATTTGCATCTGGTAATATGTTACTGGCATAATGCTTTTGCTTTAGTGCTTGTTATTATTGTAAGCTCTTAGTAAACGTATACTTTTAGATCACCCAAATGATATAATTAAGGTGTCAAGTAGTGAAAATGCAAATAATATTGTTAAGCTTGTTAATAAATATTATAATTATTAACAATTATAATGGGCAGAAATTGTAACTACGAGGTTAGAAGTTTCTATTTATCAGGCAAGCATATAAACAACTTAAAACGGCAGTTGAAACAAAAACATAGTGAAAGTTTTGAAAAAGTGGTAAAAATTAACCAAAAATGTTGTGAAGTGATTCAAACCAAAAATTTTAAGATTTCGTACGAAGTTGACAAATATGACTTTATTTCTTCAATTCTAAAAATAGTAACAAAAGATGACTGAAACTAATTCGAAAATGTACTAAAATATAATAACACCCATTTCAAAATTCAAATTTCTTATACTGATTTATACCGTAAATGTTCGCACCAATTCATTAAAAATGCATGAATGTTGTCTTAATAAATGTCAACGTTTAATTTTTCCACTTATGTACATATGTATATCCGCTTACATTTTTCTGATCTTCAATAACCCGCAAACGAATACACTTAAAAATAAAAGTTTATGCCAAAGTGTCTTTTTCTAATGGAAATTTCAGTAGTTGAAAAATAACTCGCAGTAGAAAACAGAAAATGCTCTAACAGATAGATTTTGTACGGTTTGAAATTCGTTCTGCTTGATACTTTTGTGTTTGTGTTAGTGAAAAATACTTTGAAAATAAGTGGAGGGTTATTTTCGATCTCTGGTATCTACTGAATTTTAGGACAACTGCTGAATCCATTCATATTCAAATTATGGTAAAACACTGTATTTTTGTATCAAATAATTAGAAAAAAATGATTTTTCATATCAAAAAATTTCAATGTAGAACAAAACTGATATAATTCACGATTATTTCATTTTCAAATGTCGCTGTAATTAAACGGGAATAGGCTCCGTTTTCTCGATCCATCTTACCCTTATCGTATTATGGGAATCGCCTTCTGCGAACACCGCGCTCTCGTTCACTTTATACAGAGACGCCACCAATGCAACAAATAAGGTCCTAGTATTTAATATCATTTATATAATCGCATTATTTACAGCATACATACATATATATTTTGAAATAAGTGCTTGCCTTAAGCAAGAATATAAATATTATTTAAATAGAAAATAATTCGTGTTTCTCTTCTGCGAAAATAATCAGTTTTTGTTGTGGTTATAAAAAAAAATCAGTAATGGGCACCTCTATTTTTCAATTCCCGTTGCCGCGGAATTCTAGGGGAATTCCCGACCCCTAGTTTCTCTTCGCTCGAATACGCGCCAGTAAGAGTTTGGTTATCTTCGTTGTGAGGCTATGTTAAATATTGAACTTCTGGCAGAAGTTTCTTCTTGAACGTCGTCTCTAACTGCGTACTTAAAGCGAGTTAGTTTAATAAAACGAGAAATAATATCTGTCTACCATCTGATGTCACAAGGTGGCATAATGAAATGTTTTTCCGTGTTGATTATAAGTGCAATTTTTATCTATCATACATTTACGTATATATGTATATAGCTTAGGCTTTAACTCATAATTTAGATATTTATTATTATTTTAACTCAAATACAGAAATGAAACATAAGTATGTACGTGTATGTCAGGCCTTTGAAATGGAGATAAACCACTGCACCAACCACATAAGTTATGTATGTAATTGTGGCGAAAAAGAAAAATAGCAATAAGAAAGTGCAATGGCAAATGTAATTTACATACCTAAAAATTTACAGTTTGCAACTCGCCAATTTTGGCATTGCTACCCTACTGCTACAAATGAACATTAGACTGTGCCAAATAAAACGACTAGTTATGTCTCAAAAATAATCTCTGAGTCCAGACAGCTAGGTGATAGAAGCGACACTTCGTAATATGGAATTTCTTTTATATGAATTAGGTTAATTGATATTTTCGTTTTCACATTTGAAAAGTTTTTTCATTAATTTCTATGCTTAAATATTCGAGAAGAGATGCAATTGGTATAATAATTCGAGATTGTAAAGTATTTAAATATCATGGAAAATGGCATCTATCGTCGTGCCTGATCTGATATTTGGTTGTTTCATATTATTATTTAGTTAT
Source organism: Philophylla caesio (assembly GCA_963971545.1). Classification (NCBI taxonomy): domain Eukaryota; kingdom Metazoa; phylum Arthropoda; class Insecta; order Diptera; family Tephritidae; genus Philophylla; species Philophylla caesio. Next base: position 63,183,417 of record OZ020607.1, read on the forward strand.
TGTTCAATTTAATTCGTTCCTAAAAATGCTACTTGTGAATGAAATTAGTTCGAGGCGAAATCTACGTTAAAATCATTTTTTTAAATATTATAAACTTCAGGCTATTATCTTATTTGTAAAATTCGGCTAAACCGAAGTAGCGGTATTCTGTTCATCGTCTTCCTCAGACTGACTGACTTGTACTGATTTTTTAATCTTGACTTATCAAGCGCAAAAATGCAGATGTTATTTCATATAATAAAAAAAATGCATGCTCACAGAGTCGCCTTATGTTCGTCAAATGTTTTATTCCATTCGTTTACAGACGAAAATGAATTGCGAGGAATTTTTGGAATTTTTAAAAAGTAATGACGGCCTAAAATTAGTAAAATTTACGGAAACAATTAATGGGTTTTATATTAGATCGGTAGTTTTTGATTTTCTATGTGTTGAATATGTAGCCTTTACAAATTTGTATACAAACGAAAATAACAGTTTAAGTTTTGAATAGTGGCCCCTTTCTCCAATTTGAAAAAAATGTTAACGTTATTTTCTCAATCCCACATTTCAACGCAGCCGTTGAGAGAATTTTACATTTAATGCTTGCAGTGTGGCGTAAAAAGAGTAATCGCCTATTAGTTAAAACAATTGAAAACGAATCCCAAATAAAAGTAAAATTTAATATGAATTACGAGGAATTTCTTGAATTTTTAAAAAGCAATGACGGCCAACAATTATTCAAAATGAGACAAAAATCCAACAAGTATTTGAAAAAATACATATGCGTATTAATACAAACTTATATGTATACTTAAAAAGAATGTGATGATGAACATGATGTTTATTATATACATATATACAACTGCGGCCAAGTACATCTTACCACTGAACTTATGTAAGCATATGTACATATATGCATGCCGTTATTTTTAACGGTAACTGTTGCAGTTTCTTATTTTTATTTTTAAACCTAAGTAGGCGGTACAGTTTTAATAAGAATTACGAAAAATTTAGTAAAAATATTTCATTTATAAACCAGTGCTTGCATTTTTTTTACATACTATTCTAAAATGTGCGGTAAATACAAACTCGTGACAATAAAGTCGTTGTTTTTACTTTAGGAACCCAAGGAGTGTCTTGCCGCGAAATAGGGAAGAGAGCAGGGTGTAGTCATCCTACTGTTTTAAATTTGCTAAAAAAAAAAAAGACTTGGATGATCTGTTAGATGGCGTCAGCAGGAAGGAAACCAGAAGAAAGACATCAAGCCGTACAGACAATGTCATTCACAGAATAAGTAAGAAAAATCGCTTTAAAAATGCTGCGGAAATAAGGAAAGATCTTGAAAACAAGTATCAGGTGTCCGTTGGTGTGCGAAGGCGGCTCCAGGAGTTCGGACTTACCGGCAGGCGGCCATCTAAAAGACCCCTGCTTACAAAGAAAATGCGGTCCAAGGGATTGAAATGGGCAAGAGCGCGTCGAAATTGTGGTAGGGTCGGATGAGAGTAAATTTAATTTGCACTGTGCCGAAAATTTACCCTACGTTCGACGATTTCCGGGAGAAAGGTTTAAAGATTCGTGCGTCAAAAAAACAGTTAAGCATCCTCAGAGTCAAATGATCTGGGGGTGTTTTTATTATTACATGCAGGGTCTTCTTCTCTTTCTGTTTGGACCTAGAAATAACACGAATAGATAGGCCGGAGAACTCTCCTGTTTTAAATCCAATTAAGTATTTGTGGCACGAAATGAAGCGGAAAGTAGCTCAACATAAACCGCGGAGTAAGACGGAAATAAAAAAAATTCTGGAGGAAGTATGGGAGAAGGAAATTTCCGACGAAATTTTGCAAAATGTTGTTTCGTCGATGCCTGCTCGTGGACCAATACCCTACTAGGTTTACTTTAGACAATAGTTCAGTTTAACTTATCATAAGCAGTTTTATTAAAAATAATAAAAAAAATTTGATCAAAAGCTAATAACGCACACTTCACTACAAATCATCTTATTTAGGTATATTAAATGTGCATGCCAAATTTCAAGAAGCTAGACCCAGTAGAAGTTAGATAAATTTGAAAAGCATTCAAGACCTTGATTGGTAAGATGTACTTGGCCGCAGGTGTATATATGTGGTAAATGTACGAATATTTTACCGACTTTATCGAATCGGCGGTTGATCTTAACTTTTATATCCAAACTGGTTGCTGGAAAGTCCGCTAGGTTTCTCGCTATATGCTCGTATCACCAGATGGTCGCTTAAAAGGCTTTCGAAAACCTTTTCCATTGAATTAGTTTTAACTAACTTGAGATCTAATTTGTCCTCTGAAAATTTACAAACACTTTTGTTGATAAAATTAAATAGAAAATAAATATACCATTTACATGCATATGTCTGACTTGTTCGATTATTATTGTTAATCTGACCAATAATAAAAATATCCTTTTTTTTCCAACAACTTTTCTACTGCGAAAACATTCGAGAAGAAACTTGTATCTTACAATGGTCGGATGATGCCACAACTAATAGACCAGATCTAGATCTACAGATATTACTGCAATAACATCTTCAAACATCTACAAATCTTGAGATTAAGTTGCAGAATTGTCATTGGTTCGTTTCGCTGTTTCTCATCTGAAGGTGCGGGCACTTATACCCGCCTGCTGCGTGAGATCCTCCACACATTGAACATTTGGAAGCATTTTTGCAGCCGCTCACCTTGTGCCCACTATGACCACACTTTCTGTGTAATATTGCATTGCAGATGCAATGCTTCGAAAATCGCTTCGGCCATGGTAATTTCGCCTAGATCTCTGCACTGTAGCGTTACTGTTTGCGATTATGCATCAACAGTAGCCCATTCTTTCAGGATAACATTGATTTGAAATCGGTAAACATTGATATTACACTCCAGAGATTTTTTTAGTTGCAGTAGTAACTCCCCTTTCGCATTGACTTTACGCCACTTCACAGGGCTTTGAGTTTCTCGCTGTTTCTTACTTTACAAAGGATGTCTGCTTACTTTGCCTTTGTGCTTTGGCAATGACGATGGCGTCGCTCATTGACTTGAAATTATTTCTCATTGCCTTGGTTTTCGACACTCTCTCTCTATTACGGTTGGAGGAGATTTAACTAACTGACAAATTTTCTGCTCGTTATCTGGGCGCCAGGCAACATGAATAAATACTGCTTGTTTTTTTTTGTAGGAGCTAGGAGGGCCTAGCTGGGTAGCGCGAGAAAGACGAACCTCTCATTCTTCTAGAGAGTAACTTCCGAATACGTCGATTTTGTTTCTCCCATTTAATAATTTTTGGAGGTCGTAAATTTACTCTTTTCTCTCAGGGGCTGGTAACTATAGTGACACTACCTAAATGCCGTGAATTCTGGATACCGGTGTGCAAAACCTTCGACTTTACCATCGTTGTCTTCCTCAGATGTTTGATGGCGCAAAGAATCACCTCGGATGACCTTTAAATAATGCCCATTTTATTTTTTTTCAAGACCGGTGTCGCTCTTCTTCATTATCTTTATCTATTTAATTATGTATGTACGCTGTTTAGTTGGGGTCTACACTCGGATCAGCTATCTTGGCCTGAATAGTCAGTCAGCTTTAATATCACGTTCATATTTATACATAAAGTAGGTATCCTACGCTAGGGTTGACAAAGTTGCTTAGAAAACATGCCATTAGAGTCAGACCAGTGTTGATTGGAAGTGAAATTCAACCAGTCATACACCGCTAACATATTGTCGATGGACCCAGAACGTACGCCGTGGCCCAGACGGAGGTAGTTGAGGCATTAACCATTATGTCATTTCAACAGGGAGGCTTGACATTAAGTTTACTGAATATTTTATCTACCAGCCCTTAGCAAACATTATTATCATTGATTCCAGTTTATCGTGCAAATTGGGCTCAGCCTGAATGTATGCTCGTATCCCATGATCGTTGATCAACTCGCTCGTCGATCTAGCTGCGAGAATAACTGGACACACTTGGGGTTTTCGCGATAGCCATTCCTTACTGCTGGTGAATTCTTAGTTCCAAACCCACAAGTCTTAAAGCATAGCCATAAATAACATAACACAACACAACATAGCATAATGTAATATACCATACCTTAAATTCACATAACTAAGAGATAAATATGCCTATACCCGTAAATACGATTTATTATTTTTTTTTCATGAAAAAAAAAAATGCTGCAGCCCTCTATCTAGATTTTTTAAACATCGCTCCCTAATGAAAGAGATTACTATGAATTTTTATACCCTAGCGTACTTGTACACATGGGAATATAAAGTGTGTTCGCATAACGCTTGTTTGTAACAGCCAAATATAACCGAGATAGATATATACATACGCATACCAGAATGAAAGGAGGAATCGGTTTAGTCTTGACTGGGTACCCCTCCGTCCGTCTGTCCATGGATACGATAATTTAAGTAAAAATTAAGAATTCTTTATGTAACTTGGTACAAATATTGCTCTTTGGCTAGGTTAGGTTGGTTTTGGATATGGTCAAGAACGATCAATACCCACGCCTACCTCTCATATAACGGAAGTTTTGAAAAATGCAAACACTTTGTTTTTTTCTGGGTTTTTATGAAATTTTTAAAAATGAGCGTGGCAGCGCCCTTACAAACATACATCACGGAGGTATATAAAATACGGTTTCACATGTTATTCCATTAAATCCCTTTTTTTAACTAATACATTTTAGTATCAAAAAATAAAGCTACAAATTGGCATTGAGTTTGTACCTTTTTGCGGGTGTGATAGATGTCAAAATTGTCACATGAAGCCAAAGAAAAAAATTTCGTTTTATTTGGTATAGTCTAATGTACATGTGTACATACATACGTAAGTTCTGCAAGCATTTTGATTTATTTTTCTTTAAACATCTGCTGCTTTTGTAAACTTCCTTACTAGTTTACCTGATGCAAATGCAAATGAAATTTTCTAAGGTTTCTTGTGTTTAACTTTCGCATGTCGTAGCGTATGAGTAATACCTATGCAAATTGTGTAAAGTTTTTAATCATGCAGCGGATAGATGAGTGCTTACAAATGCATACATATATACATGTATACCAATACATACTCATAAACATATCTCCTGTTTCTTTCAGTTTCTACAAGCAAGTAACTGCTGCTTGTAGCATCTACTGTTCTCACTGGTTTTGCTGGCTACATTGTTCTTGTAATATCTCATTAAAGTGCGCCCGCTCTGGGCGTTGTCAACATTTTTATGCAAATCTATTGACAACTTCTGCACTTTACACTTTTAAAAAATAAAAATTTAATTTCGAATAGTTCAAAGTTCTTCGTTTTTATTGCTATTGAAATGGGAGTACATAAAATGTCCTTTGCAGTTACATATATAAATACACACAAACACATCCAGGCATACATATGCAACTATTTTGCCCCAAGTTACGAGATTTCGTCGTTCCACTTGCTGCTCATTAAATGCTTTAGCGACGTGAAATGTCTGTTGTTTCAATGGTGAAACAATGCTTTCCACAGCTGCTAAACCAAATTGTTTATGTTTTTTGTTTGTAGTTATATACTTAATTTCTTAAGGCTGATTGTTTTTGTTGCTTAAATGTGCGCTATTGTCAGATGGTTTCGACAGGGTATGTTCATAAATATGTATCTACATACTTACGTTCTCGTACAGACAATCGACTGAATGTACCTGTGAGACTAACAGTGCTGTCATTGTTATTGCTTCTGCATTTGTTGTTATTGCTATAAGCAAGTGATTTTTGATTTTTTAATCGTTTTAGCTTTTGTTGTTTTTATTTTTTACTGCAGCAGCAGCAGTGATAAATACTGCTAAAACACGTATTTGGAATTTTCTTTTAAAGCACGTCTTCAAAAACTGTTTAGAGATTGATAAACTGCATTGCTAGTGATTTACATACATTTTTTACTCCCTTTTAGCTACTGTACTTCCTTTCAGAGCAGTCAAGTAAAATGTTTCAAAAATGAAAAGATAATAATATGTCCGTCCATAGTGGCCGGTCTTGCGAGGGTTGCTACCTGGGTAGCCAATAAAAATAGCCCACAGGTCTTTCGAGCGGTAAACAAATTGTGAAAAGTAGCACGAACGTGTTGCATAAGGTGCCATTGGAGGATAGAATGGAAGATGAACAATTGCTTGGAGCCTTGGTACGAAGTAGTGCATTTTTGACTTTTCACTAGCGCAACACAACGGATTTTTTAAAGACCTCTACGTTTCAGTTGGAAGCCATCATTAAAAAATTATCACAAATCCACAAAAGTACATAAATTAATAAAACTTAAATAAAATAAAACAAAAATACTAACCTTTTTCAAAAATGTTTCCTTGCTATTAATTTTTGCTATATGCTGTTATAGTTGGTATTTGAAGTATTATTATTATTATTATTATTATTATTTATTTCTTACAGCTCTTTAGAGCCTAATTCTTTACAATAGTGGTAGACTTAACCTAAATATTTAATAATATATATCTTAAGTCTAATAAGGTCATTTTATTGATCATTCATTAATGCAATTGGAATTTAAAAATACGGAACGGTAGTCAACGGAAAACAAATATTATAATAGATATTATAATATAATTAAGGGCATATGTACATTACTTTATAATGGGATGGATTTACAATATTCAAACAATTTTCTTTTAAACTCTGTAATGGTCGTACATTGCTTTACAGTATTTGGTAACTCATTATAACATTTAAGACCTTTATAGTATAGATTACATTTATCAGATTCACTTTTTAGCATAGGTAACTTGAAATCATTTTTTTTACGAGTATCTTTATTGTGCATATTAACGCCATACTTTAAGTTAATGTTTAGGTAATCAGGTAAATTATTATCTATAATATTTTTGACAAATTTCATTGTGTAATAAAAGTGCTGTTGTTTAACACTTAGCCAATTAAGGGCTGATAGCATATCTCTGATTGGTGTGTCGTATCGTCTCCGAAGAATAAATCTCATTGCTTGATTTTGCTGTTTTTGCAGTTTATAAATCTGGTTGTCATTCATTATGAAAAAAATCGTGGGACAGTAATTGAGGAGCGGCTCGATGGTAAATCTATAGACCATGATTTTATATTTTCTTTTCAAGAGTTTGCAAGTACGTCGCATAAAGAACATTTTTTTTGCAATTTTGTTCACCGTATGGTTAATATGTTCATTGAATTGCAGTTTTTCATCAATTTTTACGCCCAAATATGTTATATATTGTACTTTTTCAATTTTTTGATGGTTTATATTAATGTTACTAAGCTCGCCTATATCAAGATTTCTTCTGGATATGACCATATACTTGGTTTTATTAACATTTAATTTAAGCTTGTTTTCACAAAGCCAATTATAAATATCATTTAAATCATGTTGTAGTTTTGACATAATATCGGGAATATTGTCGCCACTGATCATGATTAACGTGTCATCCGCAAAAAGATTAATGTCACTGTACCTTACACAGGTCGAGATGTCATTTATATATATATTAAACAGTATAGGTGCCAGAACTGAACCTTGAGGCAGACCAACCGTTATAATTCTTTTTTCGGATACCGACGATGCAATCATAGTCTTTTGGGTACGATTCGTAATAAGACTTTCAAACCACTTTAGCTCTACATCGTGTATTCCTATTTTATTTAACTTCTGTAAAAGTAACTCTTGGTCTATAGTCTCAAAGACTCGTTTGAGATCTAGAAAAACGGCAATTATGTATTTGGTTTTGCTTAGTTCTTCTTTCCAACGAGCTATCACCAAATTTAAAGCAGTCTCACAGGAGTGTTTTTCCCTAAATCCAGACTGTTGTGGTATCAGTATATTGTTCGTTTCTAGGAAATTTACTAGTTGATTCTTTACAACGGTTTCTAGTATTTTTTCATCATTTGGCAGTGTATTAATTGGTCTCATTTCTTCCGCTCTGATTGTATTCGTTACCTTCTGAATTGGCACTATAATTGACATTTTCCAGTGATCAGGAACTATACCAGTCCTTAAGCTTTCATTAATGAGTTGCTTGTAGAAATACGCTGTATATGTTATTGAGTCTTTTATTACTCCTTCTGATAGGAGCTTTTTTCCACCTATTTTATTCTTGAAACCGCTGACAATTTCGATCACTTCGTCGGTTGTGATTTCTTGGAATCTAAATTTATGAGCACAATGCGATGTTAATGGAAATCCATTATTACCAGATTCTATATTTGATATGATTTCAACAATACTGTCTATAAAATAGTTATTTAGGGATTGCGCAATTTCTTTTTCAGTCGTGTAAACAGTATCATGAACAAATACTCTATTAATTGTATTTGTTTCTTTTGACATACTTATACAATTTTTTAAATGCTTCCACATTGATTTACTATCTCCAAGATTTGATGTTATTTTATGTTGCAAATATTTAGCCTTTTTAACTTTTACAAGCTGTTTGTACCTATGTTTAATTTGATTATACTCTGTCCAATCTCTTGTTTCTAATGCTATATTATAAACATTATATTTTTGTTTATTAAAGTGCGCTAACTCGTGATCGTACCACTTGTTTATTAGCTTAAAGGTTATTTCTTTAGTGCATGTTAAAGCGTTCATTGAGATTGTCAAAACTTCAGTTAAGAATTTCGCTTTATTTTCAATACTTAACCTTGAAAAATCACTGTAATCGAATTGTCTTAGGAGATAGGTAAGATTTTCATTTGAATAACTTTTCTAAGAAGTAATTATTTTCTTTGTTCTCATTTTATATATTTTTTTTAAATCAATTTTAAAGTGCAAAGTTTCATGGTCAGAGATCCTATGCATTTCCATCCTTTGGCAAGAGATATTATTGCTATTAGTAAATAGTAAATCTATCATTGTTTCCGTCTGTTCTGTTTTCCTAGTATAAAAGTCTATCTTCTGAATCATTGAGAAGGATTGAAATAAATCTAACAGTTGTTTACTATAGCTAGTGTTTTTATATAGGTTTATATTAAAGTCTCCAATAATTATAGTGTTATCATCAAGATTAGTATTGTTTAAAATTTCAGTAAGGTAGCTAATAAAGTCAGAATCGCTAGCATTCGGTGAATGATATATTACTCCTATTTGGTATTTTGGAGTAATATTTCCAATTTTTACGAGTAGACACCAAATGTTTTTATCACGAGAATAGTTAACGACAGTTTCGTATTTAATTGAATTATGCACATAAATTAAAACACCTCCTGTGTGTCTACTTTGCGAGTTGCATCTAACTAGGTTATATGTATCTATCTTTACTTCTTGGTTTGTAATGTCTTCTGTCAGACAAGTTTCTGAACATAATAACAATTGGGGCTTACAAGTTTCAACTAATTTCTCTAGTTCACATTTATTAGCTGTAATGCTGTTAATGTTCAGATAAATATTGCTTAATTCATTGACCGTTGGTTGCTAAATTTTGGCTTTATTTTTCGCTTGGACATATTTTTTGTAGGCAGGACAATCCAAACTGAAAGCTGAGTGATTAACATTGACATCAATTACTTTCTTCTGAACACGTTCACAGCAATTTACTCACTTCGTTATATCAGAGCTGCATTCTTTGACATCGTGACTTCCAGCACATCTACTACATGCTTTTTTATTTGTGCATTCACTTGCCTTGTGCTTATAACCCAGGCATTTAAAGCATCTCAAAATATTAACATGTTCAAATACCATACATGTGTCCCATTCGATGTTAACTTTTTTTCGGTTTAAAATATTTTCATAGGTTAGAGAGTCTGTTTCGACTAGAATGTTGAAGCTTTCTTCCCTTCTCGTTTTATTTTCATAAACCTTAACTATTTTTATCTCCTTACCAAAGAGCTCATCGTTTTGTTTTGTTAAACATTCTATGATTCTTTCATTGCTTATTTTTTCTGTTAATCCAATAACTTTAAATATCTTTTTTGTTTCATTCTTTCCTTTAGTTTTTTGAGCTTCAAATTCCGTTCCAATATTCTCTTTAATTTTTTGAAGTACTTTTTCACAAGTGTCTTTATTTTTGCATTCTAGAATTATTCCGCCTCTATTAATTTCTTTAACAGTTTTAACGAGCCCATCTGTTGGCTCGAGTACTTTTTTCAAAGCTTCTTTTGTTTCTTTAACCTTTTTATTTTTGTTTAACGGTTTTATTACTATTTTATTTTCGTTTGTCTTCGCAGCCTGGGCATAAGATAATGTATGCAGCCCCAAATACGCCCCACACCGCGGTTATCAAACGTAAGAGTTTATGAAATATTTTTCATTAGTGATGCAATCTTTTCGAAAATTCTTATTTATTTTAATAACACATAACAAACATATCGCTTGTTTACTTGAAAAGGGTCAGAATTAAAACAAACAAAGACTTGATAAAAGCTTATGTCTATTTCTGCATATTTTACTATTTTCTAGTATTATGATGATCTTTATTATAACGCAATATATTTATTAAAAGTCTTCAATGGAAGCATGAATAAAGGGTTTTAAATTGTTTTAAAAATTGGGTTCAATATAATAAATAATTTATGTTAAATATTGTCATCCCACAAAGCCACTGTTTACTTTTTTAATGATGCCAAAATTAAAAGAAACAAAGTTCTCCTATTATTATGTAGTACTCGTATGTAATGTAGAAATGTCCAAGTACGACGGAAGACTAATTAAGACATAACAAAAACCAGTTTTAAGAAAGATAACCAAGCACGGGCTACAATTAGCACCTTTGGCTGTAAGGCAATTAAATATGGCGACTTTTTCATATTAATCATTTTCATGATATCCTGCAGATAATATCATTCATAGCACAATTTAACTCAGGTTGCAAGATCCTTTGTATTCTGAATATTAATCTCAAAGCTTCTCATAAAATATATCTGCCGTTCTTAATCGGCATAAAACTCTAGGTCCCTAAAAAGACGCACACCACAAATGGTAATGTAGTTAATGGTTAATGTTGAATGATAAATAATTGATTGAAATATTAAGCTTTATTCACTCTTGAGACATTCCGTTTATGGATCTAGTCTTATAATTTATATAACATATGCCTCTCCAATTTATTTGCATAGGTCTTAATTTTCGTTGTTTACTTTCTGACCGGTATGTGCTGACCTTGCAGACCCCTTTCCCTATTTGCCCCACAACAAGCTGGGCACACTATCTTTTCACTAAAATTGGCATTATTCGCCTCCGAGAAGAAGACTACGAGTGGAGTAAGTATTTGTTAGCGCGGTGTATGTACGTACATACTATGTATGTATGTATGCATGTCCATACCAAGGCTACAAAGTAATATCTGTATAATTGAATCCTTTCGAAAATAGCGGTGATTTCGCCACGCAAGCGTACAAAAAGCAGAGCTTAGCATATCAAAGCATTAAGTTAAATACCGGTTTCGGGAAACGATGACTTAATGGTTGACATATTGACTGAGGGACTCTGCCTTTGTTGTAGTATTCGCCCATCTATACACTGCGCATTGTTGCTTCACTGTCCGAACTCACCTCAAATACTCGGAGCATTTCAAAGCGTTTGTCGTAACTGTTCACAATTTGTAGTTGTTGCCCGTCAATGGCCGCTGTTGTTGCTGTTCACGCCCCCATCGCTAGTCAGGTGGAAGCTTACTATGTGTTCGCCGGCGACAAATGTCAATTCGGTGATTTATATGATCGTCACGTTTCCGTTGCCGTGGTGGCATCGTGTTAATCGGGTCGTATACGCAACGACAACTAGCCAGCATCTATGAAATAACTGGTAACAACAACAGGACAACAACAACAAAACCAAACAAAAAGCTATCAAAATGCATGTACGAATTTACTTTTGCTCTTTTAGCCAAACTAAAGAGGAGCGTGTTGGCTTTTCGCCTTTAATGGCACACGTTGCGTGCGTTACACCAGTTGCTATGATAGCTATGCTTTGCAATAATGTGCGAGTGTATTTTCTGAACATTCGTTTGCAAGCGAAAAATGGAGATTTCAGACACAAAATTGAATCTCCATCGTAATATCATTGATGGCTGCTATTAAATTAGTTAATAAGTATCTGTGTATGTGTTTCTATACATATGCAATGGAATATCGTCACGGTTTTAAGATCGGAGTTATACAATTTATTGCATTTTAAGAATTCCTCCAATTTAGGAAAATATGTAAATATCTCCAAAAATTTAGCTTATAACAACAGTTTTATGAAATATTTAAGGAAAAGCACGTAAAGTAATATACAATTTTTAAACTTAAAATGAGTGTATAAAAATATATGTTAAATGAATTATGAATTTTTTATATTTGCGAGTAAAAAATGTGTTGTGAATTCATATGTATGTTTACTTGCAAAGAAACATAATATGTGAGTACATAAGTGAAAATAGGGCCAGTTTTATCTGAAAGAGGTCAATAATAGTATAAAAAAGTGTTACTATTAGGACTGCATTAATGAACCTTTTAAATAGTTTTGTTTCAACTTAAAGTTTACAATTTTTTATTAACCTACGTGTTTTTTTGAAAAAATATTTCACAAAACTTTTTAAATATAAAAACTTTCCTTCTTTTCAAATCCGTTCAGCTGACGTTGTTCTTAATAAATTTTCGAAAATGTTGTGGCAATGTATTTCGCTGTGACGCTGATGACTTTGTATCCAAGATACTACGGAAGTGTAGTAGCTGCTCCGCTTGGTTGAGATGTTTTTTTTTTTTCAAAAAGTGACAAAAGGAAATTGTACAGCCGTTTGTCCGAACCGCCGCACGGTGTGCTTTCGTCAAGTTTCCCCTCCGAGCGACGTACGGCGGGGGGCATTGATTAACGGTGTATGTATAAACACAACCAAAAAGAAAAGCGCATTAGGGTGGAAATATTTGGATCGGAAATCCAAACAGTCTAAGAACACAATAGGTTTTATAAATCCGGTGAAAAAAAAACGCAAGTGTTAATTTTATGCTGATGTGTACGTTCATATATAGACTGTAATTGGTGAAAAAAGCGCTTTGCTTGCCAATGACCCGTAGTCCGAATCAATGACTTATTTCAGATAATATTAACATAGTTAACACATCTTAATAAACATATTAACGACTTTGCTATTCCGTTACTTTTTTTTTGGCAACATTACTTATGTATGGCAAAATGCACGATTGAGAGAAACAGAAGTTGCGCCCATATTTGTTTCTTAATTTTGACGGCTCATTGTCTTGTTATAAATGTATGAGCGTAAATATTTCTTAATATATAGCGTCCACGTAATTCTCAAGTATAATGATGTTTAAATTAATTAAATAAAACTTCAAATATTTTTGATTTTCACTAGTATCCGGACGATGAAATTTAGTTTCCGGAAGTTTTTATTTTAGTATCCGGAACTTTAATCTTTTTCCTATTGAATAAATAAGCGTTTAAATATATTTGAATTCATGTTTCTTATTTTGAACAACAAGAAAATAAAAGGCATTTCAAATACTTGCAATGTAATGATTATATTACATTTAACAAATACAAAAAAAATTAGAATAATAAAAGAAAAAATCAAAAAATCGCTTTTTTAATTACAAAATGTTTAGAAGTTAATGCATTAAATAAAATTGCAAGTGATTTACATCAAACTTTCCAGGCTTATAAATAACACCTATAGGATGGTTTATTTGTTGTTATTTAAGACGATTTATGACAGGAAGTATTTATTACTCTAAAAAAATGCATTTACCCTACATTGAAAGATTCATTATTAATTTGATATAAGAATTTAAAAATAACCATGTCAAGTTTTCATAATAAATAAAATAAATAAAAAGTCAAACTTGCCAGTATATATGTATATCTCGTTTAGTAAGCATATCTTTAAGTAATGCATTTTTGAAAGAATTTTTGTTATCAGTGTAAAATTTGGTTTCTTTGAATAAAAAATGACACTGAAAGTGGCACAATGCCGAAACTGGTTTGTCTCAAAACAAATTTTTCAAAATATATCGTTACACACGCAGTCGAAAGTAGCAACAACAAAAAGTCAAAATTATATGACAAAAACTTTACCATCAACCCGTTGATCCAATTTTATTTATGCGGTGAAATTACTGATTTAGATTTGAAGAAATAAATCTTATTAAATTGAAATAAGTAAATGTATATAGGGATATTGAAATCGGCTTCGCTTCTTAGTGTGGGCGAAAGAGTCCCTGTCATAAAAGAGATGATAATTCTCAACCCTAGTGGTACACCTGCCGAAGGGAAGGTTTTGCTCATTTTGCGTCCATCTACTGGAAAAGTTATTGAATAAACTTATTGAATTCGTAATTGAATAAAAATAAACCGACCTTATTAAAAAAATATCGAATAAATAAAGTTTGTCTGCAATAACTTATAACGAATAACTGAACATTGTTGTCTCTGAGAAATCGCTTTCATAAACTGCTAACTCAAGCCTGCACTGAGCAACAGTTGTTCGCTTCATCTCGTCGTCAATAATAAAAGGTTGCGAAGTTAAATTAAATGACAAATCACGAGCTCGTTAAAGTAATACCTTTACTCTAAGTATTTGAAAAAATGTTATATCATTTAATTTTTCTGCAGTCATTTGCGTTGACTATAATTGAATGGGCTTGCTTACACATAAAAGAGGCGGAGCTTTCTTCCGCACTAGAGATTTGATTTACGTGACGTATGAGCAACCATTATCAACAATAGTTAGCGAAGTGGACAACTAACTGCAGGACTGTGTACAAAAAAGCATACATACAGTTATACGAACATGACATACAAACATTGCACTTGCTGCAAATAGCATTGTGTTATGAAGCAAACGATTGATGCTCTGTGACAGCAAAACAATTTGAATTGTGAAAGTTTGATGGCGTGCGATGAACTAAGAGGCGAGCAACGGAAATGACTTCAGTGGTGGCATCTGTAAATGAATAATGATGCAATTCTGAAATTTCAATTCAATTTTTACTCGCCTTCATTTATGTCTACCGATTTTTGGTGCTGCTTTTGCTTATTTCCCTGTTGGTTAGTAGCGTGTTTGCAAGCGCATAAGCGCGAGTGCGCGTGTATGTACATACATACATATGTATGGGTTTGTGCGTGAGGCAGAACGAGATGAGTTTAGTTGTTTGTCTGTTTGCGAACTTTCTCATTAATTTATGACAGCCATTTTTAACGCTTTGCCGCACATGTAACTTGCATAAACGTGCATATGTATGCATATATACATATGTATGCATGTATTTATAAGTACATATATGTATGTCCCGACACAAATACAGTCATACTCACTTCAATGCTTCGCTTACAAATGATCTCTCGCTTTTTTTTCTGCTTCTTTTGCAGTACCCTGTCATTTGCAGTTTTATACGCAATAACGGAATATTGCACCAGTTGAGTTTTTTGTTGTTATTGTTGGATCACGTCAACTTTGAAAGGATGGTTACAATTGAAAATTAAAGCTTCGAGTGATTTGTGGCACGTTTGTTTTGGTATACTATGCCAAACTATTGATTGCGCAGAAAAATGTTGTTTTTTATTTGATGCTTTGACTTTTAGAACAACACGTAAGTAAGAAAGCTGTCGAGCTTATTTTCCGATTTCATAAATTGGCAGAATAGCGATACCGCAATTGTTTTATAATTTATGCAGGTACGAAATTGATAGGACAAATATTTATTATATAAGTTGCATTAACTTACTTATTTTTTAGTGTATGATTATGATAATTATTAAGATAGAAATTAATGTTAAACATCTCTTCCTCTTTGTTTAAATGATATCTTCATTTCAGATATAGTCATTTTCACTAATATGTCGAATTATTTTTTTAATTGTATCGTAGAGGCAATTATGGCAGCGTCACTTTCAAGTCGTTTGCGGGAGTTACGCAGCTAGCACTTAAATGAAGGTATAACTTCATATACATATGTACATACATTAAATCTTTGAACGCCAGGTATATTTCATGTGCTGAAGTTTCACTTTCAAATCTTTATAGTTTTGTAAAACATCTACTTTCTGTGCATGACAACAAGTCTTTGAGGTTTGAAGAAACTTTTGAGATACAAAACACGGCATTAATTTCTGTTCTGATGTACCATCTGACAAAGCCAAATTTTCCTTTACTAAAAAAATTTATTTGCGGCAAGTTGGTACAAATTGTAATTTTTAAAAAGGATCTCAGTTGTGTTATCAGCGACTCAGAGATCTTTTCGATACTAGCTTTCTTCAAAATCTGAAAATGTTTTAAAAATACTTCTGCCACATAAGATCGGTCATTGTAAATTTTTACGAACTGACTTCATGTTCAGCGCTTAAGCTAATAAACCATATTCCCACAAAGTATTCGTCGGGGTGCCCCTGGCCCAAGCTTTAAAGTATTAGGGTACGCTATGTGTAGCTAAGTAGTAGATGATAAGCTATGTCGAGCTTTGTTGAAATCGCCTAGGAGTTACAGTATAAAAGTTGTTTCCGGTTTACGACCTCCATATATCAAAATCGATTCTTCGTAAAGGTTAAGATTTTGTAAGTTATTCGTATTTTCATGTGCTAAAAATGTGTTTGATATAAATTTGAATGAATTTATTTGAATATCTTTTTTGAATCACTGGAAAATCGATTACGGAGTTTTTAATATTAATTTGTACCTCAAGATTTTATTTAAATAAATTTTGAATATAATTTTTGAGGTTTTGTAAGGCTTTTGCAACAATGTGACAAAAAATGCTTACAAAACGAAGTATATGATTATTAAATCTAGTGATTTTGTGGCCAGCGAATGTGGAGTAACTGTGTTATAAAATGATTTACAAACGTAAGCATAACTTTCATCAAGCAAATATTAATTATGTACACTAAAAATTATTTTTCGTATTCGTATTTCGTATTTGACAGCGATATTAATTTATTAGTATTTTATTATCTTATTTTAAATTTGTTTGTACGATTTTTAAAAGTATGTATTATGACCCACTGTGGCCGCTGTGGTCGTGCTATAACTTGATATGCCGGTGAGTTCGAGGTTCGAATCTCAGTCAGGGCAAACAAAATCTTAATAATAGAAAAAAGTTTTTTCTAATAGCGGTCACCCCTCGGCAGGCAATGGCAAACCTCCGAGGGTATTTTTGCCTTGAAAAAGCTTCTCATTAAATACATCTGCCGTTCGGAGTCGGCACAAAACTGTAGGTCCCTTCATTTGTTGTATAATATAAAAACGCACACCACAAATGGTAGGAGAAGCTCGGCCAAACACTGAGCTACATATATAGTGTAAGCGCCAACATTATATTATATATATGATTTCCCACTGTGTGGAAGTCCGTCACTATCAGTCGATGGGTGCTGGTTCGATTTTACGCGAAATAGAACATAATACTGAACCGGTGGTGGCGTCGGAGCTAACCTTAGATTCAGCTTTTTACAAAAACAAAGAGAAAAGCGCCGAGGGGAACAGTGTTTGCAAGGAAATTATGGCATTATTTAAAGGGCTGGAAGATGTATGTAATTCCATAAAAAATCCATATTGCTAAGAAAAGATGCATCAATGTCGCATATACTAACATACGTACATACATATATATGTAGGAATGTAAATTTGTTTCGGAATGCTTGAACATATCACTGTTGGCTTAATACCCTTATGAATGTACTTACAAATATGTACATATGTACATATATGAATGTACGTTTGGACATTCAGCGCTTACACATTTACGAGCGCAACACTTTATTCCCACACGAATGCAACATGGCAAATACCAAAGCTGCACTTTATCCGCTTACGCGAGCGGAGTGCCAAGTACACTTCTATTCGAATACACGTAAATGTAAACGAATTATGAACACAAAAAAGAACTGTGGATCAAACAAAATAACCAGCTATTGCATACACGAGGCATTTCTAGGCGTATTCATACACAAGCGCATACAAATATACATAGTCGTACATAGGCATTTGATTGCAAAGAATTGTTGGTAAAAGTCTATATGGTATGTGAGTTACCGTTGAATGCCTTCACTTAATTTTGAAAATGTTGCCCATGACGATTTATGGCGATTAAAAATGAAAAGAAAGCTCTTAAAAGTGCTAGAAGCAGACAAGGTAAGAAAAAGGAATTGCTGAAAAAGGAGTCTGGAAAAAAGTGAGCTGTGACATATTTACAAAGAAAAATGACGGGCTGAATGGCGAAGCGTGTATGTGAGTACTGAGTGTGACGAAAAAAATGAAAAAAGAGCTGCAGTAAATTGCTTTAACAGAGAAATGAGACGGTTGCATTTAATGCCGCTTTTCTGTTGTTAAATCGCCTACAACGACGACGATGATGGTGATGATAATGACTATTTCCTATACCATACAAATCTACTTGTATATGACACTGGGTAATATTTTGGTTCAAATGAGTACAAGCGTAAAAATGCTTGTATTGCTTGTATATTATGTTGTTGGCTTAGCAATACCGACAATTGCCGATGTCGTGATCCTGGGATATATGTATGTGTTAACATAAACTAAAAAATATTTAACATTATATGATAAAAATTCAAAGATGTATTTAACTCTAAACATCGTTCATAAATTGATAATATTCATAATGATAATTTATATATTTTGCACCATAATGTATACTTCACTTTAGTAATAGAAAAAACTTATAAAGTAGTGAAAATATAAACTCACAATGAAAGCATGTTTATTTTTAATTGAGCTTATTTATACAAAGTTTTAGATTTTGATTAACGCGGCTTCCGGTTAAATTTTGAACCATATATTTATAATTAGATAAAGAGAACATTTTGTATTGAAAGACCATGCAAATATTAAAAAAAATCACTTAGTTTCTAAATTTAAATTAGTTCACAGTATTTAAACCTTTATGTTCGAGTATAGCAACATACAATTGTACAAATAGATACAGACTAAATATTATAATAATATGTGGCGCGCGCCTTTAGTTCGAACATTATTATATTGTGCTATTCGAAAACTTCTAAACGGAGATATCTATCAGTAAAATTTGATATTTGAAGCGATTTTAAATGAAATTTTGATAAACAGGCTTTGCCACGCCTACTTGTGTGTAAAATGTTTGCATCTCAATAACAGTGTAAGATATTATCATTTAATTTTGTACACATATTGTTCTTGACATCAGTAAGCTAATCATTCAAAATTTTTGTAATCGGAAAGTAACCACGCGTATCATAAAACGGTACTATTGAAAAATCCGGAACCTAACGTACTTCAGTAGCCTCAGCACCCAAAGTCCTAAGAATTGATCCATAGATCACAAAAAGTACCGAATATTACCCTAGATATCACTAAGAATATTACTTAAAATTATTGAAATCACGCCATCCTCTCATATAACGGTACTTTTGAAAAATTCGGAACTCCTCTGCATTTTCAGTTCTAAAAATAGATAAATATACCAACGCCAACTTATGGTAAACTAACTACAGATTAAAAAAAAACTGATGTTATCCTTTTTATACTACGATTTATTTGAAAATTCGAAAAACGGTATAATCCAGTTTTGAAGTGTATTTTTCGACAGCTTAAATGTAAACTGAAGTCATTATATTAAAAGTATTTTCACAGTGAATATCACACTACCCATTTATGTTTTAAATTGTGATGAAATTCTTTATCTACAATTTTACCCATCCTTATCAGACTCCGTTCAAGCAATGGTTATAGTAAGTAGGCAATTTTTTTAATATGACTAAAATGACGTCTGCCTTTCATATAATTTCATAAAATCTAAAAAATGACATAATTCAGTAACTTCAGTCCCAATTGAATTTCAAATTGGCTATTTATAATAATTTAAAAATGCCCGTGTTGCGCCTATACAAAAATACATCGCGAAGGTATATAAAATTCGGTTTCGCTCGAATTTAGCTTTTCTAACTTGTTAAGTTTTATTTCAATCAAAATATGCTCGTTACAGTAAAACGCAGTGTATATGTTTATTATTTAAAAATATTTTATTCGAAATCCTTGCTACACTTTACTTGAAACGGGATCAAGAAACCGGGATTGTTGTTTATAATAATACATACGAGTCAACTGGTACTTACTCATAATCTACAGCCTGGTTGACGAGATTCAAGAAAGCAAATTTGTATGGAAAATATTATTAATGCTTACATATGTACATGCTGGTACATTTGCTGTAAACCACATTTTGGGTAGCTACATATGTATGTATATATAAACACGTATTTCCAGGACTGCCTTGCTAAAAAAAAGTATATCTGCGGCGCACCGAACTTAATTACATTTAAATTAAAATGCATTTAATCGTCGCCTCAATCCGTGCTGGTAGAATTTACGTACATACATATATGTATATTTATTTATGTGCATAAAATGTATGTAAGAATCATGTTTGAAAGTAGGCAGGCTGTATGTTTCTTTGTTTGCATGAGTGCTTTAGTGAAATAATGAATTTCTCACATGTTGCTCACATTTGCCGCTGAGTGTAATTCTTTGAGTTGACTGAATGATATTAAAATTATGATTTTATTATGGAGATTTTAAATTGTGTCGACAGTATACACATACCCAATGACGACATATGCATGTATGTAAAAAAAATTAGAGAATGTGCAGCGAATATTAGTAAAGTCCTAATCTGTTTACTAATCGCAACTTCAAACAATACAATATATGTAAACAAACTTACATATTTGCATACATGTATGCATAGTTAAGTATTAGGGCGTTGAATTGCTTGATTTTCATATGACTTTATTAACGCAAAAGATATAGATACATATGTATGGTCATTCAAGATGTGGTGATATTCAGAGGTTGTAAATTTGACCTGTTAAGGGCAAAAGGGTGTCAAATACAAACTTCATTTATAGCAGCTACGAAAAGGCCCAATATGTCAAGCCGTTTGCAGAGCCCGGGTAGTCAATAAAAATGGCAAAGGATCCGTTAAAATTACCCTTAGCATTGGGATAGTAAAGCTTTGAAGATAAAGTTGCAGTCATGAGTGTTGTCTCAGAATGCTAAGTTGCTAACACTGAAACAAAAATCATCGGTACATCTCTTCACTATCACTAAACTTTTAGTGTTAGTGAAAAAAATAACTTCTGGAAAATGATCTGTAATAACCAAATACATTTAATAATAATAATAATCCCAACGGTTTTTTTTCCCTCCATACCCGCCCGACCGACGCGATATTAGTTATCAACTAATTTGTTGATAAAAATGCTCTTATTATACTCGTACGTGTAGCTTTTTACATTTATCTAACACAGGTGTACAAAACTATAGAATAATTGAAACAGTGGTATCTTCGCATATGGTTACGCATTATGTTACAAGATGGAACTCGCTGTACAAGTACGATTCGGTTCAGGAGCTAATAGAAGTCAAAAGCAGATTAGGTGAACTATGCTATGTTGGAATTTCCTACTTTTAATGAGAAATAAATTTAATATTTGGAAGAATATGCAAGAGTAATTCCAACATATCGCAAAAGCTATCGACTTTCTTCAAACGGAAAAAAATATGTTCTTTGGCTATTTCATTTAGTGTCCATCACAATACAAATGCGACGTTTAGCTTCCGAAAACTTAAAATTTCTTAAGGAATAATATATGTATAATAATTAATATTCAAATGCAATCAAAGTTACTGCAAAGGTTTGAAATGTGAAAATACTTTTCGTTTGCACTCTGACTCCAGGAAAGTAGCTTTTGCAGAAATCGTCATGCTCGATATAAAATAAAAATATTTCAAAGTCTTGCTGGAAAGTGCTGAGTCATACAAACTAGATGATGTCCGAGATTCGCTGCATAAATGCTAATACATCATTTCTCGAATTCAATGACGAGTCCACCGATATTCAATTTAAAGAAACAAACCTGGAATTTTTTTTAAATAACTTAATTTTTTACAGATGAAAATAAATATGTACATATGTATATGCAAGTAGACTCCAATGGCTGAAGTATAACAACTGAAGTAATTTTATACTTGAATGACGATGATAGGAGCATTGATGCTTTGCCCCGCTTTTCTTTTAAAAAAGAAATATAAAACGAACCTCTTCTTCCTCTTTGTCAGTGCACTATGGATTTTTTGGCATTTTTATTGGTATAAATTTAAAAAAAAAAAATGGTCTTTTTTATTAAAATAGAATTTGTTTTTATTTTTACCATACTATAATCTATCTATATACATACATACATATATAAAACAGGATGTGTGTATGTATGTAACGTATGGACTCCAAAACGGCTCGGCCGATTTTGATGAAATTTTCAAGGAATCTTCAGAATATTCAGGGGGTGACACTGTGAATGAAGTCTGATTTTTGATTTTCGGTCTGCGGGCGGAGTGGCGGAGTGGCGTGACAAAATCCAATTTTCATATTGCACCAATGACATACACATATTTTTATTATGTACCTATATATTATATGTAGCATATATATACAAATGTCATGCGCGTTGGGGATATGTAATGCTTTAAGTATGAAAGAAATCTAAAATGCTTATTTTATACAATTCATACCAGTATATTATTTTCAAATCCTTTACCTAGACAATAAATCCACAAACAAAAACACTTATTGAGCTTAAGTAATTACGTACCCGTACAACAAAATGCAGTTAAATACCTAAAGCAAAGTACTGCAAACTGTATTCTCATAATAGCACTCACTCCATTTCAATTGCATGTAATTATAAGCTGAGGGCAACGAAGAACACTTCATACCGCTAAGTGTTTAAAACTCGGCCAAATGGCCACAGAAGTGTTAATGAGATTACACTTTGGATGCCACCAAGCGATAGTTCTACACAAACTGATGTATTTAAGTGTGGATTTGTATTTAACTAACAGTTACAAACAAATAATTTTTCATGCCACGCTGTTCTTAAAACAAGCAAAAGTACTGAGAATTCATTGGAAGAAAAAAGTTTTCTAAGTAAATAAAAAACCGAAATAACTGGTGCTATTAAAATAAATATAAAAATAATATTTGTAAAAAGCACTCCTGTCGCATTTCGTTATCCAGCAAGCCTAGATATAATTTTTATGCACCACATTTCCCAACCACTCACTGCATGAGGTGGTCGTTTTGACTGTGTCGCACTGCAAAAGCAAGGAAGTGAAATAAAAAAAGTCAAAAAGAAAAAAAAAACATAAATTGTAAAATCCTTCGTATGTACATATATGGTTATTAAGAAAACATCGCTGTGAGCAGCTCATGGGTAGAATAACAATGGGATATATGTATGTATGTATATACATACACACGTACATACATACATATGTATGTCCGTACATATAAATATGTATATGAGTAAGTGCCACATGTGGTATGAGTGACATTTCCCAAAGGCGAGTATGCAATGATGAGCAACAAGAAAGCGCAATTTAAGCAGGGCATATAAAACTTGCATGGAATTATGAAAATTGTGCTGCAAAAAAGCGGAAAATGGTCAGTAAAGTGCAAGAGTATAAGTTTTTTTTATATATAAATGTAGACATAAATAAACCAAAACGCAAGGTGAGCACTTTTGGGACACAATCACAAAATTGCAATACATTACAAGACGAGGTAGTGGCAAAGAGCTCTTTCAAAGACATAAATGAAATTAGAAATGGCACTATGCTTTACTGTTGTCGAGCGATTTGTAAAAATAAGTAATCACTTTGGTCTTAATATTATTTATTTAAATATACTTGTTTGTCTTGCTGCGAGTTTCTCAAGACTTAGCTCCATAATAGGCAAAGTCTGAGGGACTCGCGAGATAAGTGTACGCTTGCCAATCAGATCGAGCGTTTACAGCAGGTTCCTTTAATTGGCATTAGTAGACCACTACGAGTTCCTCACACTTTGACAGTTATTAGTATGATAAACTGATTACTTAAATTGTCTGTACGGCTTTAACATTATCCCCGAATGAACAGATCTCTTCGAAATTGCTACTAAAATATCTTCCTCCAATCGCATTCCCTCAAAGGATGCTTGTGTATGGTGGCATAATTGCGTGAAGGAAGGAATCGGGTTAAATTATGAATTCTTCATCAGCCCATCAGTGTTTTTCAAGCAGAAGTGACCGCAATGAAAGAAGCATTGGATTCACTGCTAAAGGAAGGTAAGCATAAACTCTTATAGCCAAGAGGCTATTATTTTTTTCATTTTTATTTCTTATATATGTGGCATTCCACACTATTTCAATTGGTTAAAAAGTACTTTTGGGTGAGTATTCGAGATACCCTTTGAAAATTGGTAAGTTTTCAACAACGTGAGAACATGATTTTTCAGCAACTTGCCCTTTTTTCTATTAACAAACGTATCTAAAATTTTTCTTTTTAATTTATAAAACCTTTTTTATAAATCTCTTATTCTTTGTTAATATAAAGTTATTATAATTGTTTATGATAAAGCTAATATTTTGCGAGTTATAAAATGATAAACAATGGCTTACGAAGATAAGCTAACAATTTTGATATTGCATAACTTTTGAAAAAAAAAAATCGATAACTGGGATCAAGCCTTTAGTTGATTAAATGAATGAGTTAAGGTGCAAAATGCAATATCTGAACAATCAGCTGTATGGTAGCTATATGTTTTATTTCTCTGATTATTATGATTTTCTCTGCTAACACATTAATAACAATGACTGATATTTTTGCAAAGTTTTACCACGATTGCTGATTAAATTAAGTATTTATGGCCAAAAATGCCATATCTGAACTATCGGTTTTATGGGAGCTATATGTTATATTCAGTGGCCGCTGTGGTGCAGTGGGGGTCAGGGCGTACTATACATCGACTACCTAACAGCGGTCACCCCTCGGCAGGCAATGGCAAGCCACCGAGTGTATTTCTGAAATGAAAAGCTTTTATTAAATACATCTGCCGTTCGAAGTCGGCACAAAACTGTACGTCCCTCCATTTGTGGTAGAATATAAAGACGCACATCACAAATGGCAGGAGAAGCTTAGTAAAACACTGAGCTACATATAGTAAGCTTCAGACTTTAGCTGCTTAAGTGGAGGAGTGTTGGAGCAAAATATAATATCTGACCAATCGGCTGCCATATATGTACGTTATAGTAGTCCGATCTGCTCGATTCCGACAAATGATTAATAAATTATAAAAAGACACCTGAATGCCTACTTTCATTCAAATAGCTAAAAATTTGAGGGACTAGTTTCCGTTCAAACAGACGGACAGACGGACATGGCTAAAACGACTCAGCTCATCATTCTGATCATTTCGGTATACGGTGTGGTACTTACAAACATCGGACCAAACTTAATATAGCATATATATGAAAGGCATAAAAAATAAAATCCTCTGTAAACAACACTGTGTGACAAATAAACAAAAATAGCGGCCACTTTTTTACGTAGGGACCTTAAAAAGCGACATAAACTCGTATATACCCGAACGTATTGTATTATATTTTTAAGTAGGTTGATTTGAATAAAATTTATTATTTTCTTCCGGTTCTCAGCACTTTTTTTTTGACAGATTCAAATATATTTTCTCTGGTCATTTATTTTGTGATTTATTGAAATATAAATTTATTTGCGATGTTTTGTTGGTTTGTAATCGATTTAATTTAAAAATTATATTTGATAGAGAACTATATCAGGTGGCAGTGGATAAAACAAGACACGTCCGTTCGATGAGCGTCTATTTACAAAAGGGTTCTTACTCGCTAATATTTAATTGTTTCTTATTGGCTAAGATTACAAACAGGCATTAAGGTCTAGTTCCAGTCAAATGAGTATTAGGCTTAAAGCATAAACACAACTAAAACTTAGTAGCTAAATCTTGAGCTCTAATTAGATATAAGAACGTACGTGTGGGCACACGAGCACCTACATACTTAGGTGAGTAGTTATTTTTAAAAATGAAATATTATTAAAGTAAATTCAATGTCTTGGCAACTAGTCTTTTAATAAATGGGATGGAGTTTGATGAAGCTGTGTGAATTTACATTCATTCGATGCGTTGTAAGAACTCATTATGAACAAGGTCCGTTAAACCAATTAATAATTGTATTTTAGGTATAGTAGAAAAAAATGTAAATATGTACATAAATACATTCATTTTTACATTTTTATCAATTTTTGTTAATCGTTGGCCATTTAACTATATAAATAATTGGATTTGGAGCTCAAGGGCTGTTTTTGAATTAGAAAAATTATAAGAAAAAAACAACAATATTCAAAGAGGTTTAAGTTAATTCTACTATTTCAGAGATCCTCACATCACCACTTCTTCCTTGTAGTCTTTTTATTTAATTAATAATTTATAACAGCTATTTCGGAGATCAACATATCTGAAAATCAGACTCCTCCGTATTAGTACGCTAACAAAAATTTCCTGTATAAGCAATAAAAAGGTATAATATGGTAGGCATTGTCGGATTGACGGGGGGGATTTTCGAGTTTGAACCTCTCCCCCCAAAATTAGACAGTTATTTTCATTTATTTCTGGATTACATTTAATAAGCACATATCCTCAAGGTAAAACACGTACAATTGAATAAGTTCGTTTAAATAGTTGTCCTCGGAAGCAAATAATAATATAAATTTACAACTTATAAATAGAAAATATCCGAGATTTATCGGAGGCCAAACTAATACGATATTACTATATATACTATATATATTACGATGGAAATTATCTTCCAAATAACAGCAATTTTTCAAAACCCCCGCTTTCCGAAATCCTGGATCCGGCCGTCATCGAAGGGTGTAAATTTATAAAACATTTATAATTTAAAGACTTCACGCTATGATACTTTACCTTTAGAACTTTTCTACTAAAATGCGATAATGCTATTAAGCGAATTAATTGTATAAGAAGTCCAGAGATCTTGCGGAAATAAAACTCTTTAAAGTTTACTTTAAATATGTATGTTCAGGCATGAAAAAAATTATAAAATTAAAAGTTTTCTTTGACTGACTAAAAGTAAATGGATATATTTAGAGTGCTACTGTACATTACAAGGTAGATACATTTCAACACTCCTTCTCAACGAAAACATATTTAAAAGTAGAATCTACATATTAATTACGGTCCCATTTCTTTTGTTAATTTTGAATTCTTTTTTCTTTGTAAATTTTTCGTAAGAATGTCTAAAAGCATCTCATTAGTACTAACATAATTCTTTTTTTTTAAACAAATGTCTTATGTAATGATACTTTATATCAATGTTATTTCTTGAATGAAAAGTATGATTCTTAACTAACTGCTGAGCATATTGATTATCTAAATAGCTGTATTACCAAAATACATTTCGCTTAGCAATTTCTTAATGTATAACGCTTCTTTCGTTGCAGTTGATAGTGTAACTCCCATGAAAAAACGCTTGCCGCTGCAATAAATACACATCCGGTATAGGATTTTCTATCGCTCAACTCTGCGCCCCAATCTGCATCTACGAAGCATTGAACAAGTTTACTATTCAAACGATAATGCAATTTTAAATCCACTATACCCATTAAAAATCGAAATATACGTTTTGCTCGAAATTATTGCTCAATGTGAGGACCAGTTTTACGCGGCTCCATTTCACATACGGAATGCAAAATATCCGGTCTTGACGAAATTCCGAGATAAGTACATCAAAGCTCCAACTAATGAGTGATACCCGGTTACAACCTTTTTTGACCTAGATTCTAGCGGAGTTGCTAGGGACTTACACTCGCCCATTCCATAATGTTTAAATAAGTTTATAACCAATTTCCATACCAAGGAAACATATGTATAAAAGGGCGCCCCAATCTACTACTTCGAAACCGTCTGTAATTTTAGCTTCTGTGTCCTTGAAAGAGTCAGCGTTTGAACATACTAAAATAAGATAACTATTTCATTCTCGTCTACTCAAACTTCTCATCAAAGAAATATTCTGGCTGCCTCATGTATACAGTATCATGAAGATCGCTATTAAAGTATGCCGATGACACGTGCAATTGATGTACGAGTAGCTTATGAGTAGCTTATGTTCGCATGCCAATGTTAATAACATATTACAACAGGCGAAAAAGTTTCTTGAAAATTAACACAATACTGCTCACTACACGACTTTTACTAGGACGTCCGTACGAATAACTTTCGGTCTATCTTGATTCACCTCGAAAATTGTACGATTTGCTTGTACCACTTGCTTTTGATTACCTTTCTTTACTGCTTTTAATTTTACATCAAATTCTTCGGTATCCTAAGATTCTGCATGATCAGCTTCAATAGCTTGTCCTTGTCTACTTCTTTCTTCAGTTTAGGTTTCCTTATATTTTCATATTATTTGAGATTTTACTCGAATCAGGACATGCTTCTTCGATACATAAAATATCTCGACTAACAATAACCTTTTTAGCAAAACTATCATAGGCCTTAAATCTCGGAATAACTTACCATTTTCATATTTTTTCCCTTAGGTTGAAACTTACTTTTCTGACTCTTATCCATTGGTATAGCTAAAGAGCCCAAGCGACAGCTTTAAATGTGACACTGATAGCTCTGTCCTCTCCACATTTCATAAGGTGTGGAGTTAGAGAGTGCTTTTGTAATTGCTCTATTACGTTAGCATGTTGCGGTTGACACTTCGTGTTCATAGGTCCGCATATATCAGAATGAATAATCTGACATAAAATCTTAGCTCTATTTGTCGTAACGCTTGAACAGTTTTTTATATGACTTTTACCTTTTTTTACACGTTATGCAGAACGAAATCCGTGCGGGGCAGCATATAAAATTGTCACAAAGAAACAAAGGCAAAAATATGATGCCAACTAGTGCTGGATTTTGAAGTCAGTGGTAGAAACCCTTTTCCGCGAACAGAGGCCGTTGGTTTCCGCCAGAGACGAAAGTTTGTCAACGGATTTTGATCCTATAACAGAAGAAGAAGCATGGTAGCAGCTAAGCTGGGAGCAAAAAAAGCACCTGGACCTGACGGCATTCTAAACGAGGCACTAAAAATTGCAGTTAATCAACGTACTGCGATATTTCAAACGGTTTTTCATGACTGCTAAACGTCTTTGTCTCGAAGTCCAAGAGAAAGGTGGTATTTCCAGAAAATCAGTACGGTATCAGGAAAAGGAAGTCTATAATAGATGCGATATCTGAAGTAGTAAGGTTTGCGAGCGAGGCTATTAGTGCTATGCAGTGGTTAGGGGGAGGAAAATAATACTGTGTAATCATCACCCTGGACATCAGAAACGCGTTCAATAGTGCAATTTGGAACAAAATACTCGATAGGCTAGAGAACATCGGAGTTTCGTACTATATACGCAGGCTTATCCGAAGCTACTTCCATTCTCGTGTACTACTGTACGAGACCGAGGAAAGTTTGGAGAGAGCAGAAATAACAGGCGGAGTTCCGCAAGGGCCCGTTCTTGGACCTTTACTGTGGAACATAATGTACGACGGGGAACTCCGCAGGTAGCTACCCGAAGGCTCAACTATAGTTGGCTTTGCAGACGATATCGCAGTACTGGTTAAAGCGAAATATTGTGAAACTATCTGCGAAAACGCCTCGTCCGCCATTACAGTTATTAAAGACTGGATGGAAAGTTACGGGCTTAACCTGGCATCGCATAAAACAGCGGCAATACTCATCTCGAGTCGAAAGAAGCTTGAAGAAGTGGAGCTGAAAATTGGCGACTACACTGTCTGGACAATCGCTTAACCTTCAAAGGCTACTTGAAATACGCTAGGGAAAAAACAGCTGCAACAGTAACGGCTCTGTCGAGAATAATGCTAAACACAAGAGGACCAAAGGGGCGTTTTTATGGGGCCCCTATTTGGGCACACGCAACACAGTGCGTGGCATATTACCGCGGAATCAACTCTACATACCGCCTTTGCTCACTACGGGTTTGTAATGCATTTAGAACGGTATCTGATGATGCAGCTTTCGTAATCGCTAGAATGACACCCATAGACATTCTGGCAAAAGAGCGGCATACGCTGGCTACGGCATAACACTACGTTACACAACAGGACCGAGATCGTGCTCGGAGGAGTAGTCTCATGTAGTGGCAAAACAGGTGGAATAACACCTCAAAAGGTAGTTGAACCCATCGATGTATTCCAAATCTGGCCACTTGGGTTAACAGAATACATGGCGAGGTTGATTTCTGCTCAACGCAATTCCTGTCGCCAAATTAACGGTGTGTGGTGCTTGCACTCACACGATGAAAGGTCTTAGTTAATGGACATCAACCAGCGATGTAATTGCTTCAGTCTTCAAACAACTTAGAGCCCTGGAGACACAGCGGCGAGCGAACCATTAAGCTACCACAAACAACGCGCTCAAAACAGGTTGCTCGGAATCTTGTCCATTCCGACAGCTTAAAAACCCAGTGAAGGGGATGCTCGGAATCCCGTCCGTTCCGACATTCCCCAAAATTTGAAGCTCTCTATCAGGCTGCTCGGAATTTCGTCCATTCCGACAGCCCCCAAATAGATAGGGAGGGTGCTGCTCGGAACCTTGTCCGTTCCGACAGCTCTTAAAAAAATATAAGTGTCCGATTGTAAATACAACAACTTTATAGACTTGGCATCCAGACATTAATAAAAGCCAACTAGTGCAGCGGCGAATAAATACTCTGCCATACTAAATGCTTTTAATGAAGTCTGCGGCAAGAGAAATAGATGCAGCAAATATGGAGTCGAATCGCTCATAGTGTCTATGCTACAAAGTAGAAAAATATGGAAGACAGCCTGTGATGCAATAGCAACAGACAACAGCGTAGCAGCGGCTAAACTTTTATTTGTAATTTCATACAAGCTTTCAAAATTTAGATGTCCAAACAGATTATGCTATTCAAATTTACTTCGACTATCGTTAAAACATTTGTTGCATTGCTTTGAAGCGTTTTTGCTTTTTAATACATCGCGCATATTTTGGAAAATTTCTGTGAGACCTTTACACACAGCTTTACTTACTGAGAAATTAAAGTTACAGATCTTTATAAAAACGTCGCCAATTATTAGAAAATATTGATGCTAATCGATGCTGTGTTCACCTACCTGCAAGTGCAATTTGTTCTAGCCGATCCTAAAAGCATATAAACAAACCACGATCACAAAACAAATGACTTTTCGATCCACTGTCAATAATCCATGAACTGCTATTTAAATTGTTTTTCGAAATATATGCCAACACATTATAACATTTTTCTGTATTTTGCTGCAAAATGTCCTCTACGACCACAGTTAAAACAATTGATATGAGATTGCTTGTTATCACCTTTCTTATAACTTCTATTATGGCCATTTCGAACCCGTGCGACAAAAGCTTTCGTTTGTTTGTTTTGTCTTCTTTCACCTTCTTCGAACAGCTTTACCTTCAAAGCATTAAACGACGGTGAATAGTCACGCGTTTCAATTGCCACAACGATATTTTTGTAAATCCCGGCAAACTCGAAAGTAAAATGATTGTTAACATTTCTTTTGGAACCATTACACCGATTTCAGACAACTTTTCCGACACCGCATAAAATTCGCAAATATGATCCTTTATGCTGGTTACTTCCTACTTACGGAGGTAAAGCAGCTTTTTATACAGCAATATTTTTTGCGCTGGTCCTTGCGGATGGTATATGTCTTTGAGTCTATTTCAAGCTTCCTGTGACGATTTGTCATGTTTAACGTGATACAACTGTGAAGGCATAATGCTGAGGATAATACTCGCTAGAGCTTTTTCATCCTTCGAACGCATAATAATGCACAGCCCACGTATCATCATCCTTGAGAACTTTCCCACATTCGATTCGCCACTATTTCGCATGAATTAATACACTCTTCATGTGTATTCCCCATGATTCATAATTGGAGTCATTCAATTTCTCAATGGAGTACAAAGCGCTGGTGGTCATTTTCAAACAAACAAAATACTCTTTAAAGTTTACTATAAATATGTATGTAAGTATATTCAATGAATGTACATACATACATATATTCAAGAATGAAAAAATTATAAAAATAAGTTTTCTTTGACTGACAAACATATACATATGTACATAAGTACATACATATGTATGTGTATAAGTAAATTAATATATGTTGAGTTGGTACTGTACATGGCACATCAAATAGGTAGACGCGGAAATTTTTCTGTACTTTTTTTCTTTTAATTGGATTTGTTAAATTTTGTATTTCGTTGTGATAAGAATGATTTCAGTAAAATTCACAGTAGCTGATAAGAAATTTTTGAAATTTTAACTTTTAAAATCATAAACAAAATACACAGTCATACTTTTTTTTTTTAATTTTTCTACTGCGCCTACGTATTAAAAATGCCGTGCTCCCGTACATTACGAAGTAGATACATATATTTCAACAATTTTTTTTTCTTAATTAATATATTTTGAATTAAAATATATTATGTAAAATAATATTTAATGTCAGATACCATTGGCGCAAATTTATTATCGCCCGAAATAAAAATAAAGCGAGCTACAATAAAAATTTACATAAATGCGTGGTGCAACAAGTACATGTATGTACATAGTATGTATTTGGGAATGTTTTTTTAATCATTTAACTTTACCTACATATGTACATGCTTACATATGTCTATTTAATTTTATTATTTATACACATGCATATATACATATGTATCTGATGAATACTCATAACACACATAGCTTTTTCTGCCACATTATCCATTGTGCTAGTTTCTTTTAATTTCAGTGCATCGCATTCTTTTATTTTGCTCCTATTATTTTAATCATCATTGTTGATTTTCGTATACTTATTCATTTACATATGAATGTATGTATGTATGAAGCTATTTCGCAGTTGCATAAGAATCCCATGCGAGCGTGTCAGCGCGACATTGCCATTCTCGTAACTGATGTTAGACTTTTCGTCCTCATCGCATTTGTCGCCCAAAGTGGGAAGCCGGAAAATATGTTCATTTCCGGTGTCAGTGTCATCGCGCCATGAACAATGGGGACAATGGGACAACAGCTAACCGAAGGTGAAAAAGCGAACCTTGCAGTGGCAGGACTAAATATATATATATATATATGTATATGCATATGTACTCGTATAATAATAATAATAACAAATAGTAGCACGGCTGAAGCTGAAATGTCGATCGTAGTTCATAATGTCGAACGCTTACAGCTTAAACAATTTGTAAGCGTATATGTATGTACATATGTACTCGTACATAGACACTCGTACATGCTTGTATGTATATTAAACCTTTCCCTGCAAAAAATGCGATGAGTCCAAGAATAGTCGCAACCCTGCAAAAAATGCGTGTAGTCTACGATGAATCCGGGAATAGACGCAAAGAAACATTCGACTAATATGATTTCTGATCTCTTTATATGGAATAAATTGTTCCCTATTGTTCGACCATGTCCTATGAACACACGAATTGTCTGCTTTTATATCCGAATAGGTATAAATGAGGACTGATCCTGATTTATAAAAACAAAAATAAAAATCATAGCTTCGAGTGAGAATCGACGCGCTTGAAATTTTGTTGCCCAAGTGCGTCCATATATCAATGCATCGTTTATTATACCTGAAACAGACGTATAAAGGACTATTCTATAATTATACCCGATGAGACTTGTTGCGACTAATTAATGCCCAAGTGTACCCGGTAGAGACTAACCCCAGAATACTCTCTTTAGAGATTAGTCACCATTTTTTGCAGGGTTTGCATTGCTACATATAACATGTAGTTATGTACATACATGTTGGATCTGATTGGTGAGAAATGCAACCCTGTAAAACAAAGGATAAGAGACACACATAAACCAAAAACTAACAACGGACTACTAACTTTTAAACGTGCGCGCAACTCGAACGGACCACAAAACTTGAAATATAATTGTAAGGGCATCAACCCAGTTATTTGTGAATCGGTAGTTGTAATTCGGCAATGTATAAATGTGAGCGTTTAAGATATGTTAAACAGTAATTAAATGCAAATTAAATATATTAACAGTGCGTTTGACTTTAAATTTTGAGGTTGAGCTCATCGGAGCAAGCGTCCCATCCTACAAAGTGGTGTCGTGAAGTAAGGATATTTCCCAAGGAAAGACAATATTTTGAACTTCAAGCAAATAATAATTGTGCGCGAGGACTCGTCAACGAAATTGTTCATGTGCATTTTTAAAATCAAGTCATTTAAATTTTGTTAAAATCGAAAATTTCGTGGCTGAAAAAGTAACGGGACTGAACAGTTATAAAGTGGTCCGTTCCGTTGTCTTTCGTTTCGATATTTTACATACATACATGTACACATAATATTATGTACATCGAAAAACCGTTTCGCACGCCGTCGATCAGCATATGTACGCATATAATTCGTTGTGGATCTACGCATGTTAGTGCGTAATTGCAGTAGCAGAAGACGACGCGGAGCTGCAACAGTGACGCGAAGGCCAGCAGCAGCTGAATAAGCGAAGGAAGGCTCAACGAAATTGTCAAGTCGACTGCTGCGTGGGAGTGCACAACAAGAATAATAAGCAATTTACTGCATACAGCAGCGAGGGATATTCTAGTAATAGATGAGTACATACATATGTAAATTTACTGTTAATATATAAATATACGCCAAGTCATTTAATGTAAATTTGGTTTCGCCAAATACGGCCTAAGATTAATGTAACGTAAAATATAATTTAATTTTTAAGAGAATAATCGATAACTAAAAAAAAAAGCCGAGTATTATTAGGGTGATGCCTTTTAGTAAAATATAAGTCTGTCATTATAATTTTGTGCACTACTGCCTTTAACATTATCGATACTTTGTTCGATTTTTTCGTAATATCGATGTAAAACTTTGAAATTCAACCTGTATATCGCAATTTTAAAACGAATTTTATTCTTTCATACTACTTAACATACATGTGTGTGCCTTAACCTTTTATTTACAGCCATATATTTTAAATTCATTCGATTATCTTATTTGTTTTGATATTAATTATATCATTAAATATTAAATATTTTGTAACTCACGGGTTTTATTTGTAAGCCAGTCACAATTGTAAAACATGGACCGCGACCAGATATTAGGGCTGACCGTAGACGGACTAAAATCAAAGTTGGAAGAGTTAAAGTTAGCGACGAACGGGCGGAAGGCCACATTACAAGATAGATTGCTAGAGTTCTTTGGTTTGAATGTCAGTGACGATGAGGGCACTGATGAAGATACTGTCGGAAGCCAGCGTGGTGCGCCCAGGCCTGTAGTGGAGCGTTCGATGTTCACTCTTCGCGGTATAGAAGAATCATTAACCAAGTTTAGCGGGTCCGGCCAACCAAGTTTCGAGAAATGGCTAAACGATTTTGAAGAAAACTCTTTGGCCGTACAATGGATTGAGCTCCAAATGTTCATATATGCGAAACAACTGCTTAAAGGTGCGGCTAAACTGTTCGTACGTAGTCAAAGCGGCATAAATAGTTGGGGCTTTTTGAAGGCTGCCTTACGTAGGGAGTTCGGTACCGTTGTTTCATCAATCGAAGTACATCGTATTCTTCGAAATCGTAGACTTCATCCACGGGAAGATCTCCGCGAATACCTGTATGCTATGATGGAGATAGGAAAATCGATAAACCTAGATGACTCAAGTTTAATCGAGTATTTTATCGAAGGAATACCTTTAAGACGAACAAGAACAACCTATACCAGTCAAGAAATATTACGGAGTTAAAAGAGCAAATTTATATTTACGAGAGGATACGATCCAACACGTCGTTGCATTCGAATCAGGCACAACCAGCATCTTCAAACAGGGTCATGCCTAGTTCGAATCCCAATGAAAGGAAATGTTTTAATTGCGGCAATACTTCACACCTGGCAAGAAATTGTCCACTCAAACGCAGCATTGTGTGCTTTAAATGCAACAAAGAAGGGCACCGTGCTACAGAATGCAGGAGCGTAAGTAAAACGACCAAATCGGAGCCAAGTCACGCGAACATGATGACAACAAGGAAGAGCGGACTTATATTGAAAGACATTCCTTTCGGTATAGCAAACCAAACAGTTTCAGCGTTGATCGACACTGGGTCGGATCTTTGCTTAATGCGTCGAGATACACTAATGATGTTGAGCTTAGACATCAAGCTGTCGAATGAGAAACGCCAGTTGAAGGTAATTGGTAATAGCGTACTTACCACAATAGGCAGCTTTACTATTCCCATGAAGATAGATGAGATACCATTGAAGATAAAATTCCATATAATCAGGGAACGTGACTTAAGCTATGCGCTAGTGATAGGCAACGATGTCCTCAAACATGTTGACCTTATAATTTCGAAAGACGGAGCCATGTTTAAAGGAAAAACGTCCGAGGCCAGTGGAAGCGAAGTTGTATGCAAGCGTAAGATGGAGGTCGAAGAACGCACCGGCGCGGGACGGAATGGAGTAGATTCTTGCGAAAACATAGCAGCACGCGAGGCAATGGCTGGTAAGCGAGTAGATGAGGACTGTGCAGTGTCGATCGCCGAGGATCTGGACTTTTTCTATAAAGCGATCAGAGATGCAGCTAGGAAGCTTAGAGAGAGCGCTAGGCCTGTAAAGGCATATACAGTTCAGCGTAGGCATGACGAAATGCGAGCAGGTGCCAGTGGACGTAGTGCAAGCGCGATGAGCGGCATGATGGGATGATCGTCACGTCAGTATGCGACTCCAAGCAAGACGGATGGGCACGGACAAGGTACTAAAGTAGTACAATTGTGTGTAAAGGGACCTTCAAGTCAAATCAGTGCTCTGCGAACGGAGTTCGGAAGCTTATGCCTCTTGGAAGCAACTGAGAAGGCCTCGAAAGCTGAGTCGTATCTCTCGCATTTGGGTGATACAAAAGCGGATACCGTGCAGAAGTTGATAGTGGCCTACAAGCCCGTGGAAAAGTGCACTTCACCGGTGGAGATGAAGATATTGCTCACCGACGACATACCGGTATTTGGGCAACCAAGGCCGATCGCCTATGCTGATCGGCAGACAGTCGAGAAGCAGATAGCAGAATGGTTAGCTGAAGGCATCATACAACCAAGCAAGTCCAACTACGCATCACCGATCGTTCTCGTAGCTAAGAAGGATGGGAGCAAACGTCTCTGCTGTGACTATCGGCGGTTAAGTGAAAAAATCATTCGCGATAACTTCCCGATGTCAATGATCGACGACATTATCGAACAGCTTCTGGGAGCTAATGTTTTTTCGACGCTCGACCTGATGAACGGGTTCTTCCATGTCCCGGTGGAACCAGATTCGAGGAAGTACACGTCCTTTGTGACACACAGCGAACAATTTGAGTTTTTGTACGTGCCGTTTGGCATATCCAATTAACCGTCAGTGTTCTCCAGATTCGTGCTCGCAGTCTTGAACGATCTGATACGTGGTGGTATAGTCATGGTATATATGGATGACTTGATCATGCCCTCCAAGGACGAAGTCCAAGGCATCCAGAGGTTGGAGCTGGTCTTAAAAGTAGCACAGGCGAAGGATTTACGAATTAAGTGGAGTAAATGCCAGTTTCTGAGGAGGAAAGTCGAGTTTCTCGGGTATATAATAACAAACAACACAATGCAGCCCTCCGAATTGAAAACCACCGCGATTAGGAACTTCCCTCTGCCAAATGACAGGAAGTCGTTACAGCGCTTTCTTGGCCTCACCTCCTACTTTCGAAGGTTTGTTGAAAACTACGCCGTGATAGCCAAACCTCTCTCCGATCTCTTAAAGAACGACGTTAAGTTCTCGCTACAGGACGAACAGCTTGCGTCTTTCCAACAGCTAAAATCTGCGTTGATTCATTCTCCAGTTTTGAGATTATACAACCCGCGAGCGGTTACGGAGGTGCATACAGATGCAAGTATGGTGGGCTACGGAGCAATCCTTCTGCAGAAATGCCCAGACGATCAAGAGTTTCACCCGGTCCGATACATGAGCAGGAAGACGAAGCCTTCGGAAGAGAAGCTCCATTCATACGAGTTGGAAGTATTGGCAGTCGTCGAAGCACTAAACAAGTGGAGAGTCTACCTGCTTGGCATCCCATTTAAAATTCTCACGGACTGCAATGCATTCACGATGACCTTGAAGAAAAAGGACTCCCTCTCCGAGTTTCGCGTTGGGCGATGTTCCTGCAGGATTTTAACTACGAAATCGAGCACCGCAGCGGCGCTAAGATGCGCCATGTCGACGCCTTGAGTCGGGTCTCATGCCTGATACTGGAAGATTCACTTCGCCACCGGTTGCAGCAAGCCCAGTTGGAGGACAATTGGATACGAGCAGTCCGTAAGGTATTAGAAAGAGACAATTTCGAAGACTTTTTCGTGAAACACGACATCCTCTACAAAGACCCGACGAAGGAGCTAGTGGTTGTTCCGTCTGCGATGGAGGAGGAAATCATGCGCCTCGCACATAAGCAAGGTCATTTCGCGGCAAAGGGAGACAGGCCGCTATGCACCTTTCATATTGATCACGTCGGTCCTATGGAAGCAACGAAAAAAGCGTACAATTACATATTGGTAATAATAGATGCCTTCTCAAAGTTCGTTTGGTTGTACCCTACGCGGAATACAGGCGCAGAAGCAGTAGTTGATCGTATGCAGAAACAAGCAGCAGTCTTTGGGAATCTGTCTCGGGTTATCACCGATTGAGGAGCAGCGTTCACGTCAAACCTCTTCAAAGGCTATTGTGAAACCGAAAGTATTCAGCACTTGGTCAAGTGGAACGTGTGCATCGGACCATCGTACCCATGATCTCCAAGCTTTGCCACGAAAATCCTAAGACCTGGTATAGGCATGTGGATCGAGTGCAGCAGATTATCAACAGCACACCACCGAGGAGCACCAAGCAATCGCCATTTAGAATACTTACTGGGTTAGAAATGCTTGTCCAAGGGTTGACTAAGCTGCAAGATTTACTTGAAGCGGAGGCCATCGACGAACTTGAGGCAGAGCGGGACAGTATACGGCAGCAAGCACAGGACCATATCGCCGCAATTCAGCAAGAAAACCGACGGACATTTAATGCTCGACGCCGGGCGGAAGCCGACTACAAACTCTATGAACTGGTGGCCATACAGCGGACGCAGTACGGGGTAGGTTTAAAGCTGAAACCGAAATTCTTCGGGCCCTACAAGTTCATTTAGAAACTGGAACACGGTCAATACGAAGTTGTGAAGGTCAGCGACCATTGCGGACCTGGACGTACCACCACGGTTGCCGAATTTATGAAAAAATGGGAACCATCATTCGAGGCCGAATGAACGCCCAGGATGGCCGAGTTGTAGGATCTGACCGAGACGGCAACTCCTTTAAACGAAACACGCATTCGACATCTGGCAGCGCTAACCATTGGCGAGAAATGCAACCCTGTAGAACAAAGGACAAGAGACAGACATAAACCAAAAACTAACAACGGACTACTTACTTTTAAACGTGCGCGCAACTCGAACGGACCACAAAACTTGAAATATAATTGAAAGAGCATCAACCCAGTTTGTGAAATCGGTAGTTGTAATTCGGGGCTGTGCGTCAGATCGCCCAAAACCTAATCGCCCAAAACCGAAAAATGTCAAATCGCCCAACATTTTGGGCGATTTGACATATGTCTAATGGCCCAAATGACAGATCGCCCAAAAAGTTGGGCGATTGGAAATAATGTCTAATTTCCTAAATGACAGATCGCCCAAAAAGTTGGGCGATTAGACATATGTCTAATTGCCCAAATGACAGATCGCCCTAATGACAGATCGCCCAAATGTCTAATCACCCAAATGTCAAATCGCTCAAAAATGCAAAAAACTTCTTGTCAACTTCTGTAAAAGGGAAAATGGTTAGTTCTTTGAAAATTTTTAAATCTAATTTTCCCTTTTACAAAATGCATAGGGCCGGTTGTTTGACTGCCGCTTGAGCCTAAGCCAACATATTGTAAAGGGGTGAATTAATAATTCTCCTCTATAATTCTCCCTTTTACAAAATGTTTACTTCTGTAAAATGAAATATTAGTAAAATACATAATTATAATGCTAATTAATCTTAATTTATATTTTGCTACATATTTATTCACATAACTTCATAACATAACCCCTAACATAGAGCTATACAACCCCTAAAACCCCCCACTTACTACGATACTGAAAGTAAAAGGGAAAAAAAAAAATCTGAGAGGGTATTGCTTTTAGCTGAGAGCATATTTACCGTACTTTTATTTTATTATTTTGACAAATTTGCTAAAAACAGAAAATGTCAAATCGCCCAAAAAGTTGGGCGATTTGACATATGTCTAATTGCCCAAATGTCAAATCGCCCAAATGTCTCACTGCACAAATGACAGATCGCCCAAAAAGTTGGGCGATTGGACATATGACACATCGCCCAAAAAGTTGGGCGATTTGACATATGTCTAATTGCCCAAATGACAGATCGCCCAAATTTTTTTTTGGGCGATTTGACATTTTTGGTTTTGGGCGATTATGTTTTGGGCGATCTGACGCACAGCCGTAATTCGGCAATGTATAAATGTGAGCGTTTAAGATATGTTAAACAGTAATTAAATGCAAATTAAATATATGAACAGTGCGTTTGACATTGAATTTTGCGGTTGAGCTCATCGGAGCAAGCGTCCCATCCTACATACATACTTAGACTGTAGGCAGTAGTTTCAATCTTTTTTTTAATGGCCATGGAGCAAACGAGTGAATGAAGAATATAAATTAAAAAAATTGTAGTATGACGTACATTAACTGCTTGATATATAACCGGATAAATATGCATGCACATGCGTCTGGAAATTTGGCTGACTTACTATTGCATTTATTTGCAAGTGCTTTTGCACAGTGGCGGTCTCGTAATTAGAAATAGGACCTCAATTATTAAATTTTCTTATTCTGATCTTTTGTTGTTGCTTCCGACAGGGTGTGAAGTGATAGGTTTTGGAACGAATTTTTGTCATCCCTTGTCAAATTTGGTTTTAAGACAACCCGGTTTCGGCGTTGTGCCATCTTCATTGTCATTTTTCGTTCTGGTAATTTCATTTTATCGTCCGTATTTATAGTTACGGACGGGAAATACGAACAAGGTTCCAGGAACACATAAGAGACAACAATAAAAATACTCTGAAACCAAAAACAACAACAGAATCAAACTTCGCAAGCCACATGTTTAACCAAAAATGTACACCGACACAAATTGACAAAACGGCTAAGGTATTACACGTACAACATAAAGGACGTCGTCTCAACATACTGGAAACATGGAAATATACAAACAATAAAACTTCAATGGCAAATTATAAACGAGCAAATAAACACCGGATCATACGTAATATTCGAACCGTTGAAATTACTATACCAACGAAAAAACAAAAGCCTGGAAAAAACCGTCGAAACAACGAACAAACAATACACAACAAATATCGAAGACACAAAATCCAAAAAAGGGAAAATTACCGATTTTTATCTACCTGCAGGTACAAACCACAACATTACGGCTTATAAAACGGGAACCTTAAGACAACATAACATTAATAAATAAGCACAATTCAAGTACCTGAGTCGTACCTGAAATAAACAAAGTAACACACAGACCCACAACCGACCTGACCTACACGAACATAGACAATGATTTCCACCGGAAAGTAACTATAAATACGGACGAAAAAATGAAATTAACCAGAACAAAAAATGACACTGAAGATTCAAAATTTGTCTTTATTATAAGAATAAAATATTGTTATTTGAATAAAGGTGATGCAATAATAATTGTGAAGTCAGATGCCTAACCTCACTTTTTTGGTAGCCCCATTTCGGTTATGCTTATTGATGTAGAAAAAAAGGAAAACTTGGGGATCTTTCACTTCTTTTTGAATTGTTTTTTAGATGTACGAGTAACATAGTTGTACATTCGATAGTTTTAGCAAACATACATACATATATGTATATAATATAGTTTCGCTATATGCACACATTTTACAAAACAAATAACTCTTAAGAATGTAAAGTAAAAATGGTATCTTAAAACTAAAAACCCCTGTACTGTGTGTGAAAAAGCCAGATCGAAGAAAGATTTGTAAACAACTGCGAAGCCGTAAATACTCATCGCCGTGCCTTTTTTTGCGATTAACTTTTGACAGCGCACCTTTCCCCAGGAAACATTGTTGTTGAAAATTGGCTTGAGGAGAAGTGGAGATCCAATACATTTTCCAATTTATAATGTTGATTTTCAAGTGTACCTCAATTGGAGAAAAAACTCATTCTCAAGCAAATTTGAACAGTTTTGTCTACATTCATTTAATATCTTAATTTACCAAACTTTTATTTGGCAATGAACGCTCCGGTAGCAAAGCTATAACCTGCCTAATCTCGTTTTCCACATTTTTACTTTTACGCATCCCAGAATTATAAATATACATATGTATATTTTCACTTAAGTCACTTTAATTAATTTGCCGCTTTTTTCTTTAAATATGCTTTTTTTTAACTACTTATTTAGTAAACACTGCCGGCTACACATTTTGCGCACTTTCTATTTTTTATGCCTATGATTGGCTAACGCAACTTTTTAAATATATTAACAGTGCTACCATATATAAGAACTCTATATAATACCTCAAATTTAACTCCAGTTGAATTCAAACCTTGGAAAATCTGTTTGATCTCAATTTGGAAAAAAAGTTAGATATCCACAAATTATTTTTCCAAGATTGGTTAAAGGTTTGATTATGTATATTATATTTATAAATTTTGTTTATTTTTCTGTTGGCCTAGTAAATGTAATTTACAATTTTATTGAGCTCAAGGCCAGTTTATGGAAGATTTTTGTGAAAAAACAACAACAGTTTTTTAATGGTAGAACAATATGTAGCGTATTGGCTCTGCAACTCCGAGCTCCCAGGTTCAAAGCCTGGGAGAAGTGGTTATGAAAAATAAATTTAATTAATTTAATAAAAAAAAGTCTGATGAGGAAATGAGGCGATTTCCGAAATAGTACTATAACTTCTACCATTAAAAAACTGTTGTTGTTTTTTCACAAAAATCTTCCATAAACTGGCCTTGAGCTCAATAAAATTGTAAATTTATTAATTTTTGTAACATATTTTCTTAATATGTAGCTTTTTTTCATTTAATTTTTATAAGTAACACTTTTAGTTGTTTATTTGCCGTTGTCATTTTAATACAGACTGTTCTAAAACTACTACTGAAACGATAGAATTTATTTCATCAAACGTTTTCGTGAACTGATGATTATTTACAGTACAGCCACACATGACAGTCAACCGCAAATAAATAAATAAATAACACGTATGTATATAATACAACATTCGAGCTGCAAATGTTATCACTAAAATGTAAAAAGGAGTTGTAATATAAACTGCAAAAGGCCCACTGAGGTATACCCAAAAAGAACGCATTCTCCAATACAATTACAAAAAAACTAACTTAATTGTACGAGTATATTCACGTTATTCATATGGCATTGTTTGCGTTTAATAACAAGTTATTTATCCAACAAAAAATATTTGATTGAAAAGAGAAACTACATGTAGAATAACATACTAGAGAAGTCCGTGTAAAAGAAAGAGAACACTGCTAACTTGCACGGCGAATATGCGTTTTGATGCAAATTCTTTACATGTCACAATTT
The DNA here is from genome assembly GCA_963971545.1 of Philophylla caesio. NCBI lineage: Eukaryota > Metazoa > Arthropoda > Insecta > Diptera > Tephritidae > Philophylla > Philophylla caesio. The sequence goes on from OZ020607.1 coordinate 63,226,988, forward strand.
AGAGCAAGGCAAATTCAATAGGTAGATATGAGCTCTGTGTATTTTGTTTTTGCTTTTAAAAGCTCAAGTTCCAAAATATTTTATCAACTACCTTGTACTGAAAGCATTATTATCAAAACGAAATTCGAGATTTCGCAATTCAAATTACAATAAAATATTAAAAAAGTTCAAAAAAAAGTTTGTTGCGCTAATATATGTACATATGTAATACTCAAAGTGTATTTAACAAAGTGTGCTAAGTACTGACAGCTCCTGAATTCCGGAGCGTTATTATGTCAAACCTCATGAAATTTTGTAACCCATAAATGTTCTCAAAAATAAAAATGTATACAAAAAGTTTTATAGAAAAACCATACATATGTAAGTATGTATATACTTACGTATAGTTACATGTATAAATACAAAGCTTAAACAAAATTTTAGAAAATAATTTTAAATATAACGAAGAAATGGCATCGTGCATTTCGACGATGCCGATTTTTATGCTGGGAAATTCACAGTTTTTGCTAATCTTATGCAATATGTTTAGAAAACCTTTTTATAACAGTGAATGAAAGTGATGTTAACACAAGTAAAAATTGAAGTGAATATTTTTAGGAAAAGAGTACAGATGTACATATATTTGTCTAAGGAAGTCAAGAAACTATTTTTCAGGTGTAGGGTACACTTTAGAATTAAGTATTTGAATATACATCTAAACACCAAACACCTGGAAAAAAACTGTGCCAAAGTAAAAAATACTTAAAATTATTATTTAAAAAAATTGGTATTTATCCATTCCACAGACTAGGATTTAGTGTTTTTTGTTGACGTTTTAGCTATTTATTTGCGCATTTTTTGATTCTAAACTTTTTTGGTATTTTTCCGCCAATGTATATAAATAATTTTTTATGTAAATAATTTTTGAAAGATGCCGTTTTGACATAATAAGCATCCCGTCATTACTTATCACACATTGTTAAATACACATTGGTAATATTTATATATTGGCAGTATCAACAAATGCAGTTAACAAACATTACAGTACAGATATATATAATTAGAAAAGGAAAACCGAGTAAACGTATGTCAAAAATGACAATTGAATTCAAAAGAAAATCGCACAGATGCTTTTTATGTGAAAAACAAGAGATAAAGCAAAATATATAGCTTTGCATGCGTAAGTGTTTCGTTACAAGTGCATTACAAGAGTTTCACTGCACTATCTAAATATGTTGACAATGTTGTTCGCTATATCCGACTTTGTGGCATCAAAAATGCAAAAGAAAATAATATGCGCAATCTGTCAAGACCAATTGCTGGACGATGAAATGCCATCGCTCGTAGCACACATAAATATGGGACCATTTCTAACACCATCTAGAGACGTCTGCAATATTGGTATAGTATATTATTGTTGTTGGGGAGATACCACTATCATAATGCTCCTTTCCCTAACCCTGAAAAAGGTTCGGGACCTATAAACGAAATTGATGCCCCCTTTTTTGCGAGTTGTGGTTCTTACGTAGTTGTCCACTACTTTTTCATGTGATTTCAGTAAGAATGATGTGAGGCATATCGGCCTAAAGGATTTTGGATGAAGTGGGTCCTACTTTCCAACCTGTGGAATAAACACCACTTTTGCTTTTCTCCAGGTCCTGGGTATGTAACCCAGAGCCAAGCTGCTTCTGACTATTTTTATTAGTGGTCCAATGATAGGGTCTAGTCTCTGTATCATGGCTGGGAAGATTCTGTCTGGTTCGGGTGATTTGAATGGTTTAAAAGATATTGGCTCTGTACAGATCCTGTCCGCCATTTCCCAGTTACTCTTGCTTATTTTACCTTTATCCTCACCCGAATATCAAGGGTAACTTCATTCTGTCGCAGTAGCGGACCTCTCTATTGACTTGCCCCGGTGGTGCATGAGCGTCGTCTCCTGGCATGAAGCATGAGGCTATGACAGCTTCCTTCTGGGTCCCGTTGATATTGACCGGGACTTGGACTGCTACCAGATCCCTTGTCAGGAAATCTGAAAGCCAAAGGAATTTCAAACTTTTAGTTATCATTAGGCAAGATCTGGGATTTTCACACCTGGTGTCCGAAATTACCTGTATATTGCTTACCGCCAGGCCTTTAATTTTACCCCTGACGACCCAGGGTTGTTGGACCAACACTATTCCCAGTCTACTCCAGAGGGCAGTCCTGGCGGTTACTGCCGAGGCAGCTCTCGCGTGGTTCAGATTAATCTGCGCCACCCTAGTGCTGGTCTCTGACATCTTACAGCCGTTCCTCCACGTCCATCGTCAGAGTGTCCATATCTGACAGAACGGCCTTTTCGGACCTCGCATCTTGCTACTTCGATTGTAACCTTCCCTGTCACCTCCTCCGGTATCTTTGTGTCATCACCCGGATTCATCATAACTGCAGGTGCCTTCTTCTTCTCCGCACGCAATTTGTGAACGTTCACTGGTATGCTACCAAACCTGTAGCTTATGACACAGCAGATCGTCAGCAGTTTCCCGGCTTTCTCGTCCTTGCTCCTGAAGATCTTCCACAGGTTGGTGGGAAGACCCTCATTTTGGGCAACAAGGAGGTCGAGCAGTTTCTTTGTTTCCGCTCCCGCCGCCTTCGGAGGTTATGCTGTTACCATGTGTACGTTTGCTATATTATTCCCATCGCACGTAGACAACTGCGGCCCTTTCCAGCCTGGCAATTGAGGAGCCACTCAGCCGTGCCTGCATCGGAGCAATCAACCAGTATGAGACCTGGCCGAAAGTGGATACCGTCAAATTGGAGTCTGGTTCTCCAACCCTTCCGCATCTCTTCGACGATGGCATCCTCTATTGTCCCCAGCTCCTCACGAGTGAGTGCAACCTCTGGGAAGTCTTTCGCCAGAACAGCCAGCCCGTAGCACTCGGCGGCGCTAGCGTAGCTAAGAAGAGGCTTTCTGGTCACTGCCCTGGGTTTCGGTGTCACGCGTATGCCACCCTCGAACTTCGGTTTTCCTTTCGGTCTACCGTCTTCAGTTTGGCATCCTGAGGCGATAAACCTTCTTTAAGGTAGCGAAGGTACCATTTCCCACCAGCACCACTCAGACCTAATGCCTGTCGTACCTCGCTGAAATTCAGAGCTTGTCCGGATGACAGTCCAGCACTCGTCGAAGGCTGTGGTGTATTCTCCTCAGTTACCGTGGTAACCTCGGAACCCACACACCAGTGACTTTCCTTCCGTAAGGATGTCTCTGTCTTCGTCGCCTGTCTTTGTTTGTATAGTATAACATCAGAAAAAATTTTGAGACAATTACTGAACAAAAGCCCGGTCAAAACTGCAAAATTAGTTTTAGCACATGGCTATTGAAAATTTATTTAGCAATGAGGTACTGAACAATCACCGCACTCAGTTAATTAAAAAAGTTTATATTTTTATTTCGTTTGTTTTTTGATAGCGAAAAATCTACGGAACAGAAGGTTTAATAAGTGGCTTAGCCAAAAATTATTTGATGTGAGTGGGTTTACGGAGACTCATATTCAAAAAATTTTAAATGAATAACATTGCGAATTTTGTAAAGGGTTACTGTACTTAGTTAAAACTGAATATGTATGCACATGAATTAAATATTAATAAATAAAAAATTGCTAATCATTATAAATGAAATCGTTTTTGTTTGATTTCTAAGTAGATACGAAATAAAATTTTAATACTTCATCAGCTTACTTTATTTTGTATGAGTATACTTAGTCAAAAAAGGGTATAAGCCCCCCACAGTGAAGAAACCCTCTTCATATTTGTTTTAAGCACAACTGCAGATATGTCAAACTCGCTTTTATGTGTTTGTCACATGTATTCACAGATAGTAATTTATGTAAAATCCTTTGATTGCTGAATTTTTACAGATTGCGCAGATAGGTTACTGCCAATATATAAGTATTATATACATGGTTATACATACATATATAATCTATAATTCGTTGCTCACACTACCCTAACCTATTGCCGAAGAAACCGAGATTTTTTCTTGCGAATTGAAAGCAGATTTGAAATTTACAACAGAAAATTCCACTTGCATCGCAGGACCAAAGGACACAAAATGCAAAAATCTGTCGAAGGCAAACTCATTAAGTCTTTATTTGTTCCTAAGCAATAAACTTTTTAAAATGATGAACTAAATTGGCAACTAAAATTTGGAAAATTTGGAAAAAAAATTTTACTATGTAAGAACCGACCAAAGGTTTTTCAGAAAAATACGTAAACGAAGTATTTTTTACTACAGAATTGTTGAAGAAGGTATCTTCCTAAACGGTGTTACCGAACAGAGTTCCGCAACAACCGTGTTGCTCATTTGTTTCCATACAAAGTGTATTTCAAAATTTTAAATCAACGGAAAATTTTAGCCAATTTAAACATATAACAGCGTATAGGAACAAGAGGCGGACGGATTGGCAGAAATATAAGAACGCTCTCTCAGCCTCTTTGGCCAGGCCTATCGCAAACACCTGATGAAGCGAGTCCCTTTAACACGAAGGTCGTTTCTCTCGATGAGCTGGACTCACCGTCAAAAATAGATGAAGCAGTAGACCTTGTAACAAACGCTTTCAACTCTGCTTTCAGAATCTCCTGCCCTAAGACCCTACCAAAGGGTAAAAAGAAACCCCAGTGGTGGAATCTAGAGATTTCAGCACTCAGGAAAGAGAGCAGGCGACTCTTTAACCAAGCCAAGAGGACGGGTCTTTGGCAACCATACAAAGACGCCCTTAAAACTTTCAAGAAGGCCATTAAGACAGCACAACGTAAATCTTGGCAAAACTTCTGTAACAACATAGAAGAAAACTCCGAAGCCAACAGGCTAAGGAAGGTTCTCTCCAAAAGTGCTCCAACGATAAATTCTATTCAAAAACCAAACGGAGAATGGACATCTACAACCGACGAAATGCTGGAGCTACTAATGACCACCCACTTTCCCGGGTGCTCTGATGACTCCAACATCTTGCCAGGTCTGCAAGCCAACTCACTCTTAGGGAATACCGCAGAGATATAGTGAGCCACGACAATACCGTTATCGAACCTTACAAATATCCAGGACCAGACGGAATTTTTCCCGCACAACTGCAAGCGGCGAAGGACCTTCTTTGTCCACTGCTTACACAGATTTTTACAGCATGCCTTACCTTCACCCACATTCCTTATGAGTGGACGAAGGCGAAAGTCGTTTTTCTACCGAAGGGAGGCAGGGCCGGTCACGCAAAACCCAAGGACTTCAGGCCCATAAGCCTCACCTCATTCCTTATCAAACCCCTTGAGAGGCTCATAGATGAGCATCTTCGGGGAAATATTAGGAAAGACAAACTCTTCTCCAACCAGCATGCATACTCAAAGGGCAAATCCGTGGAGACTGCTCTCCATGACATCGTCTCAACGATTGAGAAAGGATTGGCCATAAAAGAGTTCACGCTGGGGATCTTTTTAGACATCGAGGGAGTTTTCTACAATGTCTATCCCGAAGCCGTTATCGAATCAATCCGTATGATGGGGATACAGCAGGGACTGGTGGACTTTGTGGGGCTCCTACTCAGGAAAAGATCGATCTTCTCAACAATAGGGGACAGCTCTAAATCCAAACATGTGGCTAGAGGTACACCCCAGGGAGGTGTTCTGTCACCTTACTGTAAACGACTTACTCTTAAACCTCAAGAACACCGGCGCTTGGAATGTCTGGATCCACTATAGGGAAGGTGCCTCTTTGCTGGATGTGCTAAACATACATATGTAAGCCTAACATTACTGCAGTATAGGAGATGCGATGGACGGGGCATGCATGCAACAAATATGCGACGTGTACTACAGCTGGGTTGGGCGAAGACTCCGAGACTTTGTCTCCAGGTTAACTCCCATCAGTAAAGAAATTAAGCAAAATTTAACAAAGTCAGTTCGATTTGTGCGCATGCCCCAACTAAGGAAACGGCTGATAAGATAAACCCCACGTTGTAAAAATTGTTATGGGATAATTTTACGGAAAGGTGAGCAAATAAGGCATATTTGGTAAAACAACAGGACAATTCATCTTTCATGTGATTACTCCTGCAACGAAGAGAAGCTGATCGACTTTGCCGCGGCACGAAAAAATGCAGTAAGTAGTACCAGATTCCCACATCGAAGCATCCACCAACTCAATTGGGCGTCACTTGATAAAAAAAAACGCGAAACCCAATTGTTATAGGCACGAGAAAAGCTTCGAGCTTGATGTTCCTTGCATCCGAGAAAAGTGCTACATTAGGATCGGTAGGCAATTAAAAAACAGAGCCCTTTTTCGGCGAACGAAAATCTCACTCTACCCATGTCCGTTTTTTTTATATGCGTGAAGCGTGAGGGGCTTTTCAAAGAAATGGGCCAGAAGGAGTTGTCTTCACTAAGCGTAAGAAACTGGCGAGGTTTTTTGGACTCGACTCAATCCGACAAACGATTGCAGTGTCATAAAAGAAGAACCCTTCTGCGTAAAAAATTTAAGAGAATAAACGATTGAGTGGTTGATCGGAATAATGTTTGTTCTGAAAGCGTCAACAAATGCCGTGTTTTCTTATTTTAAACCTGAGTTTCAGGTATGTTCAATTTAGGTAGGCCGCCGTTACTATTGTGGGCGGTAACGAGCCGAGCCGACAAGGGTAGAATTTTATCTAAGTCCACCAAGGGATGTTCAATATTAGGAGTGTTTTATTGTAAGAACTGTCAGTTTAAATTCAATTTATTTCATAAAAATGTAAGAAATGGAAGTAAAGGGTGTTTTTTTTTAGACGTGTGGTTTTCAGTGAGGCGATACTTTTTACGGAGTTGGTCTTTTTGACAGCTGTTACTTGATTAATACTCAGTTTGGTTTGCCATTTCAATACGCCTTGGAATAGAATATTCGGCGCGTTATTTATTTATTTCGGTAATCTACGTATATACACAATGTTACTTACATACTACTTAAAGATAAATGATTATAATATCACTTCATTTAAGATTGATTTGAAAACGGACTTGGATTAAGAAAAATCTTTGTTTAACGAAATTGGCAGATTATTGAAATCATTCAAGGCTCTAAAAATGGGAATGTTGGAAGCATAGACAGTTCGGACTCGCTCTGTGTAAAAAATATCACAATTACGAAGGCTCCTTTAAGGGACGTGAAAACAAATGAGCTCGAGGACGTAGGGTGAGTCATCACACCGGTAATAATGTCAAAGACAAAAGTGAGCGAAATAATGGTTCCTCTATTTTGTAGAGATGTGAAATTAATTACCGCACACCTAGCACTATAAGGTGGAATTATATAATATATAATTTTGGCGCGTACACTATATAGCTCAGTGTTTGGCCGAGCTTCTCCTACCATTTGTGGTGTGCGTCTTTATATTATACCACAAATGGAGCGACCTACAGTTTTGTGCCGACTCCGAACGGCAGATGTATTTAATGAGAAGCTTTTTCATGGCAGAAATACCCTCGGAGGTTTGCCATTGCCTGCCGAGGGGGAATTGCGTCGGTAAAATTTAGAGATCGTAGGATAAAAGTTTTTTGGACCCGATCGATCCTATTAATATTACATACATGATAAGGTCTCCAGAAAAAAGAAGCATATTCCAGCTTGGAACGTACGAGTGACGTAAACAAAAGCTTAAGGGTATAGGGATCACTAAAGTCCAAATCGACGGATGAAAGCTAGCACTGAATACGACTTAGCAATTGTGTAATTGAGATGACTATTAAATAAAAATTTCGAGTCAAAAACTACCCCTAGATTAGTTACCTCTTGAAGGGTGGATAATCGTGTACCGTCAATATGGTAAGACGTGGGGATAAGGCAGCGCGACTTGGAGACGGACAAATAAAAACACTTTTTTATATTTAACTGCAGACCATTTGTGCCACACCAAACTGAGACATTATCCAAGTCTGATTGGATCTTTGCGGAGTCAGAAAAATTTGAAATAGTGGAGAAAATCTTCAGCATATAAAAGAAAATTAGAGTTTGTAAAACAGGTCGAAATGTCATTGGTAAAAATTACAAATAGCAAAGGGCCTAGTATGCAGCCTTGTGGTACACCAGACGACGCTACGAAAGATTTTAAATGCATATTGTCAACTATAACTGCACAATTGCGATAATGAAGGTAGGATTTTTCCAAGGTAAAAATATTGAATGAAATCCCAAACTAGCGAATTTAGAAATCAAAAGTGTGTCAACTTGAAGGTGGTCACTGAAAGCCGACAAACAATATTCAGAAAATATTGATAAATTAGTGACTGTGGTTCTACCAGACACGAAATCATGCTGTAAAAGGGGGTTTGCTAAGGACAAACAATTCTTAAGAAACATCCGTTTGCAAAGACATTTAAATAATAATTTAAGAGATAGGGAAAGCTTCCCAAATTAACTAAATAATCCACGGTTGGAAAAGAACCTCTCAAAGTTTCCATCTGCGAGATAAAATTAGAATGGAAAAAGTCATCAAAAAGGTTTGCAGCCTCAGCCAGTGAAGAAGCATTTGTGCCAATATAAAAAACATCCGCGGGTATACTGGAGTTTTTTTTTTTTGATTTAACATAGTTCCAAAAAGATTTAGGATTCACTTTGATATCCGACTCGAAATTTCGTACATATCTTCTCTGGAGACTTTTAGCTAATGAATTAAACATTCTAGAGTAGCAAAGATATTTAACTTTATACTCTATCTATCTTTTATTACTATCATAGCTACGGACAAGATCGACAATATTGTCTACATGCAGTTTGTACAGGGATTCCGCATTGGTCCAGCAGGGGGTCAGTATTGCTCATACTTATAAACCATGAGCGAAACCGACGGTGAACAGCAATCAGAACTCTTTCACCTCTCGAGAGTCCTACTTTCGAAAAGTCACGATCTTTGCGGTTAACGTTATACATATTGGTGTCGAAGAATTCACAATCATTAAATTCCATGTTCAGCCAAGTTTCAATGAGGTCAAGGATATCATTGTCAGAATGTGAACTCATATTGAAAAGAGTCTTGGATTTAGTTCGCAGGCCAGATACATTTCGAAAGTATATTCTTAAATTCTTCTTAAGACAATTAAATTGAGCATAAGATTTAGTTTAGTTGCGGCGCGCCGACATTTTGAAAACAACGAAATGGCCGTATCTTAACATTCGTAGGCCAGATAGTCGCATACAGCACTTTGTTGTAGAAACCCTCAGTAACTCCTAATTTAAAGTTTACTTTCCTCAAATGTATCTCTATCTTGCATGTTTACCACTCATATTTTAAAATTTTGACCTTAAAAACTCTTCAACAAAAATTTTCTATTTATCCAAATTCTATTCAGCTGTTTTCTTGCTTGCAAATTTGTCCAGCAAGAATTTGCAACTTCCCCTCAAAATGAAATGTCATTTTGAGGTCTCAATTTAAATTTCCTTGCAAATTTTGTGGTCACCGCGAACGCGATTAGACAAAATCGTGATATTTTCTAACTATTCGTAACAATTATTAACACCGCATATAGAGGAGTTATCACTTAGCAGTATGTAGTTACGCAGGAGCGTAAGTCATTTAGCTCTGCCTTGAGAGAAGCAATCGCAGAATCTTTTACAGGCAAGATTCGCTGAATAGAAATGAGACCAGAATGCAAGAAAACTACATTACTATTTAAAAGACTGAAGAATTATATTTACGGCATAGACCGTCCGTTTATTGACATTAAGAATTGACATTAAATTATTTCTTACATCAAATTATTTCTTACATCAAATTTAAGCTACGAAGTCACGTTGCATTGGCAGGTACATACATCGAAATCGTTGTTGTTGTTGTAGTAGCAGCGCTGGCATTCCCATTGCGGATGCGCGTGTGGAGTCGTTTGCCCGTGGGATAGCTACCACAGTCCGAGTCGCATGCTTATGTTAGCATTCATGTGTTATTTATTTGTGAGAAGCTATGACAGCCAATTTCGGCGTATGTCGCGTTAACTCCTCCCCCTTTAAAGCATGCAGCGTCCTCGTTGGATGCCATGGTAATAGAGTCGGTCGAAGGAGTTGTTCTCTTCATTGGCGTCGGCTGATTATCTTCTGACCCGCTTGAGGTTACTTGGATTTGGATCTTTGTTTTTCTATTTAGAATAACTTTCCTTGTTGCCAATACTATCAGGACAATGAATGATAGCATTATTATCGAAGATACTGTAAAGATGCTAGTCTTGTATTTCGTTTTAATGACTTTAATTTGACGAATATTTGTAACATTCAGCTCCCTTAAATATTGGAGTGAAAGGACTTCTTCAAGGGTTGTTGTGGAATTTCCCGATTTAATGATTGATGGTAATGGCTTTGCAAAAGGCTGATTCCTATTTATATAAGTTTTCTGCTGAATCGTTATGCTTGAGTTGTCGTACTTTATCAAAAATGTACCATTTAAGTTGAGGACATCTTTGTCTATTTCTAAGGATCCATTGTATCCATTAATGAAAAAAAAGGCCGGGTGTAATTTCTTCAGTTGTCGGGATGTGGTGACCATTGGCTACTGCACAGTTGGATGAGTAGCCCTTTAGTAGATTTGGTATGCAACTACTACCTGTGACTTCCTCTATATCATCTTGTTTACATACCATTAAATTGCTGAAATTTTTACAACTAAACCGAAAACTTTCTGATTATAATTATTAAGTTTTCGTAATCTAATTTGATTATTTTATTTCCAGTTTTTACTTACAAAAGATTTACATGATTCCTTACTTATTAAGGGAAATCTAACAATATAAACAACTGACGACAAGTTAGATGCTATATTAACATCACTAAACTCAATGGTTTCTACCAAATTTAGATAAGGCATATTCTGTTTTTCTAATGTTTCTTTAATTACAATTAGTTCTTCATTTGTTTAAAATAATGTTTGAATTATGCGTTAAGTTATTAATTTTATCTATTATCGATTTGTTGATGATTATTTGTTGATTGTTATTAATTAAAAGGTTATTCATTTTGTTACTTATTATTTTTAAATATTCATGATCGGGGGATCCAGCAAGCCATATACAGGCTGTGCCGAGGAACTCTATTGCTCTCTTGGTTTTTCTGGGTTTAAGTTAGGATAAAAGGGATCGGATTGCTTTTTCTTCTTGGGATAGGAATGGATAGTTCCCGTTCTTCTTCGTCACGTCATGTTCTATTGTCAAATGTATTTGATCGAGGATATAGTCATATTGGTCGAGATCAATAGTATGTATTAGTCTGAATGTTCCAGTGTGAACTTTCACAGTGCCCATCTCTAGGGTTACTATGTGGCTGTTGGTGTAGTCCAAAATTTGCGTTATTTTGAAAGTTTGTCAATTGCGGTGAGCACAATTTTATTATTAGTAAGGTAAAGATCCAAATGAACAAGTTGACCGGGATAATTTGGAATTAGGGTAGGTTTTAACACTGGGTTTACAGGGTGTCTATCGTACTTGTTTTCTAGGCAAATTTTGCATTGCTTACAAATTTTTTTTATTTTGGCGTTTATTTGTGGGAAGTAACATCTTTCTAAAAGCTGGGCTTTATTTTCTGTTGAACTACGGTGGGCCCTATTATGTTCATTCATGATTTCTGTCTCTTGTTCTGATTCGCTAATAATATCTTTAATGAATTTCCTAGTATAGCGTACTTTGTACCTAGTGAAGTGGACTTGGTAAATGGTTTGGATTTTCCCGAGTATATCGTCTTCAGTTTTGATGCAATTGGTAACTGAGGGATTTATACTTTTTTTTTTATAGTACGGTAAGGTTTTCCTCAGTGAATTCACTTTCAATTATAATGTGTCTATGAAAGGTAGGAAATATGATTTGGAATTGATATGAAGGAGTTTGGCCTGTAGAAATAAAAAGTTGATTTTGATTGATGGGTGCATCGGTGAACGGTATTAAGGTTTGTGCCGAACTCTCGTCACTGTGTTGTGTTACTGTCATAGAATTTATTTGCTGTGGTGGCCCGGATAATGCATTTGCTACCACATTTGTGCTACAAGGTTTGTACTTAATTTGATAGTTGTACTCTTCTAATACCGCTTTTCATCTTTTTAATTTACTGTTAGTGTTTCTATTGCTGAGTGCGTATGTCAAGGGTTGATGATCCGTGAAGATTTGTATAGCGCTAGAGCCATAGAGATAGTTTCTCAATGATTTTAAATAATCTGGATATTGTAACATAACGTCAGGGGAGAATAGTGAATTCTTTAATTAGTTAAATGCTTCTATTGCTTTTTGATCAAAAGTTATTTTAATTTTAGAAGAATGCGAAACACCGGTTGGGGCATGTAAGCAAGGTTTGGATAAAACTGTTGTACTGGATACTGCTGTTTCCTTGTTGGAAGTGTAGGTTGGTTGCCGAAGGCATGCTGTGTCCTGAAATTTTGATTTTGTAATTTCATGCACAACTGGAGTGCTTGGGGTAGGTCAGTAGGCTCTTTACTTCCAAGTAATTTTGGAAGCTCGCCATTAACACCTCTAACAAATGTATCCAATGCTTTGTCACGGTAGGTTTTTGTAAGTATTTGTAAAGATTCTTGTCCTATTTCAAGGCAGGCAATTTTATTCAGTATTAAAGAAAGATGTGAAAATACATCTTGATAAAATTCGTTTATTGATTTGTTGCCTAGGAAAAGGGATGACATTTGGTACTCTAGAGTACTGAAGTCCCTTTCGTCGGCATAGTGGGTGTTGAGGCATTTGGAAATTACTTCCCAATTAAGAGGAGTATTATAAGTTTCTAAGGCAACGTCAGCGTTCCCCGTTATTTTATTCCTTATGACATTTAAAATGCCGAAATAACGAGGAGTGCCTCTTTCGACTTCGTATAGTCTTAGAATTCTTTCAACGCTCTTTTTCCAAGATGCAAATTATTTGGGGTCACCCGAAAAGTCTCTTAAGCACCTCACAACGTCTGGTACTCTGTCAAGTCCTGTCAAGTTCCCTGTGTGTTTAGGATCAATTACTTGATCTGTTATCAATTCGCGCGCTGGGTGAATAATATTTTGTATTAGGGCAGGTGCTTCTACTGAAATCACCAGAGTACCTATATTGCGAATAATATTCGATAATTCTGGGGTTACCTGGGAATTGCTGGGTGGTGGTACGGTTGTTTCTTTCGGATTTACGCTAATAGCATTCACTTCTAGTTTCTTAATTTTATTGTTTTAACCAAATCAAAATTAAATATTTCACTTAAGGATTTCCTGCAGATTTAAACTAATAACATTCACTTCTAGTTTCTTAATCAAATCAAAACTTAATGTTTCACTTCAAAATTTCTTGCAGATGTAAACTAATAACATTCACTTCTAGTTTTTTAATTTTATTTTTTTAATCAAATCAAAATTAAAAGTTTCACTTTAAAAAAAAATTTCGGATTTTACACTAATAGAAAATTTACAAATTTCTTAATTATATTTCCTTTCGCTAGAATCCAACGGCGCATTGGATAGTCCTTTTTTCTCTTCTTTTATAGGCTACTAGGCGTCCAGCGTTGCGCACTCTTCGTTGGGTGCGGGCTTTCTTCCACCGAAGTTATCCCTGGTTATTGCTGGTCACGTCCTTGTGGTGCTCCTTGAGGACCTCCTGTTTCAGCCGCTTTAACGATTTACTACACAAGCGAGGCACTGCTTTAGGGCCTTTTACTCTAACGGGATTCCGGACGCGACTGGCTCGTTGGGCGCCAGATAACTACAATACTATTTCAAAGACTGAAGAATTATATTTACGGCAGTAGACCGTCCGTTTATTGCAAAACCAAATGAGGAATTGACATCAAATTATTTCTTACATCAAATTTAAGCTACGAAGTCACGTTGCATTGGCAGGTACATACATCGAAGTCGTTGTTGTTGTTGGAGTAGCAGCGCTGACATTCCCATGCAGCGGAGACTCAGTGTCAGCGTTTATTGCGGATGCGCGTCTGGAGTCGTTTGCCCGTGGGATAGCTACCACAGTCCGAGTCGCATGCTTATGTTAGCATTCATGTGTTATTTATTTGTGAGAAGCTATGACAGCCAATTTCTGCGTATGTCGCGTTAACTTGCATACCATCAATTTTCTCCAAAAGTTTATTGTTTACTTAACACTGAGCAATGTAATAGGTTTTTGTAGGTTTGGGTTACTATGGGTGTTAGTAGATGTAGCACTTTGTCTTCCTTCCGAAATAAGAGAAGACGGAGTAAGTAAGCGAATTGAGCTGCGTCGCACAGTCGCGCAAACTTTACAAAAAAAGCATTTGTTAGAGTTGGCAAGAAACTCAGCATCTGCAGGCTTTATACCAACAGAAACCAAGTGGAACAGTTCATTGCACTTAGCACACTGAATCTTTGGTTGAGATCAACCTTTTGATCACAAATGCAAGGCAGTTTGAATTATTATCAAATACTTGATGTTTCAAAAGTAAAAGTTTATAACTTCTACCGCTTTGGGTGTTGTTTTTTTTTCTCTATAAATTTTCCAATAAAAATTGGCCTTTAGCTCATTAAAAACAAATAATGAAGTAAATATATATGTATTGCATGCGTGTACAAGTATATAAGTTTAGCAAAAAAGGTGTGATTTTAATGTGCTCAGAACTTTAAATGAAAAAGTTTATTCCATGTAAAAAAAAAATTGAGCGAATGTATTTGTTTGTAAACAATCCATTAAGGAGGTTACAAAAGATTTTTTATTTTTCTGGCTACAATAAACATGCAATTTCTCGACAAAGAAGGAAGAAAAAGCACAAAACTTTTTATTCTCTCTAAATAAGTAGTCAAACCTTTTAAATGATAGTGGTCATTTAAAGTCGATCATTGAAGTCACAGTGGCGCAATGCAATTGCAATCTAATACTTACCTTCAACGCCACATATGCGCATGTGTAGATATGTTTGTATGTACGTATATGTAGTCTGCATATCAGCGAGTAGTGTCGAGGGTCAAATGCATTTTAATATTAAATACATGTTGTCACCGTCATAGATGCCAACATCTTCATCCCTATTGACGCCCCGAACCTCCACTTGCGGCACGCTTTGTAGTGGGTCGTTGCTTCGACTATACAAAAACATAAGCTTCGTAAAAAAATACGACAACAAGCGAATGGAACCTGAAATAAAATTACTTGAAAATTTTTCAATAACAGCAATAAATCAGGCGAGTGGACGCTATGGGAGCGGCTATAAATTACCGACGTTGAGCTCAGACTGTGGATGGTAGCGTTGTTTTGCTGTCGACCTTTTTATGGTTGCTGTAGTTGTAAGGTCAGTTCGTGTTGTTGGAATTCTTTTGTGGATCAATCCAGAGTTCTGGTGGATAAAAACACATATGTATATACATAGATGCCCTGTCGGAAATCAAAGTACTTTGTCTCCAGGTTAACTCCCATCAGTAAAGAAATTAAGCAAAATTTAACAAAGTCAGTTCGATTTGTGCGCATGCCCCAACTAAGGAAACGGCTGATAAGATAAACCCCACGTTGTAAAAATTGTTATGGGATAATTTTACGGAAAGGTGAGCAAATAAGGCATATTTGGTAAAACAACAGGACAATTCATCTTTCATGTGATTACTCCTGCAACGAAGAGAAGCTGATCGACTTTGCCGCGGCACGAAAAAATGCAGTAAGTAGTACCAGATTCCCACATCGAAGCATCCACCAACTCAATTGGGCGTCACTTGATAAAAAAAAACGCGAAACCCAATTGTTATAGGCACGAGAAAAGCTTCGAGCTTGATGTTCCTTGCATCCGAGAAAAGTGCTACATTAGGATCGGTAGGCAATTAAAAAACAGAGCCCTTTTTCGGCGAACGAAAATCTCACTCTACCCATGTCCGTTTTTTTTATATGCGTGAAGCGTGAGGGGCTTTTCAAAGAAATGGGCCAGAAGGAGTTGTCTTCACTAAGCGTAAGAAACTGGCGAGGTTTTTTGGACTCGACTCAATCCGACAAACGATTGCAGTGTCATAAAAGAAGAACCCTTCTGCGTAAAAAATTTAAGAGAATAAACGATTGAGTGGTTGATCGGAATAATGTTTGTTCTGAAAGCGTCAACAAATGCCGTGTTTTCTTATTTTAAACCTGAGTTTCAGGTATGTTCAATTTAGGTAGGCCGCCGTTACTATTGTGGGCGGTAACGAGCCGAGCCGACAAGGGTAGAATTTTATCTAAGTCCACCAAGGGATGTTCAATATTAGGAGTGTTTTATTGTAAGAACTGTCAGTTTAAATTCAATTTATTTCATAAAAATGTAAGAAATGGAAGTAAAGGGTGTTTTTTTTTAGACGTGTGGTTTTCAGTGAGGCGATACTTTTTACGGAGTTGGTCTTTTTGACAGCTGTTACTTGATTAATACTCAGTTTGGTTTGCCATTTCAATACGCCTTGGAATAGAATATTCGGCGCGTTATTTATTTATTTCGGTAATCTACGTATATACACAATGTTACTTACATACTACTTAAAGATAAATGATTATAATATCACTTCATTTAAGATTGATTTGAAAACGGACTTGGATTAAGAAAAATCTTTGTTTAACGAAATTGGCAGATTATTGAAATCATTCAAGGCTCTAAAAATGGGAATGTTGGAAGCATAGACAGTTCGGACTCGCTCTGTGTAAAAAATATCACAATTACGAAGGCTCCTTTAAGGGACGTGAAAACAAATGAGCTCGAGGACGTAGGGTGAGTCATCACACCGGTAATAATGTCAAAGACAAAAGTGAGCGAAATAATGGTTCCTCTATTTTGTAGAGATGTGAAATTAATTACCGCACACCTAGCACTATAAGGTGGAATTATATAATATATAATTTTGGCGCGTACACTATATAGCTCAGTGTTTGGCCGAGCTTCTCCTACCATTTGTGGTGTGCGTCTTTATATTATACCACAAATGGAGCGACCTACAGTTTTGTGCCGACTCCGAACGGCAGATGTATTTAATGAGAAGCTTTTTCATGGCAGAAATACCCTCGGAGGTTTGCCATTGCCTGCCGAGGGGGAATTGCGTCGGTAAAATTTAGAGATCGTAGGATAAAAGTTTTTTGGACCCGATCGATCCTATTAATATTACATACATGATAAGGTCTCCAGAAAAAAGAAGCATATTCCAGCTTGGAACGTACGAGTGACGTAAACAAAATCTTAAGGGTATAGGGATCACTAAAGTCCAAATCGACGGATGAAAGCTAGCACTGAATACGACTTAGCAATTGTGTAATTGAGATGACTATTAAATAAAAATTTCGAGTCAAAAACTACCCCTAGATTAGTTACCTCTTGAAGGGTGGATAATCGTGTACCGTCAATATGGTAAGACGTGGGGATAAGGCAGCGCGACTTGGAGACGGACAAATAAAAACACTTTTTTATATTTAACTGCAGACCATTTGTGCCACACCAAACTGAGACATTATCCAAGTCTGATTGGATCTTTGCGGAGTCAGAAAAATTTGAAATAGTGGAGAAAATCTTCAGCATATAAAAGAAAATTAGAGTTTGTAAAACAGGTCGAAATGTCATTGGTAAAAATTACAAATAGCAAAGGGCCTAGTATGCAGCCTTGTGGTACACCAGACGACGCTACGAAAGATTTTAAATGCATATTGTCAACTATAACTGCACAATTGCGATAATGAAGGTAGGATTTTTCCAAGGTAAAAATATTGAATGAAATCCCAAACTAGCGAATTTAGAAATCAAAAGTGTGTCAACTTGAAGGTGGTCACTGAAAGCCGACAAACAATATTCAGAAAATATTGATAAATTAGTGACTGTGGTTCTACCAGACACGAAATCATGCTGTAAAAGGGGGTTTGCTAAGGACAAACAATTCTTAAGAAACATCCGTTTGCAAAGACATTTAAATAATAATTTAAGAGATAGGGAAAGCTTCCCAAATTAACTAAATAATCCACGGTTGGAAAAGAACCTCTCAAAGTTTCCATCTGCGAGATAAAATTAGAATGGAAAAAGTCATCAAAAAGGTTTGCAGCCTCAGCCAGTGAAGAAGCATTTGTGCCAATATAAAAAACATCCGCGGGTATACTGGAGTTTTTTTTTTTTGATTTAACATAGTTCCAAAAAGATTTAGGATTCACTTTGATATCCGACTCGAAATTTCGTACATATCTTCTCTGGAGACTTTTAGCTAATGAATTAAACATTCTAGAGTAGCAAAGATATTTAACTTTATACTCTATCTATCTTTTATTACTATCATAGCTACGGACAAGATCGACAATATTGTCTACATGCAGTTTGTACAGGGATTCCGCATTGGTCCAGCAGGGGGTCAGTATTGCTCATACTTATAAACGATGAGCGAAACCGACGGTGAACAGCAATCAGAACTCTTTCACCTCTCGAGAGTCCTACTTTCGAAAAGTCACGATCTTTGCGGTTAACGTTATACATATTGGTGTCGAAGAATTCACAATCATTAAATTCCATGTTCAGCCAAGTTTCAATGAGGTCAAGGATATCATTGTCAGAATGTGAACTCATATTGAAAAGAGTCTTGGATTTAGTTCGCAGGCCAGATACATTTCGAAAGTATATTCTTAAATTCTTCTTAAGACAATTAAATTGAGCATAAGATTTAGTTTAGTTGCGGCGCGCCGACATTTTGAAAACAACGAAATGGCCGTATCTTAACATTCGTAGGCCAGATAGTCGCATACAGCACTTTGTTGTAGAAACCCTCAGTAACTCCTAATTTAAAGTTTACTTTCCTCAAATGTATCTCTATCTTGCATGTTTACCACTCATATTTTAAAATTTTGACCTTAAAAACTCTTCAACAAAAATTTTCTATTTATCCAAATTCTATTCAGCTGTTTTCTTGCTTGCAAATTTGTCCAGCAAGAATTTGCAACTTCCCCTCAAAATGAAATGTCATTTTGAGGTCTCAATTTAAATTTCCTTGCAAATTTTGTGGTCACCGCGAACGCGATTAGACAAAATCGTGATATTTTCTAACTATTCGTAACAATTATTAACACCGCATATAGAGGAGTTATCACTTAGCAGTATGTAGTTACGCAGGAGCGTAAGTCATTTAGCTCTGCCTTGAGAGAAGCAATCGCAGAATCTTTTACAGGCAAGATTCGCTGAATAGAAATGAGACCAGAATGCAAGAAAACTACATTACTATTTAAAAGACTGAAGAATTATATTTACGGCATAGACCGTCCGTTTATTGACATTAAGAATTGACATTAAATTATTTCTTACATCAAATTATTTCTTACATCAAATTTAAGCTACGAAGTCACGTTGCATTGGCAGGTACATACATCGAAATCGTTGTTGTTGTTGTAGTAGCAGCGCTGGCATTCCCATTGCGGATGCGCGTGTGGAGTCGTTTGCCCGTGGGATAGCTACCACAGTCCGAGTCGCATGCTTATGTTAGCATTCATGTGTTATTTATTTGTGAGAAGCTATGACAGCCAATTTCGGCGTATGTCGCGTTAACTCCTCCCCCTTTAAAGCATGCAGCGTCCTCGTTGGATGCCATGGTAATAGAGTCGGTCGAAGGAGTTGTTCTCTTCATTGGCGTCGGCTGATTATCTTCTGACCCGCTTGAGGTTACTTGGATTTGGATCTTTGTTTTTCTATTTAGAATAACTTTCCTTGTTGCCAATACTATCAGGACAATGAATGATAGCATTATTATCGAAGATACTGTAAAGATGCTAGTCTTGTATTTCGTTTTAATGACTTTAATTTGACGAATATTTGTAACATTCAGCTCCCTTAAATATTGGAGTGAAAGGACTTCTTCAAGGGTTGTTGTGGAATTTCCCGATTTAATGATTGATGGTAATGGCTTTGCAAAAGGCTGATTCCTATTTATATAAGTTTTCTGCTGAATCGTTATGCTTGAGTTGTCGTACTTTATCAAAAATGTACCATTTAAGTTGAGGACATCTTTGTCTATTTCTAAGGATCCATTGTATCCATTAATGAAAAAAAAGGCCGGGTGTAATTTCTTCAGTTGTCGGGATGTGGTGACCATTGGCTACTGCACAGTTGGATGAGTAGCCCTTTAGTAGATTTGGTATGCAACTACTACCTGTGACTTCCTCTATATCATCTTGTTTACATACCATTAAATTGCTGAAATTTTTACAACTAAACCGAAAACTTTCTGATTATAATTATTAAGTTTTCGTAATCTAATTTGATTATTTTATTTCCAGTTTTTACTTACAAAAGATTTACATGATTCCTTACTTATTAAGGGAAATCTAACAATATAAACAACTGACGACAAGTTAGATGCTATATTAACATCACTAAACTCAATGGTTTCTACCAAATTTAGATAAGGCATATTCTGTTTTTCTAATGTTTCTTTAATTACAATTAGTTCTTCATTTGTTTAAAATAATGTTTGAATTATGCGTTAAGTTATTAATTTTATCTATTATCGATTTGTTGATGATTATTTGTTGATTGTTATTAATTAAAAGGTTATTCATTTTGTTACTTATTATTTTTAAATATTCATGATCGGGGGATCCAGCAAGCCATATACAGGCTGTGCCGAGGAACTCTATTGCTCTCTTGGTTTTTCTGGGTTTAAGTTAGGATAAAAGGGATCGGATTGCTTTTTCTTCTTGGGATAGGAATGGATAGTTCCCGTTCTTCTTCGTCACGTCATGTTCTATTGTCAAATGTATTTGATCGAGGATATAGTCATATTGGTCGAGATCAATAGTATGTATTAGTCTGAATGTTCCAGTGTGAACTTTCACAGTGCCCATCTCTAGGGTTACTATGTGGCTGTTGGTGTAGTCCAAAATTTGCGTTATTTTGAAAGTTTGTCAATTGCGGTGAGCACAATTTTATTATTAGTAAGGTAAAGATCCAAATGAACAAGTTGACCGGGATAATTTGGAATTAGGGTAGGTTTTAACACTGGGTTTACAGGGTGTCTATCGTACTTGTTTTCTAGGCAAATTTTGCATTGCTTACAAATTTTTTTTATTTTGGCGTTTATTTGTGGGAAGTAACATCTTTCTAAAAGCTGGGCTTTATTTTCTGTTGAACTACGGTGGGCCCTATTATGTTCATTCATGATTTCTGTCTCTTGTTCTGATTCGCTAATAATATCTTTAATGAATTTCCTAGTATAGCGTACTTTGTACCTAGTGAAGTGGACTTGGTAAATGGTTTGGATTTTCCCGAGTATATCGTCTTCAGTTTTGATGCAATTGGTAACTGAGGGATTTATACTTTTTTTTTTATAGTACGGTAAGGTTTTCCTCAGTGAATTCACTTTCAATTATAATGTGTCTATGAAAGGTAGGAAATATGATTTGGAATTGATATGAAGGAGTTTGGCCTGTAGAAATAAAAAGTTGATTTTGATTGATGGGTGCATCGGTGAACGGTATTAAGGTTTGTGCCGAACTCTCGTCACTGTGTTGTGTTACTGTCATAGAATTTATTTGCTGTGGTGGCCCGGATAATGCATTTGCTACCACATTTGTGCTACAAGGTTTGTACTTAATTTGATAGTTGTACTCTTCTAATACCGCTTTTCATCTTTTTAATTTACTGTTAGTGTTTCTATTGCTGAGTGCGTATGTCAAGGGTTGATGATCCGTGAAGATTTGTATAGCGCTAGAGCCATAGAGATAGTTTCTCAATGATTTTAAATAATCTGGATATTGTAACATAACGTCAGGGGAGAATAGTGAATTCTTTAATTAGTTAAATGCTTCTATTGCTTTTTGATCAAAAGTTATTTTAATTTTAGAAGAATGCGAAACACCGGTTGGGGCATGTAAGCAAGGTTTGGATAAAACTGTTGTACTGGATACTGCTGTTTCCTTGTTGGAAGTGTAGGTTGGTTGCCGAAGGCATGCTGTGTCCTGAAATTTTGATTTTGTAATTTCATGCACAACTGGAGTGCTTGGGGTAGGTCAGTAGGCTCTTTACTTCCAAGTAATTTTGGAAGCTCGCCATTAACACCTCTAACAAATGTATCCAATGCTTTGTCACGGTAGGTTTTTGTAAGTATTTGTAAAGATTCTTGTCCTATTTCAAGGCAGGCAATTTTATTCAGTATTAAAGAAAGATGTGAAAATACATCTTGATAAAATTCGTTTATTGATTTGTTGCCTAGGAAAAGGGATGACATTTGGTACTCTAGAGTACTGAAGTCCCTTTCGTCGGCATAGTGGGTGTTGAGGCATTTGGAAATTACTTCCCAATTAAGAGGAGTATTATAAGTTTCTAAGGCAACGTCAGCGTTCCCCGTTATTTTATTCCTTATGACATTTAAAATGCCGAAATAACGAGGAGTGCCTCTTTCGACTTCGTATAGTCTTAGAATTCTTTCAACGCTCTTTTTCCAAGATGCAAATTATTTGGGGTCACCCGAAAAGTCTCTTAAGCACCTCACAACGTCTGGTACTCTGTCAAGTCCTGTCAAGTTCCCTGTGTGTTTAGGATCAATTACTTGATCTGTTATCAATTCGCGCGCTGGGTGAATAATATTTTGTATTAGGGCAGGTGCTTCTACTGAAATCACCAGAGTACCTATATTGCGAATAATATTCGATAATTCTGGGGTTACCTGGGAATTGCTGGGTGGTGGTACGGTTGTTTCTTTCGGATTTACGCTAATAGCATTCACTTCTAGTTTCTTAATTTTATTGTTTTAACCAAATCAAAATTAAATATTTCACTTAAGGATTTCCTGCAGATTTAAACTAATAACATTCACTTCTAGTTTCTTAATCAAATCAAAACTTAATGTTTCACTTCAAAATTTCTTGCAGATGTAAACTAATAACATTCACTTCTAGTTTTTTAATTTTATTTTTTTAATCAAATCAAAATTAAAAGTTTCACTTTAAAAAAAAATTTCGGATTTTACACTAATAGAAAATTTACAAATTTCTTAATTATATTTCCTTTCGCTAGAATCCAACGGCGCATTGGATAGTCCTTTTTTCTCTTCTTTTATAGGCTACTAGGCGTCCAGCGTTGCGCACTCTTCGTTGGGTGCGGGCTTTCTTCCACCGAAGTTATCCCTGGTTATTGCTGGTCACGTCCTTGTGGTGCTCCTTGAGGACCTCCTGTTTCAGCCGCTTTAACGATTTACTACACAAGCGAGGCACTGCTTTAGGGCCTTTTACTCTAACGGGATTCCGGACGCGACTGGCTCGTTGGGCGCCAGATAACTACAATACTATTTCAAAGACTGAAGAATTATATTTACGGCAGTAGACCGTCCGTTTATTGCAAAACCAAATGAGGAATTGACATCAAATTATTTCTTACATCAAATTTAAGCTACGAAGTCACGTTGCATTGGCAGGTACATACATCGAAGTCGTTGTTGTTGTTGGAGTAGCAGCGCTGACATTCCCATGCAGCGGAGACTCAGTGTCAGCGTTTATTGCGGATGCGCGTCTGGAGTCGTTTGCCCGTGGGATAGCTACCACAGTCCGAGTCGCATGCTTATGTTAGCATTCATGTGTTATTTATTTGTGAGAAGCTATGACAGCCAATTTCTGCGTATGTCGCGTTAACTTGCATACCATCAATTTTCTCCAAAAGTTTATTGTTTACTTAACACTGAGCAATGTAATAGGTTTTTGTAGGTTTGGGTTACTATGGGTGTTAGTAGATGTAGCACTTTGTCTTCCTTCCGAAATAAGAGAAGACGGAGTAAGTAAGCGAATTGAGCTGCGTCGCACAGTCGCGCAAACTTTACAAAAAAAGCATTTGTTAGAGTTGGCAAGAAACTCAGCATCTGCAGGCTTTATACCAACAGAAACCAAGTGGAACAGTTCATTGCACTTAGCACACTGAATCTTTGGTTGAGATCAACCTTTTGATCACAAATGCAAGGCAGTTTGAATTATTATCAAATACTTGATGTTTCAAAAGTAAAAGTTTATAACTTCTACCGCTTTGGGTGTTGTTTTTTTTTCTCTATAAATTTTCCAATAAAAATTGGCCTTTAGCTCATTAAAAACAAATAATGAAGTAAATATATATGTATTGCATGCGTGTACAAGTATATAAGTTTAGCAAAAAAGGTGTGATTTTAATGTGCTCAGAACTTTAAATGAAAAAGTTTATTCCATGTAAAAAAAAAATTGAGCGAATGTATTTGTTTGTAAACAATCCATTAAGGAGGTTACAAAAGATTTTTTATTTTTCTGGCTACAATAAACATGCAATTTCTCGACAAAGAAGGAAGAAAAAGCACAAAACTTTTTATTCTCTCTAAATAAGTAGTCAAACCTTTTAAATGATAGTGGTCATTTAAAGTCGATCATTGAAGTCACAGTGGCGCAATGCAATTGCAATCTAATACTTACCTTCAACGCCACATATGCGCATGTGTAGATATGTTTGTATGTACGTATATGTAGTCTGCATATCAGCGAGTAGTGTCGAGGGTCAAATGCATTTTAATATTAAATACATGTTGTCACCGTCATAGATGCCAACATCTTCATCCCTATTGACGCCCCGAACCTCCACTTGCGGCACGCTTTGTAGTGGGTCGTTGCTTCGACTATACAAAAACATAAGCTTCGTAAAAAAATACGACAACAAGCGAATGGAACCTGAAATAAAATTACTTGAAAATTTTTCAATAACAGCAATAAATCAGGCGAGTGGACGCTATGGGAGCGGCTATAAATTACCGACGTTGAGCTCAGACTGTGGATGGTAGCGTTGTTTTGCTGTCGACCTTTTTATGGTTGCTGTAGTTGTAAGGTCAGTTCGTGTTGTTGGAATTCTTTTGTGGATCAATCCAGAGTTCTGGTGGATAAAAACACATATGTATATACATAGATGCCCTGTCGGAAATCAAAGTACTTTAAACCCAATTTAAAAAGTACTTTTTTTTCTAACTACAAGTAGTTTAAATTCATTATATTTTCTTGTCATCAACTAACTTTATTAACATGCCGATGTCCTAGGAGCAAGTCAATTATCCGACTCTGCATTTGATTTCAACCACTTTCAAATATACATATTTGAAAGAAAGAACATTAAAATTACTTTGTTTATAACTACAATAAAATGTGTTTATTTCCAGCTATTTTAAAACTGCTTTGTTTATACATGCCTCCTTTTTTTCAACATTTTATTTTTGTATTTTTTGTTGTAACTAAGTTAAGAATTCAGTTAAGTTTTTTGTAGATAAACTTAACCTACGTTAAAAAGTTTTTAATGTAATCTAATTGAGTTTGAGTTTAAATATTTTATGTATCACGCATTTTATGAGCTCATCCAGCAAAAGCTTTTAATCTATTTTCCCGTGTGTTCCGTCGAGGTTAAAGTATTTCATTCCATCAAGTTATGGAATATATAGCAAATAGCTTTAGATAGATATTTAGAATTTTATGAATTTAGTAGTTAATCTTCGGTAATATTTTCGTTAACGGCTGTCAATTCGTCATTTGTTTTTATTAGAAATGATAAGCCTTCTGCTGTCGGATGACAGTTTTCATGAGTACGGTGTATATAGCACACTATGCACATATGTTTTGACACACCGGATTGTGCCTTGTTGTATGTGATAATAAATATACTAGTGAGTGTACGTTTAAGTTCATGACTCCTTATAATTTTTTCGCATTGAGCAAAATGCGGCTTCAAAAATTTCAAAAGGATTCAATTAAATAACTTCCTTGTTTCTCTTCACTACAATATTCTTGAAATAATTTTTTATTACGCTGAATTAAATAAATGAAGAATTAAAGATTCGCACGCTGCATTTGTGTCAAAGCAGTTGATTTACCACTACTTTAAAATTGGTTAATTTTTCAGACTGTCTGCTATTTTCCGACAGGGTGGCCACATACACATTTATTTACATATGTTCAAATATATGTGTGAATGTGACTAGAGAGATTTTCATGAACTGTCGAAAAAAAATAAAAAAAAAGTCTCGGGATCTCATGCATACCTATGTATGTATGTACTTGTATTAGAGCATTCTCTAAGGGTTGCAAAACTCTGGCATGGTGCATATTTTACACGGATTGAACGTAAAAAAATTAATGCGATACCTTCACAATAAGCTACACCTAAACTAATGCATATACTATTTATACGATGAGACATAGCAGGAAAAATGTGACGCTGTAACAGTTTTTTTTAGTTGTGGCGAAATGTTGTAAGCAAAAATAGTGCGTTTCAGTTATTCTTGTATATTTTAGCATTTTATCGAATTGCGCAACTGTGAAAGACGTATACATTTCCCCTTTTGTACACATTCTAAAATGGGATATTTTTAAATATATTATGAGTTATTATATTCCTAGCAATCCCTTAAAAACCCTACAAAAACAAAGTCGTATCCTAGTTCAAAATTAATTAATCTGAAAAGACGCGAGCTGTTGAATTGATTCTAGATCCACTGACATTTTATAACAATCAATTGTATAATATAGTGTGCCATCTAATACCAAATAGTATAAGGAATAATTTTATTTATATAGGCAATACCAAGAATGATAAGCTAGAAGATTGCGACACTTTCGTCCGGTTATCTTTTTTGTTTCGGCTTGACAGCTGTGTGACGTCATAACATACGAGAATATCGAGTCAAAAGGGAAAACGAACAGAATTTCACATTCGCGCGTAAAACTTTAAATTAAGTGAGTTTAAATAATATAAAGTGATTTAAAAAATGAAGTGTGCAGTGGCTAATTGCAACAATTTATGGTAGCAAAATGCATGCTGAGTAATGCACCGAAAAAACTATGATCCACTGAGGGTTGAACAAATTTAACTATGAAGTGAAAAACACTTTTTCTTACCAAACTTGCACTGTCTGTTTTTTTTACTCCAACACAAACGCTACCGTGCAATTAAATTGTTAATTTTATCTTATTCCATCAGCTGCCCATGTGTATGTCCCCGCAGAAACTGTGATCCAAGCGATAATTGTCTTAAGCATCCGATCGGAGAGTCAAGCAGACAGACGGGAAGCAGAACTTATTCACATCATGCCATTAAAAATATAAATGAAGCAATTATTATCAGCAAAAGTAAAAATTAAATATATTTCAGAAATTACGAACCTCTTTGCAAGAGAAACAGCAGGCGAATTGCAGGCATAACTCATTTTTATCCGTTCTAGTTTGCATACTTATATGTAGATATGTACATATATATGTAGTTGCATGTTTTATCGCCGGAGCACATTTAAATGTGTATTAAGTATTATTACATATTTAAGAGTAATATTTTATTAAATATAGCCAAATTTATGGAATACAAAGTAATCAAATGCTTTCGGTTTTTACGCGTGTGTGCACAAGTTGGTTTTCAATTTCGTTTCATATTGTCATTCTATTCTTACTTCCCACTCTTATCCAGTATGCTATGACGTAGAAATGTCGCAATCTTCTAATTTATCATTCTTGGGCAACACCAGCTTTTTGACTGTTGAATGAATTTTGTTTTACAGAATTACAAATATTTTGAGTCATATTTGTTGGTACCAAATGCATATTCCCAAAATCATTATTAAAACCTGATTTTGCAAATATTGATAACACATGCCAAAATTTTGTAAATAAAAATATTTCTATTTAATATTTCAAAAAATGCTTGATTATGCTATTAAGCAAAATATTTTGAAAAAATCGATCAGTTTACGGTAATTAATAACACCTTATTATTGGCAATTGGTAACACATTAGGTACGTTCGTTTACAATCTCCAACAGAAAATATCCAACAGCAAAATTCAGTGGAATTGTCTTCTCTTCTCTCACAAAAGAAAAATGTCCAGTACGCGAACGCAAAATTTGCAGAAACTTGCAAATTCAACGAACAGCTGATTGAATTCTTGTCCGCATCCAAATATGCAAAATGGAAAACATTGCATTAGTGTTTTCTTGAAACATTATACTAAGGTAACTTAATTAAACTAACATTTACTTGCTACTAGCATGTTTAACACTCATATTTTATAATTTTTACCTTTAAAATTCTTAAACAATAATTTCGTAATAATGCGAATCGCAATCATCTGTTTTTGATCAGCTGTTTTGCTGTTGGCAAATTTCTGCTGGCAAAAATTTTTCCAGCAGAAACCAACAGCTTCCCCTCAAATTGAAATGTCACTATGCTCTCTCAATTTCCCCTACTTTAGTTAGTTTTTGGCGTACGCGAACGCTAAAAGCTGATAGTTTTCGAAAACTTTCAATAATTTTCCGTACCCGAACTTACCTATTATTATACTGATATTAAATGGGCTGCATTTTCAGATTCTTTGTAGAGATTCTAAATAAAAAGATCAAGTTTTGCATACAATATACTGATTTAACAAAAAATTTTGTTAATATTTTTCACAACTGTCGTGTTGGCTTTTCGCTCCTATCACAAAGCTATTGTCGCTATGCAGATAAAATCCAGATTTACTCCCTAATTCATATTTAATAAAAAACTAGGGTTCGCAAATATTCATTTAAGAACGTTCACTTGCATACATTTATGAAATAACTTGTGAACGTAAACGACACCGTAAAAACGACGTAACATTTTTTAGATTTACAACACCCACGTTCACGTTCGCGCACAAACTCGTGTGAATGTTTGCGAACTCTGTAAAAAACTCGTGCTACGATGAAATTTCTGATCTCGGCATAAACTTTGATAACACTTTTCAGTTTCTTAATAATAATGCTTTGAACACTTAGACGACTGCACTTCACGACGTAACGACAGCGAAATTTCCTTGTCAGAAAATGTCATTTTAAAGCTACCTTCTTGAATATTTTAAAGACGTCAGCGACATATCCAACAGCTCATTTGTTGTTGCCACTTTCACTTCTATAAAATTAAAATATTTTGTTCAAAGTGAAATTTATTGTGCAAAAAATTAGTAAATAGGTCGATTCATTTGTTTCAAATGATCGATTGTTATAACATATGAAATATCAGAGATATTTTATGCCATTGTTGGTAAAATCACCAAAGACTTGTTAAGGCCTTGAAGAATTTTACATTTCACATCATCATCGGCAAAATTAGAAATGATTTTAATTGGCGACAACGACAACTGCAAGCCTGCTGCCGTGAAGTCGTGCTGTTGTCTAATTAACTGTGCCCATTAGAACGAGTGTATTTTAATATTTGTCAGATCTGTCGTCTAGGTATGCTGCCTGTCGCTTGCTGTCTTCAAAGTGTTTAAAGTATAATAATAATTTGGCGCTTGCACTATATAGCTCAGTGTTTCGCCGAGCTTCTCCTACCATTTGTGGTGTGCGTCTTTATATTCTACCACAAATGGAGGAACCTACAGTTTTGTGCCGACTCCGAACGGCAGATGTATTTAATGAGAAGCATTTTCATGGCAGGAATACCCTCGGAGGTTTGCTATTGTCTGCCGAGGTGTGACCGCTATTAGAAAAAACTTTTTCTATGATTTAGATTTCACTTGCCTTCGCTGAGATTCGATACTCGAACGGCACATCCAGTTAAAGCACGCTCTGCTGACCTTTCGACCAGAGCGGCCACAGCTTAAGTTTCTTAGCCATTTGAATTATGTCATCGCCGAATCGTATTCTACACTTGCCTTAATTCGCTTTTTTGCCTCCGATTTTAAATATCCATACACTTCACTGTCACTATTTTCTTCGCTCGTGCGCTCTAAGATAGAGAATGCTATCTTTATATGGAGACCATATCACGAATCTAACATCACTAGACTTGAACGTATTTAGAAACAAATTTTCGATTTGCACTCAGATCGCTAAACTTCTTGATCCCATGCCTTCACACAAGGCAAGGTGTGCATTACTAAACTTAAAATTCTTACATAGTAGAAGAAGTATACTCTCACGCTGTTCTGTTTTCGATGTTATAAATGTGATTGTTGGCTCTCCATTACTCTTAGAGCGCATTCATTTTCACATTTCGACGTCAGAATTTATTCTTCCTAGAACGGGTTAGAACTATGTACTTATGCCTTGGAACATGGAAATAATTTACCCAGATTTCAAATTCTTTTGCTTTTAATTTATCACTATCTTAGTAAATTACGGCTCAATAGTTTTTTTTAAATAATTACGAAAAATTTAAATATAATCATTGCAAACACAGTAAATTCTATGTAGTCGGTAAGATACCTTGTATTTCTAAATTTACTAAAAAATAAGTTAATCTTAACAAATAATTAAAAACGGTTTCCACTTTATTTGAAAGAAAAATGGTTAAGTTTTCTTTGAATTATTATCTGTATGTATGTACGTAACTAACTTTGTTATGCGAAATAAGAGAGTTTTAGTCACCCATATGTTGATATTGTTGTTTCGATTTTCATTTTATTTTTTTTATTATTAAGGTACTAGCGCACTTTAGAATTTTCAAAAAATCATATATTTTTTTTTCATTTCTCAATTCCTTATAGCTATCGGTCTTAAGCGCTGATTATGCATACTTCGCACAACTTTCGCATAACGTTTGAGAGTTTAGCACAACCTGACGTATTTAATGTTGATTATGCTTCGCACACCCAAACTTATCAGCCCTGCCAACCGTCAAACAATAATAAATGGCTATTAACGTAGTAGGGTCATTCACGTTATGCGCACAAAAACAGCTGATCTTTGTGAAGGATATGTAAACGCATTTTGATATAAAATTTTAAAGCAGGCTTAATTATTTTTTACAAGGAATTAGCAAATAAAATATTCCCTCAAATCCAAGGCGAAATAGTCCATGAACACCACATTGTTATCGCAAACGTGATGCCACAAGCTCTCTTGTTAGCAATCCTTCGGTGTGGCTCCGGCGACACTTTAAAGAACGAAACACCGCCTTTTACGAGCCGATGACGCACCGTTCTAATTGGACACAAAATACATAACACAACTATAAAATGTTTTTTTCACTAAAAATCACAAATCAAATGTAAACAAATATTTTTGTTTTTATCTAATGAAAATAAAGTACAACAATTAAGATAAATGAATAAAATCAAATTATAAACTTTACCGAGGTTACCTGTTAAATCTGCCTTGCTCAAACCCAAATATACATGTATTTTCAAATCCGAATTTAGAATTCGTTAACGTTATAGGACATAAAAGAAAATTGTGTGATTGTACATTAAATTGAAAACCAACGACAACCGGCGGCATAGAAAAAAAACTTAATAAATAAAACTTCATTTCAACTCCAGCAAAAATTTCTTACAATAACTTAAAACACTCCTTTCCATTTTCAAAAATGTTTCGTACTTTCGACGAAAATACAAATGGTCAACCTTTTATTTTTAGTATTTGTATTTCAGCTATATTTATTTGGTTTTTTGAAGAAAATAAAACAAATAATATAAGAATTCACATATTAACAATAAGAAAGTTGTGAATATCCCTAAAAACCTTTACATACAACTCTGTTAAAGCATAAGTATTGGTAGCACTGCAATTGAAATGCCACTTAAGGAAAACGCTAGCAAATCAAAATTCAACAGACTTTAAATTTTTATTAAGTTGTGCTAATTTCTGGGTAATCGGATACAGGTAAATGCATTGAACAGATTTTATTTGACACTTCAAAAGTTATGCGAAAGTTGTGCGAAGTATGCATAATCAGCGCTTTAAGCGCGTGTGCGTTTTCGGCTCTCTCAAGGTGTTCGCGCAGCAGCCGGAGAGAAATCGTAAACTTGAAATGCTTTTTTCTTGAGATAAAATTTTTTTAATTTGCGGACAGTGAATCTCCGGATTGGCTGGACCGATTTTAATAAATCTTAGTGTGTTTTACTTGTTATTATATTCTGTGTGGGAATTTACGACAATGTGACCAAAATAAAAAATAAATATTTTTTAACTATGAAAAACAGAAGAAAAAAGGTGATTTTTTCAGAACTTTTTTCAAATTTCCACCATTTTTTTTGAGAAGTTTTTGACTTACGGTGGTAAATTGTTACATGGGAAACAAATGCCGTTCGATTTGTTTGTTTCAGAGACCCCAATCTTGAGATTAACTCTCCACAATCGGAACAACTTTTTTCGAGGACTCGACTTTGGCGCCCTCTATAATACGACTGTAAATGTATGAATAGTGGCCGCAGTGGTCGAGTTGGTAGCTGTGCGTGCTATAACTTGATATGCCGGTGAGTTCGAGGTTCGAATCTCAGTCAGGGCAAGCAAAATCGTAAAAATAGAAAAAGTTCTTTCTAATAGCGGTCACACCTCGGCAGGCAATGGCAAACCTCCGAGGGTATTTCTGCATTAAAAAGCTTCTCATTAAATACATCTGCCGTTCGGAGTCGGCACAAAACTGTAGGCCCCTCCATTTGTGGTATAATACTATAAAGACGCACAGCACAAATGGTAGGAGAAGCTCGGCCAAACACTGAGCTATATAGTGTACGCGCCAAAATTATTATATTATAAATGTATGAATAAAAATTTTTTTTTTGTACTCTCTAAAACTTAAATATTAATGTGTAAAAAGTTTCATTTACATATTTAATATAGGGCCTGAGAAAAAAAAAAATTCTTGAAAATATGCCTATTTTTGGCCTTCTAAAGTGTACTAGTAGCTTAATCCAAAATACTCCGAGTCAGAGAAATATGACTCTTAAAATGGTATTAGCATGAAATATTATATTTTAAAAGTAACGCACTTTTCTTAGTAAAAGAGGAGTTGTAACACATCCTAGCGCATACATGCTGCCTTGATATTAAACTTTTATGTAGAGACATACGTATAAGACAAAACGCAGTTAACGATTAATGCAAATAGCGAAGTCTAACACACATGAATGTATATACACGAGCTTGTTTTGAAGTTGATACTAAACTCATCTTAGTGTTTTAATATAATTTAATACAAAGTTGTAAGCAGTGCCGTGCTGTGCTTGTTGAACAAGCAGTTGCCGACAAGAAAATCGCAGACTGAAGATTTCATTTTGGCAAATTTGCAAATGTATGTATGTACATACTCGTATGTATATGCATGCATGTGTTTGAATGTAGAACCTAGAATGTCTAACTGCTGACGTCCGGGTAAAAACTAAACACACACAAACACCAGAAAAATGAAATTTTGAAAGAAATGTCAAATAAGAGAGGGTTATGAGTGGAACTCAAGCGAAAGTGGAAGCTGGCGCTGTAAGCTTTGAGCACTTTGAAGACAGAAATCGAGAGGCGGCATCTGTCAAATTTTTAAATACATACATATGTACGTTCGTATGAGCACAGTTTTTTTGACGATAGCACGACTTCATGGCTGCATGACTGCAGTTGTCATTGTCGACAAACTAAATCCAATTCTAATTTTGCTGACTACAATGAGCAAATGTGGTGATGCCACTGAAATCTAAAATATGAAATTGTTAAAGCTTCAACAAGTCTTACATTATTTTACCAACA
Source organism: Philophylla caesio (assembly GCA_963971545.1). Taxonomy (NCBI): domain Eukaryota; kingdom Metazoa; phylum Arthropoda; class Insecta; order Diptera; family Tephritidae; genus Philophylla; species Philophylla caesio. Next base: position 63,260,356 of record OZ020607.1, read on the forward strand.
AAAGCAAAAAAATGGCTCTGATATTTTATATACATATGTATGTATAATAACAATAATTTGAAACAAAAATATCGACGTATTTACTTATTTTAATATGGCAACAACAAATGAGCTATTTGATACGCCGTGACGTCTTCAAAATGTTTAAGAAGCTTGCTTTTAGACAACATTAGCATACAAGGAAATATCGCTGTCGTAAAGTCGTGGAGTGCAGTCGTCAAAGTGTTTATAGCATTAAAATTACGAATCTGTATATATGCATGTACATTAATTAAGACAATAAGGGTTACTTATGTTAAGTACATACATATATGAATGTACATATATGCATGCATATACAAATGTACCCAGCCGGAATGTAATTTTTAAGTGAACAATAGATGTGATCTTTTTTTCACTTTAATAAAAACACATACACATATTCCAAAGCGGCTTCTGAAGAATCTTTGACGTTATTTTCCTCAAACATATTTAGAAAAATATTTCTTTTTCACCACAGCTATAACCCCATTACTTTTTTGAAAGAGTTTTAAACGATTTTTTATTATATATATTTCTTGAAGAAGACCATTGGAAATTTCATGTGGTGGATCTAAATGATAAACAAAGCGGCGAAGTCCTCTCTGAGAACTAAGTATTTCTTTCTCGTTGCTGCTATCTAATTTTAATAACATTTTGCATGTGCTAGTAATAGAAAGGGACTTAAAGGTATTAAATGACAAACTGCAGTGACTTAATAGACATCTCTTGTGTGGATCGCGACCACAGGCCAATACACGATAATTAGAGGGCCTCAATAGTTGGTAAAAGTCAGAGCCTCTCTCGACGAGACTGAGGCAGAAATGATTCGCTTCCCTATAGTAGTAGTCAAGAGAGAACTTGTGAAGTTTTCCGGCATGACAGTTCAAGAAAACAAATATTCAAGCTAACAGCAACAATCACGAAGTCAAATGTGCCTTCAATATAAAACTCGTTGCAAGCGCTGCATACGCGAGGATGGAAACGAAACCATTATTCACTCACTAACTCTGTGAGTGCCGAGCTCTGGTATATTTACAATTTAAAATCAATACAAATAAAATTAATTTATGTTTTAAACATTACGCCTGATTTAGGAAAAATCAATGAATTTTCGTCAAATTTTTATCTTTTTATTTAGAACATTCTAAAAATCTATGTTTGTAATCAATTCAGTGCAATAAAGTAAATCTTTCAATGAACTCATGTCATTGAGCATTTTTTTTACTACATGAAATGTTTGCGTTATACATACGTGATTTTTTTGCTGGTGTCAAGATTTGTATAAAAATATTTATTTATTAATTCAGTCCATACACATACTTATGCACGGAATCAAATATAATGAGTAATTATCTCTGTAAGAAATAAGTTCACAGGGAAAGGCTAGAAATTATTAAAATATTATGTGAAATGCAATTTTTAATTGAACATATTAAATATTCTCCTTACACATGTTAGCCACCCGGTATGAACATTAAATAGGAAGTACTTAAATATATGAGAGTTTTGCCGCGCTGTTCATAAATAAAATTGTTATCATCAGGGAATGAATCATTCGTATTAGGATCTAATTGGCCTCAGTCAGCTTGTTTCATTCGAGTAGTACAAATCTCTCAATTCTCTGATTTATAATTAAATTCGAAACTTTTTAACAGTTTATTTAGCCAATTTAATATGCAAGAAATACTTTTTAATAAATTGCTGATGACACTAAGTATTTTGACAGCATCACCTGAGAATAACATACAAATAAATTCGCAAAATGTGGATGTTTCCAGTCTAGTGCGTTCTGATTTCACTCAAGTGCGTATCCTTACATATGTAAATACAGACATGCGTACGCCGACGTCCATAATAATAGAAGTAATTCATATAAACAAATTTAAATAAATTTTTGTTTTGTCAAAGTTTAGATAAATTCCAACAAATACCATTTAAGTCCAAAGAATTATAAAATTTTAAGAAAGTGCCATTAACATTTCTTACTGTTTAATAAAAATCTAAAGAAAACAACAAAGTGAGTGTGGCTAATAATACGGGGGAAAAAAAATCGCTAAAAATAAACAGTATATCTTAGACACATGGAGCTTACACTAAATTTTTTTGAGAATTGTACAATGTTTCTAACTTCGGTTTATAGTATTACGAAAATTATATTCCCTTATTTAATTCGAAACAGATTCCTAAAATTTTTAAATGTATATTACTTCTATAATTTAGAACGTCACTGTATGTCGACGGTTCGATGCACAATATATTTGAATAATTTAACGGGTACTTTAATTTCAAAACATCTTTAGCTTTTACATTTAATCTTCCATTTTGATTGTTTCAATAGAGTGCGCCCACAATATGCAAGCTACAGGAAATGAAGAATCTAAGCAGCACGTAAGTGTAGAGTAAAATATTATCAAATTTACAGTTTGTTTTAAAGTTATTTTTGTGTTGCAGCATAGAGGCGGCGGTAGACAATCAATTAAACATACAATATAGAATTAATCAAGTCCTGTTGGATCTACAATCAATCGGAAAACTCTCTAGGTATAACCATCAAAAGAATATATTAAAATATATTCATATACTCATTACAATTATGTAACCATATACAGCACCAGTGAGTCGATCGGTTGTGACAAACAACAAGTCGGTGAAGTCAATATTAAATTGCCGAACTTGTCCATCTCATTCCCTGTGTGGTGCACAAGTAATAAGTACGGTGACAATTGGTTATTGGCTGAAAAAAGCATAGGTGGTTTCGAAGGAGAATACTTCATTGGTTTTCAAAAGTTACGTGCCATAACTGACAGTTATTTGTGCGAGTTGCTCATTGTCCGCAAGGCCGGTAACGAAAAATACGATCATTATGAATTTTTTGCATTTGGTGCCGATAACAAGGTAAAACTGCTGGGCCCTCATAGAACAAATAAAATCCGCAAGAGTTTCAGTTTCAGGGAACATATGTGGATGGTGAATGAGAAAATAGCCTTGAAACCTGCCCAGGATATTACAATTTATTTAAGGAGGGTAACACTTGATACGATTGCTCCGCTGAAAGTTACAATTTGAATGTAGAAAAATATACATAAATAAATTCTTACTCACTTTCTATAATAAATGACTGGTCCATGATGGCTTTATAAATAAATATAAAGTGCATACACATATACGAATGTCTGCTTATGTTTTTTCGTAGAACTTTCACTTGATAAAGAATTCCGTCTCAAAGATCATTGTGAAATTTGATTAAGAAAAACGCTCTAAGCACGGTCGAAATACTAGGTTAGGTTAGGTTAGGTTAGGGTGGCTGCCACCGCACAGGAGCACGGTGGCACACTTAGGCCGTAAGAAGCCCGTTGTGATACCACTGGCATAAGCCATGCATTCCCTCCCTCCCTTCTTTCAAAAATTGAACCATCCTGTGCGCTTAATGTAGAGTAGAAAGTTGGAGATGTTTGCTGAGTTCAAGTCAGCTAGACAGTCCAGAAAGTAACTTTTAAAAGCTTTACTGCGCGTCTTGGCCAAGCCGGGGCAGTGGCAGAGGTAGTGCTCAATACTCTCCACCTCCTCCTCGTTTCGGCAACTGCGGCAAAAATCATTTGTTGCGTAGCCCAGCCTTTCCCCATGCGTGCCCATGAGGCAGTGCCCGGTTATCACCCCAACTGCTAATCTGAGAGAGGAGCGGCCAAGCATAGTGAGAGCTTTAGAGCGCTTCTCATCGGCTTCTGGCCAGATTTGTCTGGTAATGTGGCAGGTGGGCTCCGATGCCCACCTTACATTTACCTTACCCATAAGCTCAGATCTTAATCTGTATTTATAGGATGCCAAGGGTAAACCCGCCTCTTGAGCAGAGTTTATCAGAGTTAGTTCCGTCCCTTTTCTTGCTAGTTCATCAGCCAGGCAGTTGCCAGGAATGTCCTTATGGCCAGGGACCCATGCAACACATACTGAGCACATATCTGCCAGCTGGTTTAGAGCTGCTCTGCATTCAAAGGCTACCTTGGAGGTTGTACCGTTGGATGTCAGAGATTTGATAGCAGCCTGGCTGTCAGAATAAATGGTAATGCCTCGTTCTAAAGAGGTGCACGTTGTAAGGCCACGAGCTGCTTCCATTATTGCATTTAGTTCGGCCTGGAAAACACTGCAGTGGTCCGGTAGACGAAGACTGAGGGTTAGATCGAGTTCACTAGAGTAAATCCCGCTGCCTACTCGTTCGTTTAACTTGGAACCATCTGTGTATATAGCTGTCGATCCTGGATCCAGGTCTACGATACCTCTCCATTCGCTCCTCTCTAGGATTCTTGTGGAGAATCTATTTCCAGAGAATGGAGGGTGTATAATATAATCCAACCTTATCGGGTTGTCGGGCAGAGTTTCCAGGACCATTGCGTGCCCATGGTTAAGATTTCTCCACGGAAGGATCGCATTTAGCCTGGGCGCACTGCAGGCCGCCAGAAAATTGCTGTAGAGATCCACCGGTGGGAGATTCAACATTATTTCCAGAGATTTGGTGGGTGTAGAGGGCAGTGCTCCCGTGGTGAGCATTGCGGCAGCCCTCTGGACCCGTTCTAGCTTGGCTCTGGTACGAGTCCTGCTCAATGCTGGCCACCATACGACGATCCCGTAGAAGAGAATGGGTCTTATCACAGCTGTGTACATCCAGTGTATAATGTGTGGCTTTATACCCCACTTCTTCCCCACAGCCGTCTTACAGGCGTATAGAGCAACAATAGCTTTCTTGGAGCGGTCTTCAATATTCCGCCTCCAGTCGAGTTTTTTATCTAGTATAATTCCGAGATATTTGACCTCGGTTGAGAGATTGAGAACCACTCCGTTTACGGATGGTAGTTTGAAAACGGGAATTTTGTATTTCCTTGTAAAGAGCACTGCTTCGGTCTTGGCGGGATTGACGTTAAGTCCACATTCCACCGACCAGCGAGCTACGGTATTTAGAGCGTTTTGCAGTAAATCGCTTATGACCTGAAGATGTTTGCCTGTTGCTGTGATTGCCAAGTCGTCAGCATATGCCACGACCTTGCAGCCGGTGCTCTTGAGGTTTAAGAGTAAGTCGTTTACAGTAAGGTTCCAGAGTAAAGGTGACAGAACACCTCCCTGGGGTGTGCATCTAGCCACATGTTTGGATTTAGAGCTGTCCCCTACTGTTGAGAATATCGATCTTTTCCTGAGAAGGAGCCCCACAAAGTCCACCAGTCCCTGCTGTATCCCCACCATACAAAGTGATTTGATAACAGCTTCGGGATAGACATTGTTGAAAGCTCCCTCGATGTCTAGAAAGATCCCCAGCGTGAACTCCTTTATGGCTAACCCTTTCTCAATCGTTGAGACGATGTCATGGAGAGCAGTCTCCACGGATTTGCCTTTTGAGTATGCATGCTGGTTGGGGGAGAGTTTGTCTTTCCTTATATTTCGCCGAAAGTGCTCATCTATGAGCCTCTCAAGGCTTTTGATAAGGAACGAGGCGAGGCTTATGGGCCTGAAGTCCTTGGGTTTTGCATGAGCTGCCCTGCCTCCCGTTGGTAGAAAAACGACTTTCGCCTTCGTCCACTCATATGGAATGTGGGTGAGGGTAAGGCATGCTGTAAAGATCTGTGTAAGCAGGGGACAAAGAAGGTCCTTCGCTGCTTGCAGTTGTGCGGGGAAAATTCCGTCTGGTCCTGGATATTTGTAAGGTTCGATAACGGTATTGTCGTGGCTCACTATATCTCTGCGGTATTCCCTAAGAGTGAGTTGGCTTGCAGACCTGGCAAGATGTTGGAGTCATCAGAGCACCCGGGAAAGTGGGTGGTCATTAGTAGCTCCAGCATTTCGTCGGTTGTAGATGTCCATTCTCCGTTTGGTTTTTGAATAGAGTTTATCGTTGGGGCACTTTTCGAGAGAACCTTCCTCAGCCTGTTGGCTTCGGAGTTTTCTTCTATGTTGTTACAGAAGTTTTGCCAAGATTTACGTTGTGCTGTCTTAATGGCCTTCTTGAAAGTTTTAAGGGCGTCTTTGTATGGTTGCCAAAGACCTGTCCTCTTGGCTAGGTTAAAGAGGCGCCTGCTCTCTTTCCTGAGTGCTGAAATCTCTAGATTCCACCACTGGGGTTTCTTTTTACACTTCGGGAGGGTCTTAGGACAGGAGACTCTAAAAGCGGAATTGCATGCGTTTGTTATAAGGTCTACCGCTTCATCTATTTTTGACGATGAGTCAAGCTCACCGAGAGAAACGACCTTCGTGTTTGAGGGACTCGCTTCGTCAGGTGTTTGCGATAGGCCTAGCCTACCGTGATAAACGTGTCTGGACAGAGAGGCTTGGAGGACGTTTTTATATTTCTGCCAATCCGTCCGCCTCTTATTCCTATACGCCGTTAGAGTAGTAGGATTGAGAGTTAACTTGAAAGTTATGTATAGTTGGTCGGAAAAGGAGTGCTCTTTGGACACTTGCCAGTTGCTTATCAGGTCTGACAGGCTGCCTGATGCGATGGTGATGTCCAGCACTTCTCTTCTGACAGAGGTCATGAAGGTGGGATCGTTCCCCCGGTTGCATATATATAAATTATTTACTAATATAAAATCAAGTAAACACTCACCTCGAGGGTTGGTATCGCTTGAGCCCCATATCTCATGATGTGGGTTCGAATCGGCTCCAATTATGACCGGGAGTTTTCCTTTTTCAGCCCCTATAATGGCTTCCTTCAGTCTTATTGGAGGGAGAGATTGGCTGTCGTGGGCCATATAGCTCGTCAGGAACCAGACGACGCTCTCTTTAAGCTGGACGCTTACGCATACTGTGTCTTCGTCGCTGTATTGAGAGAGGAGAATATAAGAAAGTGCTTTTTTAATAAGAATACATGCTCTGATCCTACCTGCTACTGGGGCTGTTACCGTTTGGTAGGCATCAGAGTTCAGTCCGCAAACCCTGTTTCTGACGATCCACGGCTCTTGGACGAGAATGATGTCCTCAGCCCTTTCGCTGAGTCGCAGAAGGAGGGCAGCCGAAGCTGCCTTGGAGTGGTGCAGATTAATTTGGAGAATCCTCACCATCTCTAGAATCACCGACGTCCATTGCCTCTGGCTCTTCTCTTTGGGTGACGGCCCTGACTGTGATGTCAAGGTCCGCCTCCTCAGATTCCGAAGCCAGAAGCTGGTCCTCATCATCAGGCGCTACCCATCGGCTGTATATCGACCCGACGTATGCGGATACTGAGCCCGTTTCGCTCTCAGCATCCGTCGCGACGTCCGATACCCCTGGTGGGATGTCCTCCGTTGCGCTCAAGGCGCTCGGTTTTAATTTGCTGTTGGAGTCTGGCTCCGGGGCCTTGGGGACGCTCGAGGTGTCTCCCGGTTTGTTGGCCCCCTCGCCAGTGAGAGTAGTAACGGAGTCGGGTGCGCACGAGGCGTTGCCCGTCTGGTCCGTCTGTCTGGCTCCATCCACCCTCTTGTGGACCTTAATGGTGATGGAGTAGAAGCCGTAGCTTATTACCCCACCACAGTCCGCGAACACTGGGATAGAAGCATCGTTGATGACGAGGTCAACGTAGCGCTGCTTCTCCTTGGTCTCGCCAACTCGGACTATCCTCCAATCATTGGTGGGTAGATCTCCGTTGCCAAGGCGGATGAGCTCGAGGATCTCCTGCGGTTTAGATGGTTCCGCTGGGACCCAAGCCCAGGCTCGAGGCCGCTTAGGGATCTCGTCCCTGTGGACAGCCATCAAGTCTGCCCCGGGCCACAGCTGTCCCACCGAGGAGATTGCCTCCTTGTACAGCCGGACTGCACGTTCGTCCGCGCACGCGACCAGCTTGATTCGCCCTTGATACCAGCCGGCGTCGCGGACGACTGGTGCAGGGCCGGGATACTTCAGGAGTATGCCCTTATAGACCCTGCAGAGACCCATCAAGACGGACTTCCAATTGTCCGTGCTGATGTTCCCGTCGGGATGGCTCTTATCGAGCACAGCCAGCGTCACGTGCTCCTTCGCAGCCTCGCTAAAAGCCTTGGCTGATATGGCCATCGACCGACGGTTCGGGGGGGAGGAAGTCCTGTGCCTCTTCGATCCACTGGGGCTATCGTCTTGAGATCGCTGTCTCTTAGAGGCCAGGTCCTTCTTCTGGTCCGTGCGAGTGGGAGGTTTGTCCTTCTCGCCGTTCTCTGAGAGGCGCTTTCCGCTGGCGTTCAGGACTCCCTTAGCCCACTCGAGGGAGGATTTCTGTGCCTCCGTCAGTTGGGCGTACGGTATAGCCTCCAGCCGTTTGATGACCTTCGGGGCTGCCCTTCGGTCGCGCTGGGCCCTGACGTGAGGCTTAATGGCTTTGCCAGTGTTTTGCGCAGCGGTGGTTGGTTTTTTGTCCGTAGAGGACCCCTGTTTGACCACCAAACTGTGCAGGGTAGGAGAGACCTTGGTGGGCCGGGGGGGATTGATCGCCCTCAGCTTTTCCACCGGAAGCGACTTTCCCTCGAGGGGCTTAGTACTTCCGGCTTCCCCGGAGTATGGCTTTCCCTCAAGGGGTGGGGCCATATCTCCAGTCGCTGCGGAGGACCGAAGTAGGGTTTTGGGCCGTGTAGGCCCTTTCGGCACCGTCGTTGCGGTTCCCGAGACAGGGTTGGACGTAACTTCGCCGTGTCCGTCGGCGGCACTACCCGTGCAGGGTTCCGAGGCTGGTTGATTTGTTGTATTCATTTTTCTGGTTCTTTGGCCACCTATTGAGCCGAGACCGTTCGGTGGCCGGAAGTAAAGAGGAAGGGGAAGGAAACGGTCGATTACGGCAGAGCCCCATGCCGCAGCAAGTCCACCGTTACTCCCGGAGGCGGACCGGTGTCCGGGAGGCGCCGTTAGAATACAGTCGGAAAAGCCCCCTGACTGCAAACCATCCATGGGCACGGTGACTCATGACACCCTTGATTAGGGGGGAAGGGTAGTTTCGACACCCTCCGGGTCTAGATCCGTAGTGTTCAGTGGAAACAGGGTCACCTCTGGAAGGGTACGATTCCTCATCGTGCACTACGGTCTTGATGTGGGATTGGCTAGGTGTCTAGGGTAACCTGGGCACTATATTGCGCTTCATCCACACCCTGCTTTCGCTCGACCCCGGCCGAAATACTAAAAAATTCAAAAAAATTTTTATGAGCTCAGTGTATTTTGTTTTTGCTTTTAAATGCTAAACTTTCAAAAATATTTCATCAACTACCTTGAATTGTACTGAAAGCGTTCTTATCTAAACGAAATACAGAATTTAACAATTAAAATTAAAAAAATAAAATATAAAATTAAAAAAAAAAGTTTCTGGGTATTCTCGGTTCTAAACATTATACATTTTATATGACTGCTGACAAATCGGTTATCTTGAACTTCCTTAGAAACACTGTTGATCTATGCCAAATTTCGTTGCAGATTTAGAAAAAGTTTTTAAATAATAGTTTCTCAGCCGAAACAATTGGTAAGCATCATTGATTGTATAATACTGTATACAGACAGAGGCCTAATTGAACAATTTTGAGAATTTCAGCAGTTCAACTCCTAATTGTCCGCAATTTAACATGCAACAGAGAAATTAACAAATTAGTGATTACTTTTATATTATTTATTTTACATGAGAACTAATTATCAATAATTAAACAACTAAAGAAATAAGCACTGGCTACTAGGACCTTCGGCTCATGTTTCTACCAATTTTAAATACAGTACGGTTTAGTGCCACATACAAATGTTTTTAACTTTTGTGGCACTTATGCGGGGATGGCACTTATGCAGGGACTGCGAATAGGTGCCGAAACACTTACAAATACATACATTTGTATGTATTTACATAGTGTAAATATGCATGCATTTTATTCAACAAAACAAAAACACGAACAAAAATAATATGAGTATAACTATTTGCACAAACATTTCCATTTGGGATCTTATTTTCATTACACGACTGATAGTATACATATGTATACAATTTATCGATACCGCGCCGTCAAAATTCCGATTTCTCAAATATGAAATTAGAATTAAAAATGGATGAATCATTTTCGAGATATAGCCGAATTTCGGTTTTTGAAATCTGAAAATACGCCCAATCATTCAGGTGCATATATCTCTTACTATATAAGATTTATCTAAATTTTTTTCCAAATTGGTAAAACTGAGTTAATATCAATATGGTAACAATATTTAATAATAGATTTCATAAACTTGAGATGTAAAACAGTTATACTCAAAAATCGATTTATCGGAACGATCGATTGTATGGGAGCTATATGTTATAGTCATCCGATATTGATGAATTTCACTGACAACATTTTATATGTGATAAGTGTAGAAAATAAAAATTCCAACCGCGTGAGACTTCAGAATATTTAACATTTGTTTACTTTGAGATTATGCACCAATACCTGTTTGAAAATTGACACGAAAGATGGAAAAACGCCGAAACCGGTTTGTATCCAAACCGAACTTGACAAGGGATGACGGAAAATCGTTCCAACAAATATCAACATTCTACCCTGTCGGACAAGAGAACGAAGAAAAGTGTTTCTAATTTATGTAAATTTTTCGAATATCCAAAGGTTTTAGATCTTTTTTTTATTTTTCTATGAATATGTACGTTCATTAGAGCAAAAGTAACAGGTTTTGTACCAGTTTTATATGAATTTGAGCATAATTGCATAAAACGAGGGTGGTTTAATAAGTCAGTGACTTTTTGAATTTCCCGCTCAAAAACTTTAATTTTATCACAGCTGTCCTTAACTGCCATCTATTGATTTTGAACAACCTGAGTCATTTAGATTATGCTTGACAGCCTTTGAAAGCAGATAACCTCTTGACCTTGACAAAAATGGAAAAATGTGAATTTCGTGTGCTGATGAAGCATATTATTTTTTGCGTAAAATAACCCTCACCGAAACCAAGAAAAGGCTTGATAAATAATATGGGGATACTGCACCTTTAAGCTGCATGGTTAAGAAGTGGTTTACTGAGTACTGTTGTGGCCGTATCAGCTGAAGTGACGCCGAACGTTCAGGTCGTCCAAAAGAGGTCATTACACCAGAAATTGTCGATAAAATCCATGGAATGGTATTGGATGACCGGAGGACGAAATTGCGTGATTTAGCTGAGGTTGTAGGCATCTCAACTGAGCCGGTACATAAGGATACATAACATTTTACATAAATATTTGGATATGAAAAAGGTCTCCGCGCGATGGGTGCCCCGTCACCATTGCAAAAATGCATAAATTCGGCTACGAACTGCTACCCCATCCAGCATATTCTCCAGATTTAGCCCCATGCGACTATTTCCTATTTCCAAAAATGAAGAAGTGTCTGGATGGTAAGGGGTTTGCGCCAACTAGAAAGGTCGTCACATAAACAAAAGCCCATTTGGGAGCCTTGAGAAAAGCTATTATTTGGAAGGACTAAGTGTATAGAGTTAAAAGGAGATTATATTGGGAAATGGAACGCTTCTTTGTCGAAAAAATATATATTTCATTCAAAAAGCTCCTGACTTATCCAAAAATTTCCATATTTTAAGGAGAAGGTTATCCAATTTTTGGAATATATTTTCTCATATTCTATGTATCTTCTTGGGACCCCGGGAGTTTTCCCCTATTAACTTGATTCAGTTCCGATCGTTATGTCATTACAGTACTTCTACAAGTCGGGCTTTTTGTTAAAAATTATTAGGTTTTTTTGAAAGTGCACGTTGAACACCTAAGCATAATTATGTGCATATATAACTAAAGTATTAAAGCATTTTTCATTATATAATATATAATATAATTTTGGCGCGTACACTATATAGCTCAGTGTTTGGCCGAGCTTCTCCTACCAGTTGTGGTGTGCGTCTTTATATTATACCACAAATGGAGGGACCTACAGTTTTGTGCCGACTCCGAACGGCAGATGTATTTAATGAGAAGCTTTTTCATGGCATAAATACCCTCGGAGGTTTGCCATTGCTTGCCGAGGGGTGACTGCTATTAGAAAAAACTTTTTCTATTATTAAGATTTTGTTTTCCCTGACTGAGATTCGAACCTCGAAATCACCGGTTTATCAAGTTATAGCACGCACCGCTACCAACTCGACCACAGCGGCCACTGTTTTCATTTACCCATACACAAATTGTCATGACTAAATGCGGTGGATGTTCAAAACACGCAAATTAAATCCCTTTTCTTAAGAAATTATGCAATATTCCTTTTCGAAAGTTTCAACTAAAGGGCAAGCTCAGTAATACAAATATGTATTTATGCTTAATAAGTTTTATTGTTTCATTCAAATTACATTATATGATTAAGTTGAAGAAGTTATATATTTCTTAAACTAATTCTCAATTCCGTGGTGTTTTTAATTTTTAACTTAAACATTTCATAATAAAACATATGCACTCGATTTCAAAATACCTTTGATTATCAAGTAGAAACAAAAGCAAACACATACAAATAATGAACACAAATTTTCTTATCTCATATGTATGTATATGTACCTACTTACATACCAAGTAAATATATGTATATGTACGAACATAGTAACATACTCGTATATATAAACTCAAAATTAAGAACTTGCTCTTCAGACGCGCTTTGCGATTAGCAGAAACATTATTATATGCTAAGACCGCTTGTATTGTGCAGCGTGAATTCCCAGCTAAAAATGTTGGAATTTAATAGAGTCAATTCAAAAACAATTTCTACTTTTTGCTTTAAGGAATTTTCGTTGGGATTCTCAGTACAACCTGCCGCCATATATAAGTCGTTTAAAACTCATTAATCTTCCTACACTTGCTAGTCGCAGAGAAATGCTAGGCATTGTATTTTTGGTCAAGTTACTGACAGGCTTGATCTCTAGCCCATCTCTTCTTAGCGAAATAAAACTAAACGTTCCCTCCAGAATTTCAAGAAATTTCCGGTCTCTCTTTCTGAAGCCATGTAAAAGCAATTTTGAGTTAAATGAGCCACTCCGTAGTTTGTGTCAGGATTTTAACACTCACTCCGGTTCTTTTGATATTTCAGACTCACTTTTTTACATAAAGAAAACTATACTCAATTCTCTCAATAATTAATACATACATACATATACATATATTACTTTTCGATCAGCTGATGAGCATTTGTTCTGTAGCTGAACAGTTTTAGATCTCGACACTTAACAAACCTCTGCCTTTCATGACTCGGCGCAACATATATGAAAAAACAAAATTTTTTTTTTATATATCCGTGCGTCATGCGGATGCGCCCCTCGCGTCGGTCGGGCGGGTATGGAGGGATAAAACCGTTGGGATTATTATTATTATTATTATTATTATATTAATTCTTTGGAAGGGGCATTTACGGTACTTACTTATTTTTTATCTGCAAATGATTTCCAACACATTAAAAATGAAAAGGTAAGTAACCGCTCATACCTTGATTACCAATTAAAATTGTATACGTAACAAATACTTTTATTTCAATATAAAGGCGTGCCAAGAATTAGACAACGCTTCAGTAAAGTAAGTAGAATATATTGTAATATTGAAAAATTATTCGGAATTTCTTTTAAATGGTCATTTATGCTAATTCAGCGTTTGTGAGATATTGATGTCAGCAAATAAGGACGAGAGGAAACTAGATGCTATAGAAAAGAGTCTCTCACATATTGACAACAATCATAAGTAAGTATGTAAACGTTTTAAAAGGAAAAATAAGTGCTTACGTATGCAATTTTATAGAGATCTCTTGAATTTTCTTCTAATGTGTGTAGGTTGGGATTACAGCCGACATTAACACAAGGACTCTCCTATGAATGTATGAATAGTTCAATTGGCAAACTTTTTTGTGAAGACAATAAGTATTCGAAAAATTTGATTCTTATTGGCCGCGGGCAACAACCTCTCAGTGAAAGCTTATATAAAAAATATAGTAATGGAATTTCCTGCGATAAAACTAGCTTAGAAAGTGATGATGACTTCTTCATTGGTTGGAATAAATTTGTGAGTTTAAATCGTGAGAGGTCATATGGTTTGCTCTTAGTTTATTTCGATGCAGCTGGCTTGGAATATTTACATTATATTGCGGATGTCAGTGGTGATGATAAAAAAATTAAGTTTTCAAAAATTACAAGTAGCTTGTTAAATTATAATGTGGATGAAGTAATGTATAACAAGCCATTCAAAAAATGTATTTTGTAAAGTTGGAAAATATTTTTGAAAATAAAGGAATAAATTGCTTATACCGATCTGTAATTTTTTGTTTTCGAAAAACAAAGGTATTTTTTGTTGAAACCAGGGGTGGACTTTTTACATGTTTCATTACATCTTCGAGAAAAAACCAACCACATATAACTTTAAATATCAATATAATTTTTTGAATTATTTCAAGTGAAAAAGTATTGTTTACAAACCCTCAGCGGTGAACTTTTTTTATGGTCTAAGGTACTTTAATAACTGAAATTTACATAAATACGTTTACTGCGTCAAATAATTGTTGCCTAACCCTACACAGTATAATTCGCTTAGCTGCACTGAATTTCGGTGCACACATTTTTGTGCACTTAAGCGAAATGTGCACTTATCCCAAGTGTGTACAGGTAAACACAAGAGGCAGTTATGCGGATTTTTTTTACCTTTATATATGATGCAGTTACCCCAATTGGTTACCTTTTTTTTGCCGAATTTCCCTCAAGATTAATTATTAATCGTTAGTTTTATTTAAAAATTCAAAGATCACACTTATTAAATCAAGAAAAAATATGTATGCATATAAGGTTCTTTTAGAACACATAAGGTACTCATTTTAGTGAATTCATTACAATATACATACATATGTAAGTATGTACATATATAGATACATAAGCTGGGAAAAATCATTTACTTTTTAAGACATGTAGACAAATGTTTACGTGAAAAAATCGGTAATTTTGCTCTGGGTTAGGCTTGTTATGTAATTTTTCAAAATAATAGGGCAATATCGTCGCAGCACGTCCAATGCGCAAAGAGGCTCTTTTCTTGTAGGAGAACCGACGTCATTGTTGTTGTCATCACCTTCGTCCTCTTCTGTGCTTGCACCACTTTCACATTTCAAATCATCTACATATGCTTCGAATAATATCCTTCTCAGTAAGTTGGCCATAACACTGCAGATCGGCATCACAGTTAATGTACATATGTACATATGTAGCTCTGTTAGGCACTGTATCAAGAAAAATATTCTCGATAGTGTCTTCTCAATCAATTTCATTAGCCGTGGTACAGAATTCCGTCTCAAAATATAATAATTGATGTTAAAATTGCAGAAACATCAGGAAATTTATGGTTTATTACCTTTTTGAAACAATTTGCAATCGTCTGAGGCTTGACCATCCACCATGCCCGCTTTATGTAATAAAGTGAATCCAAAACAGTAAGAGACTTCAAAAATTGTTTCACAGAAATATCTCGCTCGCAGGCAAACCCGCATTGGTGTAACAGGAGGCACCTTCTTCATCATTATCTTTAAGCTCGCCGTGAATTTTAAAGAACTTGATGTTGTGGCGCTTCCTCCACCTCCACAGCCAGCTAGGATTGGGTTCAAATTCATCGTTAAGCATTATTGCAAACTCCTTTGCTTTGTTTAACAGTATTAAGCTTGTTAATACAGCATCATGCTGTCTTTGCTGGTCAAACCAGAGCATCAATGCCTTCTCCACTTTTTCGTGAGCACTACGCTTTTGGCGCCGGCGCTTATGGTCGCTCGTTTTTGCGTGCAGTTTTATTTCGTCTTCTTGTTTTAAAATGCGATTTATTGTCGATATGTCACAATTGTATTGTTTGACTAGCACCTGTTTATTTACGTTGTTTTGAACGGACTCTATAATTTTTAATTTTTGTTTTATTGACAAACCTCCAACTCTTTTTCCCATTTTGATTTATTTTAGGTTTGTTCTTTTACGTTGTTTGCACGAACTCTATAATTTTTAACTTTTTTTACACATTGAAAAAGCCTGAAATGTTTTACATTTCAATTTGTTTTAGTGATGTGATTTCATCGATTACTTACACAATAATAAATTCGATAAACATGATTATAAGATACAATATTACCTCTGTAGTCATAAATAGGTTAAGTGATAACCAAATATGCATTTTGGGTGACTTTAATCTAAGTAATGTGAGTTGGTCCGGTAGTTTTTTTAACTCGGGTCTCACTCCTTTGTATGTTATTTCAGCTCATGAATCTTATTTTATTGATAGTATTTTAAGTCTTAATTTAATACAAGTTAATAGTTTTGTTAACAAGTTGGATAGATTACTCGATCTCATTTTTATTAGTGATAATTTGATCTATAACATTTTGGAATGCATTTCTCCTATTACGCCGTATGATAGGCATCATGTGCCTCTGATTTTAAATTTTAAATTTTATGAGTTTTCTTCATCTGTGCCTGCTTTTAATTTTGCAGCCTGTGATTTTGATCTGATTAATACTTTACTATTGGAATACAAATGACCTATTGTCCTGCTCCGATGTTTCCAGATGCTATTATATTTTTAAAACTTTAATGTCTGATTTCTGTTTAACTAACGTTCCGATTATAAAGAAAAAGTGAAAGAACCTCCGGAATAAATTCATTAAAAAGTTTAAATTAACTTGAAGTCTAATTTTTTTCGCTAAATATCGGCGTTATTCCAAAGATTTCAACTGCTTAGATAAATTTCTTTACAGAAACTACATCCTACGAATGGAGGAGAATAAATAAATCAAATCCTAAGTCTTTCTGGCAATTTATTAAATCTAAAAAGTTGAACTCTGCTATTCAATCAGCCGTATTTTATGAGGAAAAGTTTGCTAACACTACCACTGCTGGCCACGCCATAGCCAATTTGTTTGCGGAATTTTTCAGCTCAAATTTGGTTTCTGATAATGGGAATCCATTACCTTGCTTTACCTCTAACTTCAGCTCTACCTTAAGCTTTGGTTCTCTTAGCCTCTCTTCGGATGATGTTACTACTGGCATTGCTAATCTAAAACCATCTACAAAAACGGTAATTGATGGACTTTCAGTTCATTTGTTAAAAAATTGCCCCGCTTTAATTTCACCATTAAAAATAATTTTTAATCTGTCATTGACGTCTGGAGTTTTCATTGATGACTGGAAATTTACTTCCATTAGCCCTATTCACAAAAGTGGTAGTAAGAATAACGTTTGTAATTATAGGCCCATATCAAAGTTATCAACTGTTTCGAAACTATCATTAAAGAGAAAATGTATTTTGCGTCTAAGATCTCGCCTAACCAGCACGGTTTTGTCCTTCACCGATCTACAGTTTCGAATCTAGCAGTACAGACTTTTCAAACGCTTTTGATAAGGTTTCACATTCTTTATTGATGTTTAAGTTGGCGCCTATATGTAGGTTTTCATTCAGTTTTTTTAAATGTATTAAATCCTATTTATTCAAAAGAATTTGCGTAGGTACAATTGACGGCGTTTCTTCTGAGTTTTTTTTTGCCTCCTCTGGGGTTCCCCAGAGGAGTATACTAGGTCCCTTCTTGTTCGTTTTGTTTATTAATGACATAAGTAGCTGCTTTAGATTTGCAAAATTGTTGCTCTACATCTGTGGTGTGTTAGCTCTCAGCTCTCTTTAAACATAAAAAAGTGCTTTTAAGTCACGTATGCAAAAGCTCATAACATCTTGCCGACGTCTTATATGATTTCTCATTCTTTTTTACAAATTTTGGACGAAATTAGAGATCTTGGCGTAATTTTTTCGAGTAACTTTTCTTTTAATAGGCATATTTGTCATATTATTTCGAAAGCTTACTCGCTTTTAGGGGTTTAGGTAGTTAGCGAAAAAGTTCCAAATTTTCTGACCCGTAAACTCTGAAGTTATTATATAGGACTTTTGTTCGTTCCAACTTGGAATATGCTACCTTTATCTGGAGGCCTAGTCAAAAAAATTATATAACTAGGATTGAACGGGTCCAAAAAGTTTTTCTTAAATATTCCTTACTTTGGAATCAAGAAGGTCGGTACTCTCACTTTCTTTTGTTCGTAATATCATCAATGGCGACATTGACCGCTCCTTTCTTTTGGAAAGAATTAATTTCAACATCCCTGAACGTAATCTTTGTATTTCTTTACCTTTCTATGGTGTTAAATTTAAAACAGAATATTCGCGAAATGCTCCCCTTGATCGAGCGCTAATTGAACTTAATTCACTTTCGAGTTCCATCCAACTTGATTTTTCAATTCCACAAAAATTATTTTCTCATATTCTAAATTTAGCTCTATCTATCTAGGTTTTTAAATCTTAATTTTTAATTACTTTCTAAATAGTCTGTAAGAAACTTTCTGTTCATAGACTAAATAAATAAATACAAATACAAATACAAAATTTAAATTGTTTTTCAATTAAGTTTCAAACTTTGTAATAATTCATGATGATGATGATGTACATACTTTTATTTGAACTATAATCGTCATTCACTGTCAAGTTTGGTTTGAAAACAAACCGGTATCGGGTTTGTGCCATCTTCAGTGTGATTTTTCGTTATGGTCTATTGTGCCGTTATTAATTTAATTTTTGTTTTACCAGGTAACGTTGCAAAAAATCGTGCGTTTCCCATTGCGAGCCCATTCGCTTATCTTTGTATTTTGTTATTGAACTTAAAATAGTTTTGTCTTAGTGTAGTTCGCTTTGGCTTTGTTTTTCGTATTTTCCAGTAAAGTTTTACACACCATATCTATTGTGTCTGTGATTGTTATAGACGACCCTTAATACCCGCTGTATCCGAGTGTGTAGCTGTACGTGCTAGAGATAGTGAGATCAAAGGTTCAAATCCCAGTTGGCGCATGTAAATTCTAAAATCTTGCGGTTACCCCGTGGTAGATAATGCAAAACCCAGCCTTTCTCCATTTCCCTCGCTCCGTGGAACTAGCGTTAAGTATAACTTTCCGAAGGAGGAGCAGCCTATTGCCTTCTTATGAATTTCTGTGGAGTTTTTCCGCGTGACGTAGTTAAGCAATGATTTTGTTTACCATATTGCCAATAACGGACCAGTTTTCTTCTGACTCAAGTAAGTGAATTCCCCAACTTCGTGCTCGAGTTATCACTTTAAATTAAAAACCGCGGACAGACGAAAAAAGTGTTTGGCGTCTTAAACAACTTGATTTGGTCAGAATGTGCCGTAAGAGTCGTCGTCGTGTTTATACTTATCCAAACAAGACTTAAAACAACCATGTCCCGGCAGTATTTGAGTAATATGTTAATCCACTTAACCATGTCGTCTATCTATGAATTTCTCTAAAGAAGGAATTAGCGTATATATCCAGCGTCCCTTACCTGCAAAGGTTTACTGCCCCTGTCATATTTGCAAACTATTCTGCTTTCAGTTGGGCTAACTGCAGGCCTGCTTCTCTCAGCCATTTCTGAATTTGAATTGCGCAGAATTCCATCATGTATTATGTTCCAGGGTAATGGGGCTAAGACAGAGCCTTAAGGTACTCCTACGGAAATGTTATTTGATGCCTTCATTTTTATCTTATATAATAACTCTATCTTCAAAGAAGTTGCTTATTATTTTCCGCAAATTTTACGATACTTCGAAGCCGCGGAAAGATTTGACAAATTTTTTCCATCTTGCGGAATTGAACGTATTTTTAACGTCAAGCGTAATGAGCAAGCAAAATTGTTTACCTCTCCATTTCCATCTTGCTCTAATAATCTATTAATTTAGTAACCTACGAAATTATGTATCTATTGCTATTGGTTTTAAGATGTGATTGGGACCAAATCAAGGCCTGGTGCTCTTTTTTCTTTAAATGCGCTTACTTTTTTCCGGCATTCCATGGTAAGTCCCAGGAACCTTTATCTTCGCTGTAACATACTTAGAAAATATTTCATTTAGCTGGCTCTTATAGCTCGTTTCGGTACCGTTTTCTTCGTACACACTTTGCTGCTCTGCAAAGTTTGCGGCTTCGATTTCTGGCTCTCTGGTAGCTTCGCATTGCGTTATTACATTGCCGGCGTAGGCCCGCAATTTTTTTCTTCCACCAATACACAGATAAGCGTCAGGATGATGCAGACTTTCTCGTCATGGTGTTGTCGCAAGCTATTTTAATACCATCAATTAGATTATGTGATATATTTATCGCTCCTTCCGGGAAGATTATGTCAGTCACCATCACCTTAAGTTCTTCTTCTATAGTGTTTTGTTTGCTACTAGAACGGTAAGCAAAAGAACCCCTGAAGGTACCTCTTAAGCACTTGACGCTTGTTTAAGCAAACAGTATCCCGTATGTTTCTGTGCCACATAAATGAACGGATACGATGAGGAATTTGTAGAGCGAGATTTGAGTTCGATGAGTTGCGCTTTTGTTGTGAATATCTGGCCAGTTTAACTACTAGTTATGAAACTAGACTGACGTGGTCCAATCAGTTGGTTCGTATAAGGCTTCATTTGTGCACCAGTATAGTCGATAGGACCTTATATGCAATATTTAGAAGGCTTATCTCGTGATAAATGGCGCTTATAGCAGTTTCCCCTTTTTATCCATAATGCAAAGTACACTGAGATTCCAATATTTTCTTATACGTGGCATACCATCTTGAAACGTCTGTTATCAGAATTCCATCCTCATCTTTGCAAGAATCAGCCCCAGCTGTATGTACCCTAATTTTATGATAGAGTTTTCGGCCCGTATTCCTGGAACTCAAGATCTTCGCACGAAAGTCTTTTCTCATATTAATTCTTTCTTGCTTTCTCTTACCAAGTATAGATCGTTGCACATTTCTCTAAAATAACGACGCGACAATCTTCGTCATATCAATTGACTCTGCGGGGCTGATAGTAGACAACCATCTCCTCCGCAGCGGTACGAAGAGATGGGAAGATGTTATTCCATTGCTCGTAGATGTGGGCGCGATGAGCAGTTGCTTGCCTTGGCAGGATTGAGAGTCGAAATTGAAAACTCTCAGCTGTCCGTTGCGATTGCAGCGTCTCGACGTCGAATTTTCGTCACGTTACTTGATGGGCGTTCTTCAGCGCAAAGAGGCGCATGCGGATCTTGGCTCAAGGTAATGGTCCGAGTCGACACATGCTTCACGGATCTAGCTAACATCAAGCACGCTCGAAGCCTTTCTCGCGTCTATATCAATTTGGATTCGCGGTTAATATTCAGGTGATATCCAAGTGGCTTAGTGGATACTTCGATGGTGAAGTCGATCAGTCTGTCTCCGTTGCCAGAGTTAGTCTCATGAAAGCTGAATTATCCGACTATTTCACCAAATATGTCTTCTTTGGCCGCCTTAGTGTTAAAGTCGCATATCACCATTGCCAAGCAATTCTGAGAATTTAATTGTGCGTTTGTACATACATATCAGGCCGACTAAAACACACAATTGAGTGCAAAATAATAGTAGATCTGCCCGTTGCTAAATTTTGACAATATTTTTTTCTATTATTGTATTTTTATTTTGTTTCTCAATGAAATAGTTATTAACTTTAAATAAAAAAAGTTAACGAACATTGTAATTAAGAGACAGTTTCGATAGTGGTTCTAAACTGTAGGAAAAATAATAAAAATACCATATGTTGTGAAGTTTCGCCAATATGTTTTTTTTTTTATTTCGTACATATGTATGTATGCACATCTGAGTTCGAATTATCACAGATGAGCTTTGCATTCCATCAGACAGTTTTTCATATACATTTGCCGAGAAAACACCAAATGCCCGATCGATCACAAGAAGTACATACTTAAGTAAATATGGCTTTAGAACACATGGTCACGGCGATGTCGTGCCTTCTGTCGACTTGCGGTAATGGTAGCAATACAATCTTCATGGAGAACTCGGTGCTAACAAGGCCACTCGATGATTTGTGGGGCGTAGGTTGCAGGAATAAGGCTGTCGAGTTTAATGAAATCTGTGAGCGTTTTGTTTTATTTGTGTATTATGCACACATGTATAAGTATACACATTTCATTATTTAATGAGAAACATATTCTATTTTTAGCACTAATTTACTAAAACAACAAGAGCAGACACGAACTATTCTAGATAAGATTGAGCGCAGCATAAAGCAATTGCAAAGCAAAAAAGATTATAAACCAAACAAAAAGCGTAGGAAACGTGAAGTGGCTGACGATAACATCACATATCCGCGATTTGATTGCAATGGATCTATTACAGACATACGAAAAACCGAAATCAACGCGGAAATGCCATCTTTTTTAGTTAGCTGCGGTTCTGACAGTTACGGCCATGGTTGGGTACTGATCGCAACTTTAAATACAACACATCGAATGCGCTTGAAAGAAAAACGTCGAATTGAATTGATTAGTGGCTTTGGGGATTTCGTATACGGCAATGCGATGAGTGAGCACTTTATAGGTTTGGAACGTTTACATAGTATAACAACAAGCGATGCTGCCAATGAAGTACATCAGTTGCTTATATTAACCCACGACGTGAAGGAGAGAAACCAAAAAGAGGCCACGTCTAGTAAACATTTCATGCAATACAATTCGTTTGCTATAGCCGATGCAAGTAATGACTATAGATTACTATCGCTAAAAGGTTATCAAGGTGATATTGCTGATCCATTGATGGCATTATTGGGGCAGCCATTCTCAATGTGAGTATGCTATTGAATTTATGAATGCTCACTTTCTCAAATGATTAAATTTCTTGATTTTAGTCCACATATTGCTTTGGATGACGCACACCATATGACAATGTTTGTGAGAAGTGTGTTGATTTAAAAAACTACTTAGTGGTATACGTGTTTAATGGCTTTAAAGTTAACAGTGTGTGGTTAACAAAAAATAAAAATAAAAATATTAGAAGTTACCCGAATTGCACAGTTTCGGTTATTGAGTAAAATTAAAAAAAAAACATAGCTACGGTATAGGAGTAATTACGAGTATAATCATTGTCTAATATGAACAATATTCTTTGCTCTTAAAGTTCAACACATATTTGGAAAGTAATTTTAAAATGGCTTTGATTCGAGCTTAAATCGTCAAAATAGGTTTATGCACCCAAAATGACCATTATTTGATAGTAACACATATATGTACTATATGTACGCATAAGCTACCTTATGTGAACCTTCATTAAAGTTTTCCATTGTCAATTGTTGAACCAAAAAATATTATACAGACTCATTTCTCCAGTTCTCAACATTTCTTATACCAATAATTGTGTTTCCGCTGCTCTATATGCAAATCCTTCTTCTTAAATATTTAGATAATAGTATTTAGTAATAGTAATTTAGTTAATAACGAAGGGTGGAAAAAGTGATCATTCTTTGTGATGAGCTAATAAATTGCTGCCGTCCATGTAAAACTTAAACATAAACCTTGAATAGCTTTGGAAGAATTCCTTTTATTTTATTTATTAGTAGAAAAAATGTTACAACATTTATGGAATCTCAATATTTACAGAATATCACAGATTTTAGGTTTTAGATAAATGTTTCATCGAAGGAAAAAACTACTATGAAAAACCTCCGCTTTAATACATGCTAGTTTTAATATGTACACATTTAAGTACCAGTATCAGTTTAAAAACTAAGAAAGTTCAGATATTAACATGTTGTCTGAAAAACTACAGCGAATTTTAAATCTTTCAGTCAAATAAAGTATTTGATCAGATAAAATTTTAATTTTTGACTCATCGTGAAGCTTTCTAGTGGAGGAATTCCATGGAAGTCGCATCATTATTTTGACGAATTAACAATTTTTTAACATGCATTTTTGCCATATTGCCCCATGCTGGACAGGTATATAATATTATTGACTGAAAAATTGACTTGTAAATTACTAATTTATTTTTATCGCTTAAGCTTGAGCGTCTATTGATTAAGGGATACAAAATTTTAATTGCCAAATTTGCTTTCTCCTGTATGTAGTTTACGTGAAAACAGAATGATACTTTTTTATCAAGAACTACCCCAAGGTATCGTACCGAATTTGCCTATGGGATATCAAAACCATCCAGTTTTAAACCTGTATGTACTTGGTAGAAAGCAATGACTTCTTTTTCTTGTAAAAAATATAGCTTGAGTTTTACCAATGTTTAATTAAATTCTCCAACTACACAAGTAGTCAGCGATGTTTTGTACTGCGCCCTGAAGTTTGAGTACGATTTCATTACCAAACTCATGCGAATTAAATATTCCAATTACGTCTGCATACATAGCATATGAACAATCTGAAAACTTTGGAAGGTCAGAACAATAAATGTTATACAATAAAGGGCCAATTACCGCTCCCTGTGGAACTCTATCGGGCAGTTCGATCATGTCAGAATATTCGTTGTGTAAACAAACGCAAAAGTAACGATTTATTAAAAAGCTTTTTATAATTTTTACCGGGGGTAGCGGGAACTGAAAGGTAACTAATTTGTGAATTAGTCCATTGTGCCAGACTCAACCAAAAGCCTTCTCAAGATCAAGTAATATTAAGCCGGTTGATTTTTTGCTATCGAAGTTAGATTTGATGTTTACAGATTCGTTTAATCTGATGAGTAGTGCAATGGAATTGTCTAAATTCAAATAGTTCGTTCGGTATGATATTACTAGTCGTTAAGAAAAGGGATATTTTGTTTTAATGATTTTTGCTAAAAAAAAGGACGGTAACTATCGGGTATAATTGCCGGCTTGGCTGGCTTGCGAATAGGTTAGATTAGGTTAGGTTAAAGTGGCTGCTAGCGATCGCGCCAGCACACCTAGGCCTTTAGGCCCATTGTGATACCACGCGGATTTGAAAAATCCTCTTACTCGAACCAACATGTGGAATCTACGAATTTTACTAGCTTGCGAATCCATACTTTGGCCAGATCGCTAAGGTCTCCGAAGAAATCTGATCCCAAGAATTTTCTTCCTCTAGCCCATAGTGCAGGACATTTACATAGAAGGTGCCTCACGGTTTCAGGCTCTTCTTCATTTCTGCAGCTTCTACAGAAGTCATTGCAGGAAACACCTTGTCTCTCTGCGTGTCTGCCGATCAGGACAGGTCTTCCGTGCTCAGCATGAGAAGACCTTGTGATCGCTTGACGTCCCACTCCGGCCAAAAGAGCTTGGACTTGATACAGGTGTTACCGTTTTTCCAATGGTCTCCTGCTTCCTTAAGGGTTGAGTCCCTTAGAAAGAGCTTGCAGGTAGCGAGCGGCATACCTAAACCCTTCCAGCGTGATGAAAGCGGAGTGGATGTCCCCCTTCTTGCAACCTCATCCGCTGTTTCGTTGCCCATACCAAGTGAAAAGCAAACTGCTCCGCCATCTCGTTTAGAGATTTGCGACAAGTTGCTTCCGTTTTAGAGTTACAGTTGACCGAATTAAGTGCTGCTTGACAGTCGGAAAATATTAAGATATCTTTGAATTCAACCTCTTCTGTTCTTAGGTAGTCCACCGTCTCCTGTATAGTAGCGACCTCAGCCTGAAAGACACTGCAGTGGTCAGGAAGACGGAAAGATTTTTCTAATCCTACTTGAGCTGAGAAAACACCCCGTCCCACTCTGTTCTCAAGCTTTGAGCCATCAGTGTAGAAGTGGAGTGAGTGCTCCGATCCAGGGGATCCGTTGGACCACCAGTCTCTTTGAGGAATTAGTATGTTGACCTTTTTTGTGAAGCTTTAAATGGGGACGCAGTAATCCGTATCTTGCGAGCCTAATTTGTTTGCAATTCTTGCGTGTCCTACTTGACTAGACCATACGGGCAACTCCCTCAATCGGGAGGGTATTTAGTATGGTGTCTAATGCTTCCCCCTCGGTTGTACGCAGAGCGCCACCTATGCATATCAGCGCCGATCTTTGCACCCTTTGCAGTGCTGATTGTGTGGTTTTCTTATCGGGACATGGCCACACACCAATGCCCCATAAAGCAGGATTGGTCTGACTACGGTTGTGTATAGTCAATGCTTGTACAGTGTTCTTAAGTTGGCTCCGCCAACTGGGCCCTACCAACCCTGTCAACCAGTAGTTTTTGCACGAGGGACACCAGATGTTGATCAAAGCCCCAGCTTCGCCAGAGCTCTTGTGATCGCCAAAGGTTATATATTATTGAAGGCACCCTCAGTGTCTAGAACTGATATGTATGTATGTGTACTCCTTGACTTGTAGGGAGTTTTCTATATACGACACAACTTGATGAAGCGCCGTTTTTATTGACTTTCCTTTCATGGAAGTCATTAGTTTGTGCGTTATTGAATCTTTAATGTGGCAATCAATTGCTCGCTCCAATAACTTTAGCAAAAAGGAGCAGATACTTATAGGCCTAAAATCTTTCGGGATATTTTCCCTGCTTTAGGTATGAAAACAACCCTCGATTCCTTCCACATTTTAGGAATGTGATTGAGGTTTAGCATACCTATATACATAGCATACAGCCAAGTTGCACTTAGCTTCAGTGATTGTTGATGCTGCACCGGTGAGACTTCATCTGGACCCAGCGCCTTGTAGGGTTTAAATGACTCAATTGCCCAGCTCACTTTCTCTATTGTAAGGAAGTCGGCATTACACGGTTGTTCGCTCACTGTAGTCGACCTGTAAGAAAGCACATCCACGGCGCACGGAAAGTGAGGAGAAGTCTGAGAGTGTCCTCTGCCGACCCCGTCCACGTCCCGTCCGACCTTTGCAAGGATCTCGGAGCTATTCAGGGGGAGCTGGTGGCTTCTTTTTTCTTAGCTCCGCAGATCTGGTGTCATCGCATGCAACCACCTTTACATTTCCCTGGAACCAGCCCGCATCTTAACAATACGGTGGTGGTCCAGGGTTCGCGCGAAGCACTCTTACCGCGATGCCCGATAACTCGGATTTCACCTATTTCCAATGGGCTGGCAGCACCGGCTTATCGTCGTGCTTTTCATCCACCACACCCAGGACGACATTTTCTTTTGCGACTTCTGCAATGGATGGGCCGTTTGTTTTGACCCTCTTTGGTTTATTTTGCGCAACCTCCATCGATCTGTCGCGCCCGTTTGGGTTATCTGCCCCTCTGGAGCAGTTGACTGGAAGTTGGGCATAATTGCATTTGCCCACTCATTTTCTGCCAGAACCTCCGCACGATCACCGGGCAGCGCCCGATTACAGATATCCTCTGCTAATTTGGACGGTTTTAGGATCCTGATGGCAGCCTTCCTGTGCCGTGAAGTTGTTGCCTCCGGGGGTGGCCTGTCGTCCGGCCTTGTGAAAGCCGTAGGTGTTAGCAGTGGCGCCCGAGGGATCCGCACACTAGCTTTAGCAGCCGCCATGGTAGCAAACTGTCTACCAGGTTCGCCTCTGCTGGTGCTCGGAACTTGTCTCGAAGGCTTCCCGCCCCTATGCGTTTCTGGGGAGATACAAGCCTCGGCATCACCAGAGGTTTACTGTCCTTCCTTAGCATGGCCACCTCGTGGCTGGTGGAGGGGCCCTGCATCGCACGGACCTCCTATTTCTTGGGCGACTGCCCTTGCGACATATTATTCGTGTCGGTCTCGTTGGTTTTTGTTGTCAATATTGTTGTTGTTGTTGTGTCCATAATGTAGATCCCTCGAGTAGCGGAGAAATGGGTTCGTCCACCCCAGGCAGACATCCGCATTACCCGGGGTAAGGCCATAAATACAACTGGGTGCGACCCGGTTCCCAATCGGCACGTAAGCGACTGGGCTATTTGGGGGCCCCCAAGCAGGCTGATCTTCAGCACGTACGCATGTCACCTTGATCCAGCCCCTACCTCAAGCCCACGCTCAAAGACCATTTCTATGTGACAGAGCTATCAAGAAGCATAAGCACATAGCACTGATTTCTGAGTTTAGCTGAGCACCCTCCCGACATCGTAAGATATTGCCTTGTAGTACTCAATACCTGTTGGCACCCTCGCGGAGGGCTCAGTTCGAGGATTTCTGCCAACCAATAGGTACAACTTTAGCTGTTTTCCACGCGTTAGGGAATTATTGTAGTTTAAGGCAGGAGTTTATCAAAAAAGTAAAATAGTTTACGGCCTCTTAAGGTAGGTGTCTGAGCATAATGTTTTTTTATATCATCGTGTCTTCCAGACTTCCTCAGCGGAGCTTCATGTAGAAGATTTTGGACATGATCTGAATCTATGTATTCAGATACAGGAGTGTCTGCTTTTTGTGAATTTATTTGGGTTATTGGTGCATCAACTGCGTTCGAAGTCATTGGTGTACCTAAATGATTTGAAACCTTGTGGTTTTTAAGAAATTTATGTTCTAGCAGGTTTGCTTTTTCGTGACATAGGGAAAGGTTCTTATTTGCCTCGCGTCGAGGTAGTATTTCTATATATTTTTTCCGCATTATTTTGCAGATGTTCCAAAGAGGCTTTTTTTTTTGTTAGAATCAGGCCGCGAAACAACGCGTGCCGTCCATTGTACTGTTTTCATGTTCCTTTTAATCTGTTTTAAATCTGCAGGATTTGCGTGTCAAAGAGCTCAGGTGTTTGTCTCTCAACACGTCGCGACCAAATGCCTCAT
This sequence comes from Philophylla caesio, assembly GCA_963971545.1. Classification (NCBI taxonomy): domain Eukaryota; kingdom Metazoa; phylum Arthropoda; class Insecta; order Diptera; family Tephritidae; genus Philophylla; species Philophylla caesio. Next base: position 63,288,789 of record OZ020607.1, read on the forward strand.
ATCTAGTTCTTGCAAAGGCGGGGCAGAAGCACAGAAAGTCTTCCGCCGTCTCTTCCTCTTCATAACAGGATGGGCATATGGAGTTGTCTTCTACGTCTATCCTTGTCAGGTGTCTATGCCACGTGAAGGGACCGGTCAACAGTCCAACAAGTTGCCTGCAGTCTTGCCTGTTAAGCGAGAGCAAGTGTTTTGATAGTCCTTCTGAGATTGAAGGTAACATGAGTTTTGCCCATCTGCAACCTCTCGACGCCTCCCAATCATTGCTGAGCGCAGTATTAACCCAGTTTCTGATGGTGGCATCGATGGCCGAAGGTAGGAGTGCTATAGCTGGAACTGATTCTGGCCAAATGGTCAGATTTCTCATTTCCAGGTACTCTCGAGTGACCAGGCTCCCAGAGTAAAGCAAGCTTACTTCTTTTTTCAAGTAAACTAAGTTTTTTGTTCCAGCTGGCGTTTCTATACTTAAATATCCTTTTGCGAATTTCCGCAGAGTATCGTGTTACTGCCTCGTGATCAGAAAGCTCTCTGTAGCGACTCCATTGCCTATGGTAATGGTTTCTTATTTTTATTAAATCTAAAATGGATTGAGGCAGCTTAAGAAAGTAGGTTTTCGGAGTTCTAAGAAGAACTGAGCATCGAGCCGCTGTCATTATATTATTAGTGAAAATGTCTATGTTTTTATTAATGTCTTCCGGGGAACTTATTAAGTCAAGGTTGGTTGGCAAGGTACATAAAAAATTTTTTAAAGAAGAACTGTCTTCCAGTTTGTCCTATCGTAATCCATTATAAGGTTGTCGATGTGCTTGAAATTTAAATTAAGTAAAAATGTAACCGGTATATGATCAGAATCAAATTTGTTTATCCTTATCGGTTGAGATAAATACATGGGTGTATTTAATAATACCATTTAATAATACATTTTCAATTATATTGGTATTAATATTTATGATATTAAAATTAATAGTATTTTTTACTAATACTGCAACACCTTCTTCTACTCCAATTTCCCTATCTTTACGCATGCAAGTTAAGGCAACGTACTATTACGTTGACAAAGCAATATGTATTTTTAATTCAAACAAACAAAAGAATCACATTGCATTCACTAATATTCTTCGCTGCAATGTTCAGCGCTACACGCGCAACAATTATTGCTAACGCAAGCGTCTGCAAATTAATTGCTACCGAAAATATTGGTAACGAGAAACCATATTTCGGATTTCCCACAACGTGACTTGAGAATGGAATGAAAGCGCAACGTGACAACAAGCCAATATAATGCTTGTTACCGGTTTGGGTCGGCAGTTGATGAATGATCGCACAACAAGTTTGTTAAAATTACTACGTTAAGTATGTTGATGTGTCAATTCTTATATTGAATAAATAAACTAATAAATTAACCAAGTATATTGATGTGTCAATTATTATATTGAATAAATGAACTAATAAATTAACTGGGGGCTCAACCGGGATGCCCTATCGTGTAACGTCGTGAAAAGAAAAAGTAATGACTCGATAGCAAGCATCCGCCAAAGTAAAAATAAGTATCCTTCAAAAAAGGAGAAAAAATTTAAAACCAACAAAAAAACATTCAACTGACAAAAAGTATCCTTGAGAAAGGAGAAAAAATTAAAAGTGTAAAGAAGTATCCTTCAAAAAAAAAAGGGAGAAAAAATAAAAAAACAACCGACAAAAAAAAACATTCAACTGACAAAAAGTATCCTTGAGAAAGGAGAAGAAATTAAAAGTGTAAAGAAGTATCCTTCAAAAAAAAGGAGAAAAAATAAAAAACAACCGACAAAAAAAACATTCAACTGACAAAAAGTATCCTTGTGAAAGGAGAAAAAATTAAAAGTGTAAATAAATATCCTTCAAAAAAAGTAGGAAAAAAATTTTTAAAAAACCCAACAAAAAACATTAACCTGACGGAAAGTATCCTTCCAAAAGGAAAAAGAGGAAGGAAAAATTAAAGTGAAAATAAGCATCCTTCGGAAAAAAGGGAAAACAAAAAACATTAAACTAGCAAAGGCATCCTTCAAAAGGCGATAAATAAGTTCCTGATTCCAGTCAACCGATTCCTGATTCCAGTCAACTGATTCCTGACTCCAGTCAACTGATTGCTGTTTCCAGACATCTGATTCCTGCTTTAGATCAATATTTATATAAGGTTTATGTGAGTAGAAAATAATTAATATAAAATTTATATAAGTGGGTGAAAACTAAATAAAAAACAAAAGAAAACTGGATCGAATTAGTGAATTAGAGGAAGAAATAGAGCTTTTGCAAGGAGAAAGACTAGGCTCATCTGTAGAATCATTGTCAGAATTATTTAGCAAGTTGAGGCCACCAACTGTAACAATGGCTACAGCCGCTCAAGTGACAGAACTGATTCAGACCCATACGGCTCCCTTAAGAGAAACAATAGAGCGCTTAACACGCCAACTGACCCAATTAACAAATATAAATGATATACAAGAGTATACCGCCCAAAGAGTCGACGACAATGTTAGATGCGACGAACCATTAGACGTTATTAAATCCTTACCGTCTTTTAACGGAAAAATTTCATATGTAAGTTGGCGTGAAGCCGCGAATAATTCCATGAGCTTATGTACAAAGAATAGTCGTAAGTATTACGCAGCCCTGACAATCTTGAGAAATAAAGTGACTGAGGACGCCAACGACATTTTAACTAACCATGGCACTGTACTGAACTTGGACGCGATTTTAAGCCGACTAGATTTCGCTTACGCTGATAAGCGCCCTCCTCATATAATCGAACAAGAGCTCAGCGTAATGCGCCAAGGCTCCTTAACCATCATTGATTATTATAATGAAATCAACAAAAAGTTAACAGCATTGATCAATAAGACAATAATGACACATGGTCCTAATATTGTACTAACAAATGAATTAAATAAAAAGAACAGGCAATACGCCCTAAGGGTATTTATAACTGGGCTAAACCCGCCATTAGCCAATATACTCTTTTCTCTATCCCCAAGCGACTTGCCAAACGCATTGGCCAAGGCACAAGAGCTCGAGTCGAACAACCTTCGAGCAACCTTTGCTCAACAATATAGTCGGAATAATTATAATACGCAAAAATATAATAATTCTTTGCGTTTTCCGCAACGCAATCTTCAAAACCATAATTCCCAAAATCACCATCAACCCAAACCAGAACCAATGGAACTGGGTAGCTCTTCCAATGTTGTGCGCAAACCACAGCAACATGTTAACCAGAAACCAAATTTCAATAATCGTCCAAATTATCCTAATTCTGGAGCATATCAGCAAAACACTACTGCCTCTAATAACAAAAATAACAATTATAACCAACAAGGGTTCAAAAGGCAGTATGAAAGCGCACAATTGAGTTATCAGCCAAACCAAAAAGAGCAAAGAATTAATAATATAGGAGAAGATGCTTTTTTAGATACAAGCCGGGTCTCCCCTACATTATCAAATCAGGAGACTCAGGACGCGGATATACAATTTTAATAGACAGCGGCGCTACTAGTTGTTACTGCAGCCCGAACCTATTTTAAAATCGGAAAGAATTAATTAAGAAAAGAGTGAGAACAATTAATGGTTTTACTATCATAAGCCATTATTATGAAATAAAATTATTTGGTATCTTACAAAGATTTTACGAAATATTAAATCTCGAATCAGATATTTTAATAGGGTATAATTTCTTAAGAAGGGCAAATATTATTTTAGACTTTGAAGCAGGGACAATAACGTGCGGAAACCGTACAGAAAAATTTTTAAATTTCAAAAAAACAAGCGAGGTAGCTGATGAAGATAATAATCAGCAAACCAAAGAAAGTACGCTCGATAAAGGGAAGGTACAAAAAAAATCAGGTAATGGAAAAGAAAACGTTAAAAGAAATTTTTCCAATAAGGAAACTATCGAAGAAAATATTTTGAATAATCTGTATAATGAAAAATATACCGAAAATGATGTGGCATTACAGAAGTTACGTCAAAATGTAGTGAATAATATATCCAAATTACACGCAGATATTGACACAAATTTACCCTTTAGAACCGATGTAAGGGCCGAGATAACAACAACAACTAATGACCCTGTGTGGAGTAAACAATACCCTTATCCTCTCTCCGCTAACTCCTTTGTAAATACCGAAATTGAAAAATTATTACAAGAGGGTATTATTCGCGAAAGTAAAGGTCCTTTTGGGTTGTCCCAAAAAAGGGTATTAATGGCGATGGCACGCAAAAATTGCGTATGGTCATCGACTATAAAAAATTGAATGAGAAAACAATTGCCTACAGGTATCCAATTCCTGACTGTAATGTGATACTATCAAACCTTGGAAAAGCGAGATTCTTTTCCACTATAGACCTCGAGTCAGGATTCCACCAAATACTTATGAAGGAGGCAGATATTTGTAAAACTGCCTTCTCGGTCAATAATGGGAAATATGAGTTTGTCCGTATGCCCTTTGGCCTGAAGAATGCTCCCAGCATATTTCAAAATGCCATGGATGACATTCTAAGAAATTTTGTTGGAAAATTTTGTCACGTATATATCGATGACATCATTGTTTATTCCAACACACTAAAAGAGCATATTGAACATTTAAACATAATAATTAACACTCTTAAACAAGCAAACATGAAGATTTCAGTGGAAAAATCAAACTTTTTTAAGAAAGAAGTCGAATTTCTTGGCTACGTTATTGCGAACGAAGTAATCAAAACAGATCCAAGAAAAATAGAAACTATTAATAATTACCCTCGACCGCGAACTCTTAGACAACTTAGAAGCTTTTTAGGAATGACGGGCTATTACCGTAAATTTATTCAAAATTACGCCAAAGTGGCGAAACCTTTAACCAAATTTCTCGCAGGAGACAATGGAAAAATATCCACAAACCAATCAAAAAAGGTCATCATTGAACTCGATACAGATGGTATCGCAGCATTCAACAAGCTTAAAACTCTCTTAGCTGGACAAGTAGAACTAGCTCAACCTGATTTCCAAAAGAAATTTGTTTTAACAACAGATGCGTCAAACGCCGCAATAGGCGCAGTTTTAACTCAGGATAATAAACCTCTTATATTTATATCTAAAACACTTAACTCTACAGAACTAAACTACGCCACTAACGAGAAAGAGCTGTATGCCATAGTTTGGGCACTAAAAACGCTCAGAAACTACTTATATGGCGTTTCCGATCTAGAAATACATACCGATCACCAACCACTTACATTTTCAATCTCCAACAAAAATCCAAATGCCAAATTAAAAAGATGGATGTCCTTTATAGAAGAGTACGCCCCAAAGTTTATATACAAACCCGACGCAACAAATGTCGTCGCCGATGCACTGTCCAGGCAAGTTTTAAACAATATTTCCTGTGAGGAGTCGTTACACTGTACTCAACATTCAAAAGAAAGTAGTGACGATTTTGATATTCCAGAAGTATCGAAACCCCTTAATGAATTCAAACAGCAAATTTTGCTCAACAGAGCAACATTCTCTATTCATGAGCAAATCACGACCTTTAGCAGGACTCGACACATAATAGAGTTCGACACCAAAGAAAACCTGAAAAGAATTTTATTGGAATTTCTTAAGCCTGATGTAGTAACCGCAATCCATTGCTCAGCTGAAGATTTATACGAATTTAAAGAAACGGTTAAAGGCGTATTTAGGATTAAATTTGTCTACACAAGAATACTCGCCATTGATGTGATCAATCCCGACGATCGACATGCTATAGTAGAGCAAACACATATCCGCGCTCACAGGAGCTGCAAGGAAAATCATAAGCAGGTACTTGCGCAATACTACTGGCCATCAATGTTAAAATCTTTTAAGGAATATGCTAGACATTGTAATATATGCAATAAAGCAAAATACGATAGGAAACCAAATAAACTTCCAATTGGAGTGGCTCCAATTCCCGAAAAAGAGGGAGAGTTCCTTCATTTAGACATTTTCTACGCGCAAAATCAAAAGTTTATTACTTGCGTAGATGCTTACTCAAAATTTCTTGTCATAAGACAAACAGAAGACAAACTTAACCTCGACCGGAAGGTTCAAGAAATCTTACAAACATTCCCGGCAGTAAAGAAACTGACACTAGACAATGAACCAGGTTTTTCGACTCATCAATTTAAGACACTAATGCAAAGACTTCAAATTCAACTTTTTTACTGTGACCCACGCCATAGTTCAACCAACGGACAGGTAGAAAGGGTACACTCAACCCTTATAGAAATTGCACGTTGCATAAAAGAGGAATTTCATTTAATAGATACTATAGAAGTATTTTACAGAGCTGCACAACAGTATAATTTAACTATTCACTCTGTGACCAATAAAAAACCTTTTGACATATTTCATAATAAAATTTCACACGCTGACGTAAAGGAAAAAATGCGCCAAGCTCAAATAAAAATGTTAGAGAGAAACCAAAACACCAAGATTAAAACTTACCAACCCGACCAAGAGGTATACGAAAAACTAATAGGCAAAAGAGCTAAACTACAAAACGGAAACTTTAAACTGATACACGTACTAAACCTTACCAACTATGAATCCGCCATCAACCAACTAGAAACTGAAGTATATACGAAAATTATGAGAAACAGTACCATACTGCCATTCCTTCTTCATGATATGACCCAAGTGAAACAACAGCTAGAGATCATTAAACCCCGAAAAAAACGCTCGCTGGACATACTTGGTACAGCATGGAAATGGTTAGCTGGAACCCCTGACCACGAAGACCATGAAATAGTGTTAGATAGAATCAACGGACTTTTAGAAAACAATGAGAAACAAAGAATAATTAATAAGAATACAGTAGACCGCATTAATTCAATCACAAATAGTACAAATGCAATAATCAAAGCGATCCAAACAATTGAAGAAGTTAGGAAAATTCAAGAAGATGCTATTGTTAATAAGTTAAGAATCTTAAAGGAAGAAATAATTAATGTAGAATATGCTTTACAATGGGCAAAGGTAGGAGTAATAAATTCATTTATCTTATCAGAAAAAGAAATTGAAGAGGCTAGAACCTTTTTGGATTTAGAAAAATTTCCATATAATGATATTGAGCAAGCCTTAAGCTTCGCTACCATTAAGATAGCAACAAATAATTTAGACATGATTTACATAATTAATTTACCAGCAATAGACAGTAAAAATTGTGAAAGATTACTTATTAAACCAATTAAGAAAAATGATAGAATTATTAAACTAAATACCGAAAATGTGATTAAATGTGACAATGAAATTTATGAAATCAAAGAAGATTGTAAAGAATATAATAAGTTATGTATTTGCCCAAAACAGAATCTAGTTAACATAAGTGAATCAAATTGTATACCACCACTTTTATCAAGTAAAACTCATGATTGTGTGATCATAAATAATCAGCATATTGCCTCAATTCAAGAATTATATCCGGGAACAATATTGCTGAACCAATTTGAAGGTTTCATTAAATTCTCAAGCAACAAGACTAATGAACTGTCTGGAACCTATTTGATACAGTTCCACAATGATACAGTTATCATTAACAATCAAACTTTCGTCTCCAAAGAAATTTCAGGGTGGAAACCACTTCCTGCATTACTACAGCCAAACAATAACAACGAACGAATGGAAGAAGTTCTCTCGTTAGAACTAATTAAAGACTTGCAAGCAAATAATATTGATAGTCTAAATCTGATATCAACCAAAGGAAAGGTTGTCTTCTCAATCAATTTAATCATTTCAATTATACTTATTATTTTCTTACTGGCAATGTCCTTAAAATTTTGGTCCAAAACAAAAAAAGGGCTTACTGTAAATAACATAATTAACGAAAGCAGTCTGCCACAAACACCGAGTCACAGAGAGAACTCTGGTTCATTAGACCAGCGTTGCGAGTTCCGCAGCATCAATGATCTCCCAACTTGTTAAACAATCGGGACGATTGATTTTACACAGGGGGGAGTTCAGGCAACGTACTATTACGTTGACAAAGCAATATGTATTTTTAATTCAAACAAACAAAAGAATCACATTGCATTCACTAATATTCTTCGCTGCAATGTTCAGCGCTACACGCGCAACAATTATTGCTAACGCAAGCGTCTGCAAATTAATTGCTACCGAAAATATTGGTAACGAGAAACCATATTTCGGATTTCCCACAACGTGACTTGAGAATGGAATGAAAGCGCAATGTGACAACAAGCCAATATAATGCTTGTTACCGGTTTGGGTCGGCAGTTGATGAATGATCGCACAACAAGTTTGTTAAAATTACTACGTTAAGTATGTTGATGTGTCAATTCTTATATTGAATAAATAAACTAATAAATTAACCAAGTATATTGATGTGTCAATTATTATATTGAATAAATGAACTAATAAATTAACTTGCATACATAGTCAGGATAATACAATTTATCAGTATCAGTGAAAAAGTTTCAAAAACTTGTTTCGGATGCTGCGACTGTTCTAGAATTATATTTTACGCTGAGAGACAGACATTACTTATTACTAGAGTAAAGAAACTTAATGGCTAATTGTGCGATAGCGTTAAATTGCTCATATTTGCTTCTACATTATTTAAGCTTTTGAATAAGTTCAAAAGTTAGTTCAGTTATTTCTCTCTCTGTGAACAAGTTGTTGCTGTCACACATTGGCTCTGCGGTTTGATCAACTGGAGAGCGCCACGTCAGCACTTTTCCAGATTCTATAGCTCTTGTATTGTTAATGTGATTCGCATGCTTTGCAGGGAGAGGTGGGAACTGCCTGAGGTCATAGTCCAAGTTCGGTTGAGTATGCATCTTAGACGCAAACGATGAAAGAGGTGGACGAGAATTTTGTCGAGTGTATTTCTCTTTTATGCGTAAATACGCAGCCCTATTAGCACAAGCGATATTGTTTGACTTGTGATTGTTATGGCAGTTTGCACACCTGACTCTGTCAGAGACGATGCAGTCCGAAGTTTTATGTTTACCAGCGCAGTTACAACAATTCCTTTTTGGCGTAGAATACGTCTTACCTTACGGTATGGGCACCCATGTCAGATTGTTATTGTTGTAATCTCTATTTCTTTAATTATAAGGAAACGGCGCGATAAATTTTTTTTTAAATTTTTTTGTAGTCAAATGAAGATGTTAGCTTTCGTTTGACATACATTTCATATTGGTTGATATCTTCCTAATATTTAAATTTCTCAAATGAAAATTTTATAAACACATCCAAACAAATATGTGTGTGGTGTTTGATTGAGTGTGTAGTAGTGGTCAATAGACGTTCATTTTATTGCATAATTTTAGGCGGGAAAATTTAAGTAGAGTAAAGGCAGAGAAAGCGCTGCCAACTACTGCTTATTGGTGGTGATTTTAACACAGAAATCACTTCAAATACTAGATTGGCGAAATTTATGAGCGATACGTTTAATTTGGATTATATTCGAAATGATGCTCCCACAACTATTGATAACACAACCATTGACTTACTTTTTGCGAGAAATTTAAATGTTAATTTAAAAACATATTTTTCCTATCATAAGCCTATATTCTCAAAAGTAACTTTCAAATAATCAAATAGATTTGGGTCTGTTATTTATCATTTATCTTTACTATTGATAACTACCATTGACTTCGTTTTTGCGAGAAATTTAATTGATAATTTAAAAACATTTTTATCCTATTTTCCTATCATAAGCTTATGTATGTATATCATCAAAAGTAACTATCAAATAAGAATATTCATTTGCTTGTATTATTTATCATTATAAATTATCATTATACATATGTTTTCTGTCTTATCGGATGGCGTATTCTACGTAAAACTTAATAGCCGTGTCTCTGACACAGCCTCCTTCTTTTTATTTTTCGCTGGAAGTCCTACCGTATAATGACACGAAAAAGAGATTTTGTAGTTTTTAAATGTTTTTGTAACGATTTTGACTTCTTTGCACTTTAATCCCAGAGAAATTAATTAAATTTTTACTTCGTCAGAGGTTTTATTTTCAAGGCCATAGAGGACAACTTTAAACGCCCTTTCATTTTTAAGGTCATTAGTATAGAATTGACAAGAGTATTTGATTTTATCAAACGAGATGGAAGTTTCACATATTATTTTAACGCCAATAGAGATTTTTTTTACGAAAAAGTCGTTTATACCTTTTTACACTAAAATGTTTTTTATGAACTCACTGTCGAGCGCGTGAAACTTAATAGGCGGCAGCACTTCTTTTGTGGCTTTATGTTTTTGGGAAATGTCATTGCATTTTTAGTACTCATAATTAATTTTGTTTTTATGTTTATATAATAATTTCTGAAATAAACTCAAACAATAGCTTAGCATCCATATGATCCTCAATATAAACAAGATCTCCAACTCCTTTGCTAGAAATGCAGACATAGCATAATTTTTTTGGGTTCAAGGCTGTTAAGGGTTAACGCCACACTCTATTTTGGCCCCTCAGTATAGTTAAGCATAATTTTCGTTTCGTCACAAAAAATAACATCTTCACAAAACGCATCGCTATGTGAAATATGACTTGTGGCGAACGACAGTCGCTTTTCTACATACATACTTATATGTATTTACTTGTGACAATAACGGTTTTTTTTTTGCGCAACTTGTGAGGAATAGTTGTTTTTTAGAAGTACTTGGCGAACTGTTTCATGCGATATATGTCTGTAAGTATCAACACCAGACTACAATTCAATCTCATTTGCAATATCTGTTGATAATTGGGCATAATTATTAATTTTTTTTTGATTATTCGGCGGTCATTTTGGGCAGATAGTTTATTAGGCCTCCCTGGTGAATTGTGCAAATCCAACCTTCCGTCCTTCTCTGCGCGATTAATTATGTTATAATCAGTTTGTCTGCTCAGGGAAAATGTTTTAGATATATGTGCAGCACTTTACCCCTCGTAAAAACTGTAATAAACTCGCTGAATTATGCCACAAAATAAAAAAGTATTTTCTAAATTTACTACGTAATTCTTTGATGTATGTTCAATACTATTTTTAGGCTTTATAGCGATGACGTGGCGATGTCAGTTACAATTTTCCCCATCACTTCGTTTATAGCAAATGTAATAAATCTTAAGTATTCTTTAAGTAGCAACTGGTGTTTGATCGAATTAAAATGTTTTTACTTGTAAATGCATTGTTTAAGAAATGAAGATATGTATAACCATATCCCAAGAAAAAGATTTATTTCCGTGTGTGAAAATTTGTTTGGAAACACAATGGCCCGTATGAATAAAAACTTGAGCACGTACTAGAGCATTTGTTAGTACCTTCTAACCTATACTCAACAATACTAGGCAATACTCAACATTACTTAACAATACTAGGCATCACTAGGCAATGCTCAAAATGTTGCTGCATCTTTGAAACATTATAGCACATACTCGACCAAACTAGCATTTATTTCGAGTATCGTTTAGTAGATACCAGAAAATACGTACTCTAGCATTCTCTAGTATTTATAAGTTGATCTATTTGGAGTTTATAAATACTTGAGCATGTAAGGTAGGTTTCATTCGTTTCAAAAATTGATAGAATATGGAGGCCAATCGTGCTCGAAAAGTTTAAATTGAAAGAAGGAGTCACAGCGAAGTTTTATATAAAAAACTTTACAGGTACATATGTATGTATGTAGGTACATACATATATTAGCTTATAAGATAAAGCACTGTATAAGGTTTTGATAAATATATGAGGTAATAACCTATTTTTGCCATAGATTCAGTACACTAGCGTTAGAGACTCTAGGGCTTCTTTTTTTTTAGTTTTTGTAAATGGAGTACACTCTTTCTCGAAGAGAACACTTGCATTAAATAAATTTACAAAAACTAAATTTTCCGAAATTTATTCACTGTCGATTTCCGTATCGGAGCTAATTTTGAAAGAAAAAGCCCAGGGTTTCAGTTGAGCGTAGGAAAAAAGAATATCACATATGTGTACATATATATGTATATACATATATACAGTTACTTTTTCACAATTGACTTCGTTTGCAAAGTTCTATTAGTTACAAAGATAACAGGAGCGCTACTCTGTAATGCGATGCGAAAGGCTATGCGATGCGAAAACTAATTGGCACTCTATAATTCTATCGCATTGCTAACAATATTGCTTCTTTTACTTTTGCAGAATTTTTTGCTTGAAATGTTGGGTTTAAAATTTCTTAAAACTATTTTTTCTTCTGTGTATTTAGTTTTGTGCAGAACTTTCGGTTGAGTTAGGAAGCATTTTTATATGTGTTTAATAATATAAAAGGAGAGCTCAAAACTACGCAAAGATCCACCGCAATCACCGAAATCATCAAACTTTCCACCACGCTAAGATTCGTTGCTCAGGGTGGGTACCAACATTTGATTGGTGCGGATCGTCATGCAGGACTGGCACAGCAAACGGTTTCCAGCTGCATTTTGGAAGTTTCCAATGCGATTAAAAAGGTGCTGTGTCCAAAGCACATAGTATTTTCAATGACGAATGAGGAGAAATTAGATGCCAGCAGAAGTTTTTACTCAACATGCGGAATTGCGGAAGTAATAGGAGCGGTAGATGGAACGCACATCCAAATGATAAGGCCATCAAAAGATGAGCATTTTTTTTACACATATAGGAAGTTAAAGCACAGCATAAATGCAATGGTGGTGAGATTGTTTTTTACTGAAATAAGTTAACTTTTACTTAACCATCTAATTTTGTTCTACTTTAGATATGTGATCACAAAATGCGGATTAGGGCCGTTAATGGTACTTTTCGAGGTGCGTCGCATGATTCCCACATATGGAATTTATCACGTGAACAAAGACATTTAAAAGCCAACTACGAAAATGGGGAAAACGGTATACGAATCCTCGGTGAGTTTTCTAATATTGTAAATTATAACACATTTGTATGGTACAACTTTTTTTTTTCATATATGTGCGTATGTATGTACCAGAGACCTGCACGAGTAATTAAAAAAGTAACATGTTAGCAAGCGGCGATGCCGATGCGGCGAGTACACGCTACGTAACGGTACTTTGGCATCGTGGGCATCGGCATCGTGGGTATCGGCATCGCGGCATCGCCGATTACTAACATGTTACTCAATTAGTATTGTGCGCGAAGAAAAGAACTGGCATTTTCGCATTAGCAAAGTTTTTGCATTTGTGCTATTATTTAAATAAAGTTGCTTATTTTGATCGAAAATAACGAAATATATTTAATTTATTTTTATTTATTGAATTAATTTATGTTGTGTTATGTTATGTTATATTGAATTAATTTATGTTTAAATGAAGAGAATTTTATTAATTTTTTCCTAATATAAGGTAAATACGAAAGAAAAATCACAAGAATTTGCTTTTATGTATGTACTTCGTTTCATTTGCCATTGACGATACCAGATAGTAATCGTACGATGCCACGATGCCGCGATGCCGATGCGCAATGTTACCTTCGCATCGTGGTAATCGTCAGAAGTGTTACTTAGGGCCAGTTTTTCAGTGCAAGTTGAACTCTGTTTGTCGTTTAAACTAAGTTTAAACTCAGAATGCAGTTTTTCAGTCAACTTTAAACGGAGTTTAAACTAAGTTTAAACGGCGGATTGTGCTCGGTTAAACTTAGTTTAACTTATCAGCTGTTTGCTAACTACTTCGTTTTGGTTGCAACAAATTTATTTGGGCGCAAGGAAAATAAGATTAAATTTAAACTGAGTTTAACTAAACTTAGTTTAAACTGAGTTTAAACCAGCACTGAAAAACTGGCCCTTAGTAACGTAATCGTACGATGCCTACCTTAATCGTGCAGGTCTCTGGTATGTACATACATATATCCAGTATGTATGTACATACATATATCCAATAAATAAATACTCATGAACATATGCATACACGTATGTTTGCTGTTACAATGTATACAATTATATTGTAAATTCATACATACATATTTGTTATTTCTGCAGGAGACTCAGGATATCCGTTGGAACCTTGGCTTTTAACCCCATATAGAAGTGCTACGGAAAGTTCAGATGGACACTTCTTCAATCAGAAATTGTCGAAAGGAAGGGCGATAATTGAACGAGTTTTTGGTGTGATGAAAGGACGATTTCGATGTCTTAGCAGGCAGGGAGCTGCATTACTCTCCAAAAAAAGTGGTGCCAATAATTAATGTATGTTGTGCTCTTCACAACATTTGTATTTTGTTTAAGGTGGAAACCCCTACAAATATTGTAATTGAGCCAGAAGATGTATCCGATGTAAATGACAATTTAGAAAATTTTAGAATTGAAAATATTGCTATAAGAGATCAAATAAAAAGTAATATGATTACCAATACCAATTCCATATAAAACAAAATTTAAAAACTGTGTTTATTTAATAAATATCAATTCAATCTTTTATTCAAATGAGCTCAATATATATGTATATATGTATATATATACGAACAGGTACACGTACATGTAGGCATACAAAATTAAAAAGGAATTCTATAAAACTTCAATTTATGGTTAGTAACTCTAGGCTAGAATTTTTTTTTTCAATAATTGTACTTTTTTCGATGCTTCTAAAAATTCTTTAAACTATCATTTATGCCATTTAAAACTTTGGTGGAGGTAGCATCATTTCCATTGCTATGTGACTGCACTGGAGATTCAATTGGTATGTCGGGCATACTAGTATGCGCTATACCAAATAACCGTGTGCCTGATACCCCGCTCACTGACTGTTCCATTGATAGCAACTCACTCACTTGCTGTTCCAACTGTGTGAGCGTAAGTAAGTGAAAGGGCCGTAGCCTGTACCCGAAAAGTTCAACTTGTTCCGACGCATTTTTGCCTTCAAATGTAGTTTGTAGTCAGCCCAAACCTAAAAAAAATATATTAATTAAATAAAAAAAAATGTATGTACATACATATATGTTTTGCATTAAAATTACTTTTTTCCAACCGGGCATGTCGCTCATAGGTGGGCCAGCTGCATTTAGCTGACAAGTTAACCTCTTCCATAGATTGGTGGAAGCAGTTTTAGCGTTAGGCGTCTTCAGTAACCCCTTGACAAAAACCGGATGAGTTACCATGAAATCTACGAGGATTTCAAATTGTCTTCTCTGCGTTTGCTTCGATTTCACACTTTCCCTTCATAATTTTTATAAAATATGTAAATGTAATATATGTATTTGGAGCAATAAAAGTATACAATTTCCATTTTAATCTTACATTTTTGAGGGTTGCGAATGATTAGTTGCTGTAGCGTGAAAAATGCGAATAAAAGAGCTTGTTGACATTCGCTTTTGCAATACAGAGTGCTGCTAATGCGAAAGGGAAAAATAATTGCGAAAAGCCTAAATTTCAATGCGAATGTCAGTATACAGGGTACCGATTGTGCGAATTCGAACACTTTTACATTCGCATCGCATTACAGAGTAGCGCCCCAGGTTCCAACTAGTTACATTTAAATAGGCAATTGTTTTTATTACGATCACAGTAAACTTGAACTTACTTAATAATACTCAGTAATGCTAAACAATATTCGACGATACTAGGACATTCGAGGATACTAGACAATTCTCTAGCATACTCTACCATGAGCATGCTCTAGCAAGCGCGTGTAAAAACGAAGCGTTACCGAATGTATTTTTTCTACAAACCTGTCAAAATATTCACTACTTAACATTATGAAAGTCGTTTGGAAATATATACTGTAAAACACCAAAAAAAATTCCAATAAACAATTCTTTTATTACCTCACGATTAAATAAGGGCGTGAATAGAATTAAAATACACATGGTAGAAAAAGTCTGCGTTCATCTACGCACATTTGCTTTGCACTACGAAAATTCGAAAATGATAAATTTTTCAAATAATATTTTTTCAGTATTTTATTAAGTTCAATAAAAAGTAACTGTTACAAAAAACTAGGTACCAATAAAGAAATTTAATTCAAAATGAGATCATTTAAAAAGAAAAAGGTCATTCAAACCAAACAGAAAAAGTCTGCGTTCACTTCAAGAATAATGAAATAAAAGGCTTAAACTTAAAAAAATGTATTTAATCAATAACGAGTTGGATAGGCCAGCAGCCTGAACCAGTTTACTGCGGGGTAGTTTTCTATTTTTTTCTAGGGGTTTTTTTGTAAGTGCTTGTCATTGGCTATAATTTATCACCAGATTTCCCGGGATATCCTTTGTTCGCTGAATCGACTGGATTGCTAAGGCAAAACATTCGGTCCGGCGACAAATATGTAAAAATCGCAGGTTCACTCCATTTTGGACCGACACTCAGCCACAGCAGTTTTTCTCCGCCAGCAAAGACCAGCCAACACCAAAGGAAGTCTAAAAGTGTAAGTAATATTATTAAAATCAAATATTCAACTGTGATATCTATTTTCTGGTGATATATATATATAAACACCAATTTCCACAAATAAATCCATATTGACTTTCGTATTGAAACGAAATTCTTTCTCTTTTTATTTAATAAATAAACGACTGCCCACGAGACCATTTGGAACTGCGGCAGTTTCGTCCACTTATGACAGACATTGTAAGGAGTGTGTTATATAATCCCTTAAATACAGAAACGGAATTTATTGCCATTGAGGAATATTTTTCGTGTATTAACATGTAATGTTTTTATGTTCTGCACGGAGAAAAAATTCGGAAAAATTACCAAAAGAACAAGAAAAATTACTAATATATTGGTTAAGGCGTGATAACCAACAAACACTGCAGAAATTTTCTAAATTATTGTAAAAATACCCGCGGTCGACCAAAAAATGTCATAACTGTTTTAAGAAATATAGTATTATAGTATATATTTTTGGGAGGACACGATGCAAATTGTTTATAAAACGCGGTAATTTTTACCATACCGCCGTGTTTGGAGCTTATCCTGCTTTTACCTAGCTTTATTTATTTCTGAAAAAAATACAACTTTGTGTGGGGGCCACAATAATTCGTTTAATGTTTGGCATATAAGATGCCTGAGTGTTCATCTCACAATACAAATTTTGAATTCGAATGTAGATTCAGAAAACCACAAACGTGGTTTAACTACTATACTAACATAAATATATATTTCCTTCTGAACTCCTCCCCTACTCCTCTCCCAACAAAAAAAAATGTATGCATTCGTCCCTGTTTCCGAGTAATGGAACCATGTCCCTCATTATCAACGAGCTGTATCTGAAAAATCAATTGGATTTCATCGTGCCCAAAAACACAATTGGAACGACAAGGAATGCTGCGCCGTTACGAAATGGAGAGCCCTCCAATCGGGAGCAATGTGAGCTGTGCGAAAGCGATTTCGTGAGTTGAAAATAGAAGCGAAACCCATTTTCCACGAGAAGCGTGGGTTCGAGAAGCTTTAGTTGTTGGCCGTGGATATTTTTTTATTTTACCATATTCTTAGAATATACGAGCTTTAAATTTCGAATTATGGTACGCTCTACGGTATATTCATATGTAAACGTACGGATGCATATTACCGGTACTGTTGTAACCAACAAATTTTACACGACATTTGTTAGGGACACTGCCCGCTCCATTTCTTGTTGCTTTTCAACACTAGACGAGCTGAGTGAGCAGAGAATTGGCGAATAAAAACCATTATATATTTCATTTTAACTATTCTAGTGCTACTAAATGTGTTAACATTTTGAAAACTTATGCGTATGTGTGTGTGCATCGACGACAGTGGCATACACTATTATTGTATTTATTATCTACTTGAGAGTAAATAACGATGCATTATTTTTTCTAGTGCATACACAAGTGAATGCATTATTTCTTGTGGAACACGTCACGTCGCAAGTTGTTGCGCTATATGTTGCAACATGGAGTCACGCCTGGGTGTACAGCATCCAAGCGAACAATACCGCCTGGTGACGCGAAGATACACTTGCCGCCGCTTGTGTGTATGTAAGATTGAAAAAAAGAGGATTGGCAAAATAGTGAACAGGAAAAATATTATACAAAAAACCTTTACATGTAACCGCATGCAGCTTGACTTCTGCCACATGCGGCTTTTTGCCGCTACCTTCGTTCGTCCGAATATATACAACTTTACAGAAAGTTCATATGAACGACTCCATGTACAATACATGCATACGTAAATATTTAAGAAATCATCGCTTTTTTATTATTTATTTTTCAGTAATTTAACTCTTTAATTCTTTATCTCTAAGTTGATGTCTAAATTGTGTAAGAGGAATCGATTCCAATAAGAATTATTAAAAAATACAAGCTAACAATAACCCTGTACAGAACTTGTACGACATCTATCACGGTAGAGGGAACATTTAGTCCTTAAGCTGAGGATGACACTACTTAACCAAAACAAAAAAACCCACCGACTTCTGTATTCGTAAAGTGTTAGTTTCACAATTAAACAGTTAACACAAAAAAAGTTCTGCGAGACAGACTTAAAATATGATAACAATAACAATAAATGCGATTTTTTTAAAGTAATTATATTAACTTAAGATCATATGTTATTAGGGAAAGTTCAGTAAACTGTAAATTATTGTGAAGTTGATGGACAAAACGGCGGGTAATCTTATGTTCTTGAGTTCTTTCGCATTTATAGTTCTTCGTACGATTTTGTTGCAAGAACGGGTCGCTGCTGGGGGCTAAGCGATATTTTCAAATAAGATGTTTGTTTAGTATTGTAAACCCGAGCGTACTTGTACACAAGGGTATATTAACTTTGCTCGCACAACGGTATAAGACATATATGTATGTATATATACTAGCACATACCCGCGGCGTTGCCCACGTAATTCTTTTTTTTCGAATGATATACAACGTTTTGGTTCTCCTATTATATAAAAGTCAATTATAAAAATTATTTAAATGTAATACAGTTAAATTCGAATACCAAAAAAAATTATTATGTTTATTAAGAGTAAAAAACCAGAAACAAAAAGTTCACAGATAAAGGTAAGAGAGAGGGTAAATTTTAAGTTATTGTAAACTTCTATGAACACAACATTCCGCGTTTCGTTTCCATTTCCTGGGATTAGTTATGTTTGGTTTTGTGGGGCACCAATTCGCGACAGCGCGATATACTCGTATAGCTGACCGTGAGAAAACACGAAGATAAATTCCTGAAAATTCGCCCTTGTGACTTGTTAATAGTTATTGCAAAGCATATTTTTACGGGGAACTGTACTCGTTTGAAACTAAACTGTAAATTTGTTGGTATCATTGGTATCCTTGGCATCATGGAGATTTCCCCTGCTGCAGGCCCGGTTAAAATATTCGCTTGTATAATATTAGGCATAAAACGAATGATTTTGAGTAGTGTCCGCTTAAATACATTTGGAGGCTTAAGATTTCGCAAAAGTATTATTAGTGTATAAATTTTAAAGTTTAATTCATTTAGAGTTAAGAAACTCCGTTGGGTAGTGAACAACATCACCTCGTTCTGTCAATGAGTCCATGGACAGTATAAGTATACAATAAATATAAGCTGTTATCAACTTAGGCTTAATTAAAAAAAATATATTAAAATCGGTTCAGTACTTTGAGAGCCAAACGATGACAAACATTTCCCATATAATCAAATTTATATAACAGCATATCCATGCATAATACGGCAATTTATACGAGCATTTGATTGTGCAGCAGAGAATGTAGTATGTTTAGCGCTAATTCACTTGTTCTACGTTAATTTGTACACGCTATTCAAAGTTTTTGCTTTGTTGTTTTACTCTCTTAGAAACATACTACATACATATGTACTATGTAATTTACTTCATTATTTTTATGCGGTAAAAGATGTGAAGAGATGGAAGAGAGAGAGAGAGAGTGCGAGCCACAAACGATAAAGACACACGCACACACACAAAGCACGCTACGCTGTAGGCTGCGTTTGGCGAATGAAAAACCTTATGATTGCAATATTTTTGGTTTTTCAAAAACTTCAACCCGAAAGAAAGGGGGTTTAATTTCGGAAAATTAAAAAAAAAATAAGTATGCCACTTTCGAGCCTAGGGCAAATGCTTTATTTTAAAAAGAAGTTTATAAAAATCGATTCAGAACTTTATAAGATTAGCCGTTACAAACATTTTTAATATTAGCGATTTTATATAATTAGTACAGATATACTAAAAGGATCAGAATGAAAAGAGGTATCTTTTTAGCCCTGACTGTCTGTCCGTTTGTCCGGGGTTACAATAACTTGTGTAATAATTGATATCGTAATGCTCTTTGGCCAGTGTAGGTTGGTATTGAAAATGGGCAAATGGGCTCATATATAACGGAAGTTTTGGAAACTGCAAAAACTTTGTTTTTTTTGGCATCTAATAATAATAATTGGCGCTTACACTATATAGCTCAGTGTTTGGCCGAGCTTCTCTTACCATTTGTGGTGTGCCACCACAAATGAAGGGACCTATTTTTTTGTGCTGACTCTGAACGGCAGATGTATTTTATGAGAAGCTTTTTCATGGCAGAAATACTCTCGGAGGTTTGCCATTACCTGCCGAGGGGTGACCGCTAATAAAAAATAACTTTTTCTATGATTAAGGTTTTACTTGCCCTGGTTGAGAATCGAACATCGAATTCAGCGGCACATCGAGTTATAGTAAGCACCGCTTCCAACTTGGCCACAGCGGTCACCGGTATGCATTAAATCAAATGGCGTGAAATTTGATACATATGTACATGTATGGAGGGATTTTAAACTAAGAAATTAGGTATTTATAAAATTTTGAAAAGTAGGCGTTACCAATTATGAAAAAAATTTAGTATCTCAATAACGGCGTCAGGTATCGCCACAAAATTTGGTAGACAAAATGCTCTTAGTATCGCTGTAATTATGGGCAAAGAATTTGAAATCGGCCTATAACCACGCCCACCTTACGTACAACGAAAGTTTTGAAAAATACAAAAACTTAGTTTTTTCGGTATCTACTCGTATCAGAATTTGATAAACATATTTTCGCTGTTATCATCGTCAAAACTTTTTAAAACAGACCATAACCACGCCAAGCTTCCATAAACCGGAAATTAAAAAAAATGCAAAAAAATTAATTAAAACTTGTCGTAAAGTTTCCACGCCCACTCATGATATAATGTTTATATCTCAATAACGGTGCTAGGTATGGTCACTAAATTTGATTAACATATTCACCTTGATAACAAGAGTATTATCGTAAAAAATTTTTGAAATCGGACCATACCACGCCTACCTTTCATATAGCGGAAATTTTGAAAAATACAAAAAACGTCGTTTATTTAGTGTCTATTGGAACAAATTGAGTAAAATTTAATATTTCTAGCGGTTTGAAACAAAAAAACTGATGTTTTGAAAAATGACCGTGGCACTGCCCATAAAAAATTCACCGCGAGGGTATAAAAAATTCGGTTTCGGCCGAATTTAGCTTTCCTTACTTGTTTTAAAATTTAAGCAATATAAAAACAAAACGTAAAAAATATTTTCAATCAATCAAAAAATATATATACATATATGTATACTATTTACTACAAAAAAAAACATTATTTATCTCTTTAAAGTGTTCAACAGATTCGGTTTCGGCCGAATTTAGCTTTCCTTACTTGTTTTAAAATTTAAGCAATATAAAAACAAAACGTAAAAAATATTTTCAATCAAATATATACTATTTACTACAAAAAAAAACATTATTTATCTCTTTAAAGTGTTCAACTGATTCTTAAATATGCATATCCATATGTATAATTTAGGCTCACACTACACATTTTGTATGACATTACGCCATTTTTATTACTGAGAAAATATCTATAGAGTAAGTAAATAGTTTTTAACTGTTAATAGCAAAGTCGTTTGATCAACCATATTTTGGTCCCTTTAACATGTTTCTTTGTAAGAGAATTAATGACCCTGCCAATTTTTTTTGTGCTTCAACAGAGATTTATCACTTAGCTGGATATATATTGAAGTTTATTTTCCATTATAACTTGGCACTTCATCTCTAACTTTGACTACATACGCTTCATATGCACTTCGTACGGCAATTATTATTTGAAAAACTCAAACACAAACAAGTAAGAAAAGCGATATATTTTTGTATCTTTGTTTCAAATCGCAGCTAGTATTAAACTTTACTCAATTTCTTCCAATAAATCCTGAAAAACTAAGTTTTTGGCATTTTTCAAAATTTCTGTGATATGGAAGTTGGGCGTGGTTATGGTACGATTTCAAAAATTATTGACGGTAATGCTAATGACATCGAGGACAATATGTTCACCAAATTTTGTGACGATACCATTTTTCAAAATTTCATAAAAATCAAGTTTCTTAGTTACCTGTCTCTCTAAATAACAAATTTTAATTAATATGTTGCAAAAGAAAGAGAAAAAACGAAAATTTAGCATTTTTCAAAATTTCCGTTATAGGGGAGGTGCGATATCAAGGAAAGATGTCCACTAAATTTTGTGACTATACCTTATACCGTTATTGAGATACAGACAGTTTTTCATAGTGGGCGTGGCAACGCCCATTTTTGGAAATTACATAAATACCTAATTTCTCAGTTAAAAATCGCTCCAAATACCGAATTTCACTCAATTCGTTTTAATAAATACCGAAAAAATGAAGTTTTTGCATTTTCCAAAATTTCCGTTATACCAAATTTCATTCAATTTCCTTTAATGGATACCGAAAAAACGGAGTTTATGCATTTTTTAAAAACTTCCGTTATATGGGAAGTGGGCGTGGTTATTGACCGATCTTGTCCATTTTCAATAACAACCTACCCTGTCCAAAGAGCAATCTATGTACCAAATTTCATTGAGATATATAAATTTTTACTCAAGTTATCGTCTGCACGGACGGACGGACGGCTGTTACAGTGCTTGTTATGTGAACAAAGTTATAATACCCTTTTGTACAAGTACGCTCGGGTGTAAAAATGTACATGTGCTACATATACTGCATACATTTGTATGCATGTGTGTAGTCTATGCACAAGTACCGTGATAGCTGCGGCCATAACTGTTGCAGTAACACAAAAATTCAATTGGGGTGATATAAAATATTAAAAGAACGTGCCAAGAATTTATTGAAGCTAAAAGCAAATAATGCGTGATACGCGGTTATGAAAGCGTTATAGGTGGTAAAATAAAAGAGACCTTTTGTTGCGTAAAATAAAATAAATTTCAACAAAATGCTAACACATAAATGTTTACAAATTACTAAGGTCAGAAAGTAAAATCGTCAAAACTTTTTGTAGTATCGAGAAAAACTTTTGGTTGTTTAATGGCATTGAGGACGGTGGTAAAAATATTTATCGGAAAATATCACCATTGCGAGTCTCACAAGAAAAGCTTCATCATTCGCTGATTATAGCGCGAGTATTAATTTTTTCAGGATAATATGACCTAGCCAACGGAAAAGCAAGTACGTTCAATTATGTTTATGTCTATAGGCTTGTCCAACAAATCGTTCTATAGTCTATGGTGTTCAGAGTTGAAAATGCGTTAAGATCAGCGTTGCGTTTTAGTTTTTTTGTCTATATTAAGCTTTTATTTGATTTGGAGGACACATTTTAATTTATAAAGAAACCGACAAAGAAGTAGCTTTTCATGTCAGTGTTATTATTTGTACAAGAATTTTGTATAAAATGATTTTTTTTTTGTATATTGTAGTACGGCTTAACTGGTTTGAATAAAAAATTATATTTTAATAAGTGTACTTGTCCGATTTCTTAGACATTTTGACTAACCGTGTCATATACATATTATCTAACGTTCCTGAGTTCATTCTATGTGCCAACTGTTCATTGGTATATGTGTTTTTGCTTGAAAATTGCGCCATTTCGGAAGATTTATTACAATTGAAAATAAAACTTTGGAGATAAAAATATTCCATATGTGTATATATACTTATGTATAATTATAAAGAAGCAACCAACGCAACACTTTCATATTCTGGCGGTTAAGACTGAGGATATTGGAAAAACAAACCACATTCCACATATAAAGGGTGTTTTTTTAGACGTGTGGTTTTCAATGAGGCAATACTTTTTTCGGATTTGGTCTTTTTGACAGCTGTTACTTGACTTATACTCAGTTTGGTTTGCCATTTCATAACGAACATACTTATTCCGGAAGAACGTTTGCAAATCGTGCAAATTTATTACTGAAATAATGGTTCGATTCTCGCGACACATCGCGCTCTGCGTCCAATATTCGGTCGACATAGTCGCCCAGCAGAGTCGGTAATTCGAGCAACGATGGATCGGCTTCAAACAAAGTGTACTCTAGTAGATAGTGCGCATCTTCAGAGATGCCGTATAGTGCGCACCGAAGACGCTATTGCTGCTGTGGAGCAAAGTATCGAAGAATACCCGAATGAGTTCATCCGCCATCGCGCGATACAATTGGAACGGTGCCTATCCACTTTATGGAAGATTTTTCAAAAGGATCGTGGTTTGGGGCTTACAGAATCCAACTGGTGCAAGAATTGAAGCCGAACGACTATCGAGCGCGTCGCACGTTCGATGAATGGGCCCAAAACAAGATGGCCACCGATCCCGATTTTCACAAAAAATTTTCGCATTTGGAGTGATGATAATCCACAAACCATTGTTTGATGTGCTCTATGGGCAGAGGTAATCATTGGTCCACATTTCTTCAAAAATGACGCCGGCCATATTGTTACAGTCAATGGCGACTGCAATAGTGCTATGATAAATGACTTTTGCGTGCCTGAATTTTAGGATGTTGATGTGGATGATCTTTGGTTCCAACACGACGGCGCTACATGTCATGCAGCTAACGAAACAATCAATTTATTGAAGGAATTTTTGGTGAACGCATTATTTCGCGTCGTGGGCCTGTGGCATGGCCTCCAAGATCGTGCGATTTAACACAGCTGGACTATTTTATGTAGGTTTAGGTGAAGTCGCTTGTCTACACAGATAAGCCCGAGACAATTGACGCCTTGAAAGACAATATTCGGCGCGTAATTGCTGACATACGGCCAGAATTTCTTCAAAAAGTGGTCGAAAATTGGCAAACCCTTACCTTTATAATAAGGCTAAATTCTTGGCCATAGCATTAAATTATATGCGTTTTATTTCTTCTTAAAAACCACATGTCTAAAAAAAACACCCTTTACTAAAATGACACGATTTTCTTTTACAGCGCTATGTGCTTTCTTGGTTTTTTTTTGTTTTTAATAATTTTATTCAATGTCATTCATTATTAACCTAAGTTCAAGCCAGATTAATGCCTTGTCCTCAAAATAAGACTTGCCCGTTGTTTCGCTAATCGGAGCGAACGGAGAACACCAATACAATTCAGAAGGAGAATGTAATACACTTTTCCAGCACTTATTGGGTTAATGATATATTTGACATAAGCTGACTTTTTTATTTGTGAAGGCCTATTAATACCTTTCATAGAAATGATATATAAAGTTTGGTGCGATGTTTGTAAGTACCAGATGGATAAGAGACCCATCAAAAAGTATACCTAAATGATCAGTATGATGAGCTGAGTCGATTTAGCAATGTCTATCTATCCGTCTATTTGAATGCAAACTTGCCTCCCAAATTTAGAGCTATTTGGATGAAACTCCGCAGTCAGGTGCCTTTTTATTATTTATTAATTTATGAAGCCAAATCCGACGACTATAACGTATATGGGAGCCAATTTTTCAGGTATAATATTTTGTTCCATAACTTCTCCATTTAAGCAGCTAAAGGCTTGGAATTTTTAAGCTATTTAGAACTATTTGAGCTTTGAAAATCGTTACGATCGGAGAAATATAACATATATCTTCCATACAACCGATAGTTAAGATATTGCATTTTGGGCCATAACTCCTTCATTTAATTAGGTAACGACTTGAAAGTTTGCACAAATATCATATTTGTAGTACAAATATACATATTTGGTATAGGAGCAAATGCACCTACATAAAGTAAAATGATTTTGAAATACTGTTTGAGACCAATCTATCTATATATGTATATAAAAATCAATTGCCTTTCGTTTGTCTCGCTAGAACTCGAGAATTCCTGGGCCCATTTAGCAGACAGTTGTACATTGATTATGATAGAAGGTATGTGTTTATTGATCGCAAATAAACAGTACGATACTGAAGTATTAACTGAAACAGTCGCACTTGATTGTACATAGTAAGTTGTAAACGAAAAGGAGAAAACAAAAACTGAGTAAGCGTAGCAGCGTAAGCATAGCTTGCCTGTTGAGACGCTGGCTTAAGTGTTGCGTGGTGACGCGGGTTCGGCTCCCACGGAAGCCGTGAGAAAGAAGTCTGATAAGGAATTGTGGTGATTTCCGAAATAGTACTATAACTTCTACCGCTTTGGTGTTGTTGTTTTTTCTTTTTCCAACAAAAATTGGCCTTAGCAAAAGTTACTGGAGGCACTGGACAGAACGTTACCCGCATGCCTAAAATAATCATATTTGTGGCAGCACGTTAAGACACTCCAACTAACAACTAACATGCGAGTGTTTTTGTAACAAGATCAAACTGCGATTGTGTTTTCGAACCAGTTATTAGATATTGGAAATGGTAAGGTCGCAGTTGATACCACCGCACCGACTAAAAACAGCAGCTTATTCAGCGAGTTTTTCCAGACATAGAACAACACTTCAATAACCATATTTAATTGGCTTAGTGAAAGAAAAATTTTTAATTTAAATTTTCTTCCAGGAGAGTTGTTTTCTTACAAATCAGTTGACACAGTTACAAACGAAGATGACTTTGTAAACTATCCCAGTTTTTATATTCACTGGAATTGCCTGAATTACGACCTCACAAATTAAAATTAAAAGTAGGGTCAGTTGTGATCATGCTGCGTTACATTATTCAACTGGGCAATGGAAGAAGACTGGCTGTGAAAAAGCTAATGAATAACGTCATCGGCCCAAGATCATCAAGGGAAATTACAAAGGAGAGGATGTCTTGATCCCGCGTATACCGATAATTCCAACGGATTTACCATTAGATTTTTAGCGGCTACAATTTCCCGTGCGTCTGGCCTTTGCGATAAATATAAATAAATCGCAAGGTCCGTCGTTCTCTGTTTCACGCATGGACGCACGTCGGAAAACCATTATCTTAATATAATTACGCATTGTATTCGAATTGTTAGCAAGTTTTGTTTAATAACCGAACGAAATTAAAACGGTGTGAGATAAGTATGCTGAATGTGTGTGAGTGTGCGTGTGGGTTAATATAAAATATACATATATGTTGTTACTGAAACATATCTGTCCGAAATAATCCAACAATTAAAAATATTTTATTGAAGATCAACTTTATTTTGTAAGTTCCGAGAGTTCTGAAAAAAATTTTGATCGGTTGGCTACATATCGGTCAATCTGACGGCGAAAGTAAACCAGACGTAAGGACTCTGCTTGGCGGGAGTCCATTTTACCGAAGGGACAGTTTTAATGTTGTGAGGATAGCTGACACGAAGTTCACCGGGTCATCTAGTATTATATATTAATGTATTCAGTAAAAAAAGAAATACGTCAGGTACAAATTTAAATTGTCACGCATTCCATTTTGAGCGAGGCAGAATTAATTCCTTATTTTAATCAAAATACAATCTCAATGTAATATAAGCTTTAAGTGTGTTATCCTCCAACCTGAACCTAAATTTGCTGCATTTAAAATCTCCAGTGGAGAAGTACAGCTGCGCCTCCACACTTGTTGGTTATATTGTCGAAAAAAGTTAAATGCTCTCTGTAGGACATAGCCTTTATCGCCTCATTTTAAAAAATATAAATTTCCGATCCTTCTGATAAATTGTATGCCTTTTGATAACTGATGCAATTTATCTTTGAGACTTTCTGCCTTATCCACTTCTGGCGCCTCGTCGTTAGTTCTACATATTAACATCGCTTTCATAGTGAGGGGATTTCGGGATCCCGGGATTGACACGCATAATTCATACATACATATATTCTTTGTTTGTTTTCAACGTTGGCATTATTATTGGGTTTAATACTGGTTCCTAAGTACACGAAGGCCTTCAATTTTCTAAAACGCTTTCAAGGATAGAGATTTAAATATACGTTACACAAACTCAGAGGGACAAAAAAAGTTCCAATACATTTTTGAAAGGAGTAAAAACCAGACAACAATAATTTAAATTTCATTGCATAGATTAACTACTAATATATTCATATATTGTATTGTACTTTTTTGGAAATTTTAATTTATAAAACTAAATATGTACCATACCAACTTACATATACATACATACATATGTATGTTGTTTTCAATTTCCCGTATTCATCCTCTGGCGCTAACCAACCAACACAATGTGGCCTTTGATATGTGGACAACACTGTCAAGTTGACAGTTGTTCTACCAGAATCAGCAACAAAAGTGTGGCAGCCACAACAGGAGTGATAGTGACACTGGCGACAATAAGAATCACAACAATAACAATAAAAACTTAACTTATACAGTTTAAATAAAACTTTCTACGCTGCTTTGTGCTATTCCCGTAGTTGTAGAAAATTTTGTGACGCGTGTATTTTTTGTTATTACTAGTGGTGTTATTTTTTATACGAGTTACAATAACTTTTGATACTTAGAATTTTAAAAAAATCGGTAAGAAAAGGTAAAAAAAAATGGCTATCGTAAAAGGAAAATTTTAGCGAAATTTATATTTTACAATGGATTTGTTTTACATATGTATCTGCAGGCCGCAATTTTTAAACTTATTTCGTTTTTAGTTTGAATGCAAATAATTACGGTACGTAAAGAGGGTGGTGAAAATAAAAATTACATTTAATTAATACGTACAAAAGAATATTTCAATTGTATTTAAGAAATCTTAATTCTAAAAACACTTTTGTAACAAGTTGCCACCTAATTAAAATATACAAATAAATGAAACGAACACCACAAATGAAGGGACCTATTTTTTTGTGCTGACTCTGAACGGCAGATGTATTTTATGAGAAGCTTTTTCATGGCAGAAATACTCTCGGAGGTTTGCCATTACCTGCCGAGGGGTGACCGCTAATAAAAAATAACTTTTTCTATGATTAAGGTTTTACTTGCCCTGGTTGAGAATCGAACATCGAATTCAGCGGCACATCGAGTTATAGTAAGCACCGCTTCCAACTTGGCCACAGCGGTCACCGGTATGCATTAAATCAAATGGCGTGAAATTTGATACATATGTACATGTATGGAGGGATTTTAAACTAAGAAATTAGGTATTTATAAAATTTTGAAAAGTAGGCGTTACCAATTATGAAAAAAATTTAGTATCTCAATAACGGCGTCAGGTATCGCCACAAAATTTGGTAGACAAAATGCTCTTAGTATCGCTGTAATTATGGGCAAAGAATTTGAAATCGGCCTATAACCACGCCCACCTTACGTACAACGAAAGTTTTGAAAAATACAAAAACTTAGTTTTTTCGGTATCTACTCGTATCAGAATTTGATAAACATATTTTCGCTGTTATCATCGTCAAAACTTTTTAAAACAGACCATAACCACGCCAAGCTTCCATAAACCGGAAATTAAAAAAAATGCAAAAAAATTAATTAAAACTTGTCGTAAAGTTTCCACGCCCACTCATGATATAATGTTTATATCTCAATAACGGTGCTAGGTATGGTCACTAAATTTGATTAACATATTCACCTTGATAACAAGAGTATTATCGTAAAAAATTTTTGAAATCGGACCATACCACGCCTACCTTTCATATAGCGGAAATTTTGAAAAATACAAAAAACGTCGTTTATTTAGTGTCTATTGGAACAAATTGAGTAAAATTTAATATTTCTAGCGGTTTGAAACAAAAAAACTGATGTTTTGAAAAATGACCGTGGCACTGCCCATAAAAAATTCACCGCGAGGGTATAAAAAATTCGGTTTCGGCCGAATTTAGCTTTCCTTACTTGTTTTAAAATTTAAGCAATATAAAAACAAAACGTAAAAAATATTTTCAATCAATCAAAAAATATATATACATATATGTATACTATTTACTACAAAAAAAAACATTATTTATCTCTTTAAAGTGTTCAACAGATTCGGTTTCGGCCGAATTTAGCTTTCCTTACTTGTTTTAAAATTTAAGCAATATAAAAACAAAACGTAAAAAATATTTTCAATCAAATATATACTATTTACTACAAAAAAAAACATTATTTATCTCTTTAAAGTGTTCAACTGATTCTTAAATATGCATATCCATATGTATAATTTAGGCTCACACTACACATTTTGTATGACATTACGCCATTTTTATTACTGAGAAAATATCTATAGAGTAAGTAAATAGTTTTTAACTGTTAATAGCAAAGTCGTTTGATCAACCATATTTTGGTCCCTTTAACATGTTTCTTTGTAAGAGAATTAATGACCCTGCCAATTTTTTTTGTGCTTCAACAGAGATTTATCACTTAGCTGGATATATATTGAAGTTTATTTTCCATTATAACTTGGCACTTCATCTCTAACTTTGACTACATACGCTTCATATGCACTTCGTACGGCAATTATTATTTGAAAAACTCAAACAAGTAAGAAAAGCGATATATTTTTGTATCTTTGTTTCAAATCGCAGCTAGTATTAAACTTTACTCAATTTCTTCCAATAAATCCTGAAAAACTAAGTTTTTGGCATTTTTCAAAATTTCTGTGATATGGAAGTTGGGCGTGGTTATGGTACGATTTCAAAAATTATTGACGGTAATGCTAATGACATCGAGGACAATATGTTCACCAAATTTTGTGACGATACCATTTTTCAAAATTTCA
Organism: Philophylla caesio; assembly: GCA_963971545.1. Taxonomy (NCBI): domain Eukaryota; kingdom Metazoa; phylum Arthropoda; class Insecta; order Diptera; family Tephritidae; genus Philophylla; species Philophylla caesio. Next base: position 63,319,553 of record OZ020607.1, read on the forward strand.
TAAAAATCAAGTTTCTTAGTTACCTGTCTCTCTAAATAACAAATTTTAATTAATATGTTGCAAAAGAAAGAGAAAAAACGAAAATTTAGCATTTTTCAAAATTTCCGTTATAGGGGAGGTGCGATATCAAGGAAAGATGTCCACTAAATTTTGTGACTATACCTTATACCGTTATTGAGATACAGACAGTTTTTCATAGTGGGCGTGGCAACGCCCATTTTTGGAAATTACATAAATACCTAATTTCTCAGTTAAAAATCGCTCCAAATACCGAATTTCACTCAATTCGTTTTAATAAATACCGAAAAAATGAAGTTTTTGCATTTTCCAAAATTTCCGTTATACCAAATTTCATTCAATTTCCTTTAATGGATACCGAAAAAACGGAGTTTATGCATTTTTTAAAAACTTCCGTTATATGGGAAGTGGGCGTGGTTATTGACCGATCTTGTCCATTTTCAATAACAACCTACCCTGTCCAAAGAGCAATCTATGTACCAAATTTCATTGAGATATATAAATTTTTACTCAAGTTATCGTCTGCACGGACGGACGGACGGCTGTTACAGTGCTTGTTATGTGAACAAAGTTATAATACCCTTTTGTACAAGTACGCTCGGGTGTAAAAATGTACATGTGCTACATATACTGCATACATTTGTATGCATGTGTGTAGTCTATGCACAAGTACCGTGATAGCTGCGGCCATAACTGTTGCAGTAACACAAAAATTCAATTGGGGTGATATAAAATATTAAAAGAACGTGCCAAGAATTTATTGAAGCTAAAAGCAAATAATGCGTGATACGCGGTTATGAAAGCGTTATAGGTGGTAAAATAAAAGAGACCTTTTGTTGCGTAAAATAAAATAAATTTCAACAAAATGCTAACACATAAATGTTTACAAATTACTAAGGTCAGAAAGTAAAATCGTCAAAACTTTTTGTAGTATCGAGAAAAACTTTTGGTTGTTTAATGGCATTGAGGACGGTGGTAAAAATATTTATCGGAAAATATCACCATTGCGAGTCTCACAAGAAAAGCTTCATCATTCGCTGATTATAGCGCGAGTATTAATTTTTTCAGGATAATATGACCTAGCCAACGGAAAAGCAAGTACGTTCAATTATGTTTATGTCTATAGGCTTGTCCAACAAATCGTTCTATAGTCTATGGTGTTCAGAGTTGAAAATGCGTTAAGATCAGCGTTGCGCTTTAGTTTTTTTGTCTATATTAAGCTTTTATTTGATTTGGAGGACACATTTTAATTTATAAAGAAACCGACAAAGAAGTAGCTTTTCATGTCAGTGTTATTATTTGTACAAGAATTTTGTATAAAATGATTTTTTTTTTGTATATTGTAGTACGGCTTAACTGGTTTGAATAAAAAATTATATTTTAATAAGTGTACTTGTCCGATTTCTTAGACATTTTGACTAACCGTGTCATATACATATTATCTAACGTTCCTGAGTTCATTCTATGTGCCAACTGTTCATTGGTATATGTGTTTTTGCTTGAAAATTGCGCCATTTCGGAAGATTTATTACAATTGAAAATAAAACTTTGGAGATAAAAATATTCCATATGTGTATATATACTTATGTATAATTATAAAGAAGCAACCAACGCAACACTTTCATATTCTGGCGGTTAAGACTGAGGATATTGGAAAAACAAACCACATTCCACATATAAAGGGTGTTTTTTTAGACGTGTGGTTTTCAATGAGGCAATACTTTTTTCGGATTTGGTCTTTTTGACAGCTGTTACTTGACTTATACTCAGTTTGGTTTGCCATTTCATAACGAACATACTTATTCCGGAAGAACGTTTGCAAATCGTGCAAATTTATTACTGAAATAATGGTTCGATTCTCGCGACACATCGCGCTCTGCGTCCAATATTCGGTCGACATAGTCGCCCAGCAGAGTCGGTAATTCGAGCAACGATGGATCGGCTTCAAACAAAGTGTACTCTAGTAGATAGTGCGCATCTTCAGAGATGCCGTATAGTGCGCACCGAAGACGCTATTGCTGCTGTGGAGCAAAGTATCGAAGAATACCCGAATGAGTTCATCCGCCATCGCGCGATACAATTGGAACGGTGCCTATCCACTTTATGGAAGATTTTTCAAAAGGATCGTGGTTTGGGGCTTACAGAATCCAACTGGTGCAAGAATTGAAGCCGAACGACTATCGAGCGCGTCGCACGTTCGATGAATGGGCCCAAAACAAGATGGCCACCGATCCCGATTTTCACAAAAAATTTTCGCATTTGGAGTGATGATAATCCACAAACCATTGTTTGATGTGCTCTATGGGCAGAGGTAATCATTGGTCCACATTTCTTCAAAAATGACGCCGGCCATATTGTTACAGTCAATGGCGACTGCAATAGTGCTATGATAAATGACTTTTGCGTGCCTGAATTTTAGGATGTTGATGTGGATGATCTTTGGTTCCAACACGACGGCGCTACATGTCATGCAGCTAACGAAACAATCAATTTATTGAAGGAATTTTTGGTGAACGCATTATTTCGCGTCGTGGGCCTGTGGCATGGCCTCCAAGATCGTGCGATTTAACACAGCTGGACTATTTTATGTAGGTTTAGGTGAAGTCGCTTGTCTACACAGATAAGCCCGAGACAATTGACGCCTTGAAAGACAATATTCGGCGCGTAATTGCTGACATACGGCCAGAATTTCTTCAAAAAGTGGTCGAAAATTGGCAAACCCTTACCTTTATAATAAGGCTAAATTCTTGGCCATAGCATTAAATTATATGCGTTTTATTTCTTCTTAAAAACCACATGTCTAAAAAAAACACCCTTTACTAAAATGACACGATTTTCTTTTACAGCGCTATGTGCTTTCTTGGTTTTTTTTTGTTTTTAATAATTTTATTCAATGTCATTCATTATTAACCTAAGTTCAAGCCAGATTAATGCCTTGTCCTCAAAATAAGACTTGCCCGTTGTTTCGCTAATCGGAGCGAACGGAGAACACCAATACAATTCAGAAGGAGAATGTAATACACTTTTCCAGCACTTATTGGGTTAATGATATATTTGACATAAGCTGACTTTTTTATTTGTGAAGGCCTATTAATACCTTTCATAGAAATGATATATAAAGTTTGGTGCGATGTTTGTAAGTACCAGATGGATAAGAGACCCATCAAAAAGTATACCTAAATGATCAGTATGATGAGCTGAGTCGATTTAGCAATGTCTATCTATCCGTCTATTTGAATGCAAACTTGCCTCCCAAATTTAGAGCTATTTGGATGAAACTCCGCAGTCAGGTGCCTTTTTATTATTTATTAATTTATGAAGCCAAATCCGACGACTATAACGTATATGGGAGCCAATTTTTCAGGTATAATATTTTGTTCCATAACTTCTCCATTTAAGCAGCTAAAGGCTTGGAATTTTTAAGCTATTTAGAACTATTTGAGCTTTGAAAATCGTTACGATCGGAGAAATATAACATATATCTTCCATACAACCGATAGTTAAGATATTGCATTTTGGGCCATAACTCCTTCATTTAATTAGGTAACGACTTGAAAGTTTGCACAAATATCATATTTCTAGTACAAATATACATATTTGGTATAGGAGCAAATGCACCTACATAAAGTAAAATGATTTTGAAATACTGTTTGAGACCAATCTATCTATATATGTATATAAAAATCAATTGCCTTTCGTTTGTCTCGCTAGAACTCGAGAATTCCTGGGCCCATTTAGCAGACAGTTGTACATTGATTATGATAGAAGGTATGTGTTTATTGATCGCAAATAAACAGTACGATACTGAAGTATTAACTGAAACAGTCGCACTTGATTGTACATAGTAAGTTGTAAACGAAAAGGAGAAAACAAAAACTGAGTAAGCGTAGCAGCGTAAGCATAGCTTGCCTGTTGAGACGCTGGCTTAAGTGTTGCGTGGTGACGCGGGTTCGGCTCCCACGGAAGCCGTGAGAAAGAAGTCTGATAAGGAATTGTGGTGATTTCCGAAATAGTACTATAACTTCTACCGCTTTGGTGTTGTTGTTTTTTCTTTTTCCAACAAAAATTGGCCTTAGCAAAGGTTCTTTAAATATGCAAATTGATCGTTTGGGATGAACGCACGATGAACCACAAGAGGTTACTGGAGGCACTGGACAGAACGTTACCCGCATGCCTAAAATAATCATATTTGTGGCAGCACGTTAAGACACTCCAACTAACAACTAACATGCGAGTGTTTTTGTAACAAGATCAAACTGCGATTGTGTTTTCGAACCAGTTATTAGATATTGGAAATGGTAAGGTCGCAGTTGATACCACCGCACCGACTAAAAACAGCAGCTTATTCAGCGAGTTTTTCCAGACATAGAACAACACTTCAATAACCATATTTAATTGGCTTAGTGAAAGAAAAATTTTTAATTTAAATTTTCTTCCAGGAGAGTTGTTTTCTTACAAATCAGTTGACACAGTTACAAACGAAGATGACTTTGTAAACTATCCCAGTTTTTATATTCACTGGAATTGCCTGAATTACGACCTCACAAATTAAAATTAAAAGTAGGGTCAGTTGTGATCATGCTGCGTTACATTATTCAACTGGGCAATGGAAGAAGACTGGCTGTGAAAAAGCTAATGAATAACGTCATCGGCCCAAGATCATCAAGGGAAATTACAAAGGAGAGGATGTCTTGATCCCGCGTATACCGATAATTCCAACGGATTTACCATTAGATTTTTAGCGGCTACAATTTCCCGTGCGTCTGGCCTTTGCGATAAATATAAATAAATCGCAAGGTCCGTCGTTCTCTGTTTCACGCATGGACGCACGTCGGAAAACCATTATCTTAATATAATTACGCATTGTATTCGAATTGTTAGCAAGTTTTGTTTAATAACCGAACGAAATTAAAACGGTGTGAGATAAGTATGCTGAATGTGTGTGAGTGTGCGTGTGGGTTAATATAAAATATACATATATGTTGTTACTGAAACATATCTGTCCGAAATAATCCAACAATTAAAAATATTTTATTGAAGATCAACTTTATTTTGTAAGTTCCGAGAGTTCTGAAAAAAATTTTGATCGGTTGGCTACATATCGGTCAATCTGACGGCGAAAGTAAACCAGACGTAAGGACTCTGCTTGGCGGGAGTCCATTTTACCGAAGGGACAGTTTTAATGTTGTGAGGATAGCTGACACGAAGTTCACCGGGTCATCTAGTATTATATATTAATGTATTCAGTAAAAAAAGAAATACGTCAGGTACAAATTTAAATTGTCACGCATTCCATTTTGAGCGAGGCAGAATTAATTCCTTATTTTAATCAAAATACAATCTCAATGTAATATAAGCTTTAAGTGTGTTATCCTCCAACCTGAACCTAAATTTGCTGCATTTAAAATCTCCAGTGGAGAAGTACAGCTGCGCCTCCACACTTGTTGGTTATATTGTCGAAAAAAGTTAAATGCTCTCTGTAGGACATAGCCTTTATCGCCTCATTTTAAAAAATATAAATTTCCGATCCTTCTGATAAATTGTATGCCTTTTGATAACTGATGCAATTTATCTTTGAGACTTTCTGCCTTATCCACTTCTGGCGCCTCGTCGTTAGTTCTACATATTAACATCGCTTTCATAGTGAGGGGATTTCGGGATCCCGGGATTGACACGCATAATTCATACATACATATATTCTTTGTTTGTTTTCAACGTTGGCATTATTATTGGGTTTAATACTGGTTCCTAAGTACACGAAGGCCTTCAATTTTCTAAAACGCTTTCAAGGATAGAGATTTAAATATACGTTACACAAACTCAGAGGGACAAAAAAAGTTCCAATACATTTTTGAAAGGAGTAAAAACCAGACAACAATAATTTAAATTTCATTGCATAGATTAACTACTAATATATTCATATATTGTATTGTACTTTTTTGGAAATTTTAATTTATAAAACTAAATATGTACCATACCAACTTACATATACATACATACATATGTATGTTGTTTTCAATTTCCCGTATTCATCCTCTGGCGCTAACCAACCAACACAATGTGGCCTTTGATATGTGGACAACACTGTCAAGTTGACAGTTGTTCTACCAGAATCAGCAACAAAAGTGTGGCAGCCACAACAGGAGTGATAGTGACACTGGCGACAATAAGAATCACAACAATAACAATAAAAACTTAACTTATACAGTTTAAATAAAACTTTCTACGCTGCTTTGTGCTATTCCCGTAGTTGTAGAAAATTTTGTGACGCGTGTATTTTTTGTTATTACTAGTGGTGTTATTTTTTATACGAGTTACAATAACTTTTGATACTTAGAATTTTAAAAAAATCGGTAAGAAAAGGTAAAAAAAAATGGCTATCGTAAAAGGAAAATTTTAGCGAAATTTATATTTTACAATGGATTTGTTTTACATATGTATCTGCAGGCCGCAATTTTTAAACTTATTTCGTTTTTAGTTTGAATGCAAATAATTACGGTACGTAAAGAGGGTGGTGAAAATAAAAATTACATTTAATTAATACGTACAAAAGAATATTTCAATTGTATTTAAGAAATCTTAATTCTAAAAACACTTTTGTAACAAGTTGCCACCTAATTAAAATATACAAATAAATGAAACGAAGAAATTTTTGGAAAATGGGAGTCAAACAAATGCGATTTAATAACACTACTTACTTTAAATATTTTTAAAGGGAATTCCCACCTATTTAAAAAAAGTCAGTAACATAAGTTTAGGCAAGCTTCAATATGAACGTATTTTCAAATGAAGTTACCACTGTTTAAGAAATTAAATTGAAACCTTAACTCAATGATGCCTTTACATGTGGAATAAAATAAATTTATAAGCATTTCATCTAAAACTATTGTTTTTAACGCAGTTGTAACACCTGTTTAAAATCTAAAACTTAATTAAGACTGTGATCTTTTTTCGGGGCCTGATTACACCTGTTCAAAAAATTCAATTTAATTATTAAGCATAATTAAATTTTGAAATGTGCGCGTTAAACGACAGATAACTATGAAACCGTCTTCTCGAAATATTTTCATTTTCTTCGGAAGTTGTAAAATCACTTCAACAAACGATTGTTGAAAATTTTGTATGCATATTTTTTTACCGAAAATTGGTACCACTTTTTGTAATTCGTGTGAAATCGTATTGCAGTCCACATTGGTAAAGCACTTTCGTGGCTCATTATTGCCGCTTTAGAATAGAGCAAAAGAAGAACTGATTTGAAGTTTTTAACATACATACATACATATGTATTCTCCACATTCAAGAATTTGGATATCTTCTTAAACCAGGATGAAATAGTAGTTATCCTACCAATTTTTAAAAGCACTTTATAAGCCAGGCAAACCACCGTACGTAATGCTGCTAAATATTGGAGCACCAATTGCTTCGTTACATTAACCAACCAAAACTATTATGAATAGAAAATTGAAAGGCGAAGACATCTTGGCCGACTTAAATTGACTTTTCATTTTACATTCGTCGCAAGGCCAATTTTTGGAAACTCATCATTTCATACTCATGAGTCGATAAAAAATATCGTTGACCTACATTTTTTTTAAATTAAATTTTAGTTGTTTTTTGCATGACGAAGTTGGCGCAAGTTTAGCACATTTTTGTAACCAAATATTTCTCAAAATTCTCTGATGGTAATTTTTCGGAACTAAATTTTTCCAAGAAAATAATATGCTATACTAGATCTAGCTTTCAAAGTAAAGGGACAAAAGTCAAAAATTTATTTATTGCTCGGTTCAAGAAAATGGTACTTTCTATCATTTTGTTACTGCTCAGTGTTCACCATTTGGTCTGTTCATTACAAACACACGTACAGATCTGTTGCAATTTAAGGGACTTGGAATTACAATTTATTGTTTCGTGTGTCCAACATTTGGCAAGTTTTGTCAGACATTGCACATCACCCTAAAATAAAATGTTGAAACACATACAGTTATACACATAGAGCTTCTTACTACGTATGAATAGTGCAAACACACATAACTATATTAAAAAAATAATATGGACTACATATGTGTAATAAACTTTATTGCATCACAAAATGTCACAATCATCTCAATATTAACATATGTATATTCATTAACGTATATTCATTTTGTATGATTGTTATTTATGGTGTCGGTGGCAATCCAGTTGAGTTGTTCGTTGATTTGCTCCCGTTTTGCCTGATCTAAAGTACAAAGATATTTAAATAGTTTTTAAGTTTTCAAAAAATTACTAATCATCTTAAAACTTGCGGCAACAGTAGCAAGAATCTAAACAAGTTGATATACCTTCAAATCAGAAATTGTTTTGCCGTTGTTTGACGATCATCACGTCACCCATTAGACGTCTGAATCCGAAGGGCATCGAACCAGTACCTTGGAAAAAGTTTACACGATATTTATATGAAAAGCGTTGAGGACATGAGCCCCAACCTCATTGATTTATAATTCAATATTTGTAAAAGTTATTTGTCAGTGCGGCCGGCAACACCATTGTTCGAAAATATTGTTCTAAATTCTATTTGCTGAATTGGAAACGGTACCATGGGGTGACCCAGGACCGTACGTAAAGTAAAATTAAACGTTCTTTTTTTTTCATTCCAAAAAGTAGCGCCGCCGCATCCGCATCGTTCTTTGCTCTTTTTACGCCCCTCTGGCAAATATAAATTTTATTGCATTAATTTGTATCAACCTTATTATCAAAGCGAATAAACCTTGAATTGCAAACCTATTTCCAATTTGAATTATAGTTTTGTTCTGTAGACCGACTTCTAGGCATATTTCAATTTAACCAGTGCACCCTGCGCTATTCCATAATATCCCCAGGGATTTTTACATGGTCCTTACGACCCACCAAACGAATTGGCAACCACAACCATAAATAGTGTGTTCATTAAACACACCTAATAAGCAGCCATCTCAAAGCTGCAGCGTCATTTTCTCACAAGTAAAGAATTTTTCGAACGTTGCGGTTGACCGGCAAAGTGTGCAAAAGTGCGGAGCAAATAAAATAAGAAAAAAGTGAACAAAAGTGCGGAGCAAATAAAATAATAACAATTTGAACAAAAGTGCGAAAATTTTTAAAACCAAAATTGAAAAAAAATTAATTGCGAAGCAAATAAAATAACAATTTGAAAAAAGTGCGAAAATTTTAAAACCAAAATTGAAAAAATTAATTGCGGAGCAAATAAAATAAATATAAACAAAATTTTTTAACAAAAGTGCAGAAAATTTTAAAACCAAAATTGAAAAAATTAATTGCGGAGCAAATAAAATAAATATAAACAAAATTTTTTAACAAAAGTGCAGAAAATTTTTAAAACCAAAATTGAAAGACAAATAAGGTGCGGAGCAAACAAAACGAAGTGAGCCTAAAAAGTCACAAACCTAAAACCAAACCATAAAGTGCGACAAAATTTAAAATATATCGTAAAATTAACTAAAGCTACGTTATATTAAATAACCGAAAAGCGAGCTAAAAGTCTAAAATCAAAAGTGCATATATACATATACATATATACATATATATGTATGTACATAAGGGTAAACTTAAAACCCAATTGAAATTAAAAGAGTGCGTAGTCGAGAAAATTAAGGAAAGTGAAACACAAATTGCGCATAAAGTGTGAAAAAAAGTTGGAAAAAAATAAAAATTTGATTTAAATTTAAGTGAAGACACAACAGCTCGAAAGACTGTGGGAATCACTTGTTGAAAGCTACAGAGGAGTTTCTCTCTCCGGCGATCACGACGATTCAATTAGCTCAATTGAGAAAAAATATACGAAATGCTCAGAGAGTTATGAAAATTGCTTAGCTCAGATTCTAGACGCTCAGCAACTTTTACAACCCACAACACACTCCCGTAACCCCGCAAACGCTTCCACCAGCTCTGAAGGTTATCTCAAGGTACCACCGTGTGACACCGAAGTCTTTCACGGTGGGTACGAAGACTGGCCAGCGTTTCGTGATATGTTCACGGCAGTCTACGGTAACCATCCCAAGCTGACACCAGCTCAGAAGCTATACCACCTGCGTCAAAAAACCAGAGGCCAAGCTGGGCAATTGGTGAAGCAATACCCGCTCACAGACGCAAGCTTCAACCTGGCATGGGATGCTCTGAAGGCGCGGTATGAAAACCGCAGAATATTGGGGGATAATCAGTTAAAACCCCTGTTTAACTTACCCCCAATATATACCGAGAATGGTGAGCAGATTCAGAAAATGCAAACCACAATAAATAACTGCCTATCCACTCTGGCAGCACAAGGAATCCCAACCTCCGACTGGGACCCCATCCTTGTGTATATATGCTCCTCAAAACTTCCCAGCGAAACCCTCTCTCTATGGGAACAATCGCTCACCTCTCGGAAAGAGCTTCCACTCTGGGAAGACATGAACAAATTCTTAACATCTCGATATGAAGTTGTGGAGAGACTGAGCACTTACCGCCCAGGTAAACCAAGAGCGCCCTTACCAAATTTTACACCCAGAGCAGCAAATCATAACACGACTTTTCTAAATAGAAATAAAACAAATAATTTTTACGTTGAACTCAATCAGCAAGTCTCATGCAAATTATGTAACTCCAATCACCCAATGAAAAATTGCGGGAAATTCAAAGCGCTTCCCATAAACGAGCGCCTCAAGTTCGTACGAGAGAATAATTACTGTGAAAATTGTCTCTCATACTCTCACCTCAAAAATGCATGTCAAAGTAGTTTTCTGTGCGTCTACTGTCAAAGGAGACATCACTCTCTCCTTCACATTCAACCCCAATCAAAAGCCACAAAAACGATCTCAAGGCCCCAAAAAACATTCAGTCAAGTGGCTCAAAGTCGAACAGACAGCGAAAAGCCCTCGACATCCAAACAGGCTGCTATGAATGCCTCGACAAAAAACCTACCTGAAAAGACCTCATCACACTTTTCTAGTAGCAGTACGACTACTTTACTCCCCACAGCGATAGTCCCCATATACTTCGCTGGCGAATATCACAAAATTCGCGCTCTCATTGACCAAGGGTCACAAAAAACCTTTTTGGCCTCACGAATACAGAAATTACTAGGCCTACCCACCAGAGAAACTCACTACGAAATCTCTGGAATGGGAGGAAGTATTGTTCAAAACTCGAACAAAATTAGTGAGATAACGCTATGCTCTCCCGATTTGTCCCAAAAAATCACTACTAGCGTTATTATTCTCCCAAAACTCACACATTTTCTGCCAACCCTCAAAGTCTCAAATGTCAATTTAAATGAATTCGGCTCTTTACAACTTGCTGACTCCAAATGTTTCACACCGGCGAAAATTGACATGGTCATCGGCAGTGACATCACACCCCAAATTCTCCTGGAAGGGCTTCAGCACAACATTCACCGGACCTTAGTAGCATAGAACACGATATTCGGATGGATACTCAGCGGCCCCGTCAGGGAACAAGTCTCAGCGTTTTCCAGTCAAGTCTCAGAAGCTCCACAACCTGAACTCAGCTCCCTACTCAAAAGGTTTTGGGAGCAGGAGGAGGTAGAAGTCACACAACCCAGGTCAGCAGAGGGCGAGTTTTGCGAAGAACTCTACAAGACCACGACCACCAGACGGGAGGATGGACGCTACGAAGTCAAGCTCCCCTTTAAGCCCGAATTCCCGGACTCCATCGCTCTAGGCCACTCCCGCCCAGCAGCACAGCAGCAATACGTCAGCATAGAAAGGACTCTGGAGAAAAAACCGGAATTACGCGATAAGTACTCGGAAGTGCTGAATGAGTACTTAGAGATGGACCACATGGAGCCCTCCTCGCCCATGGAAATCATCAAAAACGGAAAATACATATCTTTCTATTTGCCCCATCACGCAGTCCAAAACCCCGACAGCAAAACTACAAAAGTGCGAGTCGTCTTCAACGCATCCAGAATCTCACATTCAGGAAAATCTCTGAATGACGTACTGTTTACAGGCCCAATTCTCCAAAACGACTTGACCGCTATAATCCTCAAATGGCGTCTCTACAAGTTTGTTTTCAATGGCGATATAGAAAAAATATATCGCCAAATACTCGTTTCTAAAGAACATCAAAATTTTCAAAGAATTCTCTTTCGGAAAGCTCCCCACCTGCCAATCGAAGACTTTAAGTTAAAAACCTTCACATTCGGTGTTAACTGCGCCCCATATCTCGCAATTCGTACGCTCCACCAATTAGCCAACGATTGCCAAGAAAAATTCCGTCTCGCCAAAAACAGAATTCTACACGAAACATACGTAGATGACGTACTCTTCGGCGGACACAATATACAGTCCACTACAAACTCAATGACCCAAACTATCGAAGCTTTGAAATCGGCAGGCTCTCCACTCAGGAAATTAACCGCGAATCACCCGAAGATTCTCGAGTTAATCCCAGACTCTGATGTTCTAGATACTGAGTTTCTCAAATTCCAAGATACGAGTTCCACTAAAACACTCGGAATAAGATGGAATGCTCTTGAAGACTCTTTCACTTACTCATACGATCCTCTACCTGCATCTCAATCAAGCACAAAGCGACAAATACTGTCGGCGGTTGCGAAACTTTTCGACCCGGCAGGATGGCTATCGCCAGTAATGATCCTCGCCAAAGTTCTCCTCCAAGAACTCTGGTTGGAAGGAACCGAGTGGGACGAGCACGCAAAACCCTTGACTTTCCACAAGTGGAACACATTTCGCGAGAGCCTGTACGCTATAAACTCCATTAAAATTCCGCGGTGGGTGCAGTTCACTCCAGATAAACGCATACAATTGCATGGTTTCTCGGACGCCTCCGAAAAGGCGTTTTGTGCAGTTCCCTCTAACGCATCACCACCTGAACAGAAAAGGATTAAATCTCTTCACACAGTAGACTGCCCAGACATTCTTGATAGATTTTCCTCTTTCTCACGAGCTTTACGAGTTGTATCCTATATATATCGCTTTATCCACAACTCACAAAAATCTCGAACTCCCACATCATTAGCACTCACTCAGGAGGAGCTAAATTTCAGCAAAATAAGATTAATAGCCATTACTCAACGCAAATATTTCGCTAACGAAATTAGTGCCCTGGAGTCCTCAAACTCCATTAACAAAAAAAGTTCATTATTAACCTTGAACCCGATGCTGGACAAAGCAGGTGTTCTAAGAGTAAACGGTCGTTTAGCTTACGCAGCTCTTAGCTATAATGAACGCCATCCCATAATAATCCCCGATAACTCTAAATTCTGCTCACTACTGCTACATTTTCTCCACACAACTTTGCTTCACGCTGAAAAACAGCTGATGACTCGCATGGTTCAGCAGGAATACTACATTCCCCGACTGAAGCAAAAGATAAAAAAATGCATATTTCACTGTAAAGTTTGTACCCTTTACAAAAAACAGATGCGCTCGCAGATAATAGCCGCATTGCCCCCGGAACGTTCCACCTATACTCTTCCGTTTCATACCACCGGTGTGGATTTCGCCGGACCATTTCTCGTCAAAACCTCCAAACTCCGACGCGCTTCTCACACAAAAGCGTACGTGTGCGTGTTTGTGTGTTTCTCTACCAAAGCAGTACACTTAGAATTATGCTCAGACCTCACTACTGAAACCTTCAAGGCTGCTTTCACCCGATTTGTCGGCCGCCGTGGAATCCCACACAAAATAATGTCCGACAACGGAAAGACTTTCGTAGGCGCAAGCCGATCGTTGCAAAGAGAATTCTCCCAATTTCTCAAAGAATCTGCTACGGATATCGCCGAAAGATATGCTACCCACAGACTCACTTGGCAGTTTATTCCACCCTACGCTCCTCACATGGGCGGTCTATGGGAAGCGGCTGTCAAAAGTTTTAAGACACACTTCACTAAGGTGGCAGGAAACCACAAGTTCACCTTTGAAGAATTCACCATCCTCCTTATCCGTATCGAGGCAGTCCTCAATTCGCGGCCGCTCTCGCCCATGTCACAGGATCCCACTAACCTGCTGGCGCTTACCCCAGGACATTTCTTAATAGGCGCACCCCTGCGCTCCTTGCCCGAACCCCAAGCCGACAATCTCTCTCTAGTCCATAAGTGGCAAAAGTTAAAGGTTATTCATCACCAATTTAGTACTCGGTGGAAGAATGAATACCTTAAAGAACTCCATAAAAGGTATAAGTGGAAGCAGCAGGAACCCAACCTCATTGAAGGAGATCTCGTCGTCGTAAAAGACGATCTCCTACCTCCAAACGAATGGAGACTCGGGCGGATTGTAAAACTTCACCCCGGTCAGGATAATAACGTTCGTGTGGCAGATATCTGCACTCAAGCAGGAATTATCACACGCAGCATTGCAAAGCTCTGTCCCCTGCCCTCCTCGTAATGTTATCCACTACCCAACTTCACCCAACCACTCCATAAAATTCACTATCCCGGGCACGTGACTAATTTTGTTTCCCAACTCTCTGTTCTTTTTTGTTCTCTCTCCACAGATGGACCGGACCGTCAAGGACTTCAGCCAGTCTCGTCTGTGTTGCCGCATCCACTCGCTGCGGTTTTGTCATGCCTTCATGGCCATGACGCCAGAAGAACGGTATGAGTCCGCGCGAATTCATCGTTACTGTATAAACTGCCTGGCTACGTCACACTCAACTGGAGCGTGTGACTCCGCAGACAGCTGCCATAAGTGCGGGAGGGCCCACCACACCCTGCTGCACCGCTCTACCTCGCCGCCACCTGACCGCCAATGGCGCAACGAGCAGCACTCTACAACCAGCCACCGACGCCCGACGCTAGCCAGCCGTGTGGAGAAGAAAACCCCAAAGCCTGCTTATGGGCGCAGCGCAGCGCAACGACGCATCAGCCAACTGTTCAGCAAGGCCGTCCTGACGTTGGAGAAGCTGAAGGAACTACTACACCTAGAACCGGTGCAGGGGGGCCGGCATGTTGAGGACATGAGCCCCAACCTCATTGATTTATAATTCAATATTTGTAAAAGTTATTTGTCAGTGCGGCCGGCAACACCATTGTTCGAAAATAATGTTCTAAATTCTATTTGCTGAATTGGAAACGGTACCATGGGGTGACCCAGGACCGTACGTAAAGTAAAATTAAACGTTCTTTTTTTTTCATTCCAAAAAGTAGCGCCGCCGCATCCGCATCGTTCTTTGCTCTTTTTACGCCCCTCTGGCAAATATAAATTTTATTGCATTAATTTGTATCAACCTTATTATCAAAGCGAATAAACCTTGAATTGCAAACCTATTTCCAATTTGAATTATAGTTTTGTTCTGTAGACCCACTTCTAGGCATATTTCAATTTAACCAGTGCACCCTGCGCTATTCCATAATATCCCCAGGGATTTTTACAAAAAGTATACTGTGGCCGCTGTGGTCGAGTTGGTAGCGGTGCGTGCTATAACTTGATATGCTGGTGAGTTCGAGGTTCGAATCTCAGTCAGGGCAAGCAAAATCTTAATGATAGAAAAAGTTTTTTCTAATAGCGGTCACCCCTCGGCAGGCAATGGCAAACCTCCGAGGGTATTTCTGCCATGAAAAAGCTTCTCATTAAATACATCTGCCGTTCGGAGTCGGCACTAAACTGTAGGTCCCTCCATTTGTGGTATAATATAAAGACGCACACCACAAATGGTAGGAGAAGCTCGGCCAAACACTGAGCTATATAGTGTACGCGCCAAAATTATATATATATATATACTAAGTAAATATGGGCTCTTTATTTTCCTTCTAATTAATTAAAATTACACAAGTCTGCAAAAAAAAATAATTAAGAGCTGTTTTGTTTTTTTTGTGTAACTCATATGTTTTTGGGTGTGCTGAATCCGAAAATAACTTTAATTTTGTCATAGAACGTCACGTTTTCTGACAATGTAGGTGTCTATGTTAAACAAGCAATCATCTTAAAATAAAATATAAAAGATTAAAAACAAATTTTTTAATTTATAATTGCTTAACAAAACTAATTTGTTTATGTAAAATACATTAATTAGTAAGCACTAAACACATTTCTTTTTCTAAGTGAGACTCCTTTTGGTACATTTTCGCTTGTGGGAAGCATCGGGAAGTTCTCTTTGAAGCGTCCAACAGTAGTCTGCCATCATTTAAACGCTCCATTTTCCCTGTTATATTTTTTCCATCTCCTTAATATCTTGTTGAAATCGTTCACCTTGCTCTTTACTCACGTCTTCTAAATTTTCTGGAAAGTAGTCGGGGTGGGAATGAAGAAAATGTACTTTTAAACTCATCAAGCAACCTAAAGCTTGAAATGCTTTTAACATTCTTTTGACGATTTGTTTGTAGTTAGGATATTTGTTATTGCCCAAAAATTTCTTTATGACCTCTTTAAGGGCAATCCACCCTTCTCTTCGAGGATCCGTCATGGTTGTGATGAATAGTGGATCAGCCATAAGCCGTCTGATATCTGGTCCAACGAAAACACCTTCCTTCAACTTTGCCTCCGAGAGGCCTGGAAACTTTGATATTAAGTATTTGAAGCAATTTCCATCTCTTGGAAGTGACTTTACAAATAGCTTCATCAATCCCAGCTTTATGTGAAGCGGTGGTAGAAGAACTTTATGAGGAGGCACCAAAGTTTCATGCAGGCCATTATTTTCGCCAACTTTAAGCTACCTCAGAGGCCAACACTTTTTGGTCCAGTGATTTGTTTGGTCTCTACTATCCCATAGACACAAGAAACAAGGGCATTTGGTAAACCCAGATTGTTGTCCGAGCGCCATGCCCAAGATTTTGAAATCACCGCACACTTGCCAACCATGGCCTTTATATTTTAATTTGCAAATAATCAATTCTAAGCTCTTGTAGGTTTCCTTGGGGTGTACGGAATGACCGACAGGAATGGAGGTATAGAAACCGCAGTTGTAAAGCAGAACTGCTTTAAGGCTTCTTTTTGAAGAATCTATGAAAATACGTCACTCTGCTGGATCGTATGAGATCTTAAATGTATCCATCAATATTATCATAAAATTTTGCGTTTTGTAAAATAACCTTACGTTCTGGAATTTTTTGAGTATTTTTTTTAGTTTTCAGAACACCTAAATACATAGTAATCAGTTGGAAATACCTAGACAGCATTTTTGTTGCAGCCCTGTGTAATTATATTAATGAATTAAAACTTAAGCTGGCAAACATAAACCCATGTCACAAACCCGAACAAAAATTTATGAAAAAACCGAGTCAGTCACCCTAGTTGATACGTTCCTGAGCGCAGAACATTTTTGTTTGCTTTCCAAGATTTCAAATTTCAAAGTGAACGCAGCTTTCGGTTAAGGGAAATTTGTTAAAAATGATTAAAAAAATAAAATGTAGTAAGTTTCTTTAGTAATGCCAAAAACTCACTTACATTTGCTCTTCCAAAACTAAAGGAAATGAATCTCTGAAATTTCTCCTTGCCTTTGCTAGCTCCTTAAGTAGATAGCTTCCTTTCTATTCTCATCTTCACTAAGCCACATTTCAACACTATCCATATATATTTACTTTTTGCTGAAAGTAGTTACATATGTTGTAAATAATCCACTTATTGAAATCAAACAAATTTTAAATGTTAAGAAATGCGCATGTTGTCAATTCAGTAAACGATTCACAAAAGGGATAATTTATGGCGATCTACGACTCAGTCGAATTTAGCATGAAGTTAGCTTATAACCTGTATTACAACAAAGGATACATTAGATCCCTCTAGAGGTTTTACTGTAATTTTCTAAGAGTTTATATGAAATAAAACCCATGCTTATGGAAAAACTGGAGCTCATTGAAGAAGTGCATCTCCTGCTATCTATGAAAGTATGTGCAATAGAGTACGGAAATTTATAGAGAAAACTTGAGTAATTAAATGGTTTTTTGTTATACGAGTATTTATCAAAAAAAAAAAGTGTTTTAAGGAAAACTGTATGGAGTGTCGATTAAAACTTCAAAAGATCGACTTAGCACACTTCCAAATCTTATGAAAATGAGATTTCCCCCCCTTGAAAATATCATTGGAATGCAGCTAAGCTCATCGATGTAACATAACTTCATAAAAAAGTATGTATGTACAAATAAAATTATTGGTTTGTTAGTTGATGCTCATTTGATTTCGCCTTTGATGCAGTCACAATGGCACCACAATATACATACTTATGTCGACATTCGCAATGTGACCACAAAACAAGAACTTCTAAATTTATTTGCTCTCTTTGGGTTGATTACACCGCCAGGAGCACTTGTCAATATCCACTTTCTTAGCTTATTTACGGATATTTTTCAACATTTGACACGGAGTCATTAAATTTTATGCGCCATTGTAAATGTGTTTATTTGTCAAAGCAATTGAAAAGTTTATTTCGGACTGCCAGGCAGAATGAAGAACTTTGAACGTTTGTTGATTTAACCAAAACAAGTAGATTTAAAGAATAGATGGCATGAAAACGCCGCCCAAAATGTGTAAGATTTTTTAAACGATGCTCATTGTAGTTGTGATTGAGAGTTTTTATTCGTTTATATAGCAGATTTTCTACTACAGGAATTTCCAAAATAAATATCTATTGTTGGTGATACTTTTGTGTTTTCTTGTTGTTGTGCTTGTTGGAAGTGTGGTCATAATAACGCGCACAACTGCTTACTGACCATCATCACTGTGCATAAACTTTATTTTTTTTTATCACCACACCAAACCAGTTGTTTTTATTGTGCTTCATTTCTTTTTTTCGGCCTACCACAATGGTAGAGACCAAAACAGATTTTCAGTTAGTTTGGGTAAAAAGTTTGATGTGCATTGTTTGAAAAATCACCGTTGTACCCAAGGCATTCGGAAACTGTATCATGAATAGCAAAGTATGTACATATGTCCAGCATTTGGGACTGGGGTAGGAGTTAATGTGCTGCAAAGTATTTGCAATTTTGTAAGTTTGAATGAACAAAAAAAACTGTTTACAACTTTCTATTAAGCCATTATTATAAAGCATATCGGTAAGGCTATAAGCGCTCTGCTTGACATAAATAAAAATAATATATGCTCCCTTTAAAGTATATACGAGCACACGAACATAGAAATTCAAGATGTGGCGAATATCATTTGTCTCCTGATGTTGCTAGAACATTTGCATGGGTTGACCGCAGTGATTTAGTAGTGAAATTGAGATGTGCAAATTATTTATGAGGCATATGCTCGGTCATAAACACAAAACAAATATGTATGCAAATTAACCGCAAACATCATCCTAGTGGTAAAGAGTGAGGTGCTTCAAATGATCTCGGGATTTGCAGCTTGATTATACTTATAAGAGCACCAGCATCGAAGGCAGTTTATACCGGGCTTGTGCTTCAAAATTCATTTATACCACTTCACTTACACTTTCCATTGAAGAATTCGTATGGATAATTTGTCAGCATTAAGCGCAACTTGCCGCTCTATTGTACATTGTAAGCGAAGTGGTAATGTGTGAAACTTGCTGCTTTATATATGAACATTTTGAGCATAATGAAAGTTTGTGCAGATTACTGCTTGTAATGTATTCAGTTCGCTTTTTCATTGCGTTTTGCATTCGAAACAGTAAACCAACCTGCCCCTAAAATAAACGTTGATCAAAAGTATATATAAAAACTGAAATAATTTATAAATATGCACAACTAATAACGCAGTTTATAACTTTTGTATTTTATTATGAGTGTTATTATTTAGTTTGCACATTTTCGCTTTAATAACCCGTCTACGCCATTCACATACCAAACAAAGAAACAATTCCTTAAAAACTGGTCAATCATAATGCATTGATTTGCAGTAAAAACTTAAATAAAGAGTGCGAAAATCCAGATTTTACAACAATAACTCATTAGAGCGTGCTGTCTACGCTGGTCGTAAACGGTTGTGAATTCTCTGGATTACAACTTCATATAACTAAATTCAAAGCGACTGGGGTCCCCGAAAAACCGGCTATGTAGAGTGATGTTGAGCAGAACTTTTAGTTCCGTCCAAGTTGGGAAGGACTTCACCGGGCCATTCGAAACTAAACGAGATTTAAGAAAATCCGATTCACTTTCTTGCAGTCGGAATCGCTATGGCATTATACTTCGAGTATATACATAACAATGCTGCTGACAAAAAGCCCTCGTGTGTTGGACCAATTGCACTGTTGTCAATTAGATATTTGAAGTAGTGAAGGACTTTTTATACCTAGGCAAAATGGTTAATACTCTGAGTACATCCTCAACTTAAAGTAGGAGACCCCACCAACAAACCAGCTGTAATTTCCTCAAAAGCGAAACATTTTATGTGTTCATAAATTTTGAAGTCCTTGTACTCAAAACAAAAATTTAGAATTATTTGGCAGCAAAGAATTCAGTTTTTATAAAAGAAGTGAAGATAGGCACGCCACTACTATATGAGATGTCCCTCAAAAATCATTTAATCGATCTGCCCTAGATTTTAAAAAAAGCAACAAATTTTGGAGACTTAAGAAAGTGCTTACATGGAGTATAAAATATTCGATTTTGGCCGAATTTAGCCATTTTAACTAAATATTTTATAGTTTTGCTTCCCTCCACCAGTGGTAAGTGGTAAAAAATTCATAGTCGGCAAGTGTGTGAGATTTGATATAGCAATCTTAGCGTGGATTACTTGTTTTGCTATTCTCCTTTCCCCCACTCGCGAACGGGTAATTTGAAATTTTTTTGGGAAAATTTAATCATGTTTATTATTTATTATATATTGTTACAATTAGTATATTTCTGGTCCGATCTGGTCCGATCTGGTCCGATCATACCAAAAAAAATTTAATTTGTCAAAATTCCTATGCTTACAATTTCAAAGCTATTCAGTCTTATTCAAGTTTACATCGATTCTATTCTAACAAGTTTAAGAAGTTACAGTGTGATTTCTAAGAACTTTACAACCCCAAAAGCAATTTCGTAACACTATCCACCACTTATACTTGTTCGTCCCGAACAAATTCCAATACCTCACCATGATAAGTAGCTATTCGCTCCAGATGCACCACCTTCATCTTCCACCAAGTCGTTTGATACGGTAAACCACATCATTTAATCTGGTAACAATCTTATATGGACCTTCCCATCCTGTTTGCAGTTTAAGGGACAAACCTTTTTTTCTCTTCGGATTGTAGAACATTACCAATTCTCCTTCCATAAATCCAGCTGAGTTCACTCTATCACTGACCACTTGTAAACGGTTTCGAACAAATTTGTGTAGTTCAGATAATTCCATGTGCTTATAAGTAACGTACCCTGTATTATTCGGCCGTGGATATGCCACTTCGAAAGTCAGATCAGCAGGCAATCTTAAATCTGCACCAAACCATACTTTCGCCGGTGTACATGCTGTAGTATCATGAGAAGCTGAACGATATGCCATAAGGAAGAGGGGAATACGGGAATCGCAGTCTCGTTGATTTTCTTCAAAAACTTTCCGTAAATACTTCTCCAAAGTTCTATTGAATCTCTCAACCATTCCATCTGATTGTGGATGCAAAGGAGTCGTTCTTGTCTTTTTGATTCCCAACAGATCACATACCTCTTTGAATACAGCAGACTCAAAATTCCTCCCTTGATCCGAATGCAACTTCAAAGAACCTCCAAACCGTGCCACCCAATCATTGACAAATCACTCCGCGATTGAAGTAGCTTTTTGATTTGGAATGGCATAAACTACTGGCCATTTACTAAAGTAATCAATTACTACAAGCACATATTAAATTCCTTGGCTGCTAGTAGGAAAAAGTCCAGTCACATCCATGGCTATTCGTTCAAATGGGCTGCCAACATTGTACTGCTGCATTCGACCACGATTTCGCCTTACTGGTCCTTTCGCCGCATTGACTACATTTCATTATCCAGTCCGCAACAGATTCTTGATAGCCAACCCAATAAAAACGCCGCTTTATCTTGTCCACACTTTTAGTGACTCCTGCCACCATTATGAAATTCTGCAATTACCTCACTTATTCATGTTCTTGGCACCACAAGCAGCTCGTTTCTAAGTTTACCATCTTTACCCTCCCACACACGGTACAAGCATCATTCTCTCAAGTTCAGACTCTGCCACTGTGCCCAATAAGCTTTGCCCTGAGGACTTTTACCAGACATTTCCTGCCAACATAGACGCACTCCCCATTCTTTTCCGGTTATGATCTTCTCAACATCTACGTCATTTCGGTGATCTTCTTGAATTCGCTCTGTAGTCCAGTTTTCTGCTGTTAGCCTTCAATCAATCGTACATCTATTACATTCTCTTTACTTTCTATTCGAGAGCAGTGCGGCATTCCCGTGGCTGCTCCCCTTACGGTGTTCAATCTCGAAGTCATAACTTTGTAGCCGCTCTATCTATCGCGATATTTGACCTTCAGGATTTTTTAACTGCAACAACTTGGCACAAATCGTCTATAATAAGTGCAAAAACCTAAAAAGGTGCGCAGTTCATGCAAATTTTGTGGTTGTGGCCATTCTTTGACAGCTGAAATCATTTCTTCGTCTGTGTGCACTCCTTCAGTTGTTACTTTATGGCCCAAGTATTTCACCTCTTTGAGGAAAAACGAGCATTTTTTTCGAGTTCAACCGTAGACCTGCTGTTTGTAGGCGTTGAAATACTTCTCTTAACTTTACCAAGTGGTCTTCGAAGTTCTTTCCCATCACTATGATGTCGTCAAGATACACCAGACATGTCTTCCAATGCAGTCCTTTTAACACACGTTCCATAAGTCGCTCAAAAGTAGCTGGCGCATTACATAAACCAAACGGCATAACTGTAAACTGCCATAAACCATCACCAACACTAAACGAAGTTTTCTCTTTATCATCGTTTCCAAGTTGTACTTGCCAATAACCACTTCGCAGATCTAGAGTTGAGAACTACTGGGCATCACATAGGGTGTCAAGAGTGTCGTCTATCGTAGGCTATCTTTCTTAGTAATGTCGTTCAGTTTCCGGTAGTCTACACAGAACCGAGTACCGCCATTTATCTTCTTTACAAGAACTACTAAGGAGCTGCAGGGTGAGTTAAGTATGGTGAGCTTAGATGTGGTTAGTTACTTGCGTGCAAGTTTAGACATGTTGCATTTAAATGTGGTGATATAAGCTGGGATGGTTTACGCAGTGATTAGTTTTCATATGATGGGTTTGTGAGGCTGAGGTTAGGTGTGCGGACTATATTGTTATTATTTTTATACAGAAAGGAAGCGGCGTAGCCATCACTGCCGTCGCATTGAAATTAGACTAAAAACATATGTCAATTTTTGTTTTTAAATTGGTTACGAAGGTGTGAAGACTTAAACAGGGTCGAAGGTGAGACTTGTATTACTCGATTTCCTACTTTTTTTATTAGAGAAAGATATTACTGTGTTTTTTTTTTAACTATCGGAAGGTTCTGGAGAAATCGGCTCGCTATATAAACGAACTTAAAAGGACAATAATTTGAGGGAATGTACCTGGAATATACGGCAGCAGAGCGAAGGCTGACATCACCGCCATCCAAGAGATGCGATGGATGGGGCAAGGGAAAAAACCGATATGCCCTTGCGACATCTACTATAGCTGCCATGTAAAGGAGCGCAAATTTAGTGTCGGATTTGTGGTGGGAGACAGACTGCGCCGTAAAGAACTGTCGTTCACTCCAGTGGATGAACGTCTCGCCACAAACCCCATCAAGGGGAGATTCTCCAACATCTTCCTGATTTGCGCCCACGTATGAGCGGTGGCCCCACCACGATATAAAAATCGTGCTTGGTGATTTCAATGCGAAGGCGGGCAAGGAGGTTCCAGAGTCGCAAAATTCAGTCTCCACGACAAAACGTTCGATAACGGATTGAGATTGATCGACTTCGCCGGATTCACCAAGCTACGTGTCTGTCTCCAGTTGGTAGGACACGAAACCAAATTGACCACGTTGTGATAGACGGAAGGCATGCTTCCAGTGTCCTAAATGTGCGCACGATCCAGGAGCCAACATCGACTCGGATCATTTTCTTGTGGCAGCTAAGATCCGCACGCGCCTCTGTGCAGCAAAAAGCGCACGCAAATGGACACAAGGCAAGCTCGACGTCGGAAAGCTGCAATTGCAACAGACAGCCACCCACTTCGCCACCCTACTTGCACTCCTGTTATCTCAGATCAATAATCAACATAACGATATTTCCGATCAGTGGAACCATATTTCTCGCTGTCTACACACCGCCGCTGAAGAATCCATCGGATTTCAGCGAGCCCGAAAGAACAACTGGTATGACGAGGAATGCCGTGCCGCTACGGATCGTAAAGACGCTGCCTACAGGGCTACACTGCGATCGGGCGGTCCGCGAGCTGTGCGGGAGTATAACCGTGAGTTGAAGAAGGAAGCAAGACGCATTTTTCGTGAGAAAAAGAGAGAGGCCGAAATGCGTGACTGCGAAGAGCTTGAGATGCTGGCCGACAGGAAAAGCGCCCGAAATGTTTTTCAGAAAGTACGGCGGCTAACAGAAGGTTTGAAGACCGGGGCGAATTCCTGTAAGCACGACAACGGCGACCTGGTGACTGACGTCCACAGCATACTTAAATTATGGAGGGGGCACTTCTTCACACTGCTTAATGGAAGCAGCTGCAACAACGTTGGAGAAGATATTGAATCCCCAATCAATGATGATGGACGTGATGAACAATCCGACTATGACGAAATTCGGAAAGCGAATGCACGGCTGAAGAACAACAAAGCCCCCGTGGCCGACGGGTCGCCAGCGGAGAGGAGCTGGTTAATTGCACACACGAGCTCGTTTCTAAAATATGGTCGGGAGAGCGCATGCCTGCTGATTGGAACTTAAGTGTGCTCTGCCCAATCCACAAAAAGGGTGATCCTGCAGTCTGCGCCAATTATCGCGGGATTAGCCTTCTTAACATCGCGTATAAGGTTCTGTCAAGTGTATTGTAGTTAATATGCATATAGATACATACATATGTTGTAATGCAGGTGTCCGCTTGTGTGCATTTGGTTGCTCTAAGCTGTGCAGCGTGGAATATGCATAATCAGCATATTCCCACCGGTGTACTGAACGTAGCAGTGTACACGGGCGTACATACAACTGCACGAGCAACTCTTTCGTAAATAATTATAGCGAAGGTTTTATAATGGTAATATATTATTAGTCAGTCAATAAAAACATCTCAACATCAACACAAGTGACTATTTCATTCTTAGTACAGTATTGTGCGAAAGACTTCAGCCCACCGCCAATGAAGTGATTAGACCTTATCAGTGTGGCTTTAGACCTGGTAACTCTACCACCGACCAGATATTCACAATACGCCAGATCTTGGAAAAGACCCGAGAAAGAAGAATTGACACACACCATCTTTTTATCTACTTCAAAGCCGCCTTTTACAGCACGAGAAGAAGTTTCCTATATGCCGCAATGTTTGAATTTGATATCTCGGCAAAACTTATACGGCTATGTAAAATGACGTTGAGCAACACCACCAGCTCCGTCAGAATTGGGAAGAACCTCTACGAGCCGTTGGATACCAAACGAGCTTTCTGACAGGGTGACTCTTTGTCGTGCGATTTCTTAAACCTGATGCTGGAGAAGATAATTCGAGCCGCAGAACTAAATCGGTCAGTTACCATCTTTCATAAGAGTGTGCAATTTCTAGCGTACGTCATCGGCGTCATCATGGGCCTTAACAACCGCGCAGTTAGTTCTGCCTTCTCCAAACTGGATATAGAAGCGAAGCGAATGGGTCTGGAGGTAAACGAGGGCAAGACGAAGTATCTCCTGTCATCAAATAGACAATCGGCACATGCACGACTGGGATCACAAATCACTGTTGACAGTTATAACTTTGAAAAAGTAGAGAACTTCGCTTCCTTAGGAACCAGCATTAACACCAATAACAGCGTCAGCCTTGAAATCTAACGCAGAA
The DNA here is from genome assembly GCA_963971545.1 of Philophylla caesio. Taxonomy (NCBI): domain Eukaryota; kingdom Metazoa; phylum Arthropoda; class Insecta; order Diptera; family Tephritidae; genus Philophylla; species Philophylla caesio. The sequence continues at coordinate 63,345,486 of OZ020607.1, forward strand.
TCTCTTTTGCCAACAAGTGCTTCTCCGGACTGAGTAGGCAATTGCACAGTAAAGTCCTCTCTCGACGGACAAAAATACTCTATAAGTCTCTCATCATAGGACGGGCTATTGTATGGCGCAGAAGCATGAACGATGAAAAGATCAGATGAGAGAGCTCTTGGAGTGTTCGAGAGAAAGATTCTTCGAAAGATTTATGGACCTTTGCGTCTTTGCGACGGCGAGTACCGCGTACGATTGTACGATGTGCTGTACGAGCTGTACAATGATGTAGACATAGTGCAGCGGATTAAGAACCAGTGGCTCCGCGGCTAGGTCACGTCGTACGAATGGATGAAATAGCTCCAGCCCTGAAGGTTTTTGACGCGGTACCCGCGGTTGGTAGCAGAGGAAAATGAAGACTTCCTTTGCGTTGGAAAGACCAAGTGGAAAAAGGCTTGGCTATACTTGAGATTTCCAATTGGCGCCAGTTAGCACAATTAAGTAAGTAAGTAAGGAAAGTTTAATAACTCCTTCTTCTTGCATACCTGCGATTAATTAAGTTATTTCTTCTCTCCTGGCCAATGGAACTCTGCGCGGAGAGTGGCATATAGGTTTTACGTTACCAGTATCAATGTGACGTTTGACAACAGCAGTTCTTCCAACCGTACTTTCTTCAAAAATCGACTATAATTTCTTTATAAGTGCCTGAGCTTTTTCTCTCTGTCCTATAGTCAAACCTGCCATCCATTCTTCTGGTTGTGTGTTTAATGCTGGTGCATCGATGTCCTTCTTATGCGCTATTTCTAAATCACTCTCACAATTTACCACTGCTTCAACCTCTTGGCCATCCGCAACAACGTGACCTTTTTTAACCATCTTATCTTACTGGTACTTTTCCATTTTTAGGTTCAACTAAAAAATGTCCAACTAAGAATGTAATATTTGGTTTCTGCTTGTTAGCTCCTACAACCCACAGCTTATGTTTCCCGTCATCACCATCTACATATATTTGCCCATAGAATCCGTTCAGAATTGGTCGGAATCTTCAGACTCTGACATGCAGTCTGTTTTCGAATGCAAGTACTTTCATTGTAACCGATATCCGTGTATATAAACACTTTCCTTCGCAAGTCCAATGTGAATCCATTCTGTGCCATGAAATCCATGCCTATAATCACATCATAGAATTAACAACTGCAAATACTGTAACGCTTCCAACTCAACAATAGAACATATTTTAGACTTCTGCACCCATTTTAGTAGACACAGGAGTTCTCTTCAGAATACTAAACCTTCAACCTTTCTCACTAACCCAACAATTGAACACATAAATAAAATAATAAACTATCTAAAGTATTGTAACATATATAATGATATTTAATGTAAAGAATAATTAGCATAAGTTACTGATCTCAATAAGCTTAAGACCTCTGTTGTTATAGCTTTAGTTTTTATGTACTTGTCTTTAAAATAAAAGACATACAATTCATTAAAAAAAAAAAAAAAAAAATCACATCATCCACAATGTCTGCTATAATAAACTCATGATTAATCTCATATCTCCCAATGATGATTCTCTTCATGACCTTTCCCCGCACAATTGCATATTCACCGGTTGCTGTTCTTAGCTGCACTCCATTTAATGGTACAAAGCTTTGTGCTAACTCAGCTTTAATAATTGAGTGTGACGCTCCAGTGTCCAAGGTCAACATGTTCTTCTTGTTGTCCATTATTCCTTCGATGGTTAAATTATACGGCACTCGCTTCATCTGAGAAATAATTATAGTGGGGCAATTGTTTGCGAGAGTCGGTGTAAGTCCCTGTAAACTGACCCGCTTTAGTTTAAATTTGGTTTTTGCTCAGCCATTCGTTGTACTCGCTGTTCCCGGTTTTCTGGTGACTATGAATCGTTGCTCTTCCTGCGCATTCTGCAGTCTCGAGCCATATGCCCTGGCTGATCACATGCAAAGCAGTTGCCTTTAAAACTTTCCGCACGCGGTTTAAGTGTTAAGTATTCTGTAACAAATTGCTCGTCCTCGCAACCGAATTCTACACTGCGCAGTTTTGGGGAAGTATAAAGTGTCACTTCTGTCCAGGCTGCTTCATATGTCAACGCATGGGCAACTGTTTCAGTAAATGTGGATTTGTTTATCAATAGCAAACTGCGTCGCACTTCTATATCACGAATTCCTTGCAAAAACGCACGTATTTTCATTTGCTCCATTAAATTTGCTCCTACATCGAAATGTGTCAAATGAACCAGCCGTTCAATATCGGCTGCATACTCCTGCAATGCCTCACCACTTCTCTGCCGATGATTTTGCAGCTCCATGAAATATAGTTGTTTTCGATGTTCACTGCCATACTTTCTTGTTACTGCACACATAATAGTTTCGTAATCACTTCTCAAACAATCTGGCACTGTACGCAGGACTTCTGCCGCTGCACCTTTCAATGCGACTGTTAATGCTGCGGATTTCTCTCGATCAGTCTAGATGTTCTGTGCTGCTGTCGTCTCAAATTGAAGTCTAACAAGTAAGAAAAGCTAAATTCGGGCAAACCCTATTTTTATATACCCTCGCGATGTATTTTTGTATGTGCGGTGCCCATAATTTCATAAAATTCCCGTTTCTTTGTTTCAAATCGCAGCTAGTATTAAAATTTATAAAATTTCTTCCAATAAATACTGAAAAACGATGTTTTTGCATTTTTCAAAATTTCCGTTATATGGAAGTTGGGCGCGGTTATGGTCCGATTTCAAAAATTATTGACGGTGATGCTAGTAATATCAAGGACAATATGTTCACCAAATTTTGTGACGGTACCTTACATCGTTATTGAGATACCTACAGACGTTTTTTTATAAGTGGGCGTGGTAAAGCCCATTTTTCAAAATTTCATAAAAATCAAGTTTCATAATTATCTTTCTAAATAACAAATTGTAATTAATATGTTCCAATAGATAAAGAAAAAACGAAATTTTTGCATTTTCCAAAACTTCCGTTATATGGGAGGTTGGCGATTTCCAAAATTTTTAACGATGATATTGAGGAAAATTTGTTCACCAAATTTTATGACGAAACCTTATACCGTTATTGAGATACAGAAACTATTTCATATGTTCAATATTTCAAAAGTTCACTAATACCTAAGTTCTTAGTTCAAAATCGCTCCAAATACCAAATTTCAAAAACTTCGGTTATATGGGAGGTGGGCGTGGTTATTGACCGATCTTGACCATTTTCAAAACCAACCTACCCTGTCCAAAGAGCAATCTATGTACCAAATTGCAATTTCGTTACGATATTATAAATTTTAGCACGCTTCAATTCTTTCAAAAAATTAAGCTTTATTCGTTCTCTACTTTTGAATTTAATATTTATGGCATTGCTTTAAGAGAGGTTTGATGTGGCAACGCAGATGATAACGGTCTTTTCTTTGGAGCCTTGCTTGATTAATCATTTAAATTAAAATCCGAAAAATATATTTAAAGTAAGCTTTCGATTGAAAGACTGACAGTTTTGTTATGTGTAAATATTGCTGGACAAAAAGAAATGGTACTAGTTATTGGAAAAGTGGCTCCTCCGCTAGCATTCAAAAATGAATAAAACCATAAAATTTCAGCAAATCGAAAGTATAACAACAACATGTGGATGACGCATGACATCATGACTAAGTGGTTGCAGCAGTTTTATAGAAAAATAGAGGAAAAGAAAGGAAAAACTCTCTTATTTTCAGATAATGCTGCTTTTCATTCTAAAGATGTGATTTTAAAAAATATTAACTTAAAGTTTACCAAACAAGAATACTTAAATTGAATCTAATAATAATAATAATTTGGCGCTTACACTATAATTTGGTTTGCCATTGCCTGCTCAAAAAAATAAATTTTGAATGATTAAACATATAACAAAAGTCGGCCGACGTGCTTTTATTATTTTTCCAAGTAGTATGATCAAAATTTTGGCAAAGTCTATAGTCACCCTATATTTAAATTTATTTATTTTTATACCCGAGCGTACTTGTACACAAGGGTATTATAACTTTGTTCGCATAACGGTTGTTTGTAACAGCAATACAAATCGAGATAGATTTAGACATATATACTAAAATGATCAGAGTGAAAAGAGGAATCGATTTAGCCCGATTTAGTAGGTTGGTATTGAAAATGGTCAAGATCGGTCAATAACCACGCCCACCTCCCATATAACGGAAGTTTTTGAAAAATGCAAAAACTCCGTTTTTCGGTATCTATTACAGCAAATTAAATTTGGTATTTAGAGCGATTTTGAACTAAGAATAAAATGTTAGGTATCGTCACAAAATTTGGTAAACATATTTTTCTTGATTTCGCTATTATTATTGTAGAAATGTTTTTAAATCGGACCATAACCTCGCCAACCTCCCATATAACGGAAACTTTGAAAAATGCAAAAATTTCGATTTTTCTTTATCTATTGGAACATATTAATTAACATTTGATATTTAGAAAGATAGTTAATTAAGAAACTAAATTTTTATGAAATTTTGAAAAATGGGCTTTACCACGCCCACTTATAAAAAAACGTCTGTAGGTATCTTAATAACGATGTAAGATATCGTCACAAAATTTAGGGAACAAATTGTCCTTGAAATCACTAGCATCACTGTCAAAAATTTTCAAAATCGGACCTCTACCACGCCCAACTTCCATATAACGGAAATTTTGAAAAATGCGAAAAACTTCATTTTGCAGTATTGGAAGAAATTGAATATAGTTTAATACTAGCTGCGATTTGAAACAAAGAAACTGGGTTTTTATGAAATTATGGACACCGCCCATACAAAAATACATAGCGAGGGTATATAAATTACTTGTTTTCTTTTGGTTTTATGTTTTGCATTTTTCTTCAGGTTTTATAAAAAAATAACTATCTGTTTCCGAAACAGTATTTTAAACTTAATATCAGATTTTAATTTCGTATCGATAAATCTAGGAGTTTTTACGCTCATTCTAACATACCGATTTCAAAGTAAGTGTGGGTGAATTCACTGAAGCATTTCAAGGCCTATTCAAAATCAGTTTATCCAAGCGTTTTCAAGTGATGTGTATTCGATGAGATCGTGTTATGTCTCCGTATAAACGTATTTATATATACGTATAAGAATTTACAAGTTATATTCTCTATCACTCGATGAAATTATCTAAATAATTGAATTAGCTAGAAAGAATATCACGAGGTGCTAAATCCACACAATTTCTTGGCCTTGTTTTCGCATCAATAAACACAATTTTTATTCAGCGACTCGATAGTAGGAGTTTCGATAATTATTCCAAAAAATCTGTTCAAGCGGTATAATCAAAAATTTAATTAAGGAGAGCAAAGGCGAAATTTCTGCCTTTCCACCTTTGCTTTTCACACTTTTTACGACTCTAGCTACACATTTCAATAAGGCAAATAAATTTCAAAACAAATATATGTATATATAGTATATAATATACTTCCACACTCATATTTGTAAACAATATATGTATTTCTGTTAGCGTGCGTACTAATATCCTTATATGTATATATACTCTCGAATTGACCGAAAGTTTAACAAACCATACAAAATGAAATGAAGCGATATATCAACAAGATGTTCACAAAAAATCACCAATGAATGTGCTTTGCTGTTGAGCATTCAAGTGTGTTTATATTTGATTTTCCTTGACAGCAAAGCGCAAAACAGCAAACCTTAGAGCAAGAATGTCGCTAGGAAATCCAATCTATACTATTATATAAAACTGCTTATATGGGGAATGTTTGTCACGCTTTTATTATCAAAGTACTGAACCGTTTTTATCATTATTTTTTTTAAAATGAATCATTTTGTGAAAAACTACTGGTATATAATTATTAGGGATGTAAATTTTGTAAATTTTAATTTGCCAACACGTCTGTAATCATTGTATTATAGAAGTATACAAAATATCATGAAGATAACAAATAAGAACGATTTGTTGAAAATCATGTATGTATTTATTGGTATTTTCAAGAAAAAGGAAAAATTGTAAACTTTGACACACATTCAAATAATTTATACTTCAAGTACAAATATACATATTTGGTACAGAAGCAAATACATCTACATAAAGTAAAATTATTTTTAAATACCGCTTCAGACCAATATGATACATTAATATAGCCAGTAAAAAAAGAAATACATCAAGTTAAAATTAAAATCATCTCCCATTCCATTTTGAGCGAGGTAGAACTATTCCTTATTTTGATCAAAATACAATCTCAAAGAAATAAAAGCCTTAAGTTTGTTATCCTCCAACCTGAACCTTAATTTGATGCATTTAAAATCTCTAATGAAGAAGTACTGCTGCGCTTCCACACTTGTTGGTTGTATTGTCGACAAAAAGTTAAATGCTCTCTGTATGACGTAGCCTTTATCGCCTCATTACAAAAACTATCAATTTCTTTTACCGAGCCTTCTGACAAATTGTATGCCTTTCGATAACTGGACAATTGCGAGCTGCTCGTTAAAACTTGATGCAATTTATATTTGAGACTTTCTGCCTTATCCACTTCTTGCGCTTCGTCGTTAGTTCTACATACATATTAACATCGCTTTTATAGTGAGGCTGGCTCATTTTCTACTCAAGTGGGATATTTTCCAGCTCATTTATAATGCCAAGGACAAAACAAAGGCTTAAGGGAGTTAGCCAGCTGTGTTATTTGTGTATTATGAACTCTCCAAAGGCTTTGTTTTGCCCTTGAAAGGGTAATTTTTAAGATTGATACAAAATTTAAAAAATAAATGACTATTTAATATCTGACTATTCATATTTTTTAAATTTTGTATCATTCGTAAAAATTTCCCTATTCAAAAATTCACAATTTTCTACAATTCCGGGATTTGAATAGACTTATCCCGGGATATTCGGGAGTTAAAAAAGGCCGGGAATGACATGCCTAATAAATACCTATTTTTGGTGGTAAAGTTCCTAAAAAATACAAAGCCTTACAAGCATTTAACTATTTGGTCGCCAAAAGCCGAGTACACCGCATAGCCTTAACATAGTTGGGAAACTAAGCAATTATATTTTCATTCGAATAAAGATAAGTACGTGGATAACGCCACGGATTAGTGCTAGTATTTAATAACTTTTTTGGGCTAAGTAGTAAATTGTACTGAATTTTAAATAATATATTTATGTTATTTACCCCAAAAATATGTGTTTATTATTATTAAAAGGTTTGCATTAGCGATTTATTTGTTGTTCAAGAAAGCATGTCAAAATATTTTTTCTTTTTTAAGAGCTACTAAGGCACTAGAGATAATGAATTGTGATTTTAGGGAAACAAAAACGGAGTAAAAAATAATGTTATGAGAGTATTGTGCACAGCCAATTTTTAAGCGACAATATTAAATACGATGTGCATTAACTGTCAGTATATATTTACATATATATGTATTTCCTTTTGGGCCTCACCCAAACCTACCCTTCTTTAACAGTAGCATAATATCTTTTCGATACCTCTTGGCTTCCCCAGTTGCTAAGTCCATTCGAATTCTGCAAACGTGGCAACCGACGGTCGCTTACAGGTCATTCGCAGTATAAACGAAGCTATCAATTGTAAGGATATTTAGTGGCTGAAAATGTCAGTTGTAAAATTTTTAAGCTTAAGGGAAATAAAAAGAAGTGTGAACTGAACACAATGTCATTTACAAAAACTACTCGTGATAGGAGAGTAAACTTAATAGCTACCATAAACCAATACAAATTGTATATGTTTGGGTATATTTATGTGTATGCTGGCGAACTGTCGAAATGTAACGTTTATTTACCCCATTATAAGGATAACAAGAGTAGAATAGATGAGATAAGTGCCACTGTGGAATGTTAACAAATTGAAACGATGATCCTCACGGGACTGCGCACAGCTTGGGTTAAGTAGAAAACACTTTTTCAAACATCCATAACTTAACACTTTTTAGTATTTGTGTATAAGTCTTAGTGGTTTTTTGCTTTTGTATGAGCCTTTAGTTTAAGTGATCAGAAGGGCAAATATTTGAATTGTTAATTTATGTGACATATTATAATTTATTGCGAGTTAGATATACATACATACTTATTTGACACCTTTAGATGGGGAGAAAAAGGAAACTTTCTATTGGGAATATGCGTTTACGTTTATACATTTATAAAATTTTTAAGCCACTTTTAGTTAAATTTTACTACTTACACAATTCAATTTGATATTTTTGTTTTATAATCATCAACATTCATTTTTAAATATGTATAGCAATTAAACGTATTTGTTTTCAACATTTTTGTAATAATTATTTTTAATAAAATATAATTATTTACAAAGAGATTGGGCTTAGTTTTTCTTGCTCGAATTAAATTCAATACCTTTCCGAAATGTTCAATTTTATTAGCAAAACAAAATAAAATTTTTTTAGATCAGTTCTTAAACAAAATCCCCAAATTTTGAAGACTTTTAGCACTTTTGTCAATAAGTATATCGGACATTCTATCACGACTGGTCTTAAGATCAGCTCAAACTGTAAATTAAAATTAAGTCATCGGAACTCATACATGAACTGCATTTTTTTAAATAAAAATATAACAGGAAAAAAATGCCAAACAATTTTGCACACATAGGCGTTTTTAGGTAATTTTATTGGAATGAACGTGACTATTGGTTACTGAAAAATCTATTTTTACCTCTGCGCTCTGCATTTTTAGTTAAATGTTTTTTATTTTCAAATTCATACTATACGCTCCCGTCATCATAAAAAGGAGGACTTTTATAATCTATGTACATATGAGTATATACAAATATTTAAAGATTTTATAATTTGAATGGTGGTACAGGATCTTACGGCTGATAATTTTATATGAAGTAATAAAATATTTCCCAAGGCAAGAAGTATAGAATCCTTTATTATGTGTTAAACAGTTTCACCAAATTACAAATAGGTGTGATTCAGAAAATTTAAAAAATTGTATGATTTTTTTTAATGGATCGCGATTCTATTGAATAGCCTGAAATAAGTGTTAAACCACTACAAAAATCCCGTTAAAAATAATGAATATATTGAAAAGCACCAATAATTTTTGTATTAAAAAAATATTCTAAAAATTCTAAATGTCTCGATTAATTTTTTTATGTGTTTGTTAAAGTGAACGACTATTATTTGGTTTTTGTTATTTCCTTCATTAAGAAAAGACTTTTGTAATATATGTCCCAAATAAATCTGTTTGAAGACTTCAATAAATGTATCTTATTTATAACACTGGTTGACATTAATGATGCCACGTGAACTTTGATAGCAAATAACGTTTTTCTAACTACCTTCTGTCACGCAGGATGGTCGTATAACTTACGTGTGTGTGTGTTAATTTAAATAAAACAGTTTTACTTATGAGGATTATATATAATATAATTTTGGCGCGTACACTATATAGCTCAGTGTTTGGCCGAGCTTCTCCTACCATTTGAGGTGTGCGTCTTTATATTATTTCACAAATGGAGGGACCTACAGTTTTGTGCCGACTCCGAACGGCAGATGTATTTAATGAGAAGCTTTTTCATGGCAGAAATACTCTCGGAGGTTTGCCATTGCCTGCCGAGGGGTGACCGCTATTAGAAAAAACTTTTTCTGTTATTAAGATTTTGCTTGCCCTGACTGAGATTCGAACCTCGAACTCACCGGCATATCAAGTTATAGCACGCACCGCTACCAACTCGACCACAGCGGCCACACTTATGAGGATTAATTAGTATTTAATTTTGTAACATTAATATTAAAGAAATAGAAAATTATTATTATTAATATATATGTTGGATGATTAACTTTAATATTTTCGTATGCATGTATGTATATGCTTTCATGAGCGCGCATCGTCTTCTTGACTTTTCATCATTCTATATTTAAAATTGTTCGTTAAAATAGAGTTGCATTTTCAGTCAGTAGTTTGGTAGGGCACTAAATAGGGTGGCTCTGACAATTCGGCCTATTCGCCCTCGATTTCTTCATCAGATGGACCGTCGATATCCAACTCTGGGTTGCCGCTACACCAAGGCTTTACTTTCTCGGCGTCGTATACGGAGCAAAATTTCTTTGACGTAACTTGATGACCAGGGATATCATTGATGAGGTAACGGTCAATATTTTTCGAACAATATGGGGCCTGCGGTACTTAGGCTCTAATTTGCGAGATTCTCCCGACGACGGTGGGTAATTTTCGATGACAACAATGTCGTTTTAGGCGTATGCTTTTGGCTTCGTATGTTTTTTATCTGAACGTTCCTTCCACTACTCACGTTCAGTGTTTATGTTGATTGTTGCTTTGTCGCGTTTTTCAGCTGCGGTTATAGTCGGTTGCTCATTGACAATATCATCATGTAGTGCAGCGATGAGTTGATTCTAAATTACATTTTGAAGATTAAAGTCGAATACAAGGTCATTCGCGCAGAAACCAGTCGGAGAGTTTTTCTGCGAATTTAGGGTCCACTGGAGATCTCTGATCGTAAGATCCCGGTCTTTAGGATCTTCTATCGTCGTTCGCATAAATGAAAGTATGGTCTGGTTCGCACGTTCCACTTGGCCGTTTGCTCTGGGTGTTCGTACTGCGGTCTTTATATGTTGGATGTTGTTCTCTTTCGATATAAATGATGTGCTCCTATCGGATACTATTTGTGACTGAAATCCAAAGTAGCTGGACATTTCGTTGAGCGCTTTCAGTACATGCGTTGTTTTAGTATATCGCACAGCTTTGGCAATCAGAAATTTACTAAATGCATCAGAAATCGCGAGCACATAGCAGTTTCGATGTTTGCTGCGTACAAAAGGGAACCATGTGGTCGATATGAATAAAATAAAACAGAATTGGTATAATTGGACTGTAATGGAGACAACCCTTGGGTTTTCCTGAACGATGCTTCATGTAGCAGCACTGTATATAGGATCTTATATATTGCATAACGTATTTCCACATTTGCGGAAACCAGTACGACTGCTGTAAACGTTTAAGTGTCTTTTCGACGGCTTGGTGACCTTATCTGTCATGGCTATATTCCATTACGCGCCTACGTACGGAGTTTGGGATAATAAATCTAAGACCCTCTTTCTGTACAACCGATGGTTTTGAAGTACGTAGTCGTTCTTTATGCTGTCTTCGTGTGGAGATTTACATGAACCATTTAAGACTTATAATTTCTCGAAGTTTTTCGTCCTGTAGCTGCATTGTTAATAACCAGTCATCTACGTTTGCTGTTACCTTCAAAACAAACCCTGCTAGCATAAGCTCTTTATTCTCCTTAACGTGTGCTACCGCGGAACAATCTGTTAACACGCGGAAATGTTTGCCGAGCAAGTAATTTCTAACACGCTCTAATGTTTCAACAACTGCTAAGACTTCTAGTTCGTAGCTATGGTATTCATTTTCGGAACTAGAACAATGACGACTATTGTAAAAGACAGGACTCCAAGATTTCCCATCAGCAGACTGAAGTAGAACGCCAGCAAGACCAACACTGCTAGCATCGGTATGAACTTCGTGTTGCGCATTTGGGTCATACAATGCTAGGACGGGATCATCTGATAACGCGTTCATGAGTTTAAAAAACGCGGTTTGCTACTTGTTTCCCCAAACAAAATAATTAGCTTATGTTTTGTGAAGAAGTTTTGTTAACGGTTTCACGATTAGGGAGTAATTTTCAACAAATTTTTGGAAAAATAGCACTTCGTTGGGTGACATTTTTGATACAATCTTATTCATTGCACACTGAAAAACCGCCGGCGCATTCATGAGACCAAAAGGCATTCTGTTAAAATCAAAATGTTCGTCGGTAGTCACGAACGCGGTAAACTTTTTTGAAGTCTCTGCTATTTTTTTCGCGAGTTGAACAAATTGATCCTCCATGTTCGGCATGGGGTATGGCTGTTTAACAGTAACTTTATTCAGACACCGGTAGTCAACACAAAGTGTTCGCTATTACTTTTTTACTAGCACAACCGGCGAAGAGTATGGCGATTCGCTTGGTCGAATAATACCATTATTAAGTAGTTTAGATATTATATTTGAAATGATGGGCCTTTTTGCGAAAGGCACTCGGTAAGGCTTAAGAGAAATTATTAGAAAAATACAACCGAAAATAGCAGATTATAGCATAATATATTATTTTAATATGTCAGCATTTCGATTCGATCATTTACACTATAAAAATATTGACTAAAATTGTAATTTTATGCAAAAAAATTTGTATATATAAATCAATGGCAACATTGTATAAAAGTCAGCGAACAAAACAAAATAACCAAAAACGAGAGAACAGCTGATTTCTACGCTAAGTCTACGGTAATGTGTTTTTGTAAAAATGAGATTCTACCGCCGTCTACGCTATGCCAGGTACACGTTCGTGGGTAACTGTGTTATCACGCGTTAAGCACGACTGTTTGTGTGCGTATAAAATTACGAGTGCAACCTAAACGCATGTATTCGCGTTTTCAAAAAAACAAAACAACTATATGTACATGTGTTCGTAGAACTTTGTAGTTTAATCGTAGCTTTTTCGTTAGCTAGCAAGCTACAAATTCAAAATTCAACGGAAAGTTCCGACGGCGACAAAACTACAAAACTACATGTCCGCTGGAGTCTCACATGCAAACATTCATGAGAGTCTCAACTTTTATTAGTTTAATGCCGATGGTATCTTTTTTTTCGGGTATTGCAAATAAGTTTTGATATTATAGACGACGTTTTATTTGCAATTAATTTGCAAAATTCACAATATTAAGCATTGCAAATTCACTTACGTAGGTGGGATTCTTGTCCCGGCTTCTGAATAGTTCTGTATGTATATCTTACGTGTGTGTGTGTTCGTTTAAATAAAACTCTTTTACTTATCAGAATTAATTAGTATTTAATTTTGTAACATTCATATTTAAGAAATAGAAAAATATTATTAATATATATACTGGATAATTAACTTTAATATTTTAGTATGCATGAATGTATATGCTTTCACCAACGCTCATCGACTACTTGACTTTTCGTAATTCTATTCAAAATTGTTCGTTAAAATAGAGTTGCATTTTGAGTCAGTAGTTTGGCTCTGACACTTCGTTATTATATTACATTTATTTGGTTTAAATTAGCCTCAGTTTTTTTGTGATACGGTAATACTCATAACCAGTATTACGCCAATAACAGCAAGGGATAGTTTACGAAAAAATAGTCATACAACTTTTTAACGGTAATTGTTTTAAAAAATTTCTGATTATTGACTGCATTATAATGTAACGGTTCTAATTATTTATGATATGTTTGTGGTGAATTGCGATCCAAAAAACAAAGACAATATTTCACTAAACTTGTCTTGGAGAGCGTGGCCGAGCTTCTCTTTACATTTCTGGTCTGCGTCTTTGTGTTATACCTCAAATGGAGAGAGCTACAGTTTTATGCCGACTCCGAACGGCAGATGTATTTTATTAGACATTTTTTCATTGCCTACAGAGGGGTGACCGTTATTAAAACAAAACTTTTTCTATGATTTGGATTTTACATGCCCTGACTGAGATTTGAACCTCAAACTCGGCGGCATACCGAGTTATACAACGTACCGCTACACACTCGACCACAGCTGTGGGAAGAATATAACAGGTTGCAAGAAAGGGTCTCGTCATATGTCGTTTGCTGTGCCTATGATTTGGATAGTCGAGACAGATAATAAAAAATATGGCCTTAAGGATCAATTAGAGGTACCATACCATAACGCCATAACCATAATCGTAGTCATAACCATAACCATATTTAAGCAATCGATTAGTGGTGCCATAACCATAAACAGCTGCTATTTGCAATAAACTGAAAGTAAATAAAAATTTAGTAAAGTATGTAAAACGCGGACGCAAAATATAAATTAAAACTCATCAAAACAAAATAAACTGCACACGAAGAACAAAAATATCACAATAAACAAGGCGGATCAGCAATCATTTGTTTATGGTTACGGCAAAAACCAAAATTCAGTTGGTCGCTATGGTTATGGTTATGGTTATGGCGTTATGGTATGGCACCACTAATCGATTACAGTGTAACCCATAAGGTTGGTTGGATCAGCTGTTTTCTATGGTTATGGTTATGGCACCTCTAATTGAACCTTTAATTCCGGGACATACACAATTAAAATTAAACCGTTGCCTTCCTTAACCATCCAAAGTACTTTTTTCACCATTGCATATTAAATAAGGCCTGATCAATATTTTTTTTAATCTCAATGGAAGTGGATTTTTATATTTTAAAGAAAAGTTCCCCAAAAAAAGAATGCAAAGATAAAAGCGGGTAGCACGGAGTTTTTAAAAGATTTGTTCATATTTCACCATGAATTTATTTCCATTTGTGCATATGTACACCTGCATGCACATATGTACGTTTGTATGAAATTCAGATAAGCAAAATATAGCGTTCAATTACCTAACACTATCTCTTTTGTTAAGTAATTAGGGCCCTCATGGAATAGAGTAGGAATGTGCCTAATAAAAATTCTCATTTCTTTCAATTTCTAATTTCCTTAGTGTGTTTAAATTTTTAAATATTCGCTTTAAGTTTTGTGGGAATAAAGCCTCTCCATACTTGCTAACTTTTGCTTCCATAAAATCAACAAAAAAAAAATATAACGCTGACAATTTGAAACTTCTTTCAAAAATTGTTAATTTCTATTTAAAATATTATCTCTAAAATAATTAAATAATAAGAAACTTTTCTTTCAACTTTTAGCACATTTAAAGCTATTTTACTTAAGTAGATAAGTACAAAAAAGGTAGGTGATGCCACTTCTGCTTTTACAGCTTCATTGTCAACGCGTTGTACGAGTTCTTAGATGAAAAAAGTGCTTAAGCGCTGTTTATGTTTAAGATAATGTAAAAACACAAAATCAAACGCCTTTCAAATTGGACACAAATAAAATCGCTATTGACACACTTTGTCAAAATGCTGATGGAGTTACTTTTCCGCTGGATAAAAAACGTCTGAAAGTAATTTTTTTCTTGCAGTACAAGCTGTTTGCTTTTATTTCAGTTTATTTGTATTCTCTCGTATTTTCAAGTTTTGCTGTAGTGCGGCTGCTGTGCCTATCGAAAAATTGGCCCGCAGCACTTATGGGATTTGTTGGGTAAGGAATCATATCTATACATAAAAAAAAAACAAAAAATTAAATAAAAAATTAAATCCACACAAAAACCCACAATAGCCAGATTGATAGAAGGAAGAGTATCAAAAGGAGCAAAAGTGCCCAGCAGCAGGATACCTCCAGAGCAGATTGAGTAATAAAAACAATAACAAAGCTGGTATGCCTTATTGACAATGATGAAGTGTTGACAAATGTGTTAAGGGATTTGCGGTTGGTCGGCCACTGGGATAACTGCGAAGGCGGGCTGACGATCCTGATCGACTGCCTATTGCAATGAACTAGTGAGCAATGTGATTTAACTTTCTTGACCAATTGACATTTTTATAGGCTATTCAAAGACATTTTGTCTAGTGTCTTACTGCTTGATTTAACTTTATATTGCAAATATTTGCGTGTTTATTTAGGTAATTTTGTTCAGTTTTGTGTAGTTAAGATATTACTTAAATAAATACATACACATACGTACGTTATTAACTTCTGGTTGGCTTGAGTATCTGAGTATAGTAAAAAATTGGAATATATCCAAATTTACAATGACAGGAGATACTTCGTCTTGCCCTCGTTCACCTCCAGACCCATTCCCAGACCCAGATGGGGAATGGCCGATTTAATTCTGTGGCTCGAATTATCTTCTCCAGCATCAGGTTAAAGAAATAGCACGATAAAGAGTCACCCTGTTTCTTGTTTGCTTATTTAAACTGTCAACAGTTTTTAGTTTCTCACCGGTTTAAAAATATAAACTTGGATAATTTATATGTATGAAAATTATCAATTCAAATTGAGTAAGATATACATAGCTATGTTTAAATTTGTCCACCTAACACACTGATTTTACACTCAGTTTAGTTTTACTTTTTTCAGGATGTTTTCACGCACTTTTTTATAAAATGCACTGCTAGTCCGTCATTTATTAAACGCAAATTTAAGAAAAGTTGAACATGTTTCGAAATAGTCGAAACTTAAAATAGTAAATTCCCTAGTTCTGTCATCCACCAAATTATACTTTACATTTAATGCTCTATTTCAGTTTTATTCTCAAACAGAAGGAGTCACTGCATCCGTCCAATATAACTATTGTTTATATTCTCTTATGAAATTAAATAGCGATGAAAATTAAATGAAAGATTCGCAAAAAATATTGCAACAAAACCACTAAAGTTTTGTATTCTTGCCTTTTTTTTTCATCGCTCTGCATACCAAATATTTACGCCAAATCACCTCCGCCAGTTGCCACTTTCGTCAAACCCTTTAGGCAACGACTTCAAAGGTCGCCTCAGTGGTTATTGAATTTGTGGCACTTGCGGTGAAATTCATAACAGCGAGGCATGCAATTGAAAGTTTAAGTTGATGTGCTCATTGAAAATATGAATAAAATTTTGTGCGCAACTAAAAGTTTGTTTGAATCGTTCAACTGGATTGCTCGCAGCAATAAATATTTGAAAATGCTAGGTGCGGTGGCGTATGCGCAACATTGAATTTAATGAATTGCTACGTATGAAATTCGTTGGTCTAATAAAACAATGCGAAATCATTCCATGGTGAAAATTGCAGTTTGCTGTGAAATTCCATAGAAAGAGAGGAAAGTAAGCGATAACAGTTATGTCTTTGATAAATGACCGAACGAGTTAAAGGTATACCAGACACAGATAATATAACAAATGATGACTTAACAAAAGAAGAATTCATAATATAACAAAGGGCTAATAAGTTATTAAAAAATGAAAATTAGCCTTTCGTATTATTGATTTACAATCTGGGCCATGCCACCGCTTATCTTGTGCCTATATAAACACAATTGAAAATCGGTTCACGACGACGTTCCAAAAATCTGAAATTATTTCAATTAAATTGGAATTTCTTTGGAAAAAATGTATGAGAATTCATTAAATGTGAAAGGTTAGCTGATGATTTGCGTATGTGCAAGGAAAAAAATACCAGCATGCAAATTAAAATCGGCATCAGTGAATTTCTTTCTCTAAATGCTTCAGCGAACAATTCAGCTCCCCAAGCTTTGATTGTAATTTTCTCCGTTGTCTTCGAACAGTTTCGCCACCATCGCCGGCGCAAACAGCCGCAACCTCAATGACCGCAATCACTGAAACTAATAACTTTTTGGGGGAATTTGTTAATTCATGAGACCAACGGCGCTTCGCCTTCCGTTGTCTGTTGACCCCAGCTATCCTTTATTTGCACTTGGATGCCGTGTTTGTTTCTTACACTTTTAGGTAAGTGTTAGTGAATTCTTCCCAGTTGTTTTACCAGGTATTTTTGATTTACGCTTGCACTCGCATAGATTTGCTTTTCGTATGCCTCACTTTTGATTTGTTGTTTTGTTAGCTGAATTACTCTTTGTGCGCTTGACACACCTCCTTTTCTCTGGTTAATACCATACAATTGCCTCATCTCTGCCACTGTCATCATTTCCTTTCGCCATTACTCGCACGAATACAGTTGTTGTTGGCAATGTGAAACCGCAAAGCGCGACCACAAAACACAATTGAGTTCACCGAATCGCTTGTTTGTTTGTGTGCTGCTTTGACGACGTGTGTGGTTTCTTGTAAGCGCATAACCAAATTCTGTGGCCGTTTACTCGCACATTTCTTTTGTTAACTTTTGTTTCCAAATTTCCTTAAGATACGAAATTTTAAATTGCTATGTTTATTAAATTTATATTCGTGCACTACGAGTATAAAAATTAAAATAGAAAGAGAGAAGTTTTCAAGGAGAATAAGGAAAATGTGTATGGGAACTTTTAACGCGTGTCAAAGTATCTGCTTTCCAAAAATTTGTTAAAAGTAAGGCTCCCAAGAGTCGCACATATGTTGTTCATCTGCAAGGGAAACAGCTGGCAATCAGAACGTGTTTAAAGCATTAAGGGAATCTATTCGTCTGAGACAGGGAAGAAATATTAGTAGAAAAGTTCATGTCTCATCCAATTTACTTTCACTTCCAAGCGACTTTACAGCAGTGAATTTCCTTTGTAATAATAAATCGGCATTGACCAACTAAACATTTTGTGTCGGAGATTACAATAAATGTCCGATAATAATTCAGCAGTCTTAAAATTGCCTCGGCTTATGGTGATGTTTCGAGATACTACGAAGCATATATTTCTCCACCAAGAAATCTGAGAGAAGGAATAAATATTTTGGTTGACATTGAAATATTTTCTAAAGCCGAAAATTTGACATAAATATATATTAGGTATATTACTAAGAGTTCTGGTTAACAATATCTTCAGCATATAACTGAAAAATGAGAAAAGTCAGATGTTCCTGTACAAAGAAGTTTATTATTTCCCTTTGGAAAACTGAATGGAAATAATTGTGAAAACGGAAAAGCAGAAAACTTGCTTTTACTTTAACATAATTTAAAAGTGTACGGGATGCCTTGTAAATGGTTACGAAGAGGAAACCCGAATTCTTTTGCCGAATAGAATGCTAGAAACAAATTTAGTCTTGAACATACCTACTTATCTGCATACATTTCTGCGACATTTTTTTCTCATATTTGGTATTTTATTTGTAGAAATATTTAAAAAAGTATCTAAAAATACATGAGCTTTTAAGGTAATTGCGAATGACCGCTTAACAGAAACTGAATTCAAGTATAGAATTTCTATAAATATTATCATTGCATATCAAATGGTTTTCCTTTGGGGTTTTATGAAATTTCACTTTAAGAACATACACAAATATCATGTACATATATTTTAAAACCTAATTATGTAAATGCAAAAGATAAGTTAAACACGTTAAAATAATTGTAAGTTAGTTTATTTTTAAAGCAACATTACTGAATATACAGAATATACTAAAAATACCTTGTTTATTTTACGAAATAATGCCGCCAAAAAACTCTTACCCGATAAATATATATCGGGTTCGTTAACGCGTTAATTCGTTAATACGCGATGCTGAAAATGTTTTCTTTCTATGCCGTAAATTTGAAGGTGAATGCAACTCTTTGCGAAACGTGTTTAAGGAACGTATGATAGGCTCTCCAGAAAAATGGGATGCAGTTAGGGTGTTCGATTATTCGACTTTTTTGTAAAAACGCTTTTCGAACAATTCGAAAAATGGCATTTTGAAAAAAAACCGGTTCCTAAATTTATTATCAAGAAAAAACCGGGTAAACCGGTTCTTATTCCAAGTTAGGAAAAAATCCATACACGTAACTAAATGCAATTATTTCTATGAAAGAAATCTTTTGAAAATAAAATGTAGTTTAATGTCCGAATTCAGTACGCAGTATCAGTCTATAATAGACAAAAGTCACAGTTTTAGACGAGTTGAGAGTCCTCTACTATCAAAACAAAGTTTCTCATTTATAATCGGGTGATAAGCAGGTCACAAAAAATAAAAACGTTAAAGAGAGGAAAGGCTATAACCTTCAATTCATACATGTGCCCGAATTCAGTAACTTGGTATAATCTCAAGTCTCAAATTTTGAAACTATGAACTGGAGATTTTTGCCTTTCATAGCTTACTCGTTATCCCCTTTTGTTCTTATTTCAATTTTTGTGACGCCAGGTCACAATTTAGGCCTTTATTTTGAGACTAGAGGCATTATTTTGAAACTAATGAATGCCATCTGGTCTAAAATTGTGACTTTTGTCTCTATTAGAGACTGAGACTGCTTACTGAATTCGGGCAATAGTCTTAAAGTTTTAAATTTGAGATTATATCAAATTACTGAATTCCACATGGAGCTCATTGAGCGAGCTAGTAGGTTTTTTGTCAGTAAGGCGTTGTACATTTTATTTATTTTATTATTATTTTAGATTTATTCCGGTTTGAAAAAACTGAGTCAATCACCCTAGGTGCAGTGTCTTATATAGGTCCTCCAATTACGTAAGCTCTAAGAAAAGCCGTAAGAGCCTTATGCAGTGCTTTTCCGCTGGGTCAATACGATTTCAAGAACAGCATTGATACTAGAAGCTAAGCCTGCGAATCGGTCCACTCTACTGCAACCGTGTGGCTCTGAAAGCTGAAAGTGAAGTTCAGCAAGCAGAATGACCGCGAATTGTTGGCCGTTCCAACCGCAAAGAAAATGTTGGTTTAAAGGTCGATCATTTAGGATATTGCAGAAAAAGACGATCGGAATATCGGCCTCTCCGAATACTCAAACAAAACATATATGGTAGATATGAAATGATGTGGTACGAGGTAACTAGCGCCATTATGAAATCTGGCATCAAAGCGCAAATGCGGTATGAAATTTGAGTATATTCGCCTAGCCTGAGAAAGGCGAGGCTCAACGTCTTAGCTGTAGCTGCTACAAGAACCATAATGAAACCTTAGAATAAAATCCCAAGAATGGATTGCGTCCAATGCCATTAAAGTAAAAAAAATGAGCACAGGGTTCAGCAATCAAACCGTCTTCCGAGGAAACCCTTGACGGTAGCACAGAGAAGAGAACGATACATGACATAATGGGATGTAGTTCTAGTTTAAGTCCTACACTGAAAACGCATATGGTGTGAAAAGACTTGCCGCAAAAAAGTGGTCTTGTTAGATATCGTTTTTCAAAAATGATAAAAGATAAGCAACGATCTTGAAGACGGCCGCCGAATTCTATCTTTACTATCGTAGTCGACGCGAAAGGCTCTAATGCTCCTACTATTGGCAAGGTCGCCTTGCTTGCTTATCAAGCGAGTTGAACTTGTAGAAGAAAAGTGGGCGCTTAAGCCAGAACTTCATAATAGGCGTTTCCGGCTTTTACGGCTTCCAGCGCTTATTAAACATATGACAAATATTGCTGTATAAAGTGCTGAAAGCCCGAAAAGCCGCAACGCCTGGCATGGAGTTCTGCCTTTATTGCCTTCCCGATGGTTGTCCTCACGAAGATATGGAGTTGCTCGGCCTCGCTACCGAATGCATTTCAAAACCGCTTTGTCGCCACTCGTTACGATGCTGCAATGATCGGAATGGACGTGGTCCGAGCCACCTTGACGCTATTTTTTATGTTGATGGTAGGTTGATGATAGGACTAGATTCTTAGCCGCGCTCTCGGTGTGTAAAGTTTTACCTTGGCGCCGATCTGTACTGCTACAACTCTCCAAGAGGGAGAAAAGCAGTTTAGGCAATAAGGGTAGATGAGCACAACCCGCAGTATCTCGGGAATAAATTCGCCATGGAGTATACTATGTAATTTTTCATGTTATGGCGTAAAGAAGATTTTTGGAAAATAAATTTCAGTTGACCGCTGATTATCGAGGTTTAGTTGGGTGGCAAGCGCGATGAAAGAAAGAACTTTAGGATTTAAACTATGATGGTAGGAGGACCAATTTGACGATTGGTTAACTCCCTTCTCGCCAATCGTCCTAATCGCCAATCGTTTGCCTTTTTATTGACAACTTATCAACTTATTTAATGTCTGGTTGCAGCCGTTTCCACTTAGTCGTTTTTGAAGCTCTTTGAGGTTCTCATTCTCCCTAATGAAGTATCTCCATTTAATGCCACCGGGTTGACCACGGATACTTCATTCTCGTTGATTTCGATTTCCGGCGGAACTAGAAGAAGACTACTAAAAAGAAACTCTTCTGGAATCAAATGTCCGAGGCTTGACGATTCCGCTTTTGGAATTTATTTTTTCCCCCTTTCAGAAATCTGAACACCAAACTCGACCCCAGAATGCTTGCTCAATTAAAATGTCGATTTCGCAAGTCAGTAAATTCTCTGTAAACTGTTAGAGCGACTGGTACCAGAAGTTGTCCGGTTGTAATTGGTTTCAGAGACACTTGCGGAAGAGTTTGAGAATACGTCTTTTCTCGAAGTAGATTGCTGAACTGGGTTCAAATGCAACAGTGAGTTATACTATGTAGTGGCAAACTCAATAGTGGAACGCACTGAAAAGAAAAATGCTAAAATCCATTATTTGCAATTTTTCCCACTTATACATGTAGTTATGTAAGTAAAGTAACTTTTTAAGAATTTAGTTTGTCGCAATTGTCATACTTTGAAAGATCAACTTTACTCAGCAATTGTTTTGCAACCTCCATTCCACTGAAACTCTAAGTAAACAAGTCATTTTGTGAAATAAATATGTACATAAATATTTCAAAGTGCTTGCATTGTATGTGAAGGTTTGCATTGTGTGCGTGATATATAACCGCATTTGCATAATAAAGAAATCCGCTTAACTTGGACAAATGCTGTCGAAAATGTAACGACCAATCGATGGAGTGGGCGGTGGGCGTTTGTGACTATGCAAATAAGCAATTGACAATAAATTTCTACAAGTATATACATACATATGTACATATGTGCGTGTAAATAGCTCACAAACACACTGTATCTTCCTCCGTGAGAATACACATTTCACCCGAGGCAAAGAGGGAGGAGAAAAACAAACAATTGTATCAGCAAACAACTGCGAGTGACTGTTAAAATTCCGACCAAATAAAGATGTTAACTTTGGCTGGCCGATTGCGGTCGTCTTTGATACTAAAATGCCTTGCCAAACAATATTCTTATGCTAATGCGGTGGGGCTCGTCGAGATATATTATGTTATTTACATATGTATGTATGATGTATGCATGTACATACTTGGGTATGAATGGTACATAAATTGATTACATAAACTCGTGTGTTTGAATATACATATGTATGTAAGTATGTATGAAGGTCGAAGCTATGATATGCTGGTATGCGCTTGAATCACTTGTCGAAGTGACGTTATCAAATTGTCGATAATGGGCTTACCGTTGCGCAACGAATGGATAAAACTCTTTATAATATATGTACATGTGAAAGGATTTGTCAATAAACGCTAATAGGATTTGCAAAATATGTACGTACATTTACATTTGTACATGTGAAATATAATCCAGCGCCTTAAACATTTGCACATACTCGTACATATGAACATTAGGGTGGGTCACCAATGTATGGGAGGAAAAAAAATTCTTATTTTTTTATGTAATAGTGATAAAAAGGTGCTTCATAATGTACCTATTACACATGTAAAATATAAAAGATATTGGAAGTCATCTTCTGCCTCCGGATCGAATTTGAAATTTCATAAAATAAGAAAAAAATTCATTGTTTCCATTTACTATTTAAGAAGTGGGGTTTGTTTAAAATTTATTATTTTTAAATTAAAGCACATGTATAAAGAACATATTTTATTATCATTTTAGAAGAAACTGTTTAAGCAAGAATTAACAAAAACATTTAGCTGTTAATTAACTCTAAAATCCTTCTTACTGTCGAACTTTGGCATATCTTTACGAGATTCGATCTGTGCTTTAATAAAGCCTTCCCTCGCAGATTTGCTACATAAGGTGCTGGCAGCTTTGGTCACAGTCTTGACAGCTCTCTCAACAGCTTGCGTGTGACATGGCAGACGTAGAAAGTCTTCCTCTACCTCTCTCTGGGCGATCATTGACCGCAAGTTTGCGTCACTCACATTCTTGAGAATGGGAGGCTGGGTAATATTTAACTGCCAATCAATTAGGTCGACGTACGAAGCTGCATCTAAATTAAGGTCAGGAACTTGGAAAAGTCTTAATTTTGATTCAGGAACGGTACGAGCTTTCAGGATATGTCGCGCTCCTAGCTCCCGAATGTGTTTTTGTGTATCTGTCAGCATTGCCAGTAATAAATTCTCCGGGTGAGCAAAGTATCCATTTCTAATGATTACTGGGTCTATTACAGCTTTAAGATCCGCAGTAAGGTATCTTGAGGCTGCAATTAGCTTCCATAGATGTCGCGCTCCGTCCTTACAGCTGGGGTGAGTCTTGATAGCAAACCAAGTCGGAGCGTAGACCTTAACAACATACGTTGCTAATACCACCAACTCTTGAGACGGGGATTTCGTCGACACGTAAAGGCGGAGAATACGATTAGCCCTAGTGAGCCATCTAGCATGGGACATCTTTCCAGGCGACTTGTTTGCTAAACCTTGAGGAAAAACGCCGCCGGTCGAGATAGCAGATGCAATGCTGTATAAATACAATTGATCAGAACTAAGGTCTTGGGCAGTTAATTCAGGCAACTCCGATGGAATAGGCTGAAACTGAACAACCGGCTTGTTTTCGCATTTCTCTAATTGTTTGCCTATTTTCCCTGAAAATGTATTTGGGCCCGTTGTATCACCATCAATATGCGCGAACAAATGTCGTAATGGCAGTTCATTCATATGTAGCAAGCAAACAATCCATTGCAAAGGCTTATGTAATTGTTTTTCTAGTAGACGTATAATACCTCCATACTTTCCAACGTTCACATTTGTCCCGTCGCATCCAATAGCCAGCAAAACATTCAAAGACTTGTTCTCATTTGTGAAGTAGTTCATAATTTCCTCCACTATAGCTTTCGAAGTTCCCGATGTTGGTGTTATGTGACCCAAGTAAATAGAGCCTGGTTCTCTTATTAGCGATATATGTTCCTCCAGTACAATCTGTTTATGGTATTTTTCTCCTTTTTTTGTCATCTTAAGTGTCTTGTCTTTGCGCTCATCAAAATACAATGCCGGTATTTGTATAGCGCTGTCTTTAGCCATTATAATTTCTCGTGTTTTTGTTCTCTCTCTCCGAAGCTTACTGTGGTCAATGATGGGTAGAGTAGACTTTGTGGCTTGCAAAACTGCTGACGCAATGGCTGCTCCTGCTCTGTTCGATACTCCAAATCTGTCGCATGTCTTCGAAATAACAGAATAATCCATTTCGAGTTCCGACTTTTTTTGACTAGATGTAGTTGGTGCCTCGACTATGAAGTTATCACAGTCGGACTCATTATTGATAGAAGACGAAGAAGAATTCAGCTGCTGATCAGCTGGCTCATTTTCGCATTCTGTTCGATGGCTCTTCTGTTGAACCTGTTGCTTCGAAAGCTTTCTTTTCAATTTTTTTCGTAATTTCTTCGTAGCAGCGACGTCAACGTTGCCAATTATCATTTTTCTTGTCGTGCGTTGGTCCACAAGAAATTGCTGCTCCTTTATAGGCACTTTTCGTTCTTTGGGACAAGTACAAGAGCCCAAACTAGCGCATTTGCATGAGCTAATGTCGAATAGAGCATTGTTGCAGCGCCGAAACTCAACCACGTTTTTCTCCGGAATTTTTGGATAAGACTTTAGCAGGTTTTTGTATTTGAAGTGGTAAGATCTTAACATTTGTCCTACTCTTGCATGGGATACAGTTGGTAAGGATGCTCTTTTCCAAATCTCTTCAATTTTTGCTGTCACTAAGTCTGCGATATGCAAAAATTAAGGCTCTTTTTGCGTGTCATTTGCTAATTTGTATTGCCGTCTCGACCACTCGTAAAATATAATCACATCCCCGTAAGTCGGTAACACATTGTTCTTAATATCACTTAATTCACCAAGCAAAGGGCACTTAAACAAATTTCGAGTACGTTCCATAGTAACACAGGGCAAAACACGTCTTCCCGCCTCATTAACCGCAATGTCAGTGATGCGTACAAGCCCTAAAATAAAATAAAATGAGCATTTGTTGTAAAATTAATGAAATCGGACACCTTTTGTTATATAAAAATTATTTAAACATTACAGTAATTCTAACAGGTAGTGTTCAGATTGGCTCGTGAAAATGAGTCTTAAAATTAAATATTTTTAAATTTCAAAGGCAATCCGGAGGCAGATAACCTAAATAGAATTTAATTATATTTTGCACAGTCTTTTTTTACCACTTAAGGCACCCTTTTAGTGCTATTACGAAAAAAAAAACAGAAAAAAAGTGTTGACCCACTCTAATGAACATGTGTATGGTTGCTTTAAAACTTTGGTAAATGGTTATGCATACAAATAGGTCTCCAATACATACATACATATATATGTACGTATATATATGGCGCAACTACATATGTATGTAAGTAAACCACTGTCAGCAAAACGAAGTAGGTACTTTGATATGTTGTGTTTAAAAATGTATGTATGTTATATACTCGTACAGTTATTAAGCTCATGGCAAATGTTTTCTTAACCGTACGGACTTAAATTCTCTGTAAACAAATTCTTAAATTACAAATTTTTGCATATAAAGTTAATTTAAAATTATGATTCTCCTATTATTATATATTTAAAATATCTAAAATCTCTTCAAACAGTTTGAGTATAACAAAAATGCTTTTAGTAAAATGTTGGGCTGTAAGCGCATTTTAATTTCAATTTCTATAATTTTTCACATTATTTCACATTATTTTTCACATTATTAAATTCTGGATATACATATAATAAGGTACCACGACTATTTTATAAAAAAATTAATATTACTGGTTTCTTTATCTAATTAAATTTTGTATACCAAACTTAAAATTTTTTTTAATTAGTTATATTTTCATGAGTAAGTGTCGATATTTTTATATCAATAATTTTCAAATAGTTTTTCTTGACTTCAGTTCCTTGCGCGGTAGATGCCACTTTTGGATTATTTGTATTTCAGTTATTTCCAAATAATGGCAAGATCCGTCATCGAATATAAACAATCTACTCATATTATTTACTTATTGGAATGTCCTTTTATATTTATTAAAATTATACTTACATACATACTATCTAGGCCCGCTGCCGCAATACTCTTTTCGGTCAATATAACTTTCTGAGACTGGCGAAAAGACAAAAATATCTTTACATAATGCTTATTAGACATTGCTTCACGAAAAACTATTAAGGTCTCAGGTCCTATAAGGAGACACCCTTTAAAAAAGTTTACTTAAAAAAAAATTTTTTTTTTATAAATCTCTGACTCCTTGTCTATAAGAAAACACTAAATAATTTTTTTGATAGAACTAATAAGATGCGAGCTATCAAGTTATAAGCAATGGCTTACGCCGAGACACCTTACGTTTTTAAAGTTTTTCTTCTTAATTTGCGAGCTTTCTGTCATTTCTACTGAGTTTTTCTACAACACACTCAATTTATACGAAAATCTGTAAACAACTCATATGTATAAAATAACATAAAAATTATAAATACAGTGCACTCGCGAAAACTCGAACTAATGAAAACACCAGACTTGTTCGAAATTACGAATTGTTCTAGTTTTCGAATGCCATGTATGTACTTCGCTTTATCAGCTTTTATACATACAATTATTTAATTTTTTTCAAAAATTCAAAATTTAGAAATTCTGTGGTTCTCAAAGTTCTGAGGCACGTAGCGTTTTACGTGTATAATTAACGCATTCTAAAATTTCTTTTTAATTTTTAGCAATATTTTATTTTTTGGAGAGAGCTGTGCCACTTTTAACATTTTTGACTGCGTAATTTATTTCAGCCTTTTTTGCTGAACTCAAAACATTTAACATTCGTTCAATTATAAAAAAATACTTATTATCTTAACCGCGCAAAACCTATTTTTGCTGAAGAAGAACGGCAATTAAGGGCGATGCCAACGTAGGAAAACCAGATGCCAGTCTTGCACATTCAAAATAAAATTACCATAACTTTTAAAAAATGTCTACAGTAATAGCTTCTAATGTTTTCGCAGAGAAAATATTTTAAAATTGTGTTGGAGTTTTAAAGTAGTCAATGGAGAATAAAAAATGTTCAAGTTTCCGAACGTTCGAGTTATCAAGTGTTCGAATTTTCGCAGTGCACTGTATATAATAGGTGGCCGCTGTGGTCGAGTGGGTACCGGTGAGTGCTATTACTAGATATGCCGCTGAGTTCGAGGTTCGAATCTCAACCTGGACAAGTAAAATCTTAATCATAAGAAAAGTTCGTTTCTAATAGCGGTCATCCCAATGGCAAGCAATGGCAAACCTCCGAGTGTGTTTTGCCATGAAATAGCTTTTTATAAAATACATCTGACGTTCGGATGCGGCACAAAATTGTAGGTCCCTCCATTTGTGGTACAACATAAGAGCTATAATAGTTTAAGAGCTATATAGTGTAAGGACCAAATTATTATTATTATTATTAAATATATGATGTGCAGAATATAAAGATTATATTGTTTATTCTATATTTAATGAAAATGAGACCATTTTTATAATATAAAAATCCAGCTTTTTTAATTAAAGCAATGTCGGAAAATAATCTCTGCCACAGCTGAACCATACGGCATACTCGTAGATAATAAATTTATTAATAACTCTGCTTGCTTTCTCCCAACCCATCTTTAAAATATGAAACAAAACTCCGTTATATCCATATCACTGCTTTGTTCTATATTTAAAAGTCTCAGTAATTTCCACTCCATTTTCTCAATCGCCATCATTAAAATAAGAACAAGTAAGAAGGGCTAAATTTGGGCGAAACCGAATTTTTTATACCCTCGCGTATATGTATTTATATGTATGTACTTCCTTAGGTATGCAACATTTTTTGTATTTTCAAAAATTACCGATATAAAACACGTGATCGTGAATATTTTCTGAGTATAAAATTCCGTTATATGGGAGGTGGGCGTGGTTTTGATCCGATTTTAAAAATATTCAAATATTAGTTTAGTGATGCCAAGGACAATATGTATACTAGATTTAGTGACGATACCTATCACTGTAATTGAGTTACAGTCATTTCATCATAAGTGGGCGTGGCACAGCCCATTTCTCAAAATTTCATAAAAATCCATACCAAGTTTCATTAAGATACCTCAATTTTTACTCAAGTTATCGTGTGCACGGACGCACAGACGGACAGTCAGGGCGAAATCGATTCCTCTTTCATTCTGATCATTTTAGTATATTTATGCCTACATATATCTATCTCGATTCCTTACAAACAACCATTACGCCAACAAAGTTAATATACCCTTGTGTACAAGTACGCCCGCGTATAAAAATGAGTTAATAAATACGCAATACATACGACGGATTTGGACATAAGTCTATTTGGTGTTATAATTGCTACGTTTTGTAAATCAGCTGTATTGAAGTAGAACCTCTGTTTTATTTGCGTTAAGAGTGCTAAGTAAAAGTTCCGAACGTAAATTTTTAATTATTTTTAATTGAATTTTGACAATTGGATATTCTGCAACTTAGAATTCGTATTCCAACAAAGTGGATGTAGGTAAAAGTACTAGAATGGGCCTCTAAAAGTAACCAAAGTCCACAAAAAGTAACCAATTCCAAAAATTGTAACGTTGTTTTTTCCAGCCGGGGTATGACTCGCCGGATCCAGGGTTCTTTTACTGGTCGTTACAGAAAAACCAGCAAAAGCTAGAGTCTTATTTCAAAAGCTTTATTTTCAAACAAAAGTGTATTATTTATATCTATACATTTACTCAAATTTCATTACTTGTACTGCCTCGTGAGGCCTAGCGGTGATCTCTCCGTGGTGATGCTGACCTTCGTTATGTACAGTGCCGCCTCGTGTTTGCTAACGGCGATCTTAGGCGTGATGACGTGGTCTCTCTGGGAATAGCGACGATGTCTACGTGGCGATGCTGACTTTGGTTATGTACAGCGTCGACTTGTGCTCGCTAACGGCGATCTTACACGTGATGACGTGGTCTCTCTGGGAATAGCGACGATGTCTACGTGGCGATGCTGACTTTGGCTACGTACAGCGTCGACTTGTGCTCGCTAACGGCGATCTCAGGCGTGATGACGTGGTCTCTCTGGGAATAACGGCGATGTCTACGTGGTGATGCTGACTTTTGTTATGTACAGCGTCGACTTGTGCTTGCTAACGGCGATCTTAGGCGTGATGACGTGGTCTCTCTGGGAATAGCGACGATGTCTGCGTGGCGATGCTGACTTTGGTTATGTATAGCGTCGACTTGTGCTCGCTAACGGCGATCTTAGGCGTGATGGCGTGGTCTCTCTGGGAATAACGGCGATGTCTACGTGTTGATGCTGACCTTCGTTATGTACATTGCCGCCTCGTGTTTGCTAACGGCGATCTTAGGCGTGATGACGTGGTCTCTCTGGGAATAACGGCGATGTCTACGTGGAAATGCTGACTTTTGGTTATGTACAGCGTCGACTTGTGCTTGCTAACGGCGATCTTAGGCGTGATGACGTGGTCTCTCTGGGAATAGCGACGATGTCTACGTGGCGATGCTGACTTTGGTTATGTACAGCGTCGACTTGTACTCGCTAACGGCGATCTTAGGCGTGATGACGTGGTCTCTCTGGGAATAACGGCGATGTCTACGTGTTGATGCTGACCTTCGTTATGTACATTGCCGCCTCGTGTTTGCCAACGGCGATCTTAGGCGTGATGACGTGGTCTCTCTGGGAATAACGGCGATGTCTACGTGGCAATGCTGACTTTTGTAATGTACAACGTCGCCTCGTGTTTGCTAACGGCGATCCTAGGCGTGATGACGTGGTCTCTCTGGGAATAGCGACGATGTCTACGTGGCGATGCTGACTTTGGTTATGTACAGCGTCGACTTGTGCTCGCTAACGGCGATCTTATACGTGATGACGTGGTCTCTCTGGGAATAACAGCGATGTCTACGCGGTGATGCTGACTTTTGTTATGTGCTGTCCTGGCTTGCGTGCACTCCTGGCTATCCTGTCGAGGCAGAGGATTACTTGGTTCTACTGTGGTCGTTGATCGGCTTACCACCGACTACACCACGTGTACTGTACTAGGCTGTGGCCGCTGGCAGAAACTGACTACCGACTGCACCACGTATACTGTACTAGGCTATGGCCGCTGGCAGAAACTGACTACCGACGGCACCACGTATACCGCTAATCTGTGGCCGCTGACAGAAACTGACTACCGACTGCACCACGTATACTGTACTAGGCTGTGGCCGCTGGCAGAAACTGACTACCGACTGCACCACATTAAATTGTAATTCATGGTTATTGTGTTTTCTTATGACTAGCAACGTAAACTTATTTCATTTTTCTTAAGACTATTAATGTTATGTGCGAGACGTATTTATTGCGTCGTCGCACCTCCTTCCTTCTTCCAGGGCAAAATGCGGACGCGGCCCGACCCGTTTATTCGTATCTGGAGTATGGTGTTCTCCATGATGAACCGGGAGGAGATGCGTTGGCGGGGTTCCCTCTGGGCCAATAGGCGCTGCACTTCGTTCCGCAGGTCTTCATCCGTGTTCCCCTTTGGTACCCTGGAATAAGTCGTGGGTTCTTCGACGGCCACCGTTGGTGCGGGTGGGACTATACGGGGAATCGTTTGTAGCCTAGAGGTGGCTTCCGGGGAGTCCCCCGGCCACTCCTCATCGGATGGCAGCAATAGCAGAATATCCTCCACTATGCGCGGCCTGTCGTCGAAAGCGTTTTTGGCAGCCTCGATGAGCGCATAAAGGCTGTCGCCCGCATCGGTGGCGCCGGGGTTTGTCCCTTCTGTGTCCGATATCTCCTCGTATTGGGGAATTTGCTGCACAGCGTGGGCGCCTTGATGGTCGTTGTTGTCGCCCGGAGTTCGGCTATTGGGTGTACTGCTGCTGCTCTTGGGCGCTACCTGCGCTGTTGCTTCGTCCACTACTGCGGCTTCGGCTCTTTTCCCTGGCGGACCGGCCAGCATCCGTGAGAACTCTGCCGTCGTTGGCTTCGGTACCCACTGGGGTACTGGGCGGATGGCTGGGCCGCGGCGTTTGCGGCGCCGCATCTGTGCAGCTGGTCCGATGGTTTTCCTTCCTGGGGTTGACATTACCTATGTCCCACAAAATTCTATTCCCTTTTTTTTTGTTTTGCTTCCGTGTGTGGGCTGCTCGCCAGGACAGTGTGACTGTGAATGATCGGCACCTCCTTGCGTTGTTCTATTTATAAGTTTTTTTCTTTTGCATTTTCTTGCTATTGGCTATGGTAGATCTTCAGTTCATTAATGTTGGCGTTCTTGGTTTGCCTTCCGTCCACCCGTTCGAGGATTACTATTACCGGCGATATAAATTCCGTTACGCGCCATGGTCCATCAAATTTAGGGCCGAGTTTGGCAGCGAAGCTTTCCGTGGCCTTGGACAATTGGTGCGTCTTGGAGAGTACGAGGTCTCCCACTCGAGGTTTCCAGGTGCGCCTTCGAAGGTTGTAATGTCGCGCTTGGTCATTTGCGGCACGTGTCATATTACGGCGTACTAGGACGAAGAGCTCTTTTAGGCGTGTTACTTTCTCAATTGGTGACTGAACTACTTGAGAGGTCCCGGGTGTCTTTTCATCGTATAATGTTTTAGGCAAACGTGGTTCTCGGCCTTGCACCTAAAAGGCTGGGCTAAAGCCGGTGCTCTCTGAAACGCTGGTGTTGATAGCTAGTGTTATTTCTGGTAGTAGACTATCCCAGTCACGTTGGCTTTCACAAGAAAATTGCGCGATCATGGTCTTGATGGTCCTGTTGGCTCGTTCCGTGGGATTCTCCTGGGGTGTGTATGGGGCGGTTGTCTGGTGTACGATTCCCAGTTCGCGCAAGAACTGTCTAAATCTCCGGCTGCAGAATTGGCTGCCGTTGTCGGATATAAATAGTTTTGGTATTCCGAATGAGCTAGGATTCTTTCTCGGAAGGCCCTTTTGAGGTTCTCGGTGCTTGCCTTACGCATCGGTATCAGCTCACACCACTTAGAGAAACGGTCGAAGAAAACTAGCAATGTGGTGTTCCCATGTTTTGATCTTGGTAGTGAACCGACAAAGTCTGCGCATAGCATTGCCCATGGCTCCTCTGCTATTTGTGTTAGCATGGTCCCCGTGGGCCCCTGTTGGCTTGGCTTGTATTTTTGGCAACTGTCACAGCTTCGTACGTAGCGGCTGGTGTCCCGGAATATCCCGGGCCAATAGTAACGATTGGAGATTCGGAGTATGGTCTTTCTGATACCCATGTGTCCTGCGGTAGGGTCATCGTGGCATTCTTTTAACACCTGCTCTCGAAAGTAGGTGGGGACACAAAGCTTCCAGGGCGTAGTCTTCATCGCCCGGTTGTGCTTGGATGTGGCGGTATAGTTGGCCATTTTCGATGACGTAGTCGGGGAATTTGTCGGCGTGCTTCTTTATTTCGTCTTTGCGCTTGTCTATCCACTTGCATGTTGGCTGGGGGGCGTTTTCGGGCGTGCATTGTAGGCGCGCCAGTTCTACCAGCTGTCGGGAGAGCGCATCCGCGATGACGTTATACTTTCCCTTCCTGTATTGAACGGTGAATTTGTATTGTTGGAGTTCTAGGGCCCACCGTGCGATACGACCTGACGGGCTCTCGATGGAATTCAGCCATTTGAGCGACAAGTGGTCCGTGATGACCGTAAAGTGGTATCCTTCCAAGTACGGCCGCATTTTACGAATGCCCCAGATTATGGCGAGGCACTCCTTTTCGGTGGGGGAATAGTTTCGTTCGGGCTTGCTGAGGTGACGGCTGGCATACGCGATTAATTAAACTTCTCGGAGGTTGGCCATGTGTTTTTTAATGGTACGTCCGGTCACGATAATGTCGTCTAAATATGCGAATGCAAAGGGTTCCAAGTCAGGACCGATTACTTGGTCAAGTGACCTCTGGAAGGTAGCTGGCGCCGAGTGTGGGCCGAAGGGCATAACTCTTCATTGGAAAAGCCCTTTCCCTGGTACTGTAAATGCTGTGTAAATCTTGCTTCTCTCTTCCATGGGGATTTGCCAATATCCGTTCTTGAGATCGATACTGCTGATGTAACGTGCGTCTCTGAGTCTTTCCAAGATGTGGTTAATTCGAGGTAGTGGGTATGCGTCTGGAATAGAATTTGCGTTTAGCTGTCTGAAGTCTACACACAATCTCCACTTCCCATTTTTCTTTCTTACCAACACCAAGGGAGCACTGTGCGGACTGCGTGAAGGCTCGATGCATCCCTTCTCAAGTAGTTCATTGATCTCCTGGTTAATTATTGCTTGCATCGCTGGGTTCTTCGGGAAGTATCGTTGTTTGATTGGTCTATCATCGACCATTGTTATTTTGTGACTTGTAATGTGGGATACACCACTGAGATCGTCGAATAGCCTTAGCTCGTGTTGTTGAAACTTTTCTATCTCTCGTTGCTCTTGGTACGGCGTGTCGTTGCTTTGGTTCTCTGGGTTTTGCTGGTCTGTGTGCTGCAGTGAGACGGTACCCTTGGGTTTGGGGAGCGCCTTCACACTGCTTATTCGATGCTTACCTCTCGGGCTAGTTCTTGAAGTACCTAAGGATACGGAGTTCCCGCCGCACGTTATCGTGGTATTTGTTCTCTCGAGGAAGTCCATGCCCAGGGTGACATCATCGCTGGCGGTCTCCATTATCAGAAATGGGATCGTATGTGAAGTTCCTCCGAACACTACTGGCAATGATAGGGTTTCTCTCACTCTATCGACTCTGCCGTCTGCGAATCGGACATCTTCCGCGGTGGGTCTCGTCGGGTACCTTTTGAAAAATTCTTCGCTGAAGGTCTTTGTTATGAAACTCCTCGTAGCCCCTGTGTCGATGGTTGCCTGCACAGTCACCCCTCCGATCTGGGCGCTTGCTGAGAGTCGGAAGTCTTGGTAGATTAGTTCTGTTGCGGGGTTGCTTGTCCGACCTTCGAGTATCCCCGCTGCCTTGAGGGTCGGTCTGCGTTTTCCGCCGTTTGCTTTCGGAAGCAGTCTATCGTGCGTATTTCTTGTTGGCCACAATCCCAACAGAAGAGTACTCTCTCTCTTCGACAATCTCGGGCGAAGTGCCCTCCTCGTCCGCATCTAAAGCAGACCGTACGTTTTTCCATGTGCTCTCGGTGTGCCTCCATGCCTTGATTGCTTATCTGGTTCCTTGGCTCATGTATCGGTTGGTTACTTCTTGAGCGGACTTCTACGTAGTCTTCGGCCATCGCGGTCAGCTGGCTAAGTGTCTGGAACTCGTGACGCTTCACGTACAATTGTAGTTCTGGCAGACAATTGCGGTATACTCGGTCGAGTTGTTGCTCCTTCTTGTATCCCGCGTGTCTCATCAGGTCTTGGATCCTTATAAGGAATGCTTTAAAAGGCTCGTTGGATCTCTGCGTGCATTGGCGGATTTGATCGTCCAGGTGCTCGAAAAACCGTGTCGGAAGAAAGAAGGTCAGGAAATCTTTCTTGAAGTTGGCCCATTGGCTCCAGTTCTCGTTGTTATTTCGATACCAGGTTCTTGCGTCGTCTATCAAAAGCTCGGGCATCACACGGGGGAGGCTGTCGTTGTTGATCCCGTAGATTTCGGATAATTCTTTTATCCGTTCTATGAATGCCAAAGGATCAGTGCCACCGCTGTATTTGATTCCCCACTTTCTTATATTCTCGATTGCTGGGGTAGCAGGTCGTAGTTCGTGTTCTGTGTCATCCGGCCGGTGTCGGGATGGGAGATTCCATCCTTCGGATCTATCTTCCGTTGCTACTGGTTCATGGATCTTCGGAACCGCGCCTTTCATAGTGGCGGGGGTTTTAAGTGGCAGACTTGGTCCAACTTCCATGCTCGGAGATGTTGCTCTGGCGTGGAACGCCTCTAGTTCCAGCAACCGTTCCTCGTACTCAGGCTGGTTTAAAAGCTCTGCTAGAGTGTTAGCGTAGCGTCGTCTCAATTCGTCTACACTCCCGGAGTCGTCGAACTTGAACTCCTTGGCGTAATTTAATAAATCTTCCTTACGAAGATAATACACCCACGATATTCGGACCATAATGAGTCCCCTTTTAATTCTCTGTCAACTTGGGTTTAGTTTTCTCGTCTCTTCTTCTTCACGTTAACTCTGTGAATTCTTTCATGCCTCGCTCCTTGTAATTTTCGGGGTTTTTTTGATTCGAGGCACCTTTTAGATTTATTATTATAAAAGGCTTTTCGTTCATATAGGACTCTGCTTAATAGAGTCCCTGCTCGGGCGCCGTCTGTAACGCTGTTTTTTCCAGCCGGGGTATGACTCGCCGGATCCAGGGTTTTTTTACTGGTCGTTACAGAAAAACCAGCAAAAGCTAGTGTCTTATTTCAAAAGCTTTATTTTCAAACAAAAGTGTATTATTTATATCTATACATTTACTCAAATTTCATTACTTGTACTGCCTCGTGAGGCCTAGCGGTGATCTCTCCGTGGTGATGCTGACCTTCGTTATGTACAGTGCCGCCTCGTGTTTGCTAACGGCGATCTTAGGCGCGATGACGTGGTCTCTCTGGGAATAGCGACGATGTCTACGTGGCGATGCTGACTTTGGTTATGTACAGCGTCGACTTGTGCTCGCTAACGGCGATCTCAGGCGTGATGACGTGGTCTCTCTGGGAATAACGGCGATGTCTACGTGGTGATGCTGACTTTTGTTATGTACAGCGTCGACTTGTGCTTGCTAACGGCGATCTTAGGCGTGATGACGTGGTCTCTCTGGGAATAGCGACGATGTCTACGTGGCGATGCTGACTTTGGTTATGTACAGCGTCGACTTGTGCTCGCTAACGGCGATCTTAGGCGTGATGACGTGGTCTCTCTGGGAATAACGGCGATGTCTACGCGGTGATGCTGACTTTTGTTATGTGCTGTCCTGGCTTGCGTGCACTCCTGGCTATCCTGTCGAGGCAGAGGATTACTTGGTTCTACTGTGGTCGTTGATCGGCTTACCACCGACTACACCACGTGTACTGTACTAGGCTGTGGCCGCTGGCAGAAACTGACTACCGACTGCACCACGTATACTGTACTAGGTTATGGCCGCTGGCAGAAACTGACTACCGACGGCACCACGTATACCGCTAATCTGTGGCCGCTGGCAGAAACTGACTACTGACTGCACCACGTATACTGTACTAGGCTGTGGCCGCTGGCAGAAACTGACTACCGACTGCACCACGTATACTGTACTACTGCACTACTATACTACGATACTACCGGGGGTTTCACCACACTCGCCTTACTACTGCACTGCGCCTTGTTGAGCCTTCGCCGGCTCGATGACAACTGACTCATCGGCATATTGCTCGTCATTTTATGCTCGTGTTCTGCTTCTTCCTTGCTTTGGCACGGCCGTACGCTCTGCGCGCAACTGCCCTTGTTAGCGATCAGCTGTTCTTCCTTGCATTGGCACTGCTTTGCGCTTTGTGCGCCATCTGACCGTAGTTAGCGATCAGCTGTTCTTCCTTGGGCTCGAACCATACGTTTGGTATGGTTGGGTTGTTATAAACTAGTTGTATTATCTGTCTAGTATGCTTACATCTAGTAAACCCAGAAATTAAATTGTAATTCATGGTTATTGTGTTTTCTTATGACTAGCAATGTAAACTTATTTCATTTTTCTTAAGGCTATTAATGTTATGTGCGAGACGTATTTATTGCGTCGTCGCAAAATTCACGTTGATTTTTTTTAAGTTTTCTATAAAGTTGTTAAATTTGATTTGTATAGTTAATGTTAGAGAATGAACTTCATTTTAATTGAAAGTTCTTAAAAATACCTAAATAGATATAAGGGGCAAACTATGTCGATTTAAACCTGGTTGCTATTGATTCGAACAGCACTGTACGTATGTATGTATAAGTGGCTTCAGACAATCCGATTGTAAAAGCTTATAATATCTATAGGAAGCTTGATCTGCCATCAGAGTTTTGTCCCGATAGTTTTAAAATAGTAAACAAAAGGGGTTTCTCCTTTCCTTTTAAATTAATTGATTGGGACTAGGTCGCTTGATTGTGTAACACGTGTACATTAGGAAGTACAATCCCGGGATCCCGGTAATTATTAACTCCCTAATATCCCGGGGTTAGTCTAGCAAAATTGCCAAAATAATTCATTTTAGAGCTGTTTTAATTAAACATTTTTTTTATCATTAATATCTACCTTTCAAGGGCAAACCAAAGCATTACTTGTAACACTGGTAACACAAATCTAGATTTCGGCTGGAGGATAACACATTTAAAACTTTAATTTCTTTTAGATCGCATTTTGACCAAAAGAAGAAAGAAATGTTACTCGCTCAAAATAGAATAGGTGATGCATTTCATTTTCATTTGATGTTTTGCTTTTTTACCAAGTGTTCTGTAGCATATATCATTATTTAATATTAATCTCAAACAGTCAATTAAAATGTATATTTGTGCTACTTTGTATTTTTACATACATGAATTACAAGAAATTGTTCTTTTTGTTAAATTCATGTTATTTTCAATACTACCCTTACAGACGTGTTACATATTTTGACAAATACATACAAATTTACGAATTACACCTTGCTGAATTTGGGACGATCTCGGAGTTACGGGATTTTCTTTCACATCTCGAAAATCCCGGGATCAATAAAATGCCAAAAATTTACATACCTAGTGTACATACATACATATATCAATTCCAAAAAACAAACATTTTTTCCGTGAAAATGCTTCAGGGTGAACGCAAACTTGAATGTACATACATACATGCATACATATGTTTATTTGTATCAATTTAAACCCATTAAATACAAACATAAAAAAAATAAAGCAATAACTTTGGCAATGCAATGAATAATTTTAACCAATCGCATCATAGACATTCATTGGATTTCCTAGATTTAACGAAATTTTACCATTTCACCTGATGCTAAATAAAAGTTTGACACTTACGTCTATTATGTACATAACATATGTACATACACAAATATATGATGTACATATATGCAAATTTTTATACCTTACATAAGCAAGTTTGGTCCGGTGTTTATAAGTACCAGATGAATACGAGTAAGACTCATCAAAAAGTATACGGAATTGATCAGAATGATGAGCATGTTCGATTTAGCCATGTCCGTCTGACTGTCCTCCTGTCCGTCTGTACGGAAACTAGAATATCAAATTTTGACCTATTTGAATGAAACTCGGCAGTTAGGTGTCTTTTTAAATTTTTTTTATAAATTTGTCGAAATCGGCCAGATCGGACGATTATAACGTATATAAGAGCCGATTATTCATATATTATATACAGAGATTGCATTTAGAACCATAGCCCCTCCATTAAAGCAGTTAAATACTTGAAATTTTGCAGAAATGTCGGTTATTATTAGAACTATAAAAGCAGTGCAAAGCATAAAGATCAGAGAAATAAAACATACAGCTCCCATAAAATTATTCTAAGCATTAAAGGCATAACCAAAGACTGTCTCTTTTTACTTGTTTTATATGTTATTTGTGATAGCGCTCATACACACCTACTACATATGGGCATCTCCATCATGCCGAACGTAACCACCGTACGCATTTAAACTAAAAAAAACATTATATGAGAAGTAGTTTTTTCACATCAGGGTAAAATTATAGATTTCAATTTGCTCTATAATTGTTGTTAAGGTTGATTTCGGGAAATTTTTCAATTTCGAGATTAATGCAAAAAACAAAGGCATGGGACAAAACCTGAAGTAGTTTTTTTTAAACTCTTTCAATTCTATCCATAAGTCAAATGTTGAACCAGGTTTATCCCAAGAATGTTTAAGAACAAGATTGCGCCTTCCCAAAGAGGCGGTAAAGAAGAGTAAAAGTGGAAGAGCGATCGCAGAACAGCATTGCCACTTTGGTAATCTTTTACCAAATTGTCAAAACTTAGGTACTGCTAAAAAAATTTAAAAATTGTAAACTTCTTACAATTGCACAGGTTGGAAAAAATCCTTGGACCGAACCCTCGCGAGGGTGCCAACTGGAAATTAGCACTACAGAGCAATCCCGTGCGATGTCGGGAAGGTGCTCAGCTAAGATCAGAGATCAGTTGCATGTGCTTATGTCTCTCAATGGCTCTGTTATATGGAAATAGTTCTTGATCGTGGTCTTTAAAATAGGCGCTGGATCAAGGTGTCATGCGTACCGTGTTGCCGATCAGCCTGGCTAGGGGCCCCCAAATAGCCCAGTCTCGTACGGCGCCCTCTGGGAACCGGGCCGCACCCAGTTCTATTCAGGGCTTACCCCGGGTAATGCGGATCTCTGTCTGGGGTGGACGAACCTCTTTCTCCGAAACTCGTGGAATCTATTATGGAAAATTGTACAGCAACAACAAAAAAAAGCAGCAACGATACCGGCACTCGCAAAATGTCGGAAGGTTAGTCGCTCAAGAAGCAGGAGGCCTGTGCGATGCAGGGCCCCTCCACCAACCACGAAGTGGCCAAAAAAGGGAAGGAAAGTAGGCCTCTGGCGATGCCGAGGTCACCCACAAAACGCAAAGTGGATGCTACCAAGTCAGAGGCTGAAGCTAGTGGGCGGATTCCTAGGGCGACACCGCTAACACCCACGGCGTTTACGAGGCCGGACGATAGGCCACCCCCAAAGGCAGCGAACGCTCGACACAGGAAAGCTGCCATTAGGATCCTGAAAAGGTCCATGCTAGCGGAGGACCTCTGTGATCGGGCGCTGCCCAGTGATCGAGCAGAGGTTCTTGCTGAAATTGAGTGACAAAAGGCATCATGCCCAATTTCCAGCTAACTCCTCCTGAGGAGCAGAAGACTTGCTTGCCGCGACAGATCGCTAGAAGTCACGCTAAATCACAACAACCCAAAAAGGGTCAAAACTGATGGCCCATCTTTTACGGAGGTCGCAAAGGAGAACATCGTTCTGGGAGTGGTAGACGGAAACCAAGGCGATGAACTGGTGCTGCAAAGCTATTGGAAATGGGTAGAGTCGGAGCTGTCAGACATTGCGGCGAACGTGCTTCGTGCGAACCCTGGACCCCCACCATCCTGCAAGGATGCGGGTTGGTTCCAGGGCAACGTCAAAGTCGTGGCATGTGACGATACTATATCCGCAGCGCTGGACAAGAAGGCAGTAAACAATTTGGGTGAGGTCTACCCGGTGCAAAGCTTGGGCTCTAGACTTTAAAGACATCCGTTCCAGGCCAAGAGCAAGGGTATGGTTACAGGCGAAGCCAGCGGAGCCGGAGAAAATCCTGGACAATATCCGGCATTTCAATCCTGCGCTCTCCGCTCCAGTTAGCAAAAAAGGGAGCGGCATATATCGTCCTAAGCCAGGAGCCTTGGATTGTAGGGCACAGGATCTGTGGACTCAAGTCAACTGAGTTTTCACTGGTAAGTGGGGCAACTAGGGGAAAACCTAGGGCTTGCATTCTTGTAAACTCAAAACTAAAATTTCTGTTTCTTCCTCAATTTAGTGACGAGGACACGATGACCTTGAGCCTAGAGGTCAATAGCCAGTGATCCGGCACCACTTCACATGGAGCAGCAGCGACACCAACGAAAGAGGTGAGTCACTCTTCGATTGAATATTAAAAGCCAACCTAGCTGTAGGCAACAGAGGTAGTGAACCCATCTTTGGAACCAGTAGAAGAAGCGAAGTCCTGGACGTGACTCTCGTGTCGGTGGAAGCAGAGGCGGTGGGTAGAAACTGGAAAGTGCTTGAAGAGTATTCCTTTTCGGACCATCGATACATCTTTTTCTACTTAGAGGGGGTCTCGCCTAGGACTGAACCCATGAGAAACCTTAAAAAAGCCGACTATCCTAGATACAGGAATGAACTAGAAAGGCAACTCTCTGGCAGACGAGTCAAGGTACTGTCTAATTCAGAGGAACTAGAATACATGGTAAACCAGTTTACCGAAGCATGTGGGAAGGCTCTGGTTAAGGCCTGCCCTATAAAAAAGAAACGAATCAAAAAGAAACCTCCTTGGTAGAATGTTGACATTAACAAGGCCCGAGGCTCTGACCTACTGAGGGCCTTGGAGGAGGAGGGAAGAGCCAAGGTAATAGCTTATGCCGATTACCTTGCAGTGGTAGTAAGCGGAAAATTTCCTCAAACACTATGCAACATTATGCAGCATAAACTTAAAAAGGAGGAAAGCTGGAGCAGAGAAAATGGGTTGGGTGTGAACCCGGACAAAACTGAACTTGAAATACAAGATCCCTCCACTTAGGCTTCCTAAAGTGGGGAACAAAACAAAACGCCACATACCTAGGCGTGATACTAAACAAAAAGCTATCTTGTGCACTGAATGTTCAGGAGCGCGTGAAGAAGGCAATGGTTGCCCTGTACCCTGTACTGCTATCGGAAGAAAGTGGGGATTATCCCTATCTTGCTGTACGGGGTGCTGGTGTGGTGGCCGAGCCGCGATAAGAACACAACATAACAATCACTACAAAGCGTGCAAAGATCTGCGCTAATATGCATAGCAGGGGCTCTACGCACAACCCCTTCTGAGGCTTTAGACACCGTATTAATATTGCTGGAAAACAATTCGCTGAGAATGCCCCTCTAAGACTCCGTGAGCTTGCTGGATGAAAGTCCAGCTGAATCACTTCTCTTCTACACCGATGGCTTAAAGCTTGAGAACACTGTGGGAGGGGCGTTTTCTCAGCCCAACTAGGTTTAAAAAGGTCTTTTCGTCTTCCTGATCACTGCAGTGTCTTCCAGGCCGAGGTCGCTGCAATACAGGAGGCGGTGGACTTTTTACGAATCAAAGAAGTAAAACACAAAGAAATCGTAATTTTCTCTGACAGTCATGGGTGCCAGGGCATCGAAACATACTGTGAAATGAAACAGCGGACGAGCTGGCAAGAGGGGGAACATCCATTCCGCTTTCACCATGCAGGAAAGGTCTAGGTATGCCGCTCGCTACCTGTAAGCTCATTCTAAGGGACTCATCCCTTAAGGAAGCAGGGTTCCGCTGGAACAACGGTAGTACCTGCATCAAATCCGAACTCTTGTGGCCTGAATGGGAAGTCAAAAAATCACAAGGTCTGCTCTTGCTGAGCGACCTGGCCAAGATAGAGGTACGCATGCTATTAAAATTTGCAGATTCCACTCGCTGGTTCGAGTAGGGAGTTTTTAAACCGCGTGGTACCACAATGGGCCTAACAAGGCCTTAGTGTGCTGGCGAGATCGCTGGCAGCCCCTTCTACCTAACCTAAACTAACCTACAATTGAACAAGAAATTTGCTTATTAACATATAGCTCATTTACTAAAAACTGTAATAATTCAAAAAACCAAATATCGACAAAAACTGCTGGGAAGTTTTGAATTTGCATAAACTCTTAAAAAAAGGAAATTTTTTTTTGTTATAATCAGCTTCTGATTGTTGTTACAACGTTGGAATTTTTACATAGCATAGAAAAAGAGGCAGAGGCCATTTCCGCATATTCAAATCGATTATTGTATTTTTTGAGTTATGGCAGCCTTTGAGGGTCAGTTTTTCTGTGCTGGTTTAAACTCGGTTTTAACTAAATTGAATTATATTCAGTTTAAACTTAAATTAAGTTTCGGCACAAGTAGAGGATACGGCTCGTTGAGCTAGAAAAAAAATCGGGCCTTCTTTCACTGATTCTGATGGTGCCGCGTTTTTATATTATACCACAAATGGAGGGACCTACAGTTTTGTGC
Organism: Philophylla caesio; assembly: GCA_963971545.1. Classification (NCBI taxonomy): domain Eukaryota; kingdom Metazoa; phylum Arthropoda; class Insecta; order Diptera; family Tephritidae; genus Philophylla; species Philophylla caesio. The sequence continues at coordinate 63,388,765 of OZ020607.1, forward strand.
CGACTCCGAACGGCAGATGTATTTAATGAGAAGCTTTTTCATGGCAGAAATACCCTCGGAGGTTTGCCATTGCCTGCCGAGGTGTGACCGCTATTAGAAAAAACTTTTTCTATGAAAAAAAACGTAATTAAAAATGTGTAAAAATAAGTCTGTCTAAAAGCCCATACAAATACCTTTCATTAAATATATTATCGATAACTGCGTTACTTACATATATTTTTTTAGTGGTTAGAATTTATTTAATAGCAAAAAATTAATAGCATTAATTAATTAATTGATTGCTTAAAATTTACTTTTTATTAAATTTAGTAACACAACAAAATATTTAGTTCCTTTTTGCATTTATTATGGACGTAAATTCATATACTCATACACGAATGTTTGAGTATTTGCATCCATCCTAATATAAACTCCGCATAGGTATGAATGTATACTAAATATGCAGAGGTTTTTGTTCTCAAAAAGTTTCCCAATCCTACCCGAAAATAAATTGAATTATAGCAAAATATACTATTATAACTATTTTGCCCCAGGTCACATTTCAGGTTAACCAGTTCGATCGATTCGCCCAAGGGCATTGATTCATTCGCTTTTTTCTTTTCGCGCTGCCATGGGCCAATCAGAAAAAATCTCATACCAGTTATCCATCTACACAACTCGATGAATTAGACGAAGTTACATAGACAACAACGCAACTGGCGAGTCGATATAAAATTATTCCCGCCATCAGGCGCTAACTAATGAAACTTTATTAACTGAGAAGCCACCAATGAGTTTAACCGATTTTACAATTGGCGTAAGCTACAGGCTGCTCTAGCAGTAGAAAGTTGTTCCGGAGAGTGGCATGAAAGGTCATTCGATATATAAACAAATATGTACACACATATGTATGTATGTATATTAGGGTGACAGTTAATTTCGAAAGTGATATTTTCTTTGGTCTCAGTATTTTTTTGTGTGTAGTTTTATTTAAAAAAAATTCTAGTAAAATTTCAAGGTCGTAGGAAGAGGATTAGGGGGCGCGTCGGCCCCCAAAGTTACACAAAATACGTTTTTTCACGCAAATTCTTACTTTGACTGCTTGTAACTTTCTCTGTGTTTTTTTTTTAAACATTACTGGCGAAAGATGTTCATTAATATGTCTACAATAACACCTGTCAATAACATTTTTGTCTAATGTTAATATTTAATGAAAAAAACTTAAATATAGGAGAAAAAGTACGCCTCAATGTCGATTTATTATACTTAAATAAAATTACTTATATGATTCAAATTTTGGATTTTGTTCAGATTTATTTAATTAAAGATTCATATAGAAAATTCCTTATGATTTACGTAAGAGTAGCTTCAACAATTATATACAGTAAGACCTCGCTAGTCCGAACTTCAGACTTTTTTTGTTTACTTTTGTTTTCAAGTGTAAGAATTGTCTTTAAAAGTTTGCTTCAAATTTTTTTTGCCTGTATGGTGAAGCGATCTATAATATTGACAATTGTGACCGAGAATATTCCCGTTACAACCTCAACAATATTATTCTCAATGCTTGCGTAAGCTACCGACAAAAAATCAGCACCAATGTTTCTCGGAAAATAGATTCTTATTTTACAGTTATATGCAGCAGCCGCAAACATTTTTTAATAGCATTAAATTTGCAAAAAAATCATTCGAAGTGAATATTTGAATGTGAAAAGTCGAAAATGTCTGCTAGAAATTTACGTGAACGCATATATTTAATTGGTTATTGTACCAACTCATTAACGGGAAGTAAACTACCCTCCAATATAGAAGTGTTGAAAGTTTTGTTTTTCAATTTACGTGTAGTAAAAAAAAATTTACGGGAAAGTTCAGATTTAGTTGTAAAAGAACTATTCGTGTTCTGGGAAAAAGCCCGCATTCCGGTCAAGGATAAACAACACTGCATTACAAATGTAGAGAAATTGTATAAAGAATGGCAAAGCTTTCAAAAAGATTCAAAGAAGACTTCTAATTTCCATAAGAGCAAAGTAAACACGTGGAAAGAAAAATTGGATATGCTTTTTGACGTGGCGCATGCAAGTGCATTAAAAATAATGTCGAATCAAGAAGATATTGATTTCTTGATAAGTCAACGAAAAACGGGGCGCCCAGGCTTTATGTATGGTATCGATTACGAAGAAGTACGCCGAGAGTGCCGACTTGAAGAACGCAACAACAATTTATTACAACAAGTGGAGCGGAATAATCGTGAAATTGCATTAATTGGTTCGTTGTATGTTATTGTTTATTGTTTATTTTCTTTAAATTAAGTCGTTTTTATTAGATGAAACTGCAGAGTTGCTGAATCTTCAGAGAATGATAACAGTTTTCCAGATATGGAATGTGACCCACGTTGTAGTCAACCTCAAGCGCAGTCGTTGAAGCTCTGGGTAATAATGTTGAAGATTATATTTTAAACCGAACGTCTGTACACCAGGAAAGGGAACAAATCCGTGAAGAAAGAATTTCAGCATTAAAAAATAAATTAAAATTAAATGAGCTCGACGCTATCTGCCTTCATTGGGATGGTAAACTTTTGCCGGCGCTGACGGGAAATGATAAAGTTGATAGGTTGCCTATAATAATATCGAGCGGTAAAGTTGAACAGCTTCTTGAAATACCTGCACTTGATTCCGGTACTGGAAAAGAACAGGCATCCGCTGTATGCGATGCTATTTATGAATATGGTCTGCAAAATCACATCAAAGCTTTAGTGTTTGATACAACAGCGGTCAATACTGGGCGTTTCAATGGTACCTGTACGTTAATTGAAAATAATTTACAAAGACAACTTTTATGGTTACCATGCCGTCATCATATATACGAGATTGTTTTAAGATGCGTTTTCGAAGAAAAAATAAGCTGTTATGGAAGTCCAAACGTTAAAATGTTTGAGAAATTTAAAAATGCTTGGGCTAAGATTGATGCTAAAAACTATGAGTATGGCATCAACGATCCAACTGCCAAGACGTACATGAAAGAGTCTGCTGTTCGCATTATCGGTGCAGTAAATAATATCTTGGAAGAAAAACAACCCAGGGAAGACTATAAAGAATTCTTGGAACTCACTTTGCTCTTCCTGGGTCAAAAACCAGAAAAGACACATCCAAACAGCCTAATGTTTCGATCGCCAGGAGCTGTTCACCATGCAAGGTGGATGGCAAAAGCGATTTACTGTCTAAAAATATTTTTATTCCGTAACGAGTTCCAGCTTTCAGCAACTGAATTAAATGGGCTTCGTCAAATTTGTGTTTTTATTGCTGAAGTCTATGTCGAAGCGTGGTTTTCTGCTCCTTTGGCCATTAAAGCGCCATATCAAGATTTTTTATTTTTACAAAAACTTGAAAACTTCAAAAAAATTGATGCTGCTACATCTTATGTTGCTCTTAAAAAGTTCAGGAACCACTTGTGGTATTTAAGCCCTGAGGCGGTTGGTCTTGCATTTTTTGACAGCAACGTATCCCTTTTTTCAAAACAAAAAATGGTGGCGGCTTTGGAAAATGATTTTGAACAAGAGCAAAACACAAAGCGAGCTACAATAAATGATAGAGAAATCGTTGAAATATTCCATGACGGAATTGAACAGTTCGTCTCTGCCGAAACAAAAGCATTATTTGAAAGATTTCAAATAAATACTGATTTTTTTTAATTAAACCCAGACAAATGGGAGCAGGACCAATCTTATTGTAAAGCGGCTGAACTGATGAAAAAATTAAATGTTACAAATGACACTGCCGAAAGGGGGGTTAAATTGATGGAAGAGTATAATAAACTATTTACCAAAAATGAACGCCAAAAACAATTTGTTTTGTTAAAAATTGTTAGCGATTACCGCCATCGGTTTCCGGACTGTAATAAAAAGACATTGTCTCAAGTGCTTTGAACAATATTAATAAAAAGAGAAATCATATACATAAGTAGTTTTATTTAAGTATAATAAATCGACATTGAGGCGTACTTTTTCTCCTATATTTAAGTTTTTTTCATTAAATATTAACATTAGACAAAAATGTTATTGACAGATGTTATTGTAGACATATTAATGAACATCTTTCGCCAGTAATGTTAAAAAAAAAAAAACACAGAGAAAGTTACAAGCAGTCAAAGTAAGAATTTGCGTGAAAAAACGTATTTTGTGTAACTTTGGGGGGCCGACGCGCCCCCTAATCCTCTTCCTACGACCTTGAAATTTTACTAGAATTTTTTTTAAATAAAACTATACACAAAAAAACACTGAGACCAAAACAATAAAGAAAAAAAAAATACTCCATACATTAAATTGTCACCCTAATGTATATACGTTACATTCATACAAGTATTGCATATAAGTTTTAGCAGTTGTATCGCATTCCTCCACGGTTGCAATATTTTCGAATACGACTTTAATGAAGTTATGCAAGTATCGTGAGTTATTTTGATAATTGTACGTATACAAACATACGTACATGCATATGTTAACGATGCAGTCCTATGTCAATATTTTAGTTTCAAGGCGACAAATGTTTAACAATCGATGCATTACAGCTTTACGTATGGATTTTCATGGTAATGTATGCATGGACTGAAAAAAAATCTAAAAATTATAAAGGGAAAATGGTTATCGATGCATGATTGTGTATAAATTTTTAGGAATCTCAGTTGGGTTATTTATGTTTTGAGTAACGGCAGAACTGTCTAACGGAATTCTAGGAAGCTAACTTTAGACGTCTTCTGGAAATATCAATGATATCAGTTCAGTCAATAAAATAGAGTTATTGGTCAAGGTATTTAGTTCATATAATTGTAAGATCCCGGCCGCATTTTTTTTTTTGGAATTTGGCTAAGCTTCTCCTACCGTTTGTGGCGTGCGTTTCTTACGTTGTACTCCGAAAGGCAGATGTATTTTTTAGAAGCTTTTCCATGACAGAAATACCTTCTGACGTTTGACACTGCTGTTGGGTGACTGCTATTTGAATAAAACACTTTTTCTATGATTTAGATATTGCTCTGGCTAATCGCGGCATATCGAGTTATAGATCGCACCGCTACCCACTCGACCACAGTGATCAGAAGAAAAAGAAATTTTACTATTATGATAATCTAGCTTTAAATAAATTTTACATGCACTTCTAAATTTTGCGATTTTATTTTGCTAACATTTTTATATCTTTTATTTAATAAAGGCTTGGGAGTGCAAGTTCAATAAAAAAATGAAAATTTTGTTCACAATTAATTGATTCGAAAAAAAATATTTCTTCAAATATACATGGTTTATAGTGATCAAGTGTTCGGTCTTAAATAAATCATTTTTAACTATTACCTAAATTATAAGATTCATCTTCTTGCAATATACAAGTAGATATAAAGTTACTGATAAGCACTCATATTTAACTGACGAAATATAACTTTGTAATAGTTGTCTGAATGACATATGTATGTACATATGTATAAAAAAATCAAGCTTTAAAGCGTCTGTCAGAAGTTGTGGTCAACGGAATGTGTCTGGCGATCGTGGGCCCTACTTTATAGTATTATTTTACAATATATATCAGGCATTTAAATTTAAGTAAAGTTACTCTTATTTTTACTCACCTTTCTTACGTGCTCACTGTAAGTCTGCCACATATCCAACGCTGTAAGTGCAAAATATGTTTTAAGTACTTGTCAGTACTACTCAGAACCAATGGTTTCATGTATTTAAAAATAAGTAGTATGTGGCGGCTAAGGTATCGTGGACTGTTTAGCTTAGAATAAAGCTCACAAGAAAAATTACAAGACATATTTTTCCTTAATTCTGTTGCTTGAAAAAATACTTTTCCGCTGGCGTAAATTTTCTGAAGAAATAGATATACGAGCAGTTTTTTCCTGAGATCTTCAGTCTGATATAAGTAATTTTAATAGAGGAAATTTCTTTTCATTTCTTGAGTGTCATTTTATACACATGCAGCTTTCAATTTTCTTAAGAGCTGTGTACTAAACTTATGCACAAAGAGATACAAAACTTTATTTACACTGAGAAAAAGCAATTTTTTTTTTAATATGAAAACCACTTAACAAAAAAAGTTTCGCTCGTTTAAGGAAATTTTCCATCTTATGAGTAAAACTTTACATCTCTTTATATATAAAATTAATTTGCCTTCGTATGACTGCCCATAACTCGAGAACGGATTACGGTTGCCAGCCGTAGGTACTAAATTGGGAAATACAGTACTGAATTTTCATTCGCTGTATTGAAAACTTGTAATTCCTAATTCTGTACGCAAATGCACTCATATTAATCTCGACACATTAAACCACAACAATTCTAAAGTTATTTCACATAATTAAATAACACTGTGTAACACTGAAAATGAACTTTGAAAGAGACCTAGCCTAGGCGTTAGGCCTTATAAAACTAAGAAAAACTGTATACTTGAAATTTGCGAAACACCCCCAAAATCTCATTTTAGGGCCAAAAAACTGTTTTTGAGGTCATTCGCTAGTCAATCATCAATATCTTTGCGAATTTTCATCCGATTCAAAAGGTGACAAATCGCTATTTTAATGGCTTATAACTCATCAAAATCAAACGAGAACTGACGAAGCTACAGAGAAAAAAAATCGTAACTTAATAAAAAAAAATTAATTTTGAAACTTTGACTACGATTTTACGATAGTCTTAATTCAGAAAGGTACCTATCAAAGACAATATTATTAAAGTGAATTTAGTACTGCGTCGATTTAGCTATTTCAATCGAAAATCGGTTGGAAATTGACAGAGTTATTACTATTTAAATTATTTTAGATGATGACCATATTTAAAAATTCATACATTTTGATTATCTTTCAACTTCAAATTTTTATTGTGACTGAAAATAAAAAAAAATTAATCATTAAAATGCTAAATAACTTTATTGCTAAAAATGTTTGCTTGATCTTCTGCGTTTATAAGACGAGTCATCTGTTTCACGTTTGAGTGACCAGCAGTAATTAGCTATCAACCTAACTTGGTTCTTTCCTGTAAACCGTTTTTCAATGTTGGAGCTTTCTTGGTGAAATCTTTCACCTTGTTCGTCGCTGAATTGACCAAGATTATCCGGGAAAAATTCCAAATGAGAATGCAAAAAGTGAATTTTTATAGACATGTTGCATCCCATTTCTCCATAAGCTTCCAAAAATTCATGGACCACCTCAACGTAATTTGAACTTCTCGTGTTTCCAAGAAAGTTTCGGCACAAAGAAATGAAACTCAGCCATACTCTTTTCTCTACTGGGTTCAATTTTTTTATGAAGTCATCATTAGTCATAATCGTACGAATCTGCGGTCCAACGAAAACGCCTGTAATTCATGATCAAAATGTAAAAATAAATTAGGATGAATTCTTTTTGAAGAATTCTTGTTGGGAAATTTTTATAAGTACCTTCTTTAATCTTGGCGTCACTCAACTTGGGGAATACAAGTATCAGGTGTAGAAAAGCCTCGCTGTTTTTTTCGAGTCGTTTAACATACTGTTTCATGTACCCCAATTTTAAATGCAATGGCGGCAAAATTATATCATCAGGCTTAACTAATGCAATATTGAGAACATTATTTTTGGCAATTTGAAACTTTCTCGGTGGCCATATGTTACACTTGTCATGATTTTTGGCACGACTGTCCCATTCACAAAAGTAACAAGGATATTTAGTGTAGCCACCTTGCATTCCAAGTAGAATTGTCAGGACTTTAAGGTCCGAGACAATCTGCCAGCGAAATTTATTGTATTTAAGCAATCGTAGAATTTTTTCCATCGTTTGATAAGTCTCTTTCATATCAGTAGCGTATGCCACTGGAACTGATGGCAATTCATTTCTGTTGTGCAGCAATACTGCTTTCAGACCTACGATGTTAGTCAATTGAAAATGAATTGATAAATTGTATTCAAATTTAGTTCTCTCACACTCATAACACATTAAATACTTACTTTTGTAAGAACCGTCTAGAAATAATCGCCAATCTTGTGGACAGTGCACGTGATCGAGTGCAGCAAACAATTCATCCACATCAACGCAATAAACTAGTTTGTTATTGGTGTCATCAGCTTTGAAAATGTGTTCGAACGAAGATAGGTCTCTGTCTCGTGCAGTTGTTACTTTAAAGTTACTGTCTACTATATTCCACTGCTTTAATCTGGAGGCCAGAATCTCTGTCTGTCTTATAGATAGATCCATATCCCGCACAAGATCACAATAATCGTGATTTGACACGAAATGACGTTCCGTTTCTATTGCTTTGGTTGGAAGGTACGGTTCGTCATTTACCTCATTAGAAGATTTGTGGCTTGAATCAGGAAATGTAGCTGGATTTTTGTCTTTAGTTCGCTGATCTAGTTTTCCTCTTGGAATCGGTTTCGATACAGTCAACACATTGACATATTCTATGAGGTGGCGACTTTTATAGTGGTGACCAGTGATTTTTGTTTGGCAAAAGTAGCAATCCTCCGGCTTGTGATATATTTGATAATGCCAAGCCATAGGAGTCACAAACGGCAGACGCTGGTCATCGCATTTACCGGTTTTCCATTGTTTTAATGTTGTACAGCACATCGAACAAATATATTCGTGTTCATACCAAGCACTTTCCACGTATGAGCAACTGAAACAGAGGTTGAACGCTTCAACCACAGCTTTATTTGTTCTTAAATCGAACCGATATTTCTTATCAATAAATAGACCGCAGGCGTAACAAAATTTGTTGCGCCTATCACACATTTTACCACACTTATTACACAATATAATTCCGAAGCGGTCGCAAGGTTGAATTGACGGCGTAAATTAATTAGGTGACCACTCAAAATTTTTGGAAATGAATGTGTTTAAAATAATTCCTCATACTTGCTATGTTTCTAGTAAAATAACGCAATGAAATGCGGTCAAAGTAGAAAAATTAAAAAAAAAAAACTTTTCGCAAGGTAAATTTATTTAATAGCAGAAAAAATTTAATAGCTTCGTCAATTTTTGTCCGATTTCAATGCATGAGCACTCAAAATTTTTGGACATGAATGTACTTTCAAAATAATTCCTCATACTTGATATATTTTTAGTAAAATACTGCAATAAAATGCGGTCAAAGTAGAAAAATTTGAAGAAAAAACAAATTTTCCAAGTTTACCCGATGAAAACTTACAACACGCTAGCTCAAAAAATATCTCAATTTAAAGGTATAATCCTTACCTTTCCAAAACATATTTCATATTGATAATCGGTAAAGAAATGGCCAAGTAATGAAAAGATTAGCGCGTACACTTCCGAAGAACGGGTTTTAAACGGTAAAGCAAGATTTTGAGGGTGTTACAAATTTTCCAAAAACCGTTTTGAGTTTTATTCGACCAGGTGAACAATTTCCAATATGTCACTTTAAAAGTTCATTCAATTTTTTCCATTTTGTAACACTGTGTAATTTGTCAATTTTCATGCCCACAGAGTCGCCCTATTTTGTTTTCCACATGTTCCACTTCGTTCACATACGAGAATGAATTGCGAAGCATTTCTTTAAATTTTTAAAATAATGACGCCCAATAATTACTAAAATGTAAAATTTTTTTAAATATTTCGATTAGAAAATGCAATTAATTCCTCTCTATACGGAAGTAATTAAGACGAGAAGTATGGCTACGAAACCGCTCGAGTTAAAGTCTACTCGAACGATGTTAATGCGGCGCGTAGCATTGAAATGGAGGTGAACCAATACAGTGAGGATGAAGGGGACGAAGGGCCGGGCAGCATCAATCCGTTGGATGATCTGTCCGGAGGTTATGCGTCCTCAACGTCATCGCTGGGCGTTGGTTGCACCTTGCGCAAATATACGCAGGATGAGCTCATGTCGAGCGATGACGGCGATGAGGTCAACACAACAGTGGTGAAGAGGTATGGGGGATGCGATCCAGATGGTCCGCGTCATCCAGATAAACCTGCACCATTGTAAAGCAGCGTCCACTGTACTGCTGCTTCAGTTAGCGAACAAGGGTCCCGCAATAATAATCAAGGAGCCTTAGATTATTGTGCATAGAATTTGTGGACTAAAGGCTGCTGAGTACACACTGGAAACTGGAGCAACTACGGTCGAAAAGGTAGCTGAGCATACCGAAGGTTAAAGTAATTGATAGTTTTTGTAATGAGGCGATAAAGGCTATGACCTACAGAAAGCATTTAACTTATTGTCGATAATCTACCCAACAAGTGTGGAAGCGCAGCAGTGCTTCTCCATTGGAGATTTTAAATTAAGATCCAGGTTGGAGGATAACACACTTAAGCTTTTATTTCTTTAAGATTGCACTTCTGCCTCGCTTAAAATGGAATGGGTGATGTACTTAATTTTTACTTGATGTATATATTTTTTTACTGAACGGTAATACATTAATATTTAATATTAGTCTCAAACAGTAATTAAAAATAATTTTACTTTATGTAGGTACAATTGCTTCCGTACCAAATATCTATATTTTTACTCGAGGTATAAATAATTTTGTATGTGTGTAAAATTTGATGTTTATTTCCCTTTTTTCTTGAAATCTTGATTCTATTTGTAGGAGTTGACTTGGATTTCATAGTGTCTCTCGGTATTGATATTCCGGAGTATCGTTCCGTTAAAGTGTTAAAATTTCACCGAATCAGATAACCCTCAGTCCCGATATTGGTACCGGTCATCTTCTTCAAATGTTGCTGTTGGACAGGTTACCATAGCCGCCGTATCACCCTACGCAAATTTTTTGTGGAATTCCGAAATTTTTTTTTTTGCAGTATCCTTTAGGTCAAACTAAAAAAACTTAATGATTAGAGTTTATGTCATGGACCCTGAAATTTTAAATTTATTATTTTGGTGGACGTTCATTTAAAAAAAAACCCATAAAATACATCTGCCATTCGGAGTCGGCATAAAACTGCATGTCCCTCCATTTGTGGTACAACATAAGAGACGCACTCTACAAATGCTAAATACAAGAGTTAAATAGTGTGAGAGCCAGATCTATGAAAATGACAGATATTTGTGTCATTGTCATTACTCTGTAAGCGGTTTTACTATGACTCAAAGAAATGACGGTAAGTTTTCGTTCATTACAGTGAATAAAAAAATAAAACTTTTTCCAAAACAATATAGTTTTCAAAGCTATCTCTTTTGAACATTTCAATGCAATATCTGTATATGAGACCGTCGAATCCTTATATTTAAAACACGCAAGTCTAGCTCCACAACATAGGGGTTTCTACGTATATTTAAACAGGTGTAAAAAATGCATAACAAAAGAAATATCTTGGTTCTGTCAATCACAATAATTATAATTATCAAAGTAATAACAGTTGAATAAAATGTTGCTCATACGCCTAGTAGAGTTCGCATGATTTCCTATGTGGATTTTTCATATGTAATGTGTTATTTTTAGAATCGTGCAAGAAGCCTTGATATTTTTTTGTATTGTTCTTGCTTACGTTACAATGAAAACCCACTTTGTACAGATATTAACAAATATCATTTTTTGTTTAAACATATTTGAAAATAAAAAACTTAAATTTATTAGAATAAAATAACGATTTGGTCAACGCGAATGTCTTATTCGAAAGCAGATATACAATTATTTGAGCTTATAGCGCAGATTTCGCAATTTAGGCGCTAATTCAGCTCAATTAGCCTAAAAAAATTACAACCCTTAATTGCTAATTTAGTTCTTAATTGAATGCTTGTGAACTTTGTGTTCGGAAGTAATTGTTTTGAAAGGGCCATTTTGACACACAAAATAAGCACAAGAAAATCGAAAAAGAGCGCAAAGCAGTAGAGCAATAAAGTTAACGATTATTTTAATACGAGTATCCAAATCATATTCCAACTGTCAAACAATTCCAGCTCTTTTTCAATCTAATCGCCTCCAAATTCGGTGACACACTAATATGTATATATGTGTGTTATATACAAGTACAATCAGCCTGCTTTTAACGTCAACAAGTTGTTACGATTATTTGCCATTCTTCCGCCGTCCCAGCCAGCTGACCAAATGGAATTTACATGCCATTTAAATAAAGCTCACTTAAGATTTTTTTTTCATACTTTATTTTAATATAGTACGCACGCATATACTAGTGTTTGCTGTGTACTATGCACGATTATGTGTTTAGGATGGTCCTTAAATGTCACAGACAATTTTTGACACCTAGATATCCTAAACTTCACCGCAATGTCGATTCTAATATAGCCATAGAAATCAAATAGAAATATTCGTCCCGATTAGCGACGGCGAAGGCGTGTCGTCCAGGGTACCATGGACAGTTAAAAAATCAAACAGCTCTAATCCCGGCCGAAATTTTTATTTGATTTCTTTTTTACTTATTGGGCGGGTGGATCTGAAAGAAATCCTTTGATTTAATTTTAAGACCACCCTATTGTATACATTGGTTGAGATGATGATTTTCTCGTATGCCACATTTAAAATTTTGTATTCACTTTATTTGAAAAATATATTCACATATGTACATTCATACATGTGTATCTAAACGCAAAATTTAAATCTTTCGCATATTTCAACGTCCACGTAAGTAGCTGCGAATATGTTAATTCATGCTGACAACGCTTTTCTTCGCAACCAAAGTACCCACACTATCTTATAATAGCTGCCCGCGAGTCCTTTGTCTTTATGTTGATATAATAATTTGTTTGGCTAATATGTAGTCGAATGTATGCCGCTTTTGTGTGGTTGGTTTTTATACATTAGTGTACATTGTGTTACGTTTTTTGTAGTTGCTTTGTCTGTGTGGCATGTGGCAAATTGTTTGCATTTAATCTTGCCACATATATAGTGTGAGGTTTGGCTACAAGGTAATTTGTGTGCAGACTAAACACGAGGGAATATAACTTGTTGTCAGCTAAAGTTTATTTAAGAACTGAAAATTGCATTTATTTCCGAATTATTAATTCAAAATGAAAGACTGAAAAAGAATTTGCTTTTTGGGTATTTAAATAAAGCAGTGTGAAGCAAATTATTTAATATTCAACTTGTGTTAGAAGATATTCTCAATTTAATAAAAAATAATATTTAACTTTTAATTTTGGTCTAAAAAATAAAAGTCGTGTTATGGTAGAAAAATATTGGTTCAAAACTGGGGAGTAAGAAAATAAAAACGTTATTTAAAATTGAAAAAATAAGGGTGTAATTTATTTTTTTCATTTTACCCTAAAATAAAAACATTACTGATATAAATACAGCAGTTAGATTTAAACTTTTATTTTTCATCTTAAAAGTAAATGTAGTTTTTATATATTATTTTCTTATGAAAATGATATTATTAATGAAAAATTGCTTATTTATTGATTTTATTCATAACCGCAACGTTCCTTGGCTAAATTGTTTTGCTTTTTCATATCGAAATAATTTAAATTAATACAATATTGCATTCGCAATTGTCAATTTTATTGAGCTCGAGGACAGTTTATGAAAGATTTTAATTAAAAAAAAAAATGTGGCGACTGGGCACATATGTACATATGTATGTGAAAATAAAAAAATTAAATGAAACTTTCCTTTACCTACTGAACTTAAGAGGTGTAAACAAAGGTACAAGTTACAAAATAGTTACAGTGGAGTTGTGGGGCTACAAGTTAAGTAATATTTTTAATTTTTTTTATTCTTAATAAACGAGTTAAACAATCTAAGATATTTTTGAAAATGTATTAAATATTTAAACTAATTAACATGGTGACTCCAAAGGTCCATTGAAAGCCTTTAGGCATTCTGACCGAGGCCCTCTATTGGCTGCAGGTCCTCCACTATTTCATGATAGAATTGTTAGAAAGCGAGTCCTATTGTGTTTCAAGCGAATCTATATGAACTGTTTTTCCAAACGGAAGGCTCTTCGTTCATCCTTGCCTTCCAACGGACGATATGAACGTCTCTCAACTTTTGTTGTAATCAGAACTCGAGACTGCTGCATTTAAAGTAAATATATTGTATGAGCGTCGTAAACAAAACTACACAATTTTATCTGAAGTGTGTCCTGAAAAGCTTGAGTTTAATTTCTTAAACGCCGTTCGAATATACAACCAACGAATTTTTAGCTTAAAAAACAGTAATTTTTCCACTCCCCCTCTTCTGTTCACATAACACCTCCCTAGTACTAGCTGTTACTGCTTTGTTCGTATTTCTCGCCACATTATGCTTCATTATTTTGGTTTTGCAGCAACAAAAAATTGAGAAAAGCTACTGTACTGCATTATCTACAATACAAATGGGTGTCAGCATGCCGAAATGGTGTGAAATTCCCACACAAATTACAACAATGCTAACATTATATTCACATCATTTAATTTAATGAGGGTGTATTTTGGGTTAAGCAGAGCAAGCACACACACCTGTGGGAAATTTATGTAATTTCTTACATTCAAATTAATGCCCCAAACATTTTGTTAACAGCTAATAAATGACGTCAGTGTGGGCCCCGGCAACCTTCCGACGAAATCCTCAACAAAGTGAGAAGACAAAAAGTTACCGAAGGGACTTTGAGTGATTGAGCGGGGAGGATATGGCTGCACGTACTACATAGGGGAACCGCCTAATAGCTTCAACCAATGCATATGAAAGTACGCACATTTGTACAAACATTTAATAAAATTAACTGCATAAGGCGAATATTTGCGGACGCTGTCGAGAAGGTGTTTACATTACTGTCAAGGGCGATTTGATTATTTTAGAAGCTTCACGGCTTGACGGCATTGTAGTAGGTTACAAAAAGATTTTGGCGTGCGGTTCGGTCCACCTCACAAAACGGTCACCTTGACAGCATGTTTGGGAACTGTAATTATTTTAAAGATTATTTATGCTAAATATCCATACTCACAAACAAAACCAGATGAGCTTTATTTATTCAGTGCGATTAGGTTGGTTAACCATCATATTCAAAAACTTAAAAATATGTGAATTGAGAGTGGAACATTTGTTTGTCAAGTTAGTTTTGCATGAGCTGCTGGGAAAACTGAGAGCAGCATTGTGATATCTCGCTATTTCTGCTAAGACGTGAGGGAATAATATTATAGCATTGAAATAAATTAGAGCAAAATCAATTATTTATTCAATTAACTGACAGTATGTAGAAAGCTTCAGGTTAAATAGGATTTTAATTGTTCATTAATGTGATATCTCCCACGCCACAGTGATTATATTTAATGGCGGTACAAGATTCAGACCACGCACAGCTACCCACAATTGGCTATACAGGGCGTCGAATTTGGGCCCTTAGCCCATTTCTGCTGATCTTTATATCAAGTGTATTTTAAAAGGTCAAGAAAATTTTAATATGTCATTTAAGGTATGAAAAATTGTATCGTATGTGTGGAGCACGTGCTTTTGTATATAGGAGTGAGTGTGAAGTTGCACAGTTTTTTCCTAAGTCATGCGTGCACTATGGGGAATAAATTGAAGTAGAGCATCACTAAATGATGTTTTTAAAAATCATTGACATATTGTTGCCACTTCAAACTTCCACCTTGTACTATTGCAGTTGCATGACTTACAATAGTGTCTAGTAATTATTTATAAATGAAAAGCGGAAAAAATGTATCCTGATAATTCTTAATTTTGCCACTAAAAATGTAGATATAGGGTTGAAATTTTGTAAAAAAAAATTTTCGGATCTAGAACGAAGTTTTGTGAGTTTAGTGGTTTAGTAAGGCTAATAAGCCCGACGTCCATTATGTAAATAATTACTTTTTTATGTAGCGTAACATATTGAAACCGTAATAAACCACACACCATGAGAAAAACTTGGTGATCCCTTGCTTAAAATATCAAGTAACTTTACTGCGTTTAATTAAGAGTTGTATATTGATTTCATGGCTAAAAATGAATGCCTCAAAGGTAAATTTAACTTTTGGGCGGCATACTTTTAGTTGTTGTTGTTATTGTTGTTTTTCTCTTGCTTAAGAAACTTGAATACATGTATTATTACCATATATATATTGGTAAACGTGTGCGGTCAACATTTATAGGAAATTTATTAAATCCGTATTTAAGCCACAAAGTTGCAACACGCTGCACACATCATATCATTAATATCCCAAAGATTTGGGATAAAGTTTAGTGAGGCAAAGTGAAATGAATAGTAGTCGCATGCTTAAGTTAAATAAAAAGAAATAAAAAAACAGTGAAACTCAATGAGTTACTGAAGATAATGGAAAATGTTAAAATATACGCTAAATATAAACAGGTTTGTAATATTTGGAGAGCACGAGTGTGTCTTATAATTCAAAAGATTAAACAATTGTTAAGGACTGAGTAGTAAAATTAATGGTGGTAATGTATAGCGTTCATTATCTTGGTAGTTTTTTATTGATAATTAAGATCCCAACCAGTTAGTTTAAAATGTGAGCATTTATTTATATTCATTTGTATCTCGCAAAATGATAATGATTATTTGCGTAATTATTAAAATGCTTCTAGGTAGCAACTTAAAATGATGTTTTGAATTCAAAGCATATTTTCAGAATTAAACATTATGGTAGGTAAATGTAAATTTTCTATTATAAAATGCAATAGAAAATCTGAAAACCATGATAGGTATTTTTACAAAATATTAAATTTTAATGCAGAAGCACACCTGTTATAACATTTTTTTGTACACACATACATACATACATATGTACTTGTTATTTTCAATACCTTGGCACGTCTTTCCATCGTGCTTTGCTAACAGCTAATTAAAAAAGTTTTATTTGTTTTGATAAATAAATATACGAAAACTTTTTCTACTCCATGGAAGTTGTGGTAATTATTTTTTTGAAGTGTTGCATACAACAAAGTTGAGATAGTTTTCATTTCCATTAAGCTGCCAATAATTGATGTAATTGTAAGGATCTCCAAATATTCAAATTTACACGTCTGATCTTTTCAAAGCACACTTTTATTCTGAACAGTAAAATCATAAATACATATCAAATCCATGATTCAATAATAAAAGGTTCTGTAATAAAGCAGCTCACTCTTTCCCGCATGACAAATCGGCTCCTTAACTCATGAAGAATGTTGCATATTCTACAGTTTTCACTTGTAATAGTAATGTAAAATGAAATATAATCATAAATAATTATATTACAGGTAAAAGGCACTAGCAACTAAGGCTATCGACCTGAACTTAAACTAACAGATTTTTATATTAGTATTATATAAAATATCCCTAGCAAGTATTTTAAACTATTTGTATATTAGATTTGATATAAAAGATTGTTTTGGAATACAAAGTTGTAAATAGCATCTACATTTTCGATAGAATATGTTTTTAATAAATTTGTTGGTGTATTATTTTGAAAAATATTTTTCCTAGCATTGCAAAATTTGGGGCATTCGTCTAGAATATGGTTAATGGACAGTGCGCAGTTGCATCTAGGGCAGATTGGCGGTGCCTTTCCAGTTAATAGATGTTCGTGGGAGATTTTTCTGTGTCCTAACCGGCATCTTGTGAAAATTTTTTGTTGGAGAGTAGTAGCTGCCTGCGGGATTGAGGGCTTGCTGCAGTCGGGGTTGATGCGATTGTAAACATGACGATACGTTGACCATATTTCTTGAGTTTTTGCTTTAATAAGCGATTTGACTTTTCGGACGATGTCTAATTTCGTGTTGATGTTGAAGTATATGCCCGGCGATTTGCTGGCGTTTTTTGCTGCTACATCTGCAAGTTCGTTGCCCCTTATTCCGCAATGTCCTGGTACCCACATTATTTTGATTTTTGACTTGTTTTTTATAAGCATTGTTCGTGTTTTTTCAATCAGTGCTTCATTATTTCTGGTGCTTTGAAGCGCGACAATAGAGGACTTGCTATCCGTGCAAATAATATATTTTCCTTTAACAGTGGATGCATATTCGGCGGTGAAGATGGAGCTGTGAGAGAACAGGAGTCCAGATTTGATGAGTTCTCCTTTTTCCGAAACTACTGCAAAGGACGTGTTGCAGTAGTCTTTGGAACCATCTGTGTATAAAAATGTCCAACCTTTTGTACTCCACTCATGTTTTGTCACTATAAAAGTGTTTCTGAATAGTAGAGGCGTGGTGTTTTGCTTCGAGTATATCAATAGCTGGTTAATAAAAGTCAACGGAGATAAGTTCCAGGGTGGAATTTGTGGTGCTGTCATAAGCATTGGTTTAAGTGGGATGTCAAATTCTTTGGCGCATTTTATTACTTCAGAAATTGTTGAAGAACGTTTACGGGACCGAGTCCTTCTAATCGCTTTTTTTGTATCGCTGTTTAGTATACTATTATTAGTATTATAAAGCTTTGGGATTAAGAGCATAATATCGTGCTTAAATCGCTCTTTCAATTCAGGTAGCCCAGCCTCTGCCAAAAGATTTTTTATAGGCGAAGTAGTAAACGCTCGTAGACTTTTCCGCACAGCCGTGTGGTAGAGTGGTAAGATGCATGCAAAAGTACTTTTAGAACACTGTCCATAAATAGGTAGCCCGTAATCAATTACAGATAGAATTAACGATTTTGTGATATTAATTAACGTAGATGTGTGAATATTGCTATGCTTAGAAGCAAAGTATTTTATTATATTAATTCTATTAGCTAACTTTTTTTTAACATAAATACAATGGGTTTTAAAGTTAAGAGATTTGTCAAAATAAATGCAAAGAATTTTTAAATTATTGACATTTTCAATAATGTTATTTTTGTAAGTAAACTTAAGACTAGTACAACTTTTTTTTTTGCATACATGAAGTGTTTTGCATTTTTGATAGGATATACTTGCACCTGAGCTAAGAGCCCATTCGGAAATGTCGTCCAGAATTTTGGAAAAATTATTCTTTACTGTTTCTAGGCCATTGTCCTTAGAAAACACAAATATATCGTCTGCATAAAGGGAGTATTCAACTTTATAATTAGCAAGAATATTTGCTAGCTCATCGAACGCAATAATGAAGAAAATAACAGAGATAGGGGAACCCTGTGCAATTCCATTGTGCAGGGATACCCTATCTGAGTAAATGTTGTTGATTTTAATTCTAAAGGTTCGATGTGTTAAAAAGCTTTTTACGAAGTTATAAACCTTTGTTCCAATTTTCCATTTATTTAATTGACGAAGAACAACGCCAATTCTATCAAATGCTTTCTCAAAGTCTAATCCAAGTATAGTAACGTGGTTTCGACTTGAGATCGCAGATGCTAGACAATCCTCAAGGTGTAGAAGAGAGTCGGAATTACCCTGGGCTGGCTTAAAAGCCGTTTGGTTGTGGCTTATATATTTTCCCCTCATTGCAAACCACAATATGCGCCTTGCCATAATCCTTTCTAGAACCTTACTGACGCACGGTAGTAAATTGGTCGATAACTGTTAATTTCGTCTTGCGGTTTGTCTGGTTTCCGGACTGGCACGTCATCAGCCTCCCTCCAACATTGAGGGTAGACTCCTCTATTAAAAATGTTGTTGTAGAGTTCGAGCAATCTGCCTTTAGCGTTTGAAGGTGCGTTTTTGATGATGTCGTAAGAGATTCTGTCGTGGCCGGGAGTTTTCTCTTTTAGAGATATTGAAACCTCATTTAGCTCAAAAAAAAGTGATTGGTTCTTCTTAAAGCTCTGCAGCAGCTGAGGTTGCAGTTGGTGGGAGATAAGTGCTACCTAAGGCAGTTTTTTTTTTCAGAGACAAAGTTTTGATTGAAATTTGAATCGCTGGAGTACTGCGACCATGTGGAGGAAAAGTAGTTGACTATTTCGTTTGCAGCAAGTAGTGTTTCTTTTTCGGTGTTCATGACCATTATTTTGCTTTGCTTGGAAGATCCAGCTAGGAGTTTTATGTTATACCATATTTCTCGTGGATTTGAGCTAGGGTTGGTTGAACTAGTTATTTTTTCATGGCAAGTCCTTTTAGCAATTTTTGAGTGATATCTAAAGGCTGCGTTCGCTTTTTTATAAACTGTTAGATTATTATCCGTTTGTTGCTTTTTGAAATCAGACCATGCTTTTTGCTTAACCTTTCTTAAATTCGCAATGTGAGTGTTCCACCAAGGAACTGTGGGTTTATTTTGGCAATATCTAGTTTGCGGCATGCTAAGGTGAGAGGCTTCTCTGAATATCTTTCTGATATTCGCAGCTTCTTTATTGATATTTTCGGATCTTGGTATTTTTGAGGACAAATTTTCGCAACAGATTTGGAATTTATCCCAGTTAGCTCTGTCTGTAATGAATCTGGGTCGTTTTTTTACCTTAACTTTGTGGGAATTTAAGTCAATGTCCGTTATGATCGGAAAGTGATCACTACCGTGCAAGTCATTTATAATTCTCCAATAACACTTAGGTGCTATAGAGGCGCTGCATAATGTGATGTCTACATTCGTAAATGTATTATGAGTGGAGAAATGTGTGGGTAGGCCGTTGTTTAGGACAATAAGGTTGGATGCCAATATTACATCTTCAAGGATTTTTCCTCTGTGGTTGTCAGATGTCGAGCCCCAAAGTGAGCTCCAAGAGTTAAAATCACCTAGAAGAATTACTGGAGTTGAGATCTTTCTAAGGGTAGTTAAAATTTCGTGAGCATGGAAGTTTTGAGCAGGAGGAATATACATTGAGATTAAAGTTACTTACTACACCAGTTGGAATGCTTTGTTCTTTGCTTATTTTCTTTTGGAATTTGAAAGCGCCTACGACTCCTTCAGAGCTGAGCTCACTAACAATTTCTGTCCCCGACACATAATTCAGAAAAGGTGCAAAAACCGTACCCTTGTTGAAGTTAAGATTTTCGTGGTATTTTGCATTAATACCACAAATGCCAGAAAGTTCTTTTAAACGCAGAAATCGTTCAGCAATGTGCTTGTTGTTCACTAGTATTAGTATGTTACCGTCGCGCAATTCCGAAATTGAATGGATTTCACTGCTTACTGCTTTAATAGATTTATGGACAGCGAAACATGAAAAGTGGCTTAAAGGCTTGATTTTGTCTAGTGACTCCAAAATTACAAACTTGGGATCTATTTTTTTAACTGTTGGGAGTTCAGGAAAAAGGTACAAATGATTTAATAGATTTATGGACAGCGAAACATGAAAAGTGGCTTAAAGGCTTGATTTTGTCTAGTGACTCCAAAATTACAAACTTGGGATCTATTTTTTTAACTGTTGGGAGTTCAGGAAAAAGGTACAAATGAGTGATGAGTGTTGGTTTCTTTTTTTATCTTTTCCTTTTTTTTTTATTGTGGTACTTTCGGCTAGCAGAGCAAACCGATTAGCCCCTATAAGGGGAGGCTGATTGACTAATAACAAATTTGGTTATTCGCTTGGTTATTTGCTTCACAAAATGAACTGATATATGTATTAATATTTGAATTAAATAAATTGTATAAGCTGTGCACTTGATACGAAATATCTTCCGACTATCCGAAGTCAGGGCTGAGGAAAACGACAAAGTTTGTCCGCTTGAAAAGAGTGTTAGTCGACGACTGTGTAATAGTAATATATTGAAAACATCTTCATACTAAATAAAGCGTTGGCATTACAGACTCGTTTGTCTAATTTATAATTTTTTTCACTATTGACATTTGATTTGGCGATAGCGTTAATTCGGGTAAGTTTTACAAAAAGTTTATGTTATTTTGTAATAATTGAGCAATTTCTTAAATATATCTTATTTGCAGTATAGTTAACCATCACTTATAAAAAGCGAACTCTTTTGTGGGACATTATTTGCATTTTCCTGAGGATCTGGTGAGTAAATCTCAGTTTTGATTGGAGCTGTTTACATTATGATAAATACATTTATTTTTAGTGGAATAACTATAAACATACATTTGTGTATACGTTTCCATCATCAATCGCCTGGTGCTTTGTTTCAACTGCAAAGCGATTACACACACACGTAAGTAAAACTCTAAAAGAGTAACTACAACTAAATATAAGTATTTTAATGATTGAACCTTTTTGTTTACAGGTTCTTTCGGACGTTTGGTGTTGCAACTGCAAAGCGAACTTATCTTTTAAAACTTTTACTTATATCTACCAAGCAGCGACAGCTTATCGTAAGTGTTTACTTTAAATATTTTTGTATTTAAATTAATGACACAATGGATACAAAAGGCCGTCTTACACAATTCACAAACACTTCTGCAAATTTTAAAAATATTTAAATTTATTCAAATTTAATAAAGATATTGAATAAAATAATAATTGTATAGAAAAGATGGGTATTAAAATTAATATATGTATATTTGAATAAAAACAATATTAATTAGCAATAGTAATACTTATAATAATAAAGTAATAGTAATCATACAAAGTGAAAATTAATATTTTAAGGAGGCAGTTAGATTAATGGGTACCGCTGACATGATGGGAGGTATATTCAATTTTTTCTAGGCATGAAAGAAAAAAAGATTAACCATTAATAGGTGTTAAAGCTACAGTTGTTTTAAAGTAAGCTACTTTCTGAATCCTTAATTGAAAAATTAACTAATTATAATGAATTTTGTATATTTATGTACCTTTAAAGAAACCCTAATTTACCAAATTTGCCAAAAACTATAAAATTGTTTAACACTTTGATTTGGTCGATCAAAAAAAAAAAAAAAAAGTGGTTTTTCTCGTTAGAGTTTCTACTACAAACATGTTGTTTTATTTATAATCTGGAAAAAAAAATTAATCCGCAAAAAATATGTAGGAAATGCAAAATTTTTCATTCTTAAATTTTTTGAGAATATTTGGATCTTTGTTATACATAGCTCAACAAATTCAAATAAAATTTAACAGGAAAGCAGGAACCTATTTTGGAACATAGCATACCTTTTATAAAATGGAATTGAAAATGTACTGATGGAATTGGCGCGGATGCATATTTATAAATAAAAGCATTTTCATGTTCATAGAGAAAACTATAGGTTAATTTTTGATATCGGTTTTCTCAGAATATATGATATGTTTTGTGCAATGGAGTACTTGAAAGATGTTGTTACACACAACCACGTACAACACAATGGTTGACTTATTTTTTATTTTAAGTTTCATTCTTTATACATATATTTTATTTATGCAAAATTTCGCGGGTATAAGTTAGTTCATATGTATAAAAATTAAATAAATACTTAAAAAAAAAATAGTATTAAAATACATATTTTACTTAATATTTTCTACTACCATTTCGCAAAAAGGGATCAAATTATTCCCCCTTTATGCGTACTTCCAAAATACAACTACACATAGATTAAGGAGTGTCAGAATTTAGCTGCCAGTAAGTACATAACCTTTTATAATTGAATCATGTATCAAATCAAGGCACATCAAATTTTTAACTTTTTTCATATTTTATTTTAATTTGAATTGTCAAATTTTGAATTTCGTTGTGATAAGAATGCTTTCAGTACAATTAAGGGTAGTTAACATGATTCAATCATACAAGGTTGGATAATTAGGCAGTTGTCTCACTCTTGCATGCTGCCTTAGGGTGCGTACAGAGTGGCCGCTTGTTGCCGAGCCGAGCCGACTGACGCTTATTGCGAGAACTTGTTCATGCGAGAAACAAGTTTGAGTGTGCATAGTGGATGCGAGAATCAGCGCTGATATTTTATCTATTATTTGTGTTTTATGTATGTTTGTATGCATTTGGGTTTGTTGTTCATTCGTGTTTGTGAAATTGAAGTGAAAAGATGATGAGTATTTAGCTTCGGCTACTGTTTTAAAGTATTTTATCAATAAAAAATCATTTGGAAAACATCCAATAAATGATAAACGAAGTGAATTTGGAGAATTTCATCACTTATATAGTGATTTAAGAAAATATCCAGCATATAATTTTTGATTTCACTTTTTCCAAAGAATTTTATGTCCAAAACTAGCTTTTCGCAGAATAAACAATGTTTTCGGCGCTGAAATACGCTTTGGAACTGTTTTCTCGCATTCAATCAGCTTTGCGCTCTGACCAGCTCGGCGCCCACTATGACCTGTTCGCGCTTATTTGTACTAATTTGTATAGTACCAGTTTTCTCGCATTGGTTCTCGCAATAAGCGTCAGTCGGCTCGGCTCGGCAACAAGCGGCCACTCTGTACGCACCCTTAAGATAGCCTGTGTTGCTCTCTTTTAATTTAAGAAAAAAAATGTTATCAAATACGTGGAAAATCCTACTTTTCTTGTGAAATGGCCTGGCAGGCAACACTGGTGCATTTTTGTAATTTTAAAATTATTTTAGCATGTCCTACATTAAATAATCGAATTGACGGCATTCTCGTACATTTTCCAGTAGCCTTGCCTATCTAGCAGCGAGCAGGAATTGAACTTTTTTTTTGCAAGTATGAAATTGATTGGTCCGATTCCGATTGATTGATAAGAACATTTTGTTTGATATTTTTTTTCAAAGAAAGCATTTTATGTTTTTAAATTTTTTACTGAATATATTTTATATTTTTTACCACAAATGGGGGCAGAAAAACTCTCGGGGGTTTAACATTGCCTGCCGAGGGGTGATCACTATTAGAAAAAACGATTATATGATTAAGATTTTACTTGCCCTGTCTGAGATTCGAACCTCTAACTCAGCGGCATGTCGAGTCACAGCACGCACCGCTACCCACACCACTAACTCGTCTTAAAAAAGGAATTTAGCCTTTTAATTCAAATGGCCAACGCCCTTATACATCTTGACATATATACTAATTCATACATACCTAAATAAGTATACGAGTATATGTAGGTTTGTTGTAAATATATTGCAATCCGGGTCCTATTGCACCTTCTACATATAACTAGGGATTGAAAGTTCTTCCTTGCAGGTTTCTAATAAATCAAGTTATTTAAGATAAAAAACTACGCACAAAACAGAACAATTTTTTTTTTATGACTATTCTCGCTCAATGTAAAATGTTTATTTGCATCTGTTTTTAATGTTCTATGACACTTATCACAAGGAAAAGAACAAATTGCTGGTACTTGGTAAGGGCAAACCCTATCCCTTCGCCTTGTAACCTACAGGTCTGTCTTCAAAGTACCGGGGTTCTGGGTGCTTGGTTTTAAAAGGGTCACAGGATAACTATAACTACCGTGAAATTCTGAAGGATCTTGTCCAATTTTACCTGTGTTTGGGTTTCCGGTGGTAAATATCGGCAATTATGTCCTATTATTTTCTGATCGAGGACGAGTGTCCATCATTTGGAAAACATGCATTTCATTTACGCAAAAAGATGATTTCGTACTTAACGGAAATTCCATAATTGCCTTGTTCGTAAAGACTGACCAGCAATTCAAGGATTAGACTCTTCCCGGAAGTTTGTGCGAATCTTGGTGTCTTTATCTCGGGAATTTTTTTTAGGATAGATCTGTGCCTCTTTTCCCTTCGTTGGCATCCCAGGTCGACCCTTTATATTTCTTTGAGAACATTTTGTAAATGCTCTAGGTCTTACTTTTGTAGCTTTCGTTCAACATCTTTCTTACCCGCATATAGAACTATGTGTGTTTATCATTCTTATAATACATAAATGGACAGGCTTTCGAATACGCCTATTACAAAGCTGTATTTAAGCTATACGTCATGGCGTCGTGCGCACTCCTTGTGCGTAGGTCTAAGACAACTTCCCAGCCTCTAAACTCATCAATGATAGGAAATATTAAGGTTGGATTAGTATCTATATTGCACATTGTAAACCAAAACGCAAGTTTTGGAATTCATAGCCTTTTTCTTAGCTGGGATCAGTTGGACCTTCAATCCCTCCCAGGCGTCGCCGTATTCAGCTAAATACTTGCCTAGAAATTCCAAATAGAACCCATATCTACACTTCAAAATCACCGACTCGCTAGAGTCAAAACCTCTCCAGTGAAAAGTTAAGCGACACATTTCTCTAGACCAGGCTTTCGACTGGTTATGCCATCGTCGAAAAGGGCAACCTGAGAGTATCCTTTATCTATTTTACAGTATTGGCGTTTTATGAACGGTGTGTCAGTTTGGGAAGATTATTTTCTGTCAGTTCTCTTCCCGCTGAAGGGTGCTCCCGTCGTTTGTTTTGCTTCTGGTTGCGGACGAATCACCACCAACAACAATCATATACATACATATGTATGTCTCAATATAAGGCTCTATGATTGGTCCGCTGTGATTTGTGCAGTATGTAAATTACTCACCTAATGTTCAAAAGTATTGTAATTTTCATGTTTATGCTGATGATATCAAATTACTATATTATACTGAATATATTTTAGATAAAATAACATAAAATTAAAAAAAAAAGAATTTATATAAATAATAACAACCATAAAATTATACAGTTAAAATATCGAATAGAAAACATTTATTAGTATTTTGACCAGTTTTGACTAACGTCATTTCTTGATTTCTAACAGATGTACATATAATACATACATATATGTATATAATTTTGGCGCTTACACTATTTAGCTCAGTGTTTGGCCGAGCTTCTCCTACCATTTGTGGTGTGCGTCTTTATATTATATCACAAATGGAGCGACCTACAGTTTTGTGCCGACTCCGAACGGCAGATGCATTTAATGAGAAGCTTTTTCATGGCAGAAACACCCTCGGAGGTTTGCCATTGCCTGCCGATGGGTGACCGCTATTAGAAAAAACTTTTTCTATGATTAAGATTTTGTTTGCCGTGACTGATATTCGAACTTCGAACTCACCGGCGTATCGAGTTATAGCACGCACCGCTATCAACAATATATGTATCAATAAAAAATTTGTTAATTTTTTGACGAAGGTATTGTGTGGTGTTTTCCATATAAAAAAAAAATTTTCCGAACAACTAATGTTACATTTTTAGTGACTTGAATCTTACAATTTTATAATCTACAAAAATGGTAATTATATTTTTAAAAATGTTTGAAATTGTAATGAAATATGTATACAATCCTGGTTACTGGGCTTTTAATATAATAATAATAATACTTTTGGCGCTTACACTATATAGCTCAGTGTTTGGCCGAGCTTCGCCTACCATTTGGTGGGCTTTTAATATATACCTCTTATTTTGGTTGCTAAAATTGATATTGAATTAAAGAAAAATTTTTCCAGATGTAATAGTTCTATTTTCTGCATGTAAAAACTTAAAAAAGGTTAAAATCACATTGTTTTTGTTAATGAAATGGGTTCAAAATTATTTGCTTCTAAATCACACTTGCGTTTTTTGTTTATATAGTTTGTTGTCTTAATACATTCATGTGTGGTTGAATATTCGGTTATATTATATTAAATTGAAATATCAAATTTCTGCAAATGTGTTTCATTCTATGTACAAACCGCATTTCGCTACTAGTTACCTACTTTTCAACTACCTTTCCGCGCAAAGGGATAAAATATTTTCCCCTTTATCAGACCTTCCTAAATGCAACCTTACAAGGCAGTTGGAAAACTTAAACGTCAATAAGTATCCAACCTTTTATAATTGAATCATGGTAGTTGATAAAATACTTTTGAAATTTTAGCTTTTAAAAGCAAAAACAAAATATACAGAGCTCAAGTTTTTTTTTCAATTTTTCTACTGCTGCCACCTATTGAATGTGCCTTGATTTCATGATTCAATAATAAAAGGTTCTGTAATAAAGCAGCTCACTCTTTCCCGCATGACAAATCGGCTCCTTAACTCATGAAGAATGTTGCATATTCTACAGTTTTCACTTGTAATAGTAGTATATTGAAAACATCTTCATACTTTAAAAAGCGTTGACATTACTGACTCGTTTGTCTAATTTATAGTTTTTCTTGTTTGTAGTTGCTCTTGTTTGTAGTTGGTTTGTTTAAGGAAGATGGAAAAACGACGCAGTCCACTCGGCTAGCGTAGCACAGCATTTAGCGTGTTGGCTTTGCAACTCCGAGCTCCTTGGTTCAAAGCCTTGGAGAAATGGTTATGAAGAATTAAATTAAAAATTAATTTAATTTAATAATCAAAAAGAAGTCTGATGAGGAAATGTGGTGATTTCCGAAATAGTACTATAACTTCTACCATTTTAAAACTGTTGTTATTTTTCCAATAAAATCTTCCATAAACTGGCCTCGAGCTCAATAAAATTGTCAATTATTAAAACCAATAAGGCCGAAAAAACAACTAAAAATTCATATATGCAAGGATGAGCACACCTGAAATGCATTCTAAGAATTACAAGCCATTGGTAAAAACCAATGAAATTCGCACACAGAATTGCAAACACACAAACAACAACCACACAAACAAGTTTAAATAGCAGCAGATCAGTTGCTCTTGTTTGTAGTTGGTTTGTTTAAGGAAGATGGAAAAACGACGCAGTCCACTCGGCTAGCGTAGCACAGCATTTAGCGTGTTGGCTTTGCAACTCCGAGCTCCTTGGTTCAAAGCCTTGGAGAAATGGTTATGAAGAATTAAATTAAAAATTAATTTAATTTAATAATCAAAAAGAAGTCTGATGAGGAAATGTGGTGATTTCCGAAATAGTACTATAACTTCTACCATTTTAAAACTGTTGTTATTTTTCCAATAAAATCTTCCATAAACTGGCCTCGAGCTCAATAAAATTGTCAATTGTTATTTTATAACAATATAACAATTTTTCAATGAAAACATTTTATAAATCTTATTTCCAGTGTAATTAACCCCAATACTTAGAATGCGATCCCTTCAGTGGGATATTATTGTTTACATCAATGATGCATCTAACATACATATTTATTTGCAGAACATCGTTCCCCACTCATCGCACGGATTATAATTGTGTATGTACATACATATATTTTCCCAACAGTGTCCATCGCCGACCGACTGGAGCATCTTCTTGCTGCCGATCTATAGCAATTTTTGAAGGCACGCACACGTATGTAAGTTAAATGGTATACGAACTGCATTTATTAAGGGAAATTCTTATAATTAAACCATTTCATTTAAAGGTTTCTTCGACCGTTTGGTGTAAACATGCCCAAGTGCAAAACCACGGTCTTCTAACTGTTTTCCTGCGTTAGACGCACACACTCACACGTAAGTTAAATGTAAGATCGCAGTTCTCCACCGGCGTAGAAACGGCCGACCTATTTGATGAGCCTTGTTATTGAAATTAATCACCGCAGAACGCTACGTACACGTCGGTGGGTAACTGCGCTCTAATATAGCAACTTAGGATAAATTATAATAATTGAACCACTTTGTTTACAGGTTCCTTCTAACACTTGGTATTTAGTTGCCCATTAACAAAATTTCCCGAAGACGATACCAAATTATTTAAGATTTCGTTTTTGAGTAAATAATAATAAAAATGGAATATATATCAACAGTTTCTACAATAAACTTGTGGTTTTATTTTCATTTTCATTTCAAAAATTTAAAGGCCCGTTGTGCAAATCGGAATATATAAGTCCTTTCGACTCTATCTGTTATTTTTAAATTTAAATTAAATTTTCTCTTTTGAGAGAATTAGAAACAAAACTTTTAAAGCAAATCTAAAATGATCGCTTTCGATGTATAGCGATGCTATTCATTCCGATTCCGAACAAATTTTCAATATCTAAATACAGAATAGGCCTATATAATCCAAATATTTTAAATTTGAAAGTTTTTATGTTTGTAATTCAATCATGTAAAAAGGGGTCACCGAGTTCGAATGAGATTTAGCAGAAATACAGCTTATAGCCTGCATTAAAAGATGGGATTTTTTTTATAAAATTAGCGATAAATGGGTTTGAGATCGCTGAGTGATCTATATATAATCAGTTGCATGGTCATGGAGAAAACTAGTGGACATACCACCTCTGAATTTTTAATACCGCATTTCTCGGAAAATATATATGTATGTGCGATAGAGAACTGGAATTATGTTTTTATACACAACCACGACGATTGAGTTTGTTTAATTTAAATTTTTATTGATAATATTGATTTTGGCCACCTTTCCATTTTAAATTTAGTTCTTTTGCTGGCTCAAGGTTCGACCTTATATTTTTATTATTTGCC
The DNA here is from genome assembly GCA_963971545.1 of Philophylla caesio. Taxonomy (NCBI): domain Eukaryota; kingdom Metazoa; phylum Arthropoda; class Insecta; order Diptera; family Tephritidae; genus Philophylla; species Philophylla caesio. The sequence continues at coordinate 63,418,642 of OZ020607.1, forward strand.
AATTAAAATATAGATAAATCTCCACATATTTATTTGTATAAAATGGAAGGGTAAAACTCCGCAGATATAAGATAGTAGTACAAAAATGAAATAATTAATTAAAAAATACTATTTTAATACGTATTTTACTTAGTATTTTCCTAATACTTTTTCGCAAAAAGGGATCAAATTTTTCCCCCTTTCTGTGTACTTCCAAAATACAACTATAGATTAAGGAGTGTCAGAATTTAGCTGTCAGTAAGTACATAACCTTTTATAATTGAATCATGCCTTGATTTCATCAAAGGAAACGCCCTCTTGATTATTACCTACATATAAACTTCAGAATGAAACAACACACAATACGCAAACATAAAAAGTACTTATATCCAAATTTATTTTCATAGATACAGTCACATAAGCTGAAGCAAAACAGCATTATCATTAATAAAAATACATATTGTATAAATTTGTATGGGAAATGGAAACGAGAATGTTCTTAACAAACTTTTATGATCTTTTGAAACACAGTACACTGTATGCAATTCAGAAAAAACATACAGAAGTAGAAAATTATACAGTAGTCACACAAAATATATTGCTACATAATTACCTAATTTTTTTCACTGAATCACTGAAGGTAACTTTAGGTTGTTGGCCTTTATTACTAAGTAATCGATTTGAATCACATTAAACTAACCAAAAAATTAAGTATACAAATGCACCGCTCGCTATGCTGCCGTCTGTCAGTGTTCAATTTCAATCGGATAAATTGCGAATTTTATAGCGACTATCGTTTCTGTCTGTCAAATTTATATCGTCTTCTGTGAGAGGTTTCATTCACCAACTGAACAGTGGCATTGATCGCTATTATTGGTGGACTAAACTAATATGTGGTTTTAACCAACAGAAATACTGTTTCGGATTTATTTTTAGGTATTGTAATCGACCAGTTTGATGACAATAAGGCCATCACCTTCAAAGGCCTTCTATAAAGTTTGGGAGATACTGTTTTTTTGTTTATACAAGTATATATGATTGACTTAAAATATATAAGTACACATAACAGAATTCAAGTAAAGCCAAATTTATTGGCGTTGATTGTTCAAAAGTACAGAGATAACGCAATCTCCTTCAATCTGTATTATTAAATTTTAAATAGTGTGGAACACATTATGACAATTAATACATATGTCGTTTGTACACATCACGAACTTCACAATTCTAATAGAAAATCAAAATTGTAGCAATTAGGGCATAAACACAAGTTGTACGTTACTCTGTATTAATATTTTCACTACTCTAATAGAAAATCAAAAGGGTGGCAATTAAGGGCATACACAAAAGTAGTATGTACTCTGTATTGATATTTTCACTACTTTTTTATATAAACGTTAGTGAATATTTAATGAACTTAAGGAAGTTTAACAATGTTCAGAACAATTATAATGTTATTATTATATGAATTTTTTTTTCAACAGGATAACGCCCGGGTTCTGCTTAGTTTTCCATAGATTGTTGATTCAAAAGTTGAACAGTGTAATAAGCACTTGGACTTTAAATTCCGACGAAATTTCCAAAACTAATTCAAAGTGTGCGTGTAAATGAAAATGTGTACTACTTTGTGCATATATATATTTGTATGTCGCTGACATACTTTATGGAAATTTGTACTATCTGAAATAGAAAATTTGCGATGTATAATAAGTATTTTCAGGGACACGTATTTTCCTGGTTCTAAGGACGGATTGTATTAAAAATGTTCAAAATCGGACATTAAGTAGTTATGTTTTTGTAATCGCCATAACTTTGTGGAAAAACTTATAACAAACAAACATAATAGTGTTATGTAAGAGATAGAAAATTAAAGCGTGTTAAATTTATCAGATGTTCTGCCCTACCGCTGAGTACGTCGTAGAAAAGTTACGAACGCAACCCTCAGCTACGAATACAAAAAATTTGCTATCGCTGATTCTGTATGAATTCGAAAAAAGTGCTGCCAAACTCAAATGCAAAAATGGTTTCGACATCAGCTGGCACAATCTAATCACACAAATTTTAGCAGTATATTTTAATTATAAAGCTCTATTATGTATTTATTAAACAAAATGAATATCCTTGGGAGTGCGAGAATAATATTTCTAATTTAAGAAAGGTGGCAAAATTTATCAACAGTTAAAGTGCATGGTAAAACTTTAAGTCATACCTTTAATCCTTTGGAATCTGATGCCACTTTGTACGAAAAAGTTTCGGTTGTTGAAACACATATGTATTTAATTTTAGCAGTTTTAAATTACAGATTTGTGAAAAATATTCGATTAAACCAATCAGCATTTATGAATGTGCTTGGGGTGCTAAAAGATGGTATCGAGACCGTCGTCAATGAATGAGATCCATAAACTGGCTTCGGTGCTAAGATTTTGGCGGAAGGTGGTTACCAGCTGTATTTTGGAAAAGATTTTGATATACTAATGGTCCAATCAACATTTTTCAAGTTTTGAATATATTGCAGTGTCGGCTATGCCCACTAGAATCTACGAAAATCTTACTACGACGTACTCAGCCATAGGGCTGAATACAATACAATACTTTGTATCGACAAAAAAGCCTTCCCCTCTAAAATTTAATTTAGGTAGCCTAAACTTGTTTGTGATTATAGCGCGATCTGCAGGTATATCAACCACAACAGCGGCTCTGTTTTACATTTCGATTTGTTTTTTCTAAAAGTTGTGGTTTCTCTCTTATCTGTCGTTGCTACAAAATCAAACCATTTATTCTAAAATCAATACTTTTGTGACACTTTAGTCAGCCAACTTCTATGAATAATGGTCAACTACATACAACAATAAATATACATACACATACATGTATATATTTACTTTCGATAAAAAAATTATAAAAATTTTAAGAGCCTGTCACAGAAGCCCATTGCCAAATGGAAAATATAAGACAATCGATCAAATAGATATACAAACATATGTACATTAATACATTCAAAAATGCTGACATACCCTGTAGTCAAATGTAGTAGTTTTAAACTACTTCACAACTAGTATGCATCGCTAGCCGAAATAAGCAGCCATCTGTCTTTTTTCCATACAAGCAACTGGTATTTTTTAAAATTGGGATCAGAAAAGTACCAGTCTCATACTGTTACAAAATAGACAAAAAATATACTAAGCCAATTATTAACCCAACAAACCAGTTTATTACTAGTTCAAAACAGAAAAAGATATATTATTCGAATTGTTAACCAAAACCACTAGTTTGTGATTAAAATAAATAAAATTAATTCATGAATTAAGTATAATTTTAAATATTACATATTTTTATTTAGCAGTTTTAGATTTGTTAATATTTATTATAAATAGGTGAATACTTTAAAGTTGGCATCATTCGAAATAATAAAAATTTGAAAGCATTTCTCATTAATTGATATTGTAGTAAGTAAAATAACTTTAGATAATTATTGCATAAACTTAAATAAAAATACAAGTATTGATTAAATAAAATTAAATTGATTAGCTTTAGATTAATTACATTAATTATATGAAGATCGCACTGTGACCAGTTGGTCTATTGTGCCCTCAGTGCATTATAACACCTCCACTAGCCCGAGAGCCTCCTCCTTAGGCCACATCCGACCTAACAATCCTTCCCTTCTTCGCTCTACAGCCTCCACTCCAGGAGTAGGTGTGTGGAGTTGTCCTTGACCATATTTTAAGTTTTGTTTTTGAATGGTTCATAAGTAATTTAAATATTTTGTTACAATATCCCCCCAATAATTTGTTTGCCTGTAGGAGGCCGTAGGTGTCTTCCCATTGCTGGGGTTAAACCACATTTAATTTTTTTTTTTTGTAATACATATGTAGCATGTCAATAATGTCAAATAAAATAAGGCATGACTAAATCGTTTTGTACTTGGTCAAAGTCTGGTTGTTTTGGACTAGTTCGATTTCAATCAGGAAATTCAAGTTGTAAACTAGTATTTTTTCTGACTAGTTTGATGTTTTACTGCATGGTATATAAAAAAATACTAACAAGTGTTTGTATGTATGTATGTAAGTATGTATCTATGCTTTGTTCGAAAGTTTGGAAAGATGCGTTTGCAAGGAAACACATCTTCAGAAACAAATACTTATGCATGTAAGCCAAAATAAAAGAAAAACGCAACCAGCGAAGGGAAGTTCGCGCTGTTCGAATACATACATATGTATGTACATATTTAAATAGAGCAGGACCGCACAACCAAAAAACAATGTCCAAATACTGAACTGCCAACGGAATGCAAAGTTTTTGTATGCATTGGTGCATAGTCCCTGCAAAAAATGTGCGACTAATCTCTAAATAGAGTATTCCAGGATTAGTCTCTATCGGGTACAATTGGGCATTAGTTAGCCGCAACAAATCTCAAACGGGTATAATTTTAGATTAGTATTTATCTCTTTCGGGTATGATAAACAATGCATTGATATATGTATGTCCTACGTAGACTACGAAATTTTATGCGCGTCGTTGGGATGTAAGGAGTGCGTTCGCTTAGCAATCCTCGAGAAGCCGGCTCAGTTCTCACTCGAACCTATGATTTTTATTTTTGTTTTGGGGTATAAAAGGAGTCAATAAGTCTCACATGGGACATGCTCGAACAAAAGGGAGCAGTTCATTATATATAAGGAGATCAGAAGTTGTATTAGTCACATGTTCCCTTGCGACTATTTCCGGACTCATCCTAGACTAATCGCATTTTGTGCAGGGATATATTCATACTAAGTATACGAGTATGTAAATATATATGTGTATTTTCGAATGTGCATTAAAAAGTCAATAGCCGTTCGGGAGTGTGCTGCCACACATCAATGTTGTGGTAGCAACTGCCAGCCACTTTTTTGATGAAGACAAAGCATACATACACATGTATGTTTGTCTATTCCGCGAGGCTCTGGATGAGATTACTTCGCAGTTGACTTTAGTGAATTTGAATGGAGACGCACCGAATTGTGGGTAATCGAAATAAATTTCAGTAAAGAGAAAGAAACCGAAGTAGGAAAGCTCAGCTGCATGCTGTGTGATCATCAATATCTGTGTGGATGCTGTTGGTTGGCAGCAAACAAATAGTCATTGCATATCTGCGGGCTGGAGAGAAACATAAAGTGTCGGAGCAACTACATACGTTGTTCTTAGATAAATGCTTTATATTTTTATATTTATTAAAGAAAAGTGATTGCGCTTTTCGTAAATATTTTTAAATTTCTAAGCTCCAAATAATACCTTGGCACATTTTTTTTCTTTATTTGGGTGGTGTTTAGGTTCCTTAACCCTGGTCCTTTACGCAGTTTTTTTTATTGTTGTTTTCTCGCTGATATTTTCTGATAGGATTATGCAGAAGTTACCCTATCTAAATATTTTAATTGTGAAGTCATGGCTGCAAATACTAAAGTAAGATTTAATATATTCAATATAGTTTATCAAACATATGATATAAAATTCCCCGTCAGTTTTCTTCTACGTTAAAGTAAAAATTCTTGAAGTGAATTTGAGATGTCTGCTTATTTGCAATTTTAGGTCTACATTTATCAAAAAATGTACAGTCAGCAAATGCGACCTGTTAACATTTATTGACCCCATAACTATAACACGTGGTTGAGAAACCAACCCTTATTCTATGACTTGGAGGTCAAAACGTTAGTATTGATTTCCGGTCTAATGCTAATCGCAACTATAAGGGAAAACTTTTAACTAAATATTTTTTTAAATTCTCTTGAAAATATTGGTTTGCCAAAAAGGTTAAAAGTTCAACAAATATTCATAACAGTTGTTAACAGAGTTAAAAATTGCTTATGTAGTTTTGTGGCCATTTAATGGTAGCTTTTTATTTACAAGCTTAAAACAGTTATAGACTTCCAATGATATTTGACACATTATTTTCTGGCTTTCATTTCCGTATGAATCACAAGTTTAGAAAATGCCAAAACTTTCAGCACAATAATAACTTAAAAATCTTCATAAATTAAATTTAATAAAATTTAATAAAATAAAAAAAAAATTTAGACAATTATCAATTATCTCCGCGTTCCTGTTAATTTTTTCTCCCTCAAATTTCTTTTAATTTTTGGAATTAACCAAAAATCATACGAGGAATATGATGCTTGCTGTATTGCATTGATGCCAGAGATCGCAATAAAGGTTCTCGTTTTTTCAGCAGGGTGAGCTGGCGCGTTGTCAGGTTACAAAAAGTAGCATTCCAAATCCTCTTTCTTCCTGTTCTCCAACATATTTTTGAAAGCTTTTGGAAAGCAGTTTTCGGTATATCATCTCGGAGTTAGCATCTGACCCCTATTCAATAGAATATCATCTACAATTTCTGATCGTGTGAAGTAAATTGACATCATTGTTTTGCACTTTTCTTGGTTAGATTTTACGGGTGGGTTTGCCCCTTGTTGGGTTCCACACCATAGACCACTCCATCATTTAAAATTCGTCGAATCCATTGAGCAGATTTCCAGATGATAACTTAATATTTGCGATGCCGCCATGCCTATCAAGCCAAATTCGTCAGAAATTATTCCTTGTGTCAATCGTTGATCTTCGTCAACTTTGGACTTGGCCAGAGACACAGTCACATTATCAGTGGAAGATTTTGGTCGAACTTCTCGGGGATTATCTTCTATAAAAAATTGTCCTGTCTGGAATCTTCGGAACCACTTGGAGACAATCTGTAGAGATGTTGCAATCGTTCCATATGCACTTAGACAATTATTGAATATTTGTAGTGGCTTAAGCTGAAGCCGAAATTTGAAGAGAGTCACATAGTGAATTTCTATTTGCGTTGGTGCTGGAATTTCGTCAGATATTTTCTATTATGGCAAATGGTTTAGTATAAATTTACATTGCTTGAAACACGGCGAATTGTTTCGTTACAAATAAATAATTCCAACAACTTAGCTACAAGAGAACGAGGATCTAGTTGAATATACTAACTTTCTACATATAGTGATTTTAATAGTGTCAAAATTATTTCGCGCTGGTGAAAAATAAAGGAAACAAAATTTTGTTTTTTAATTTTGTTAATTAAAATTCAAAGTTTAAGGTTAGGTTTTTATAAAAATGTCAGACGCTTCTTTCGTAGTTTCAACATGCTAGTTGATCTTTTCAATTTGAAAGACAAATGTCAAATACAGAATTGCTTAGTTTTTTCCGATGTTTGAAAAGTTGACTCAAAAACGATTTTATTCAAAAATATTGCTTAAGCACTATGTATATAGGGTTAAGTTTATATCATTATTATCATTTTGAACCACCAGCTGGTTCTATCTATCATTTTACTTCCTTCGCAGCCTCTTAGCTAGTCAAAGACTAACACACACTATCATTTAAAATCTTAAAAATGCACTTGGCACGAGATCAACTAGCTTCCTCACCACTTATTCGCAAAGATACGCAAATATACATGCAGAAGTACATGCAAGTAGATGCATACTTAAACATCAGTTGACTTTCAACGGGTAAATGTGTGTGTATGTCTGAAGTTTTGTGCGGCAAGCCACAATGTGACCGCGGCAAGGTTTGCCACTTCTTCTTTACTTTCCACACAAATTTTTCCCTTTCTCAATTTTTTTTCTGCGCAATTTCGTTGCCAACATTTTCTACTAGAATGCCTGCAATTTTTCGCCACTATCATTACGGCAGCCGTGAGTGGCACCTGCTTTCCGGTCGAGCGCCTACACTCAAGCCCGCACATTTTTATATACATAAATATGTATATGAAAGATCACAAATGTGAGGTATCAACGTACGTTTTGGCACCACCGAGTGTAGACACCTAGAGTGTCGCGTGCTGGAGGCTTCTAAGTACGAAAAGCACAACTACTGCACCTTGGTCGCCACATTTTAACCCAGCTTAATATCAGATTTTTTTCTGAATTCCTAACGCGACTACATACCTATGTACTTACATACATTTTCCCAGCATGTATTTAATATGCGTTTACACAGACATTTCGTTAGAATTCTTGGTTCTTCCTTTCGTGCTCTATGGGGGTTTTAAAATTTCTGAGTTGCCAGCTTTCGAGTGAAAGTTTGCAAATAAAAGTCTGTTTGTGTGTGTGTTGCGGCTAGCCACACCATCGCCAATCACTACAGTAGCAAGCTATTACTAACAAAACGGTTGTCCCTTTTACTATTCTCACCTCTATTGTAGCATCGTTCAGTTACAGCTGCGGCAAGCCTGCCATTGACATTTATTTTCCATTCATCTAAACGGTATTTGTGTGCATCGTCTTTGAAGCCACCTACTGCCATACATATGTATGCCTATGTAAAAATATGTTTATATGTATGAATGTATGTATGTATTTTAACTTTAACATAAAATTCGCAAACAATATTTTTCTTCACGATTCATATCATTTATCAGTCTTGCCGACAAATTTGTCATTCCGAAATCTGTCAATTCCTGCTTTATTAATATTACGCCGCTCCTAGATTTCAAGCTGTTCGGTCATACATACATATGCTGGACTACTCAACATTCGTACGCTTCTTTTTGTACCTACTTATGTATATAAGTATGTACGAGTATGTTATTTATTGACTGAAACCTTTATACAAACATTTATTTTGTGGTGGCTGATTTAACATTTTAAGAGTCAATTTATTGTTTGCCTGAGTAAATATTGTTAGATTGTTCCTCACGTGCATATATTTTTCAACACTCAAACACTTTTTCACAAGTCGCGTCAATTTGATATCCGTTCGACTTTATGCTGACAATAGAGGTTAGTGAGGTCACTTAAGTGATTGAGGGCAAATAAGCTTTTATAATTCTGCACAATGACACAGTGGGTAGAAGTGGAGGATTTGCGCATTCAAATGTGCGCTCTTAGTGTATACGAGCATATTATACATTCATATATTACCCACAATATTACATATTCGGTGAAATTAATTGTGCACGTATTTATATGGGGTCTTGAAATGAATCAATTAATTCCAAAGATGGAATATTTTTTTACGTTACTTTTCATTTACTTTTCAATCCATCGACCTGACCTACCTTTGCAAATAGTTTTTTGGAGTATGCGCTGTGGTTGTTTCTTTTTTGTCTGATATGAAATATATGTATACATAGCCCCGACTGTACTGCGAACATCAAAGTTGTATATTGGTATGATTTGCGAAGAAAATTCCCGCCTATTTGACTTTTACTTACAAGTCTTTAGACGTTGCTGCTGCAACATGTTAAAACATGTTAAAATATGCAGGAAAGTGTACATATAATGTCGCTATTAAAACAACTTCTTGAACAGATATATGAACTATTTGCGACCAAATTTGTATCCAGTATTTTTATTATTACCATTTACAATTTGTCAGGTAAACATTTTGCATTATTCGAATCTTTGGTCAGTCCTTCCTGAACAAGTCCAAATAGTAAATGGAAACACCTTTGTTAACTCTGAATGTTTTCTTAACCTCCTCTGGCTCGTTTTTGATTCATTTCGTCGATAGATGCTGCAAAAAGACCTTTTATAATGCGGTCTTGATAAAGTTTCCTACCCCACATTCGACGCTTCGATTTCATTTGCCTGAGACACTCGCGAATTTCAAACACTAGTAGCATAACTACTACGCCTCAATTATTTCGGTAAAACAATTTTTTTATTATTTTTTAAACAATATACTAAGAATAAAAACAATTCGCAAATCAAAGCAAATAACGAGCGCAGAAGCTGTTAAAGCGTTCTGTGTAGCAGACCTTCTACACCTAATGCTTTGTTGTTGAAGTTCGAACTGTCAAGTAAAGTGAGACAAGTTTTATGTACACGGCCCTATAATCGTCTGCTTGAAGAAACCGTTTTATATTTTTAAGTACTTTTTTTATCAGCAATTAGAAATTTTCTGGCGATAATCACGGTTGAAAAAGCAACCGGCATGATGCAAAATTTTAACATAGTTTACAGCAAAATTATTTTTTTTTTTATAAACAAGATTTAATATAGGTACAGCCATCCCATCATAAATGTAACAAAAAGAGGTGATTTGCTGAACCCGTAGACACTCGTGCACACATGTATTGAAGTACGTCGTAGCATGAAAATGTAAAATTTAAAAAAGTTACTCAAAAACTCAGACTTTAACCCGTCCAACCACTTACATTTTATGTCGTGAAAGCGTGATTTAATATTATAAGTTTTTAATCAATATGCTGGTGTTTTGATAAAGAACATTAGAGACATACATAAAATTTAAAAACAAGTTTAATTTATTAGATACATACAGGTTACCAGAGTACCTATTATAGTAAAGATAGGTCAACAAACTTTAGCATTGATGAAAAACAGTATGGTTGAGTACTTATAGTTTTGAATCGCTTCACACTCCTTTTTGCCCTTTTCTTATGCCCATAAAAGAAATTAGAAAAATGTGTATTTGAGCTCATGCTCTATGCACGAGTATATTAACTATCCCCTCAGTATGAAATTATTTGTGCTTTTTCAAGATACTGTTATTTATTTTTATTTCCAGGTCCGATAAACAATAATTTAAAGAAAAATGGATATCTTAGATGGCGCTAGAGTCGATTTATTTTCTTAAATTCTGAAACTAGAAAACTTTTACCAAAAACCAATTCTCTAGAGATATTCTGAAAATCCTTATTTATGGTTCGAGTTAAATAATATTTATTTAGCTTGGTGCATTTAAAATTATTTTGTGTCTATGCGTTTAGGCAGTGACCAGAGTTCAGTAAGTATTAATAAAAAATATTTATGTTTGTTATTCGTTTGCAATAACGCTTTCATCAAGATTTATTGTTAAATTTTAAAAAAGATTATATTTACGATTAAGTTAGTTAAAATTATAAGTATTACAAAGAAAAAAATGTATTTTATTTCGATTTTTTGATGAAATTATGTTGAAAAATTGTTATATATTATATTTTGTATAAAGTTTGAAACTTCCGTTTATATATTTTTTGATAATGAGTGAATAGTAATCTGAACCTGCTTATTTAAAACTAATTATTGAATATGAAGAAAAATTTTCACATTTGACGAGATTTTGTTGATTATTTTCTAATTTTCTGCAAAGTGCATTAATTTATATGTTCTTTTTAGAGAGCTCAAGTATTTTAATCGAAAAATACTAAAGATTTAATGAAAGCGAAACAATTTATTTATACATAGAAAAAAAAAATGTATTAATATTGTGTGTGCAAAAAAATACTAACGAGGCGATATATTTATTAAAATAAATAATGGGATAACAGGCATACCCTCAAACTATTCTTTGAACTTTTTATTGGTATCTTCATTAATGTTCAACGTTTCCGAATTTCAAAATTAACACTAACAGTAAGCAACTGATCACTTTTACCTTTCAAAATTCCACTAATATTAGCATGCGCTGATTTGTATAGAAAAATAAGCCACTGTGCATACGTGAGCAATCTAATCAACGAAACGTCGTCCTCACAAAATAACAGCGAAAGTGCCAACCAGATTGTAATCGCTTTCGATCTAACCCCACCGCAATAAAAAAAAGCACATGCCCCAACATAACCGAAGATTTTGGTATTTTTTTCCTAATACTCGCACATATAAACTCACCTTTTTCATTAGTTTGGTTTAATAACATATATAACTGGTTGCCCTTTTAGTTTAAGTTGATGATGCTTATGTTATTTCACAGATGACATAATTTTCCAAAAATACAGGTAACACAGGCCACACCTTAGCGTATACACAGAGACCGACACCTACTTATACATATATACATACATATCACCATACATAGATATTTAAATGCTTGCAGCAGATATACGAAATTTGTGTTTGTGTGAATTTATTTTGCCTTATCTGCTCAAATATATCAGCTGCACCTTGGCAGTTTTAATGAACGAATTTTTATTGATGATATAAATAAGAAAGGGACAAGCCAGCGGAAAACTATACATTTACACATAAATTTGGCAAACACTCGCACACCCACCCTCGTAGTATGCATGTAAGTGCTGTTACGCATAAAATGTCGTCAACGAAATGACAGAACATGAAAATGAAACATACGCATACGCATTTCGCATACGAAATATTAAGGACCACGAGCTTTTGGTTGTGGAAGAGATGAGCCGAGGCACAGGCAAGCGTATGGCTATAACATAGCTTTTACGAGATTACTTATATGACACTAATGAAATGATGTCCTTTCTGTAGCAGGTTTTTTTTTCTTCTCAACTTCTCCCCCTCTTCATCCTTTTGACTTTCATAATATCTTTAAAATTTATTTTTTTGAATCAACTATGTAGTATGTTGGGAGGTGTGTATTCAGGTGCGTCATAAGTTTTTGTTTACCGCTGTTCGACACGCGCTACTGAAGCGTACGAATTGATTTTGGGACAAATGCACAATATCCGTAAGATATGTACAAATATATTCATGGTCGAGGGGGACAGCAGTTTGACGATGCTGACGACTTTTGCGCTTACAATATTGCGGACAATATGTTGCAGCCATTCGTGTTGTTCGTGTTTGTTGTTGTGTGACGCGGTGGAACAAATTGGCACTGGACGTGCAATTTAATGATAAGAGCAATTTTCCACTTAATGGGGGGTACTTGGCAAACAAATGCGTATCAAATGTTCTTCGAATGAACACGCGTTTCACTTCGAACAGACACAAAATATTGATAATAATAAAAAAAAATATTAAACTGATGAGCATCGCCGATTATCCTTCTTAAGCTATCAATATTCGAATTATGTTCATGCATAAAACAATCAAATGATAATTCTATGAATTTTTATTGGCAAATTATGTAAAAGTGATTCGAATGCGGCATAGCCACTATGAAATTGTTAAAAAAATATGTATATAAGAAATGAAATGTACCCTAAAAGAATAGGTGTCGGAAACATGCATATGCATGTTAAACGGGCAGGTGTGGATTCAATATTATAAATTAGGTTTTGGAATTCTGGCATTTTTGAACTAACGATTGACCACCAAACTCGGAAAAAAGTTATGGAAATTCTAACTATTAGAAAAGTAGTACCATCTATTAATTGGCTGATCGATGATAATGTTAAGCACTACCCCTCAATCTCCACATTTTACAACCGTGACTTTCTGGTGGTGGTTAATATAAGGCTATAAATTAAATTTAAAAAAATTTTAAAGAAAATTGGAATGAAATTTTCCCTTCGAGTGTCGTTATATCAACGTAAAGTTTTTGCTAAGAAATTGCTTTTGTTTTTATGAATGTTGGCATTGCAAATGATAAGCTGAACCCACTTGCTGTATTGTAAAAGTGACGAACAACCATATTTCTTCCAAAATACCATTATAAATAGTTTTGTTTAAGTTTTGTGTTTAGAAGAAGCATTGGTTAAAAGTCTAAATGCAGAACTGATAATCTCAATTGAGTCAATCGAGGCTAGGGAGCTCACGAATTTCCTTCGTATCACGAAGTGATGCTTAACAGGAACCGTGTAAACTACTTATTTCCAATGAGGTAATACAAAGACCTACTTGAAGTTAATGCCTAATTTAACTCTACTTTACGATTTTTAAAACAAGTTTCTGTCAATTTTTATAACAATTTTTATGATAGTTTTTGTTGGAACTTCAAACAATAATAAAATTAGTTTTTACAAAGATTACCAGGTTTTCCAAGTTTAGACACATACAATTTTTAGATTATTTGAGTAAATCTAAGAACTGAATCCTCTGCATCCAAAGACACATTGGTGCTTGTATTTATCAAATGTAGGCGCCAGATACTATAAATCCGCCACCGGTTATCAAAGTGCAGTGTATATTAGTGTTAGCTGGAAAACGCTGGCATTCGCGAAAGCGTTGCTAACACCTGCTGCCTTCGCCAAACCGAACATAGATGACTACATCGATACAATCGCTAACGTTATAAATTGGCAGCCATTAAATATTATACCTTACTTATTATATACGAGTACATATACATTTTATACATATGTATATGTATGTACATATGTGCATGCATATAACTTTTAACTTAGACGAGGTACTGCGACACAAATGCAACTATGATGAGGCAAATATATGAAACAGCAGAGAATTGCAAAAAATATACAGCAGTTGGCAAGTATATTGCACTAACGTAGAGTTCCGGTTTAAAAATGCAATTTCAGCTGCGCTTTATAACTATGAAATTTAAAAAAAGTTGTAGCCTTTTGAGTTGTTCGTATTTCAGTACATTTATGTAAATGCATACGTACGAATATGCATACATAAATGTACGTGTAGCCTTGTTTGTTTGAAATATGTATGCAGCGAATGTACTCAACCATCACTGTTGGTGTATTAAAAAAATATTTCTGTGGTTACATCTTAATTACACTTTTGGCATACGCGTTGGTCAGGCGTCAGTTGTTGGTTGACCTGACTCACATATGTATGTTGCAGCAGCTAAAAAAATTCGTCTGTATTCTCAATATTAAAAGTTACCATGCGTTGAAACTCAAAATGAAATTGCTACAAACAAAGCACGGTTGTGTCCGAAGTTGGCTTTTGCATGTGGTATCTTTAGCTAAGTGCCGTTATATCAAGTACGTTTATATGATCGTATATATGTATTATATGCAAAACTTAGTAAAAGTATTTGTTTCTGTTTGTGAAAGAAAAACTATTCTAATCAAAAATCTCGAATCGCGACCGAAACCAGAATATGAAGTAATTTTCCGCTGAATATCAAAAATGGGTTTAATTAAAATATTTATATTGGCGGAATTTTTTAAGTTTGACAAAACTTTATATGTTGTGAAAAAATGAATAAATAAAACGTTGTGTTTAGAATCTAGAAATTGTATAACAACCGAGTAAACTGTCACTTTTAAGTCCAATTTGAAAAAATAATAAATTATTTTTATTTTGATTATTATTACTATTATGAGTTTATTTAATAACTAATTTAAAGAAAACTTCAAACTTGGTTCTAGCGACTAAGAGGCTATCGAACTACTGATACATTTCATTTTAAATACTGTACAAAATGTTGATCATCCCTACGGTCACCAGACGAACTTATTTTAGAAAGACAGTACTGAATTTTTACTCGTTGTACTGAAAATTTTCAACTTCCAATTCAGTACTTAAATGTCCTTATTATTTGGAAATATGTACTGATTTTTACTGATTTTTCAATCTCGACTTGTAAGCGCAAAAATTCTAAAGTTATTTCACAAAATTAAAGAAAACTTGTTAATTTTCATGCTCACAGGAGCACTTCGTTCACATGCGATAATGACTTTCGAGGAATTTCTTGAATTTGTGAAAGGTAATGACGGCCAACAGGTGGCCGCTGTGTTCGAGTGGGTAGTGGTGCGTGCTATAACTCGATATGCCGCTGAGTTCGAGGTTCGAATCTTAGCCAACGTGAGTAAAATCTTTATCATAGAAAAATATTTTTTTTTAATAGCGGCAAACAATGGAAAACCTTTTACTGAGCTATATAGTGTAAGCGCTTAGTCAAATTTGAAATAATCAAAGTATTTCATTTAGACAATGAAATGAGTTCCTCTGAATTCACGTATACAATTAATGATTTTTTTATTAGAGACATATATTTTTTATTAGAGATTTATTTTAAAAAATGTCTTACAAACGCAAATCATAGTTGAAGTTTTGAAATAAATAGGTAAAATTGCAAGTGAACTACAAATTAAAACAAAATTTTAAAATGAAATGAGAGAATTTCTTGAATTTTAAAAAAGTAATGACGACCAACAGCTAATCAAAATGGCACAAAAATCCAAAAAGTGTTAAAAAATATATATATGCGTATTAATATAATATCTATGAAAGAATATGATTATAATTATACATACATACATATGTATTTGTATGTTGTGAATGTTATATATTCATATTCACTGTAGGAATCGAATCAAAGCGTAAAACAAAGTCAAATGTGAATATAATTTAATTTATTGATCTTAGTTTGCGTATGTACCTATATATATGTACATATGTACCTAAATATACTGATTTTTTGGCACTGGAAAAGCTGAAAGTACTGAATTTTGGAATAGACATTGGTCGGTTGCGGAACTTCATTACAAGCTCTCGGTGCTTCTCCTAAAGGAAAGGAAAAAATGTGTCTGTGGTACCACAATGGACTTAAAACTCAAGTCTAAGTGAGCCTCATTTGAGCTTCCACCTAACCTAACCTTATTGAAGTCTCGTGTTAAATGTAGATTTATTTTATATTTGGCTGTAATGTACAGATCGTCTGCGTATATGCAGTGTTTGAATTGTCAGTGTTAATATATTATATACTCTTATTCAGCTTTTCAATAATTCGGCTTTTTGTTTTTAGTTAAAAAAATGAATATTATTTGTAAAGCCTTAAAATGTGATGTGCAAGATCAATTCCAAATCTCACTATACATTTAGGGGCAAATAGAAAATTTGTGTAGATAAAAGTTGCAGTAACAATTATCCAAAATACAGTCAGTATTAGGTTGTTTACATCAATCTTGTTTTAACAGCGGGTGCGGTGTTACGCTGAACTTTATGAGCTTCGCAGAGAGATTGGGAAAAATGAAATTATATTGTATGAAAAGATTTGTTTATATAAGCGACCGCTGTGGTCGAGGGGGTAGCGGTGCGTGCCATATCTCGATATACCGCTGAGATCGAGGTTCGAATTACAGCAAGGGCAAGTAAAATCTAAATAAAGAAGAGTTTTTTTCTAATAGCAATCACCCCTCGGCCGGCAATGGCAAACCATCGAAGGGTTTTCTGCCATGAGAAAGCTTCTCATAAAATACATCTGCCGTACGAAGTCGGCACAAAACTGTAGTTCTCTCCATTTGTGGTAGAATATAAAGACGTACCCCACAAATGGTAGGAGAATCTCGACCAAACACTGAGCTATATAGTGTAAGCGCCAAAATATTATTATTATTATTGTGAATAGATTGAAACACTCATTCCTTTAACCCGAGAGGTATCCGCTGGTGGTAGAAGAGGAAGTTGAAGGTCTCCTTTGTGTTAGAAAGATCTAGTGGAGTGGGCCTTTTTAGCGCCCAGGGGCTTGCAGGGACTTTGTCGAACTAGCCAAAATTCTGTAGTTAGTTTTAGCTCTTAAAAAGAAGAATATTCGGCTATTTTTATTAGACTTTCAGTTTCATTCAAATATGCTACTACTTTTTTACGACACTCCTTTTTTTATATTGCAAGTTTGGCCAATTATTTCATTTTTTATTTAATTTAAACTTACAACATTAAAAAGAAAAACTGTTTAAAATATATATTTCATTCAATATTTTGTAATAATTAAAAAACATTGAATTTTTAATTTAAGTGAAGTTTTGTAATCAATTTAATTTATGTTCAGTAATGTAAAAATTTCAAAAAGCTTATTGTTGATTGGTGTGAATTTCTTAATTGACGTTTTTGTGCAATTTTTTCCATATAAAGCATACTCGTTTTTTACATAAAATAAATGGGCGAACAGCGCCATTATAAATTTTTTTTTAAATATATGATAATTTGCAAAAAAAACATTTTTTTTTGTATATTTTAAATATTATTCAATTATTATATATTGTGTATAAAGTTTGAAACTTGAGTTCAGATGATTTTTGTTCGAAAATAAACTTTATTTTAATTAGAAGCTATTTTTATGATATTATAGAAAAGTTAATTTACAATATAAAATAGTTCTATACTTTTATTTGATGCACTGGTAAAATTCAAATGAAAAAGTGACAGCAAAGAACCATGAACTACGGCAATTAAAAGAATAAGTAACAATTACAGCAATAAAAGTACCATAAATATGCAAACTATACCAGTTACAAACTAGAAAATATTGAAACATTTATACTTTTAGTATTTAAACCATTTAGAATACATTTAAAAATAGTTCAATTAACAATTGAAGTACAGTTTTTATATAACGACGAGATATTAAAACCATTATTTTGTACTGGCAACCAATTTAAACATTGTAACATATGTACATGTATGGAAGTTTTTATTGGCGCCGGTATTTGTGCGTGAAATTTTTATAAACCTTTCCGTTCCAGCCAGCCTCAGCGAGGGCGACAATACAAGTATGTACATACACACATGCATATTTATTGACATACAAACTTATGTACACACATAAATACATACATATATAGCTCGAAAGTAATAATAAAGTGAACTTATTCATGATGCAAATTTGTAATGAAGAGAAATATTGCTGTGCATTTACTTCATGTGAAAGCACTTACATATGCATACATATTTACTTACGCATATTCATGTGTAAACAAATGAATTTGGTTAGCACATTGCAGCACCCAGCTCTTTTGGCCGATGCACTCGCTATGGCTAGGAATGTGGTGAAAAAATGCTCTTCAATGGTCTTCACTAATGGCCAGCGAGTGCACGGATAAAATGCACACAAACGTGTGGATATGTGACATTTTTATGAGTTTTTATTTGGCCAGAAAGCATTTATATTATGAACAGCCATAATGGCGAGTTCTGTGCGAAAGCGTCAAGAAAAAATTTAAAAAAAAATATTTTTGAGACTACACACAAAAGAATAATTGTGAGAAAACGCACATGTTGTCTCCATAAAAAATACACACGAGTGTCTACTCGGATGATAAAAAAGGAAACAAGAAAACGCTGGATTAAGACGCTTAAAAATGTATCCGAAATTATTGGGGAATTTTTGTATGCATTATTTATATCAAGGGCGGATCTACAGAAAAATATTGAGGGAGGTACTGTTTGAATAATGAAATTCATTTGATGATTATTTGTTGATAAATATAAATTTTGTTTTGAATACATATCTACATCTATTTTAGACATGGAAATTGACGCGGGGTTTGCCCATGTGGAATTTTCTTTCCATCACCTCTTCTGTATTCTATTAAACGTCGTAATTTGTATTGAAATGAAAAATCGGGTTTTAAATAGATTAACATATGTATATCTAAATTGAGTATATTGTAGAAATCCTCATAAGATACGACAAAAAGGCCGAAAATGGAAAACAATGCTTAAAATTAAGGTGTATCGCCGTTAGCCATTGTTAATCACTTCATAGCTCGTAAAATATAAGCTCTATAAAAAAAATATATAATATATATAAACATTATAGAAAAAGAGTCAGAAATTAAAAAAAAAAAAAATTTTCATTCTGGTCGACTGGAGCATTTGTTCGTGAGTTTGAATACAAGCCACATAAAAATAAAATTAGTAACTTAGCTACAATATCTCACCGTGATTCTGAGCCAAAAAACTAAATTCTAATTCTGCTTTAAATATCTTGTACCAAAACGTAAGAGGTTTAAATACTTAATTGAATGACTTATATTTAAAAGGTCTTGACTGTAACTACAAAGTAATATGCTTCACAGAAACTTGGCTTGGACCGCACATTTTCAATTCAGAGATCCTTCCTGACAATTTCCAAATTTATAGAAATGATCGTAAGGACAGAATCGGTGGAGGTGTTCTCTTTGCAGTTCATTCTTCAATACCATCCGAAGAAGTGCGTTTCCCCGTTATTGAGCCCATTGAATTTAAAGCAATACGTATAATGGTGGGTAAGGGATTCATCTACTTAGCACTTTGCCACATCCCTCCAAATTCAGACTTAACGTTATATTCGAAACATATTTTATTACTTAATTCCTTAAGTGCAATGGTTACACCCCATAACTCGATGATTGTTATCGGCGACTTAAAATAGCCGAGCATATGATGGAACTTAATAGACAATCATATCATTCCGATTTCATCAAGGGATATGTATAATGTGTTCTTGGAAGATATGGCTGAACTCTGCCTTAATCAAATTAATTTAATTCCAAACAAATTTGGAGCGATCTTAGATATTGTTTATGTTGATGATATATCTAAATCATCCATAAATCGGTGTGACCCATTGGTTCTCCCTGAGGATTCTCACCACCCTACAATTGAGTTAAATTAAGAAATTTTAAATGATTTTGGAAATTACGATGATAAATCATGTAGCTCAAGCCCGCGTTTTATTTTCGCGAAGGCCAATTTTAAGAAGTTAAATCGTGAATTGTCAAAATTAGCCTGGCCGACGTATTCAGAGGACGTTGAGCTCAGTGTCCAGCATTTTAATAATACTATATACAGCTTATTTAAAAAGTTTGTGCCTAAACCTGTTTGCGTTCATGAAAAACAATCGCAACCTTGGTTTACAAAAGAACTTAGAAACTTAAAAAACAAAAAGTCGCGATCTTTTAAATTATATAAATTAACTGGTTTACACACTGATTATATTAAGTACCCAATTCTCCGGCACAGTTACTTTGATTTCAATAAAAAATGTTACAAATCTTATTTATGCAAGATTAAAAATAAAAATAATTTAATACAAAACCCTAAATCATTTTATGATTTCGTTAACTCGAAGCGCAGAGTGAATGGTTTTCCGTCCGCCATGAAACATCAAAACGTCGTGTCAAGTGACAGTCAATCCATCTCGAACATGTTTGCCCAGTTTTTCAGGTCCAATTATTCTATCAGCTCTCCTACAAACAAAGATTATCCAATAAAAACTTTGTCCGATAACCACCGCTATCATTCCGGCTATGTCTCCCGAAGAAGTGTTTCATTATAAGTCCAACCCCGATTTGATCCCAACTTGCTTCCTTAAAAAATGTGCTGAATATTTATTTGAACCATTAACGAATTTATTTAACTTAAATTAAAATTGGAGTTTTCCCTTTGGCTGTGAAGGAATCGTTCGTTATACCCATACACAAAATTGGAAGTAGGTCCTCTATAGAAAATTACCGCGGTATAGCTAAGCGTGTAACATATTCCATATCTTCTGCTATTTCTAGCACGCAACATGGGTTTTCTAAAGGGAAATCGACTATTACAAACTTACTTGAGTTTGCTACATATGTATCAAAAGGATTTAGAGAAATTATGCATACCGATGTTATATACACCGATTTTAGTAAAGCATTCGACAAAGTAAACCACACCGTACTTGTCCATAAACTCGATCTTCTTGGTTTACAACCTAATCTTCTTCGTTGGATATCTTCTTATCTGCACGACAGAACACAACGAGTTCTTTTTAAAAATACTTCTTCGAACGTTATTCATGTATCATCAGGGGTTCCACAAGGAAGTCACTTTGGTCCGATTCTGTTCTTACTTTTTATAAACGATATTTCTTCTGTTGTGAAATATAAACAAATTTGGTTGTATGCGGATGACGTAAAGCTTTTTAGATCATTTAACACTGTTGCTGAAAGATATTTACTACAAGCGGACTTAAATAGCATGTCTAATTGGTGTGAAGTAAATGGTATGCCACTAAACCGTAAAAAATGTAAAGTAATGTGCTTTTCTCGCAGGGCGGTTCAACCAGCTTCTTATGACATAAGTAACTATAACCTTGAACAAGTATTTAACTTTGTTGACCTAAGTATCACAATCAAGTTCATTCTGACCGCATAGAGTCAATTCAAAAACAATTGCTGCTTTTCGCTGGGATTCCCAGTATAACCTGCCACCCGATATTAATCGTTTAAATCTTATTAATCTTCCTACGCTTGCTAGTCGCAGAGAAATGTTAGGCATGATATTTTTGGTCAAGTTATTAACAGGTTTGACGTCTAGCCCACCTCTTCTGGCCGAAGTGAAGTGGAACGTTCCCTCCCGAGTTTCCAGGCGTTTCCGGCCTCTTTTTCTGAAACCTTGCAAACATAATTTCGAACTAAACGAGCCACTCCGTGGTTTATGCCAGGACTTTAACTTTCATTCCGGTTCCTTTGATATTTCCGACTCACTTTTTTACATAAAGAATACTATACTTTGTACTCTCAATAGATGATGGATTACATATACAATTACGCTTTAAAACAATTTTTACTATCTAAAGTAATTCAAATTTAAAATCAGCTGATGAACTTTAATTCTGTAGCTGAATAGTTTTAGAGTCTCGACACCCAACAAACTCCTGCCTTTCATGACTCGGCACAGCATATGCAAAAAATAAAAATTTAAATCCATGCGTCATGCGGATGCGCCCCTCGCGTTGGTCGGGCGGGAATGGAGGGTAAAAACCGTTGGGATTATTATTATTATTATAAAGTGTGCTTACACGATATGTATTTGCGTCTGTAGCTGCCAATTTTCGATACATATGTATGTATGTAATTCTGTATGTCTGTCAAATTCTAATTTTCGTTTTATTTAATGAAATAAATAAATGCAATTTACTTTTTGAAAACACAATTTGAAATTGACAGTTGATTATGGCTGCGTGTCAGACGAAAATAGAAACTGTATCTGCTAGATAATATACAGTTGCTACTTATATACAAACTTAAAAAAAAGGAGCTAAATATATGTTTTGATTTGGTTAAGAAATGTTTAAATAACTGATTTTGGCTAATATTTATTCAAATTATGCTCGTATATATGTATATAAATAATCATACATATGTTTTAAGATGAAAAATGCATAGAAATTTTGAAACTGTTCTGCGGCGTGTATATGCAGATAATACAATCCTTTTATTCGTCTATTTTCGCTGCAGGGCATGTATGAGTACATTCACACATACATACATGCATATGTATGTATGTACCTATGTATTTGTATAATACTCGTCTATAGACCTAAATGCGTGCTCAAGTTGGCACAGCGCTTGGTCAAATGGCTTTGTGTGGCTTTCAATAACTTCCCCCACCAGCTGCACTTCTTTTTTTCACTATTTCAAAATGTTTACATATTTCGCTTTGGCATTTTTATATCATACGTATGTATGTACATTCCAATTTCAGGCATGTTCGCTTTAATGTCCGTATGTACTTTTGTATAAACTCATATCCGAATGTGTACGAGGAGTTTGGGCAGAGCTGAAATTTTTTAATTTTATGGTTTCTGGATAATGTGCATTCGCCTGCATGCAAAGGGCGCAACACAAAAGTAAACGCGCGCATCTACCAATTCATTTTTTCGCTCTTCTCTCTTTTAGAAAATATACTACGGTGATTGCAATGTTTTTAAGCTTTGTGAGAGTGTATGAGTGCTTTGTAGTATTTTTTTTAACAGTCACTTTATACTGACCTATTCGGTATTATTTTACTGCATCATACTTACTATTGCGAATTTTTTGTTAGGTTTTTTTTATATGTTTTCTCTTTCTTATGTGTATCTAAAACTGAAAATGAAGTTACATACAATGTATGTACATATATACATACATATATGTAAGTATTGGCATTTTTACAAAAATGTTCGTAGTGGGTGCTATTTCAATTTAAAGTCGAGAAGAGCTTCAATGCTTTTCTTTGTTTAAGTGCAAGGTAAAAGGGTTGGTTCGTAAATTGATTCAAGTCTTAAAAATACCTGAAATTTATTAACTATGTAAGCAAAAAGCCGCTGTGACCGAGTGTGTAGGGTAAATATATATAATACTTATATATTGGCAGTAACCTATCTGCGCAATGTGAAAAAATTCAGCAATCAAAGGGAGATAGTTTTAGTACAAATGTACGTTGTGCGCATGCCATATATATAATACTTATATATTGCCTGTATGAAAAAGTGCAGTCGGCAAACATTACAGTACAGATATATAAAATTAGAAAAGGAAACTAAATTCTTTTTATCGTTTCAAAATTTTGCGTTTATTAACTTTTTATTTTCAATTATAGTTCATTTGACAAAAAGCATATGCTTTTAAATTATATACTATGTGCAAAAATTAGAAATTTTCATCAAAAAAATTAACAAACAAATTCCAAATGAACGACATTGCGAATATTGTAAAAATATCACTTCCGTTTTGAGTTGAGCCAACATAATGTTTTTACTCTTTAGTTAAATAGTCAATGATTCAATTTTTACTCACTGAAAATGGAAATTTATGAATATCGTCCGGGTCTGGAAACCTTCGTTTTGCCGTCAGACTTACTAAAAGAATTTTCGGGCGCTTCTTCTGTCGGCCAGCGTCGCAAGCTGTTCGCACTCTTGCATTTCGGCCTCTCTCTTTTTCTCACGAAAAATGCGTATTGCTTCCTCTTCATTTCACGATAACGCTCCCGTATAGCTCGCGTTGCGCCCGAAAGCAGTGTGATCGCCGGACGGCGGTGGCGAAGTGGGTCGCTGTCTATTGCAATTGTAGCTTTCCGACATCGAATTTTCCTTGGGTCCATTTGCGCACACTTTTTGCTGCACCGAGGTGTGTGCGGATATTAGCTGCCACAAGATAATGATCCGAGTCAATGCTAGCTCCTCGGATCGTGCGCAACATGGTCGATTTGGTTAAGTTTTTTTACTATCTGGACAGCCAAGCAGCTTGGTTTATCTTCTTACGCAGCAACCTTGTGCTACAGACTACCATGTTTCGGGTCCCGGTGAGTTCGATCAGTCAGTCAGATTGTGCCAAACATGATTTTTATATCGTGGCGGATCACCGCTCACGAGAAGATGTTAAGAGATCTCGCTTTGATGCGGAGTCTAGCTCCCACCACTAATCCGATGTCGCAAGGACCTTGGCCTTTCCATCGCAATTTCTGGATAGCGGTGATGTCAGCATTTGCTCTGCCCAGGACGTCAACGAGCCGGGAAGAGACACATTCAAAATTAAGGGTTCCGACATTCAAGGTGCATGTTTAAAAACTTTAAGACCAGAAGTAAAATAAAGTAGCAGTAAAAACCTGAATCCATTGAATCTTTTTCGATTTCAGCGACTGAAAATTAGGCAAACAACTTCCGTCTTAAGGAAGTTATTTCTTCTATTAAACGTTTAGACAGTATCAGTATGTAAGTAGTTGAATATACATTTTTATAATTGCATGAATAAAGTAGTTTAACTCAATCAAAATTGTATAATTCTTAATATATAGTTGATTTTCAAAGAATCAGATTTCCAAAGACATATACTTTTAAAATTTTTCTGAAACTTTATCTTCTGTTCTAATATAAACACTTCTTACTGGTATTTTATTATGGTTACTATCTTTTAAGTGTGGAAATTTTGGATTTATCTTCATTTCACTGGATGTAAATGTATATTAACTAATATATGTATACTTGTATATTCGCTTACTTAAATACAAGGATATGTACATAACTATGAGCATCTACTAACTATCCATCTGAAAATTTTACTAATACCGCTGCAATGAACTTGAAAATGAATTATGAACTTTCCATTGAGGTAATACAAATCGAACTTTTTGCCGATTGAAGTGTAGTATAAGGGTGCGAAACGTAAAGAGAGCAGACACACTTTTAGGGTTTACGATAAATTTCGAAGGCTTCAAACAAAACAGTGCATAACTAAATAAATTGTGAAAGTTTCAACAAATACGGCTTGGACGAGAAAATGCGATTATCAAGCAGATCGACGGTAGAAAGAAGCCAAGAGTTGACCCACTGCAGTTGGTATTACTGCGTAGGGCTCCCCTTCTCCAGTACAAGCCGATATGAAGAAGGCGGGAAGTGAATACATACAGATGGGAAATATCTACTCGTTTTGAAAGGATTATTACTTCCTTTAAGAGCAGCGCAGTTGGCTGCTGTCAATGATATTGGTATTGATGATAATGTGGGTGATGCTTAAGTAAAATGAAACAAGGGAGAACACAGCGCCAGAACATTAGACCACACCCACTGGCTTTACTTTCAGATAAGATTAGTTAGTATTCACCGTCGCAAAGACTTAAGGGTCCATAACTATTTCGAATATTTTTTCTCTTGAATATTCTCAAAGTTCTCTCATCTGTTGTTTTCATCGTCCCTGCTTTTGCGCCATACAATACGATTCCTTTACTGCTCATTTGCCTACTTAGCCAGGAGAAGCACGGTTATCAAGAGCGATTATCTGTTGGATTTTAAGGCTGACATTATTACTGCTGTCGATGCTGGTTTCTGAGTAAATGAAGTACTCCCATTATTCAAATTTGTAATTGCCATAAGTCTTGCAATCTTTCATCTAAAGTTTGAAAAATGCAGGACCTGCTGCACGGTTGTTACAACCGATGATGTCAATGTCATGGCGTACGCTATTAGTTGCATGTTTATGTATCGTTCTGCGGTTTGAATTATGTTCTCGAAAATTATGTTAAAGAAATTGCAGAATAAATAATCGCCGTGAGTGAAACCTATTTTGGTATCAAACGGCTCGGGTGATCCATTAACGTGATGTGATATCTTAATGTGATGCGATGTAAAATCAAAATATGATCTATTGTCGTGATGGATTAATGTGATGAGATTGGCGTGATGTTTTGTGATGGTGTGATTATTAGTTTTTGCCAAATTTGACAGAATCAATTGTTTGCGTGGCGACATCTAAAGTTGTAAGCATATTCTTTTCATGCAACCATTTTATATGGATCAAGTACTTTAAATTATAATTCACAATTTGTGTACATTTCTTTCTGTGTTTTTTGTTTGTATATATTTACTTGCTTCGGCTTCATATTATTTACTTTTATTGACCAGCTGTTTAGAGGCACAGTTTTTTTTCAGCACAAGATGCAGTCAGTCTAATGAACACATACATATCTTTATTTTATGAGCATATTGAGAAAGTATTTATGCATGATTCAATTATTAAAGGTTTGGTAACTATGCAGCTAGCTCCCTCACTTTTTTTCAAACGGCTCCTTTAGCATCCAAACCGTGTTGCTTCTTAAAAATAAAAATAGTAGTAACCTGAAAACTTTTTAATACCAAAAACTAACGGGCAACACTTTTTGATTATTTTCTCCGCGTAAACGGCAAGTTCAAATCCGGATTTTAAAGACAGCCTTTTTTTCTAATTACAAGACTGACCCCGTATCGTAAATATTTGATGTGTACAAATGGCGCGCTTTTCCATTGAGCGGTTTTCGAACGTATATAAATTCAATATGACGGAGTGGAAAGTTTTGTAATTTCTAGAAGGAATGGGTTTAATTAAATTTAAAACAATGTGACAATCATCCAAAAACATGAATTTGTAAGAACTAAATTTTTGAGTTATGAATTTTGATTAATTTTTCTTGTACTATATAAAGATTCTATTTCTGAAATTTGTATTTCAAAATATAAAAAAAAAACCAATAAGTACGTAATTATGTTTTGTAAGCGTAGGTATTGTATTTCTTAATTTAAATAAAATGCCTTCGAAATTTCTAATTAAAAAAATCAATAGCATTTAACTATTAATTATTTACTTTTTAAGAAAGGGAAAAAAATTCTAACCCGTTTTCCATACTACGTAAAACAACCCTTTATAAGGGAGTGTCAAAATTTGAATGTCATTATTTACCTAACCTTTTATAATTGAATCATGGTATTTATGTATATTTGTGTAAAGTTTACATTCTGTGTTTATTTCATTTATGACGCTGCCTCTACATTACTTCGTTTGTGGTATCTGTTTAGATTGCTTTGCAGCTGATTTTGCATTGGCTTTGTGAATACTACGAGTATGACTAGGGATTTGTTGTCGATTACTGCCCATGAAATGCACTTGTAAATGCGTTCGAAACTCTTTGAACCTTGTTGTAAGTTGTAATTCTAAAAGTTTCCAATCAAATTCAGGCACGACAAAGACGACAAAAACCTACATAAAGTTTACATAAAGTTTACATTAAACAGCAGCAATAAATGCAGTTGGATGCAGTAGCAAGAATCGATACAGACACAACTTGAGCTTTGGAGGCAAATTTAACTCCGAGTTGTTTATAAAACTAGCCCGAACCTATTATTCGCAATTCATATTTATATATGAATGTGTGTGGTTTACTTGTTGTACTAGCTCTACTTGTACATACTCTATAAGTATACCAGGTATGTATGTATGTATGTATATATGTTTGTTTGAATATCTGCAATCGCTACCGCATTGTTTAGGTCTTAATTTAAGTTATTCATTGTATGTTTCTCTAAGGACTGTATCTCGACTGCTTGTGAAGTTCTCGTACCGATAAAAGTTAACGGGGGCACTTGCTGCAAATATACAGTTAACTTGTACCGCTCCGATAGCGCTACCAGGCAGTTGAGAAAAACAACCTAACGATGTAAAAATGCCCTGGTGTTATTGTTGGAACATGGATATGCATATAATAGAAAAACCCAATTATGAATTGAAAACAAATCAATAAATATACTCACTCCGAAAATAGTCTCGGGGAGAATCAAATTTTAAATGTACGCAGTGTGAATTTGGTCTTTTCCGTGAAAGTTTTAACCTCAACTTTATAAATTAAAACATATAAACACTCTTAGTAAAGGAGCATCCCAATTTATTATGGTAAGTGCTTACCATATTATATATGTATGTGCAAATGTAAACATATATGTATATATATATTCATATCATTATTCATAATGTAGTGTTTTCCTACCCAAACTTTCTGATTTCGAGATTTTTTGTAGTGTTATCCCTGAAACGCACAAAGTCCTTTATTAATGTAAAATAATAAAATAAGTAAGAAAAGCAAAATTTGGGCGAAAAGGATTTTTATATAACCTCAAGTTATATTTTGGTATGGTCGGTGCCCATGATTTCATAAAATTCCCGTTTCTTTGTTTCAAATCGCAACTGGTATTAAACTTTACTCAATTTCATCCAATAAATACTGAGAAACGAACTTTTTTGCATTTTTCAAAGTCTCCGTTTTTTGGAAGTTGTGCGTGGTTATGGTACAATTTCAAAAATTATTGACTGTGATGCTAGTGACAAGGACAAAATGTTCACCAAATTTTGTGACGATACCTTACATTGTTTTGGAGATACTTAGAGACGCTTTTTTATAAGTGGGCGTGGTAACGCCCATTTCCCAAAATTTCATAAAAATCAAGTTTCTTAAATAACTATCTCTCTAAATATCAAATTTAATTTATATGTTTCAATAGATAAAGAAAAAACAAAATTTTGTATTTTTCAAAATTTCGGTTATATGGGAGGCTATGGTCCGATTTCAAACCTTTTTAACGGTGATAACAGTGATATTAAGGAAAATTTGGTTAAATACCTAATTTCTTAGTTAAAAATCGCTCCAAATACTAAATTTCCGTTATATGGGACGTGGGCGTGGTTATAGACCGGTCTTGACCATTTTCAATACCAACCTACCCTGTCCGGTACAAGTACGCTCGGATATATAATTTTAGCGCTTACACTATATAGCTCAGTGTTTGGCCGAGCTTCTCCTACCATTTGTGGTGTGCGTCTTTTTATTATATCACAAATGGAGCGACCTACAGTTTTGTGCCGCCTCCGAACGGCAGATGTATTTTGTGAGACGCTTTTTATGGCAGAAATACCATCGGAGGTTTGCCATTGACTGTCGAGGCGATACCGATATTAGAAAAAAAAACTTTTTCTATGATTAAGATTTTGTTTGCCCTGGCTGAGATTCGAACCTCGAACTCAACGGCATATCGAGTTATATTACGAACCGCTACCAACTCGACCACAGCGGCCTTTAACATTATCTAACAAATAAAACAAGGCTTCAAACGCTTTAGAAAATAGTAAAAATCTCAACATAGCTTCGTTTATAGTAAAAATGTATAAAAAAATAAGGTTAATTCTAGTTTTAAGTAGTTTGAAAATAGCGTTGAATTTTGAGAATTTCCTTGGTTTCATTTAATGGATTTTTTTCTTGTAAAATAGCAGAAGATTGCCAATAAAAAATAGTTAAAACCAAACAGTAATTTTGGCAAGTTGAACCATTATCACTATTCTATTCAAGACAATTTGTTGGATTACGAGTATTATAAATATAACATAAAATTTTAAACTGGGGGTTTTGTGGTGTTTGTTATAGAAGTATGATATCAGATATCAAAAACTATAACGGCAATAAAATCGATAACTATTAGAATAACGATATAAAATCAAAAAGGGTTAGCTGCTGGCATAAGCAGTGATAGTAATGATAAACCATTACAAAATTACGCATACGGGAAAGAAGCAATCCATAAGAAAATCTCTCTACATGAAGCTAAGGGAATATTAAATATTTCAGATAATACAATAATTTTAGCTATTATGTATCAACAACTAAACTCCTTCTAAGTAGAATATGTAGTAAATATTAGGACTGTGGTCTGAACTTGGCATCACCATTCAAAGCTCAGCTAAGTTGTATCTTAATTTTTTTACAATTGCCGCAGGCGTTAGAGTTTGATATCAGTTTGCATTTTATATGAACAAATCAGTTTAAATAAATTATCCCCACAAAGTATTTTGGTTTGTAAATATTTGCATTTTATTACAGATTTCATATGTGTAATAAAATCCCAAGTATCTGTAAATATATACATGTATATAAGTTTGTAATTTAAGCGCAAATTTTGCAATTTAAATGGTATCAGCAAATTTTGCATACAAATTCTGTAGAATTTGCTGAATCTCGGTATAGCATGTTGATTTAGAAGAGCATAAATAGACTAAATACTAAACAAATTTAAAGGAATTGTGGAAAATTGCTGATACAGTTTAACAAATGATTTATACCAAAACCTGTTGACATACATATGTACAAACATACATACGTATAATATTACTCACCATCAATGAATGTTGACTATTAATTGCTCTGATAGAGTATTGCATAGTTTGAACAAGGAAATACTCTGCATAGTCATCATTTGGCTTACCAGGGCGACTTAAAACCTCCAAGGAAGTTTAACTCGAACGATTGCGACTAAGTATTGCAACAAATTATTAATGCAGTCTACCGAATCCGTACCTTAGGTCGATCTGGGCCGGTCCGGCGCATTGTTTCGTTTAGTTATCTTAGTATTGGTGATGAAAACAAGTAAAATCGATATACTTAGCAAAATAATTTTTCCCCGAATTTTGCAAGGGACTCAAGCGACCTCTAAATATTTTATGATTCCAGAATAGAAAAGGAGCAGCATATTTTGGCGATACATAAACATCCTAGGCTGTGAAAGCATTAAAATTTCGACTTTGCTTCCCCTTTCCATTCATTTTTGGATCGCCCCAAAATATTTATACATACATATATTTAAAAATTTACACAATTCTCTTACAAAATCGATATATTCGAATTCCAAACAAAACTGCAATTTTTGGATCAGCGAATTAGAAAAATTTCTGGTGAGTAGTTTTATAATATTTTCAATTTTAGTTCGACAAAATGCCAGTTATAGATTGCTGAAGTATATTCTTGATTGTTGAGATTTTTTTTCGGATACGTTATAGCGCTTACATTGTTAATGTATTTATAAAGACTAAACTGCTGAACAGCATCATTAATGCTTTATTAAATAGAAAGTGAATGCGCTTTAAAACTGCATACCTATTAAATATTTTAAATTTGAAAATTTTTTGTGAAGGGTCTTCAAAGCATGAAAGTATCGTATTGATCCTGGATTCATCGACGGATGTTCTCGTTGAGAGCTTCCAGAGTTTCGAGCTAATTTCCATAAACCCGTTACTTCAAACATCGCACTGAAAGAGTCTAGGATGGTAATAGTATATTGTGCCGACTTCCAAATTCCTAAGGAGTACAGTATTCCACGTGCTCTTTATAAAAATTCTAATTATATTAATTTACATACGTACATATGTATTTACACATTTAATAAATAAGTCGGCATTCGATATCCTTCAACAGACCAACTTATTTTGCACCATTACTTTATAAGAATTTTCAGGTTATTGTGCAGATAGTATTCATATTCCGTACGAGAATATATTAATTTACAGTGAGCTCACTACGATTTTGTTAGCTTTGCTCAGTAAATACAGTCCGTATTTCCTGAGCACATACAAGTACATACATAGAGCCAACGACAAAAAAAAGTTTCCACTCAGTGGTCGGTAACGCGAAGTCATATACATATTTGCGATAAAACATTTTAAATTGTTCCAAAAAAATCGTTTACGGTAGGAATTGTTAGTATGGTAATTACTTTGTTAAATTTTTCAATCATATTCAGTCTGCAACTAAAAATTTCCCGCGCGAATTGTGCTTGCATTAAAAATGGCAAATACATCCAAGAAATAGTGGCACTTCTCAAAAATAATAGGAGCCAAAGAGAAATATCTCGTATAATTGGAATAAGTCACATTGTTAAAAAAAAAAATAAAAAGCAAGTAAAAAAAGGCTCGCCGAAAGCTTCATACCTTTCATGAATGGACGAATTAATGGAATATTAATGATTTTGACTGCTATAATACTCGTAGTGCCATATTTTGGCGAAATTTCAAGTCTTTCTCTGTTTATATAGAGCTAATAATAGCGGACCTTCTTGCAAATTTCAAACCTTCAGCTTCTTAAATAAAGGAGTTATGGAGCAAAATATAATATCTGAACAATCGGCTCTTTTATACGTTATAGTAGTTCGATCTAGCCGGTCCCGACAAATGTCTAATAAAATCTAAAAAGGCACCTGACTACCGAGTTTCATTCAAATATCGGTATACTTTTTAATGGGTCTAACTCTTATCATTCTGGTACTTACAAACATCGGACCACACTTTATATACAATTTCCATGAAAGGTATAAAAACATGAGGAAATACGTAGTCATGAGCGCTAAAAAGGAATAGAAACCATTTAATACGGTTATGAACAGCGGATCCCTTTAAACCTGTTACAAAACTAAACAGCGATGTGATCGAATTTCAACAAAAGCCACGTATCGTCCGTACGGCGCAAAGGGGTTTGAATGAAATCGGACTGAAGTTACGAAAGCCTGCCAGAAACCAATGCTTACACAGAAAATGACGTCTAATAGGCTATTATCGTTTCAGCAGTACGCCAATTGAACATTAGGATGCTTGGAAAAGAGTCATCTTCATAATTTGTTTGTTCCAAATGGGTCATTGCGAGTGAGGCGGAAGGACGGCGAGCGATACAGTACGTTAAATACTCTCAGCACTATTAAGCATTCGCCATATGTGATGTTATGGGGGTGAATCAAAACAACGGGGGTTGGGTCAATATTTTTCTACAGGCCAACCGTGAACGCCGTGTGGTGTGGTGCCTACGATAGAGGAGCTTTTGGCAGACTATGATCAGGGGCGGATCCAGAGTAAAATAATGGGGGAGCAACTCTTCAAATAACGAAATTCATTTAATGATTTCGTGTTGATGAAAAAAGTTTTATTTTTTAATACATTTTGACATCTAATTCAGACATTGACATTGGGCTTTACATCAATGCCATGAGCCAAGTTTTCATTCGACGCAAAGACAAGAAAGAACTTTAAGCGCTAGCGTTCGTGGCTGGTTAAGTGTAGAGTACACGAAGTAAAGTATGGTCAGATATATCCATATCTTTGTCACAATGTTTTAGTGTTTTGATAGCTGACGTCATCTGAGTTCAGGAATCAATTTGCAGCTCCATTGTTGTTGCCAAAGCATTTTTTGCCGACGAGATATGTACATATGCGCATGTTTGGCTAAATTCCTTGATATGACGTCAAACATGTGAGCGAAAATTTAATTCCGTTTAAATGCTGTATGTTAGAGTTTTCTGCTGTACAACACATAGTCTACATGAAAGTGAATAGGTGTAATATGTATTGTATAATTGAAATACTGAAGTATTGCACATTAAAAAGTTGCCGTTCGCATATACCTTTTCTTCACGAAAATACTTCATTATGTTTGAAAAAAGGTAGGGGCGTGGGTGGGACTTCCGCGGAAGCCGCTTAAAAGTTTCCAAATTTTAAAAGTTTTGTACAAAAAATATATTATTTTTGTTTTGAAAGAAACTATGGAAGAAGGCAAATAAGGGATATTAAAAAATCAGGGGTAATTTTAACTTTTAAAACCTACACTTGGTTATACTAAAATCAAATGGAATATAAAACTGTATACTGAAAAATTAAAATCTTATCTTGTCGACATATGTATGGGTCTCGTATAATTAAGATAAGTACTATAGTATGTACCAGCAAGAAATATCTTTTATGCAAAAAATAGGAACACGAAGTAAATTTGTTTGTGCGTTAAACACACAGCAGAGCAATCAAACGACACATACCTCCAGGCGGAACAGCGAGCGGAAAATTAAAATAGGTTGCATACTCCCAAGCGCACACACATAGCCTTTGACAGATATATTGTATGTATTTATGTAGTTATGTACGACTCTGTTCGAATTTTCCATTCATGAGAATGCATCCGGCGCGGCTATAGTGCTTTAATTGCTACTTCGCCATCGGCACCAAATAATTACAACAATAACAAAAAGAAAATATAATTTACACGTTGGCGGTGTTGATCTGAAAATATGATTACAATTCACCACACGCACGTACTACATATGTATGTACATATCTATGTGCATAAATAAACACTCGTTCATACATACCACATTAATGGTTTTTATTCCAGCAGCAATTCTAACAGATATTTTTTTAATATTTACAATTAATTGTTTCAAAAAACTTTAAATATCATTATCCTGCAAATTTTTTGATAATAATTGTTTGTAAGGAGCTTTCTAGTCGCATAAAAAATGAAGTGCATACAACGTTATACATAAATGCAGGCATGTTGGCGAGGAAGCGGCGGTTAACAAAACACACATTGTGTAAATGTGCATGAATAAACCAAAGTGCAACAATTGCATGCAAAATTAATTCACAAAGTAACCGCGAAACTGCGCATAGCCTTATTCCATCCATATTTCAACCATTATCTTTGCCCTACCCATTACATACTCGTACATTCATACAGCGTTACGAATACCTGTAGTGGCAGACGTCAACCGTCAACCGTCGACCATCAACATTTTATATCCGTGGTTGCTTACTCAATTCCTTGCAACTTGTGTGCTTCTTATTTTTTATACTTTATTTATTTATTTTGACCCTCCTCTTTTCTTCATTTATTTATGAAAACCAACTGTGAGATATCCCAGTCCAATTACACTTCACGCATTCACTTTTGTCTTTACTAAGACAAACCGGAAGTAATGCGGCTTCTTACTCGGTTGGCCATTTGCCAAGTTTATGATAATTAATTAAAAATGCAATTGTTGCAGCACATTGAAGAAGTGCGAGTACGTACATACATACATTCATAGAAAGGTATATACATAGACGGAGCAGGAGTAAGAATATTAAATGAAAGAAAGTTTTTCTGCAAATGATTACTATCTTCCTTTCGAAGGATAGGTAAATTATTCGTGAAACGGCAAACAAATGCGGTGCTAATTTAAATTTAAAGCAGTCCAGAGAAGTGATTATTGTGAACAGAATATAACTAAGTAATTTCTGCTTTTTGCTTTAAGAAATTATCGTCGGGATTCTCAGTACAACCTGCCGCCATATATAAGTCGTTTAAAACTCATTAATCTTCCAACACTTGCTAGTCGCAGAGAAATGCTAGGCATTGTATTTTTGGTCAAGTTACTGACAGGCTTGATCTCTAGCCCATCTCTTCTTATCGAAATAAAACTAAACGTTCGCCTCTCTTTCTGAAGCCATGTAAAAGTAATTTTGAGTTAAATGAGCCACTCCGTGGCTTGTGTCAGGATTTTAACACTCACTCCGGTTCTTTTGATATTTCAGACTCACTTTTTTACATAAAGAAAACTATACTCAATGCTCTCAATAATTAATACATACATACATATACATATATTACTATTCGATCAGCTAATGAGCATTTGTTCTGTAGCTGAACAGTTTTAGCTCTCGAAACTTAACAAACCTCTGCCTTTCATGACTCGGCGCAATCTATATGAAAAAAAAAAACAACAAATTTATTTTTTTATATATCCGTGCGTCATGCGGATGCGCCCCCCGCGTCGGTCGGGCGGGTATGGAGGAATAAAACCGTTGGGATTATTATTATTATAATACGAGTATGCAGAGAAATATTATTCTGAATGATCATAAATACCCATAGCGTGGAAACGATTTTCAGTTTGAAAAAAGAAAAGCTTGATACTTTCTTTCTTATCGTAGTGAGTACACGAAAAAACACCTCGTTGTAAATAATACTTTAGAAACAACTATATGAACAAATTTCTAACTTTATGCAAAAAACAGGACTACCAGTCTTTCAATTAATTTTTCAAAGTAATGCTTTGCAAGTTGAGAAACAATTGAAAAGCTGCGAATGAATTTCCATCAGGGTTAGGCATAGTGTCCTGAAAAAGAAATGCATTATGCGTTCCAATACCACTATGTCTTCAGTGATAGTTAAAAAACGAATTAAACTATCACTGAAGATTTATTGATAGTGAAAAAATGTAACTATCACTAAATATTTAATGACAGTGAAAAAAATCACTATCACTACACATTTAGTGATATTGAAATAAAAAGTGCATTAACACTAAATATTCAGTGATAGTGAACACATCGTCATTCAAGTACAAATTCCGTGTAAAGATTTGGTAGCACTCATTCGTACTTAACGTAACAGTTGGCAGCACTAACTACGACGAGAGTTTATTCGGAGTCAGTGATTGGGCTATTAATTTCTTTTATTCCTTATTAATCTGTATTTTTTAAGTCGTTATTGCTGTGTACTAAACTCCATTCAATACTTTCTTATTAATTAAACGCTTTTGAAATACTCTGCAAACGTTTATATTCTCATTTATTGCTGCATATATGTATCTCTCCATCAAATCACTTATCTTTTTATCACCAACTTTTTCGCTACTGCATACATCCTTATTTTGAACGAACCTACATTTTGCACGTGAAAATTAGTTTTGCATCTCAATTTCAGTATTTGCATTAAAGCAAAATTATTTTCTAAGTGAAATTTGCCAAACTTTATAAGTGATATACGCTTAGCTTTCGTTTCTTAACTTACGGTTTCTTTACTATGACTCTGTATTTAGATTTACAACACCTAATTTGTAGCTCTGTGCGTTTGGCAATTTTGTTCCAAAAGTTTTGTTTGCATCAGATGGGTGCCACTTTTTAGTTTTTCAACATTTCCGTTACATTCAGTTTAGTCTTACTATTTATAGGATATATGTATGTAACTCCAGCATCATCAGGCTTTAAATGCTCACTAAAAATAAATTGATTAAAATTTTAATAGAAAAATCTTTGTTGCAAAATATTGTTAAGCGAAAAGCTTTTGTACTTTTTAAGTATTATATTTTATTTTTTTTTTATTTATTTATTTATTTAAAAGAGAGACAATTATAAATAATTACCTCACTTACGAGCTAAAGCACTGGCTGCCAGGGCCTTCGGCTTAAGTATACATTGAATTCTAGGTGGTTATGACAATATATGAGAACATGATCGTTTGAAGAAGAAAAATAATGGTATATACTGTATATTCAACTTTTAGAATATCTATTTTTAGGATCTTAAAGATAGTGGTTATACTTATGTATTATTATATATTTAATTTAGAGAGTGCTACAAATTTTGCAATTAGGTTAATACTACGGTCATTTGTTATTTTGAGATAGTCAGATGGTTTAGTGTTATTGAACAAAGAAAGTCGTATCTGTTGCATGTCTGGGCAGTTGTCGAGGATGTGCATAACGTTAAAATCGGAAGATCCACAACGCGGGCAGTTTGGTTTGGTAGTGCCATTCAAGAGGTGCGCGTGTGTTGCAAGTGTGTGACCAATTCGCAGGCGGGTAAATGATGCTATATTCCTAGTAGGACAGCTAGTGCTGTAATATGGTTTCGATCCGGTAGGGTTACAGTCTTTGTAATGGTGGTTGTAATCTCTCCACTCACTTGAAAAGGTGATACTAATAGATTGTTTTACCAGCTTACGTATATCTTTGTCGGTGAAGTGTTCAGATATATACAGAGGCTCGCAACAGGCTGCCTTCGCTCTTCTATCTGCAGTTTCATTTCCACGGATCCCTATGTGGGCAGGTACCCACATCATTTTGATTTTATTGCTATACTGCGTAATAATGTTACGGATTTTTTGGATCATTGGTATGCAATTTGATTGGTTAAAGATAGCATCGATGGCGGATTTGCTATCGGTGCAAATGACCGTTTTCTTTCCATTGCGGGAGGCAAATAGTACCGCTTCAAGTATTGCAGCTGCTTCGGCTGTGAATATCGAGCAGTACGGTGGCAGAGAATATACAGCAATGGTGGAACCCAGCTTATTTGTCACAGCAAACGCAGTACCTGTGTCGGATTTAGATCCGTCTGTATACACAACTTCCCAAGTATTGTTGTAATGCTCTAAGGCTTTGTTATGTAGTTGTTGATATTAGTTGTTGCTTGTAGACTGTTTGTGGTGTTGTTGTGAAGTGGTAATAAGTGATGTTGTAAGTGAAGAGTAGGATGGGGATATTGCTGTTTCAACCAAAGATGGAGTTGCGACGATGTTAAGTTGTTTCGCGATAGATAGGCAATCTTAGATAACAATAAGGCTTTTGTTACATTAACAAGTGTGTTTGAATTACATAAGCTATATTTAGAAGACAAAAATTTTATGATTTTAAGTCTAGATACTAAGCTTAATCTAACAGACTTACAATGCTCTTTGTATGACAAATTCTTATCAAATATTAAGCCTAGTATTTTTAAAGTATTAGTGTGGGGGATTTGGATGTTAAACATGTAAAGGGAGGGATAGGAGCAATTGTGCTTTCTGCAGATATGAAAGCTGGAGGATTTGCTTGCTGAAATATTTGCACCAGCCTTTTCTGACCATTTATTAATATCATTTAGAATTTTTAAAAATATATGCTTCACTTGTTGCAGATCTTTGATTTTTGTGAAAATTACGACATCGTCTGCATAAGCGAAATGTTCGACCCTTGGATTTGAGGAAGTTATAGAACTAACTTTGTTAAACGCTATGATGAAAAGAGTTACGGGGAGGGGGGAACCTTGGGGTATGCCGTTGTAGAGATTATATATTTGAGATTGATGTCTGTTGGCGCAGACAACAAACTTGCGATTACATAAAAATGATTTTACAATATTGTAAATTTTGGTGCCAATTTTCCAACGCTTGAGTTCGTTGAGCACTATATGTGCTCCAACCCTATCGAAAGCCTTTTCAAAGTCCAAGCTTAATATAGAAACATGGTTTCGGGTTGCTAAGGCCGTAGAGGCAAAGTGCTCGAAGAATAGAAGTGGATCAATAACTCCTAATCCTTTTTGAAAGCCAAATTGGTTAGGGCTTATAAGGTCATCAGCTCTAGCATACCACATGATTCGTGTAGGAGGAGGGATATGGGTCTGTAATTTTCTATGTAGGTGTGGGTTTTGTTAGGCTTTGGGACGGGTATGATTGTGGCTGTTTTCCACTGTTGGGGATATATTCCAGAGTTAAAAATTTTGTTGTAGAGGTTAACGAGTCTACTTTTAAGGGAGTTAGGGATGTTTTTTAGGATGGGGTAGGATATTTTGTCAGCGCCTGGTGTTTTTCCTGTTAGTGCTGAAATCGTGATGTCATATTCGCTTGTGGTAATATCGGCCTCAATCGAGAGAGCTTTTAGGGAGGGTGAAGGGTTAATATAGGGTTCAGTAATGACTTGATTTTTTAGTGAGTTAAAACTGGTGTGGAAAAAGGAATTTTCGGAAAGAGATGACCATGTTTGTGCAAATTTTTCTGCGATATCTTGGGGGGAGTATAAAGGCCCTTGGTCTGTGTGAATATGCGATATACCAAATCGTTTACTACACCCTGTAAGAGCTTTTATATCCGACCAAATTTTTTTGGGGCTCGAGGATGGGTTTATGTTAGATGTAATATTTTCCAGTGATATTCTTTTGGCCGACTTTAGCTCCTTCCTAAACACAGCGTTGGCTTTTTTATATTCTATAAGATTGTTATCGGTTCTATTCCGTTTGAATTTCGTCCACAAGCGTTTTTTATTATTTCTAAGGAGAGCGAGTAAGTTTGACCAATAGGGCAATTTCGCTGAAAATTTTTTAGTGCTAGATTGGGGAATAGTTAAATGAGCGGCAGAACGGATAATTGATTTTATTGCAGTAGTTTCGGCATTTATATTATTACAGAGTGGTTTATTGTTGGAGAGAGATATGGCAAGCGAGCAAAAAGTTGGCCAGTCTGCCTTTTCTGTCAAGAACTTCGACCTGGGCTTCACGTTGTAGGACTTGGGAGTGGAAAGGGAAGTGATGATGGGGAAGTGGTCGCTGTTGTGGAGATCATCGAGGGTATGGGAGGTAAGTTTGGGAGATAGAGTAGCAGAAGCTAGAATAACATCGGGATGGGTAAATGTTCCATGTGTCGAAAAGTGTGTGGGTGAGCCGTCGTTAAGAACGACAAGGTCATGAGATAAAATGATATCTTCTATTATTTCTCCTCTATTATTTGCAGCCGTGGAACCCCACAATGGGCTCCAGGCATTGAGATCGCCCATAATGATGATGGGGGTAGCAAAATAATTGAGAACATTAGATATATCTCGAACGTTAAAGCTTTGATGTGGGGGTATGTAGCAGTTAATGATTGTAATTTTGAAGCCAATGTCTACTTCTATTGCTAAACACGAGATATTGGAGGAAACTGGTATTTCTTTGTGGGTTAGGCTCTTCTTAATGAATACAGCAATCCCTTGCTTGCAGGAAGTGTTCTGGCTGCTATTATAAAAATAACTATCGTATTTATTAGGTGCGTGTAGCTTTTTATTAAATGGGAGATGTGTTTCTTGTATGGATACAATTTCTGGCGAAAATTCATTGATTAGTATGTTTAAGTCTGGATAATTATTCAAAAGACCGTTCATATTCCATTGCAAAATTCGCATCATTTACTATGGTATTTGTGGGTTTGCGAAAGGTGGGAAGAGGGGCTGCATTAATGCAGGGGAAGAGAGATGGGAAAGCAAGGAGGAAATCATATTGTGTGTTGATGAGTCATCGACTGATGTAGTAGTTGTTGTGTTTGATATATGTGAAGTGATTTTGTTTTCTTTTGTTTCATTTTCTGTTGTTTCGTTATTTGGGGTATTGATGTTGTTTTTGTAATTAGAACCGGTTTTTTCGGCAGAAGTAAGTTGTGTAGCATTGTTGTTTTCTTGTACTTGTATATTGTTGCTATTATTTTTTGCTATATCAGCATATGGAGTGGAACTCTCATTGAAGGTGGTAGGTATTTGCATTTTTTGGATTCTTATTGCCTCACGCATGGAGCATTTGTAATCTGTTTTTATTTTTATTATTTCTTTCATTTGTACAAATTTGGGGCATGATTTGCTAGAAGCCGAGTGACTACCAGAACAATTAATGCAGAAAGAACGAGAGCAAGGCAATGAAGTGTGAGGTGGGAGGGCACATGTGTCGCATACAGGGGCTTTATTGCATCGCTTTGTCGTGTGACCGAGAAGCTGACAGCTTTTGCATCTCATTGGGTTGGCATAGTACGGTCTTACCTTAGTGGTGTACCATGAAATATCACCTTTTTCTGGTAAATGATACATGTCAAACGTGAGAAGCACAACTCCACTTGGGACTGGATGATTATTGACATATTTTGGAAATTTAAAAATTGATACGACACCCTGTTCTTTCAAATTTTCTACGATCTCGTTTTCTGACACTTCATTTAGACATGGTGCGAAAATTGTACCTTTAGAGTAATTAAGGTTGTTGTGTAATTCTATTTTTACATCACATACTCCGTACAAAGTTTTTGTGGCTAGAAATTTTTGGGCAATGTGGTTGCTTTTTACTAATAGTAGTAATTTGCCATCCCTCAGTTCAGAAATATTCATAATTTCTGAGCTGACGTTTTTGAGGGCTTTGTGCACAGCAAAGCACGAGTATTTATTAAGGGGTTTTTCAGCATTTATTGCACTTACCACCAGGTATTTTGGATTTTCTTTTTTGACTGTCGGTAGCGTAGGAAAATCTTTAATTAAGCTAGGTTTTTTCCTTTTAGCTTTAGGGCTTGGGGCTAACAGGGCAAACCGGTTATCCCCAAGCGAGGATCCCCCAGGGGGCATCCTTGTTATCAATCGTTAACTATGTATGTATAGCAAATATCACTGTCTTATGAGAAAAAAAAAAGAAACAAAGTTTCTTTTGCGCTTTGCGAATAACACTCGAAAATAGGTGAGAGAAGAACGTAGGAAGTCACTCTGAGCACTATAAGCACAACCGTACACGTCGAGTGTCAGTCGATGACTGTAAGTATTATATAAATAATTGGTTTTGGAACGAATTTTCGTCATCCCTTGTCAAGTTTGGTTTTAAGACAAACCGGTTTCGGCGTTGTGCCATCTTCAGTGTCAATTTTCGTTCTCCATTATATAAATGTCCATGGTGCTATGCATCTCTTTAAATCGAAAATATTAACGAACTTATATTCCAACCATCAACTTACTCGACTACTGCTATTTTTTATAACACCCAACGAAAGGAATACATTTTCAATGTGACATTATTGGTGACACTGAATGTTTGCGTTTGTTGTTACTTTTCTTGCCATTACGCTTAGCGTAAGTGGGATGGGGAGGGTGTACGTGTGGTTAAATACAAAAGAAGACGACACATGCGTTGCATGTGGCACATCCGTTTCGTCTAAGAGGATATTTACATATGTATGGGTATTTCTTACTAAATTCAAACATTTGACATAAACAGAAAAAATCCTTCCGAATAAACTTAGAATATAAATTATAATATCCACAATTTTTGTGTATTTAAACGATTTACCGATCTAAACCTTTATTTTAATTATCATTTTCCTTTGGCGCTTACACTGTATACATATGTACGTCAGTGTTTGTTAAATTTACATATATTATATCACAATTGGAGGGACCTATGGTTTTGTGCCGACTCCGAACGGCAGATGTACTTTATGAGAAGTTTTTTCGTGGCAGAAATACCCTCGGAGGTTTGCCACTGCCTGTCGAGGGATGACTGCTATTACAAAACAACTTTCCTATGATTAAGATTTTGCTTGCCCCGGCTGAGATTCGAACCTCGAACTGAATGGCATATCGAGTTATAGAAGTCCTCAAAAATCAGCGGCAAGATTTAGGTTCTTGAAACTTACACATTATCATACCAAAAATAATGGGCTGCATAAATTGCATATTGAAGAAAATGTAAAACTTATGAGAAAATAGTTTCAAATTCTATTTACCTTATTTTAATATTTCATTCAGAGTTGTGGGAACACGAAAAAAAGAAGGAGGCTGTGTCAGAGGCACGGCCATTAAGTTTAACGTAGAATACGCCATCCGATAAGACAGAAAACCTATGTATAATGATAATTTATAATGATTAATAATACAAGCAAATGAATTTCTTTATTTGATAGTTACTTTTGATGATATACATAAGCTTATGATAGGAAAATAGGATAAAAATGTTTTTAAATTATCAATTAAATTTCTCGCAAAAACGAAGTCAATGGTTGTGTTATCAATAGTTGTGGGAGCATCATTTCGAATATAATCCAAATTAAACGTATCGCTCATAAATTTCGCCAATCTAGTATTTGCAGTGATTTCTGTGTTAAAATCACTACCAATAAGCATACTGACATCTGTATCAACGGGGAAGTCTCTGTTGATTTGCGTACTTAAAAGAGAATATTTCATTAATGTACTATACAGCATCATTTCCTTGTCTACTTGAGAAACATTTGGATGAAAATACACAGTACCAATTACAAGTTTGACCTCGTTATTAATTGATATTTCTGCTAAGCAGATATCGCTAACGTTGCTATCAGTAAGCCTGCGATCTGAGCAATGAATTTGTGTTGATATGCAGTTTGCTAAAGTTGAATTTTTTTTATAAATTGCAACTCCTGCAGCACGTCGACGTTGTTGTTGTTGAATATTTGCGACTGCATTGGAAGATGAATAATGGTTGGATTGTGAAATTAATTGGAAGCCCTCCAATTGCACTGGATCGCTGATATTCATCCATGTCTCGCTGATCATTAGGTAATCGCATTGCGTGAGTAGAAAATCAGTTATAATATCATGAGAGTGAGCAACAAAGCTTTGCGCGTTAATAAATGCAAATAATAT
Organism: Philophylla caesio; assembly: GCA_963971545.1. NCBI lineage: Eukaryota > Metazoa > Arthropoda > Insecta > Diptera > Tephritidae > Philophylla > Philophylla caesio. The sequence goes on from OZ020607.1 coordinate 63,462,586, forward strand.
GTTTATAATACCGTCATAAAGTACATGATTTATAAATTGTTGGACCGATTGAGTTAAAGTTGGTAATTGAGTTATAATCTTGCATATTCATCTGTGATTTCTTTTATAGAGGGAGCAGAACTTCCAGCTGCATGGTAAAATTTGAAATCATTCTTTGAATTTGTCAAATATAGACCTTCAATACTTGTAACACGGCTAAGACCAACATAGACTAATTGATTTGATTGACATTTGCTGTAGTCGTATACAATTTGACCAAATGTAGCAGCGCTTTCTCTGCCTTTACTCTACTTAAATTTTCCCGCCTAAAATTATGCAATAAAATGAACGTCTATTCACGCTACAAACTAGTGGTGGGTAACACAGTGCTGCACTGTGTTACCCACCACTACTACACACTCAACCAAACACCACACACATATTTGTTTGGATGCGTTTATAAAATTTTCATTTGAGAAATTTAAAAATTAGGAAGATATCAACCAATATGAAATGTATGTCAAACGAAAGCTTACATCTTCATTTGACTACAAAAAAATTTTTTTTTAAATTTATCTCGCCGTTTCCTTATAATTAAAGAAATAGAGATTACAACAATAACAATCTGACATGGGTGCCCATACCGTAAGGTAACACGTATTCTACGCCAAAAACATTTTTGCAATTGGTTTCATAAAAATTATAATACTAACATTTTAATTAAATATGTCTTTTTATAAACGCTGCAGCACTACAAGCCAGCCGTCAGTTAATTAGAAATACCCCTTTTCAGTCAGAACTCGTGGAATCAGGAAGAAAGATGAATTGAATAGTTAACCGCAACGCATAAAACAATCGCTAACAGGGCATGGATGAAAGGCATAATGATATAAGTATGTACGTACTCGTATGTATGTGTATTAGGCTGTGTCAAAAATAAGCAATTTTTCTTTTTCTATTGGTTACAAAAAACAAATTGTGACAAAACTTAGGCCTCTTTCTTCGTTATCATTTAACGCTCGCAAAAATATGAAAAGTCAACGAAAAAAAAGTCTTCCTAGATTTTGTTTTAAAAGTAACTAAACAAATAATAACATATTTAAGTGTGAAATTTGAAACGGCTACTAAATTGTAATAGTTACTTTTTAAACTTTTTGGCACAAATTTTTATTAACAGACGGTGTTGCGCAGTTTTTTGTATAAAAAAAAGCTTTGCACGCATAATAAGGAAGAAATTATTTATTTAATAAAGAAGATAATATAATTTTGGCACAGTCTAATGCACGTAGGTATATCTATGCTAGAGGATGCATTCATATGTATTTAGGTACATATGTATGTATATCCTCCGTGTGGTGGAAGTGGCAAAGACGAATGGGTGACAAAGATTCAAAGTATGCGGAGAGCGGCGATTAAGTCCAGACCGCAGATGCCAATTCTTGCATATACCCAATCGCTTTCGGAGGCAGACATATTTATTTAGAATGCGTACGCATATGCCACTGTGTGTATATTTGTGCATAACTGGCTTACATTTTTACCAGTCCTCTTCGTCCTTGCTATTTTCGAACGGCCTGCTGCAATTGCTAGATGGAAATGAAAATGAAGTTGTCAATTGTGGCAGTCGTGCAGTAAGGATTTATGTGCTTCCTTCGATGAAATTGATGTTGATGCATGCAAGTATTTGCATGTGAGTGTGTATGTATATATGCATGTACATAAGTTGATGGATAAGTGTTGCATGAGTGTTAGCAAGTGTGTGTGTGGGTGCAAAGATCACATTGCTGTCCTCTGTGGTCCATTTATGTATATCATGCTGTGGGCGTTGGTAAATCACTGTGTAATTTATGTATAGGTGCCCGTAGACAATACAAATCGAAATTGTCGTTTGTTTACTGTCACATTTGAAGCGACTGTCGTTTGGATGGATGATCCTTGTGTAGTGAGCTTCAACAATAAACAAGCCAGGTTCAAATATGAAATCTATAGATTTATGTGTGACCACAATAACCAATTGTATTTGCACGTGAAATATAGAGTAAAAAGGAAAGATAAGCTTTTTTTTAATTTAAACAAATAATTATTTTTATTGTTTATAAAAACTTCCACCAAATCAAAGCGCTTTGGTCTCGCAAGTATTATTTAATGTCCAAAGTAATTTTTTAAAGCATGTATAAGTCGATTTATTTTTCCTCCATTACTAAATTTATTATCCCGAGTAAAAAAGAGATAACTCATTCTTTTTAAGGGTTTTATCAGCTAGATATAAGCTGCTTAACTCGATATTTGCATAGAAAGTTGTAATATTTTGTTCATTCGTAGGCAGCACCTCATGATTGGAATTTCCTTAAGTCAGAAATATTTGTCTGATTAACAAAAAATATCTAACATATATATCCTTAGATATGAAAAAACGTCTTTTCGGAATCGGCTGTAACTTGGGTAAGAATGTTGCACTAAAAGTATAGTATAAAAAATGGGTTTAATTTGATATTCTTAAAACTATAAGAACATTTCAAATATTCAACTTGGATTTTGGGGAATGCATGTTACTTTTTCGTGGGACATTATTGAACATTATTTTATAACAATTAAAAAAACTGCGAATTCCACAAAACTCTTAAACTATTTTTTATAAAATTTTTAATTTTTAATGAAATTTCTCGAGCTACATATATATGTACATACATATGTATTTTGTTGGAGAATAATCTGTATTTAAATCAAAAATTTATTTTAATTAATTCCAGAAAAAAGCTTTTCAAATTGTCAATATAATGAAGTAATTTTGATAATTTTCGCGCAGTGTTTACTTGTTCCGATAGTGTTCAAATGCTAACAATATTAAAAAAGAAAATTTTTATTTTAAACGAGTATGTACATTTTTCCAGAGTATTTCAAACACAAAAAAAATCCTGAAATGTAACCAATAGCAAAAGATGCAATTAAAAATTAAAAAAAAACACATATATTTTGGCGCAGCGGCGATGTGAAGTACAAGCTTTTATGAACTTTTTTTTTTGCAACAAGCAGCTTATAATGATTCTTACAGATAGAGGTAAATCTCACTTAATCTTTTCGGACAACTTTGCATTAAACGAACAATGGTTCTTGATCTCTTGCTACCAATACATAGACCAATGGTGCTGGAGTCAGAGGACTCAGTCGATTGTGTCCAGAGGAAATACCGCTAAGTAAATTTCAGTCATCACTATACATACGACCTATGTTAATTATATTAAATGTGTATACAAAAGACTTTGCTATTTGGCAGCTTTGAACAAATTACTAGTGGATGGAGTTTAGTTCAGACTACTTTAGTGAATATCTCTTAAAAGCGACTTATGCTGATTACTGCAAAGAAATGTTACAATAATACAACGGGAGTCATCTACGAACTCATGATATACGACGAGTCGTTTATCTAAGCCCCGTTTGCACAATCGCTGGTTAAAATTACCGGCGGTTAGCTACTATTCAGCGCTTACTTATATGACGGATGGTCTTAACCGGCGCTTTTAGTTCAGATTAAGGAACTACTAAATTTCTTTAAAATACCTCTTTTTTATTTGTACTTTTATAATAAATTTACGCCGCTATCTTTTATTAAAAATTCGTGTGATATATGTATTTTGTGCATATGCAACGATTCATACTACATTCAATTGACAATGATACACATGTAAATGAACAACAAACTTAAAAATGTGTTATCGACTTTGACGGCATTGCTCCTTAAAGCCATTTTTTTTTTACTTGTTTAGCTTACAACTTAAACTTGATAGCACGTAGGATGGGATATTTGTCACCAGTACAAGCCCCACGGAAGTCATCGAATGACAAGTCTACGAAAGCCACACCGCCTAAACCTCTCGTCTTCGCAAACGCAGCCTTGTTGGCGGCAGTATCGGGATCATCATAGCCAACCCAAACGCCATTGTCGCCGTTATCATCAGCTGAACGGTAAGCGTAGTTGCCGAAACGCTTAATAGGATCGCCAACCTTGCGGAGTGGGCCGTCGGCACCTTTCAAGTGCTGATTGGCTGGGTTTGGTAACTTACTGCATACTTCTGGCCAGCTAAGCAAGCCTGGTTTTTGAGTCTGTGTGCCCGCTGGTGCAACGTTATCAGTTTTAACCACTGGCGGCAAGCCGGTGAGACCGGAGTCTTTAGTCAATTTCCAAGCGCGACCATACGCTGCAATACCAACATTGATTTTAGTAGCCGGACAGTGATTGTTCAACCAGTATTGAACTTGGAAGTTTATGTTCGATTCAGGATTGCGTTCACTCAGTTCATAGATGGGTGCCGGGAAGTCAGCTACTTCAGGATTGCGCTCGGGGGTTTGGAAGTCATAGGCATGTAAATTGACGTAGTCCAAATTGTTAACGATGGCCGGTACATCGAAGAATACTGAAATTGACAAAATATTAATTTTTTGGGTTTAATTACAAATTGTACATATATAGAAGCCGAACTCACGCGAAGAGTTTACATTGGGCAAGACGGAAAGTCCCAAGAGGAGACCATCAGGACGAAAAGCATTCTTAAGCTCACGTACAATCGATGTGAACTCTTCCTTGTGCTCCTCAGCCTTCTCGTCAACCACAAAGTCACCAGAGAAGATTTTCTTGAAACCCTTCCATAAACTACCAATACCACTATGCACCTTCTTTGGCTTGTTCTTGGGGAACTGCCAGGCCAAATCAAGACCATCAAATCCGTAAGTCTTCAACAACGAGTGTGCGCTATTAATGAATGGTATACGTGCATTGCTGCTTTCCAACAGTGTCAAATATTTGTTGTTATCTCGATCTACTTCATCCCTATCGCCACCAACGCTCAACAATACCTTCAAATGTGGGAATTTCTTTTTTAAACTAGTGACAGTGCGATACAAACCCGACCCGATATCCAAGTCCAGCTTATCGTTGTTACTGACAAGTTTGTTCGATGACGGACTGATGCTTGCATAGCCGTAGATAAGATGAGAACAAAATTGTAGAGCAGGTTCTAAATCATTAGTTGTGAGTTTGGAAAGGCCTGTAGGAGAGTAAAAATGAACAAACATGGATGTTAAATCAGTGTACTCGTATGACTAAGTGCGAATCAAGTTTTTGATGCAAAAGTTGCTAGACTACAAATTATTTTAATATGCCTATATGTATGTAGGAGTATTGTTATAAAAGTGAAGTAAATAAATACGTGAGAGCGTATATATATGTATATATTTGTTTGCTGTGCTGAGACCAAGAAGGGAAGTGTGCATGTTATACTGTACGCAGTTATCTTTCCTTGTAAATAAGCTCTTACTGAAATTGCTTGTGAAAGTTTAAAAAAAACTAACAAACACCTTTTGTACATTTCTGGAACTGTTTATTTTTTATTTGTTTTTTTTTATATTTTTGTTTTTCATTTACAATTAGCATCATTTGAAAAGCTTGTTAAATATGAATCAGACACACTCACTTAACATGCGCCTCGATTAACATCCAAAGCAATTTATGCTTGCTGCCTAGCTTAGAAGCACTAAGCTTTGGGCTTTGCTTAATATTTATAAGGAATTAGTAATGATGGTTGTCACTTTTAAGTATGTAGCTGTGTTGTTTAGTATGGCGAGCCATTCAATTGTAAGCCTATGCACGTACAAATATATACATAATTTGAAATTTTTATTTTTATTAAAAGCTGCTTAAATAAACGAATTAACTCATATAATCGTTTGAATTTGAATATCCAAATGTGTAGTGTTTTATTTGTCGCATTCAAGTATAGAGTTGTGGCATATCAGTTGGTAATAAGGTGTGGTAGCCTTAAATTCAGCGCCCTTCAGAGTTGATATATGTATATAATATACATATATAAATGTGTACATGCAAATTAAATTTATAATAAAAAAAACAAAGATATATGCATTAATGATATATATATATATATATATATATGTATATTTAAATACATTCATATTCTCTTTAAAGTTTTTTTATTTTTGGAGGGGATTTACTACCTACTATCTTACAGCAACAAGTAATGAAATGTAGCTCGCTCTATTCTCGGAAGTGATTCATTTGCAGTTAATTGATCTTGTGACTACAATATGTAATATACATATATATTCAATACCAAATAGCCATATACATATTTCTATGAATATATACATATGTACACATATATGTAAGTACTTTAAGAGAAAAATTGCACTTTTGTTGAACTAAGTGAAAACGTAAATATGTGCTTAATGTTTATAGTGTATTTACATTTGGAAAGATGTATGCAATAAAATTTTTTTTTTTTATTAAGTAAATTATGCATATACAAAGGATTTAAGATACATTTGAGAATTTTTTCACATTATACAAAAAAAGACACATTAATTTTTGATTCACATCACTACATAATTGTGCTTGGATTTCACTTACAAACCATATCACTTTCAACGAGCTACTCTTGTACTTGTACCCATATTCCATTGAGGCATTCCACACTATTTTAATTGTTCAAAAACTACTTTTGCGTCAAGATCAAATTTTTTTTTCAAAAGCTATGCGACTTTTAAAATGTTAGATGTATCGACGTAAGTCATTGTTTATTACTTCATAGCTCACAATATTATTAGTAAGTAGAATTTTTCATACCTTTCTTAATAAAACAAATCAATTAGCTGAAAAATCATGTTTGCACATTTTTAAAATTTACAAAAAATATACGTAATAGAACGTATATCAAAGAATAAACTGACCAATTTGTAAAGGGTGTGTCCTTATAGGTCAGTGAAGCATTGTCTAATAAAATCAAGTGTTTCGCTTAGCAACGAGCAATCTTGTTAATATTTTGCGAGCTATGAAGTGATAAACAGTGGCTTATGCTGATACACTTTAGATTTTTAAAGTCGCATAACTTTAAAATTTTTTTTTTTTAATTTCCGGTCGTTCTGTCATAGCTTATGAGTTTTTCTACAACATAAATTAAATAATCTTTTTCAATAAATTAGTTATAGTATATAGAGATGCGATGCAATATTTTCCATATGGAAATGGCTCTAACGATTTCAATAATTTTTTTATGTATGTAGATAAAAAATATTGTTGAGTGGGGTTACATCTATGCTTTTTATATTTTTGAAGTTATTTAGAAAATCCAATTAGAATTTTTGTGTCGCATTTTCATCCATAGACGAATAAGCAACATATATTTGTATATGGAAGAAAATCTCAACACCCTTCACGAAAAACAAACTATAATAATTTAACGGTAACGCCTAGACACTTGAAACATTCACATTATTGTGCTAAAATTTAATAGGCTATAAAACAGCCTACTCTAAAGATTTCTTAAAGTTCAAAATTTTATTGAAAATTTGTTGAACTGTTATCAGTTTTCTTAAAATTTTAAACTTGATTTCACATGTTTTATGTTATATAATGCACTGAATTTTATTTAAAAATTTTTCAAAATAAATAAATTAATATACACGTCGCAAGCTAGATATTATATTTATTTGGTAAAAATAGAGAACTACATTCTTATTCGATTAGAGACTTAAAATATCCGCAAATCAAGAATTATGACGAATTTTTAGTTATAGGTAGCGCTATGATTCTCAAATCTTTTACAAAGAGATCTCAAACGTTCCTTATTAGCGAAAAGTTCTAATTCTCTAACAGGTAGGTAACCTGCAAATTTTTTTAATTTTTTTTACATCGATTTCTTGTTTAATTTTCTAATGTCATTCTTAGCTATATTACTACCCAAATAAATTGGCTAATTTAAAATCAAATACGAGTATAGTAAGAGCCTGCGCTTGCTTATTAAATAATAACTGAATGCTTTCAGTGTTGACAGAATATGCAAAATTTTCTGATAAATTAACTTTTGCTTGACTATTAGTTTCTATTGATGTATATTCCTTTTATTAATTTTTTACTTTCAATAATCAGAAACAAATTGTTTATACATCACATATTTCTGTGAAAATTTGGGGACAGTCGAGTTGTGTACTCAAATTCAAATTGCTATTTCTTACAACATACATATGTAGGTATATAAGCTTTAAATAAATTTTCTTCAAATCCAAATTCTTGAATAATGCTTAACTGCAAACAAAAGTTATTTGCTCGACTTTCCGCTTGTATGACTACAAGTACGGATGCTTATTGTCAAACATAAAAATGTATGCACATCATTTAATAATTCGTAAACAACTTGTCACTCATAATTACTATGTTCTTCTTTTTTCATTAGCTTAATAAAGCTAAGAGACATGCAAGAAATTTCGAATTTGATATGTACATAAGTATAATATACATACACATGTACGAGTATATACCAAGTCTGCTTAATGATATTGGTCATGCAAAGGTTATCGCACTGTACTTGTGACACATTTTATTTCTATGCAACAATTAAAGCTTATTCTTAACAAAGACATTATCAATACTAATATGTATTTATGTGTGTACTTTGATACATTTTCTTAAATACACATATGTACGTACGGAAAAGCCCTTTTAGAGGCCTTGGCATGCCTAGACGTAGCTTTGCTAAATACGGGTACTCAGTACACCTTTAACCGAAATGGATTTGGTTCAATTATCGACCTCACCTTTGTGAGCAGAAGCTTGTATAGACAAGCAGATTGGGCAGTGAGTGACTGCTACACCCAAAGCGACCACGCCGCAATAATCTGCCATCTAAAATGTGATATTGCAAAATTCCAACGGGGTAATCGACCAGGAAGCTTCCGGGGCTGGAAGCTATCATCCTTCGATGCTGACTTATTCGTCGAAGCGTTTCCCGTGTCACAGTACCAGGGGCCAGCAGAAGCCATGGCAAAGAAACTTATGACAGACATCCGAGCTGCTTGCGATGCGTCAATGAAAAGATGCTCCTCTCGCAAAAATCGTAGTGCCGTTTACTGGTGGAACGATCACATCGAAGCGCTGAGGAAGAGCTGCTTGCAGGCTAGGAGATCTTTTCATCGCGCAAGAGGAAGAATAAACTTTATAGAAAGTCAAATAATATATAAGGCAGCACGTAACTTGCTCAAAAAAGCAATCAAAGATAGCAAGCGTCAGTGTTTTCTAGAGTTGTGCGATGATGCCGCGGAAAACCCATGGGGAACCGCATACAAGATTGTAATGAAGAGGCTCAAAGCCACCAAAGATGTAGTTCCAACTTGCCCACTGTTCCTCAAAACAGTAGTAGACACTTTGTTCCCTAAACAGAGACGGCTGGTCTCGCCGGTGCATAATGTAAATCTACATTTATTTAAGAAAGTAACTGCAGAAGAAGTCATACAAGCAACAAAAAGAATGGACACAAAGAAAGCGCCTGGGCCAGATTGCGTGCCAAACAAAGTCCTAAAAGTGGCTATCGATCACAAAATGTCGTCGTTCGTCTCAGTCTTCAACGCATGATTTGCAGAAGGTTGTTTTCCATCGATTTGGAAACAACAAAAGCTCGTGCTACTTCCCAAGCCTGGAAAACCCACGGAGAACCCATCGAGTTACAGACCGATTTGCCTGCTAGACTCTACGGGTAAACTCTTCGAACGCATTATCTCCAACAGGTTGGAGGTAGAGATTGAGGCACTGGGTGGTGTATCGAATGATCAATACGGCTTTAGAAAGGGAAGATCTACTGTGCATGCTGTTACCGAAGTAACTCAGCTCGCGAGACAAGCAATCAGTGGGTCTCGATGGTCTCGATTGGTGTTTCATTGTAACACTTGACGTGAAGAACGCCTTCAACTCGGCCAACTGGGCAAAAATCTTAGACACACTGGAACGCATAGGAGTATCACTCTACCTGCGACGGATAATGAGGAGTTATTTCCACGATCGCATACTCTGGTATGACACAGAGCAAGGAAGGAAGACGATGGATATTACCGGCGGCGTACCACAAGAGTCAGTCCTCGGCCCATTACTGTGGAATATCATGTACGACGGCATTCTTCGGCTGCGGCTACCACAGGGTTTGAGGTTGACATCGCTGTGGTGATATCTGCCAAACACCTTCAACAGATATCTGACACAGCCACCACAGCAGTGGAGAAAATAAAGACATGGCTCGACCAACAGGGGCTAACGTTAGCAGAACAGAAGAAGCAGGAAAAAGCTGGAAGATATAACGTTCAGAGTTAACGGCTATCCTGTATCCACGAAGCCCGCGATAAAGTATCTAGGTATCAAAATCGATAGAAGGTTGACGTTTAAAATGCACCTTGAATACGCTAGAGACAAGGCAGCAACCACAACGACTTCTCTATCAAGAATTATGCTCAACGCGAGAGTACCAAAGCAGCGAAGCAAAAAGATGCTGGCAGGAGTAGTTAGAAATCAAATAATGTACGGAGCTCCGGTGTGGTTCGAGGCGGTATGCCACTCATCTTACTTCCGGGGCATAAAGTCAACTTATCGCCTGTGTGCACTCAGGGTATGCAGTGCATTCAAAACTGTGTCCGATGAAGCAGCTCTGGTAATTGCAGGTATGTACCCAATAGACATTCTAGCTAAAGAGTCTGCATATATATTCACAAGGATGAGGGTAGCAAATGAAGCCGCTCGCAAGGAAGCCAAAGACATAAGCCTAGCGGAGTGGCAAAATAAATGGGATCGCACGCCAAACGGGCGATGGACACACCGATGTATACCGAATATAGAGCGCTGGATTTAAAGAAGCCACGGCGAAGTAGATTTTTACACGACCCAATTTTTAAGCGGTCATGGATGCTTTAAGTCGTATCTACATAGATTCAAACACGAGGTCGACCCTTACTGTGACTTCTGTGGTATCGGAGTAGTAGACAACGCGGAACATGTTTTCCTAATGTGCCCGCGCTTTATCCACGAGAGGAGCATACTCCAATCAGCAGTTCGAGAAAACCTTTCACCACAAGCGATCGTTAATTACATGCTGATGGGCAAAGACGAATGGAATTTGGCCAACGGCTTTATTTCATCGACGATGAAGGTTTTAAGAAGTGAGGAAAGAAGAAGACGCAGAAGTTCCACTACCATATAAGACGAGGTAAGAGGTCTTGTGTGCCCTAATGCATCACAGCAGATTGGATCCAAGGCCGTTGCAACCGCCAAGTGGTGTATCCAAATCGTTCGTTCGGCCCAATGTACGAGCAGATTGGAATCTCGGCCTTTCCGACTGCTTAAGGCCTTCCGTAGAAACACAAACTCAGGCGTGGATGCGGATTGGAACCTAGGCCGTTCCAACCGTCAAACTACGCAACGAGGAAAAAAAAAATATAACAAAAATAAATAACTTAATAATATAAAAGTGTTTTTCATACATAAATGCAGCATAGGAATTAATGCATCACAGCGGATTGGAACCCAGGTCGTTCCAACCGCCAAGTAGAGCATCCACAACCTCCGCTGGACCCAATAATCGAGCAGATCGGAATCTCGGACTTTCCGACTGCTCAAGGTCTTTCTGCCGAAACACGCACACTCAGGCGTCGACGCGGATTGGAACCCAGCGCGTTCCAACCGCCAAAGCTCCCAACGGGAGAAATAACATAATATAATATTATATTCCATTCAGTAATATACAAGTATTTTTCAGTCATAGACGTAGCAAAGGATTGAAGAATCTGGGGCGGATTGGAACCCAGGGCGTAACTTTCAAATAATACGTTTACCTACATGGAATCACTCGTCGCATGCATATGTAAGTAAGTACATCGATGCCTTATTTATAATAAATAACTTAAAGGGGACGAGGCTGCGGCCCAAGACAGCTTACAATAGACTTAGAACGTACGATCGAGCTTAGTGCTCAAACCACCTCCCGACGGAATACCTGACGGTGGTACCGTTTCGTTTTTTATTTAATTTAAATATTTAATTTATATATATTTTGTTTTTACGATAAGCGCTTCACCCTATAGCTAAGACCTTGACCACTAAACAGTTTAATGATTTTATTTTAATTTTTCGCAACATATGTATATATGTATATGAATATATGCATGTGTGTACATATGTAAACATTTCCACCCCCTTGTGGTCCAGCGATCAATAAAATATGTGTAGGATTTTACGACAACTCGCAAAAAAATTGCCTCTAACTTGACGGATTATGCGCCAAATCTAGGGAACAGATAAATATTAATTAAATCTGGATACACTCATTACCCGTTTATGAGAAATGAGAGGTCACTTTAAGATGTATTGTTCATTTTCTAAAATATACTTACATATGTACCATATGTCAACGCTTATTTATGTAGATGCAAACCACTATGAAAGTAAGCGTTCGATGTACGACGTTTAATGTCGTACGTACATATGTTTTTTTTTTTTTTTTTTTTTTTTTTTTTTTTTTTTTTTTTTTTTTTACGAGGAGGAAGCATCGAATTTAATGTTGCGTACAGAGGCGCCTTTTATAAGTCGGTTTTCCGCTAGGATCTTCGAATCTAAATTACTGAAAATTACATAAAATAAATCTGATGTTCGGAGGTAGAAGAAAGTCGCCAAATCATTGTTATTATATTATTGCACAGTTGAATTTGATGTTCAGATTTCTCTATCTGTCAGCGATTTCATATTTAATTTATCATTTTGCTATATAGCTAAATATATACAGATATATACAACCACATGCATTGTTTTGAGCGCTAAAAAATTTTGCTTTGAAACGGAATTTGATAACCTTTGCCACAATATGTGTTATTTCTATTTAAATAAACATACATAGCTATGTTATATGAATTAATGCTTGATTATTAATTGAAATTGAAAAAACATTTTTTTGTTTTATTGCTACCAATTTGCACTGTTTATTTTTCATAGTATTTGCCGTATATGCTCACACATGTATAAATGTACGTATGCATGTACTTTTAGTACGAATAATAAACACACATTTCTAAAACATACAACAGAAGCAAAAGTTTAAGGTTACACACTTTCAATTTCATTAAAATTTCGTTTGAGTATCTTTACATGTATGTACATACATATATGCATCTGTGTATGAGATTGTAAGTAACAATCGAATTAAATTTGCTTGCATTGTAATTTATGCGTATTTCGTATCCAAACTAGTACTTACATATGTATGTTTATGTGTTCATATAATTATGGAAACTATTTAATATTTGTCCATTTCTTTCTTTCCTTACCTTCACGAACATAACTGTTGCCATCATAATAGCAAACGAGGTGTGCACTTCCAGCGTGTTGAGCGGCAGCCAAAGCGGCCAGCGAAAATGCCAACAAAACGAAAAATTTCATTTTGCCAGAAATAAGAAACAGTTAAACTTTTTTTTAATACCTTACAAACTACAAATTTTAAAGCGTAAGATTATGTTCGTTAAATATGAAGTTTTCGCCACCAAAGTTAAACTCAAACTGCAAAGAGAACTGAGAAGGCGTTTCAAGTATACACGCCGTCGCGTATAGCCAGTCAGTCGTTTGATAGTGGTTCGGTTGCGTGGTTAACAGACGATTGATAGCCGAGCAAAGCATCCAAACAAAACAAAAAAAACATAAGAATACTTCATATACTTAAAAAGCAGAGTGTGAGAAGAATTACGTTACTGATGTATGAATGCGAAATCGAATCGAAAACGAAAATGATAATTGATAATTGAACTACAATGCATTTAAAGTAGACACATATGGTACAAACAGACATACATATGTACATATATGCGGCTTATTAGTTGTTGGAGCAATATGTAGTATAATAATTATAATAATTTGTTGTTTACTCAGTGTTTGGCCGAGCTTCTCCTACCATTTGTGTTGTGCGCTTTATATTCTACCACAAATGGGGGGACCTACAATTTTGTGCCGACTCCGAACGGCAGATGTATTTAATGAGAAGCTATTTCATGGCAGAAATACCCTCGGAGGTTTGACATTGCCTGGCGAGGGTTGACCGCTATTATTCTATGATTAAGATTTTGCTTGCTCCGACTGAGATTCGAACATCGAACTCAGCGGCATATATAGTTATAGCACGCACCGCTACCAACTCGAACACTGTGTAGTACGTCAGAGGAAAACTTTGTTTACGATGTACGGCAATTCTTACCACATATTTTATTTTCGTAAAATGAGTAACTTGTCGGTTTAACTTATACGTAGATATACAGGCTGAAGAACTGAACATTTTATTGAAAATCGGCTAAATAAGCTGACTACGAAAAACACTAATTTTAGCTGCTTGAGAAGGTTGTTTATCAAATAATCAAAATATAATATCTTAGTATCATGGATTTTTTGTTAGTTACGCCCATGTTATATTTTATGCTAGTGTTATGTTTGTACATATATATACTGTATATATTTCTGCAAGTACCTATAAACGACTATAAGGGACCTTCGGCATTTGTATTGTAAATATAAAGCAAATAAGACCACAAATATTGGTTTCCAAATATTTTAATACTTGCATTACCAACTATTTATCTTCCAGATTGCATTGCTATCAAGGATTGAGTTTTCGAAATGTGATGATCTAACTTCTCAAAAGATATATGTGCTCCTCTTACACATATCTCGGAAGTTTCCTGCACAAGTTATCTATTCTACCATGAACATAACATGTATAACATAGATATATGTACATATATTTGGTGTAAATTTATAGCATAACCACATATTGACAGATTTTTGCATACAACGCAAAACCATGATTCATTTTGTATATGGAAGGAATTACGAAAGATCGTCAGTAAAAAAGTGCCAAAATCAGTAGTAATTCGTAGCAAGTAGAAACTTGGAGTTTATACTACACATGAGAAAGAATTGTAAAAAGTTCAACATTTTTTTATAAAATTTAACAAATTGTTTTTAATTATATTTTTTAGAGAATTAAAGAATTTAAAAAAAATTAAAAAATAGAAAATATACAAAAAAGTAACAATGAATGATTTGTCGATAACAAATACAACCCATTTTTATTAACAGGTGCATTTGATTTATCTTCAAGGGCGAATCTCACAATATATATTAATATATTTACCATACAATTGCATGTTCGCCAAAAATAACTTTTTGTGCGACAACTGTCTCATAAAAAATGTTTTTGCACAGTTACTTTAAAAATTACCCTACAAATCAAGAACTCGGAATTTTCTAGTTTTGCATCCGTTAATCTAAAAATGTTCGGCGCGTCATTTATAACATATTTTCTGTAGCTTATAATTTTATCACTTACAACGTTTTTCGCGGCAACCATTCAATTGTTTCATTGTCTTGGCGGGAAATTTTGAAAAAAGAGATAAGCATTATCACATTCATGTGAATTTTAAGATATTTTTCTCGATATTTTTACTTACTCATCGTATTCAACACCCGCATTCGAGTTTTGCAGATTTTAGCGATGAACAAAATGAACCGAGTAAACTGAATGAACAGTTTTTGACAGCTCATACGGCTAAAATGGTGATTCCAACGAATTTACCTTCGCAAAAGTTTAGCGGCGAGGAAAAGTTCATACAAAAAGATCAGACAACAAATAAGAGGTTATATGTATAATTGTTTGTTCATAATGATTAATTATATAGAAAAATTTGTAATTATTAGCACAGAATGAAAACAACAATAGTAAAAGGGTGACAAGCGACCAAAAATACATTCGTAATGCTATAAGAAACCTTAAAATTTTCGACAAACCACAACTGAATTTCCTTTACAGTAAAAAATGATCGGATTTCATTAAAAAAGAATCTGCATATATCTTTTGGAAGTCGAAATATTTCAGAAAACCTATCCTGTTTAAGAAAGAAGAAGCATCCGTGAATACCCGCAATAATTTTTATGTTGTTTTGCAAACGGTTTCTTAAAGTTCGCTAAAAATTAATTGAGATACTAAGGGGGTTCACAACCCATGTTATCTGTCGTATTTGTCGTATTGTGTATTGTAATACAACAGTTGTAAACTTGTTGTTGTTATTTCACATATGAAATTTTCATATTTCAATACAACTCTGGAAGGTATGTTCAGTTTGTTATTCGTTCAGCTCTTTCTGTTTATCATCATTTTAGGCTTATTTTTGATTGAAAAAAATGTTAAATAAAGTCAAATGGTGTTGTGCGTATACATATTTTAAAGGAACCGACCGCTGAAGTTTATTATATGTGATTTTTTGCTTATTAATTGCTTTAATACCATTTACAATAGTAAAGGAAATAACACAGCGCGTTCGTACGTTCCTCTGTTATTTCACTAAAGAAATAAGACAAATAACATGGCTTGTGAACTTCCTAACTGCGTAAATATCTTGGAAACGCACTCATCTACACCTTTTTCAGTTTAAGTTCAGAAAGTTGCAATTCATATTCAGAAAGTTACAATTCAAATTCAGAAAGTTACAGTTCAAGTTCAGAATTTCCATTTCAAATTCAGAATTTCCATGTAAAATTCAGAAAATTACAATTCAAATTTAGAATTTCCATTTCAAATTCAGAAATTTTCATTTCAAATTCAGAAAGTTACAATTCAAATTCAGAAAATTATATATACACTGTACGATTTGGATATTTTAAGTTGCATAGATGCAATTTCTTCAGGAAGTTTTCAATTTTAATTTTACATATACAGTATAAGTAGGTCTAAAGTTAGTTTTAAAAACTTATACGTCAATATTAAATACACTCTAAAGTTAAAGGCAGCTTTTTTGACAGACATCTCATAGAAAATTATGCCAAAAAGCTACTTGTAATTTCAGGGTAAACCTAATCTTGACTTTAACTCTGCGCCTTTTTCTTCCCAGTTTATATTCACTCTTATGTACATACATACATATATTTCATGCACATTTTTATATATGTACATATGTACATTTATGTATGTATGTATTTAAATATTTTATGGTTTCTTTTTCTTTTATAATTTTTGTATTGTTGCTCTTATTGTTATATGAAAATAAATAATTAGAGCTGAAGACTAAGAGTTAATGTATCGTTAACTTAATCCATTCTTATGTTAAGTATCAGGCGGGGGGATAGGCAAAGTTAAAACTGATTCTGCGTCCGACGCTCGTTATTTATGAATACTTATTCCTTCAATGCAAACTACATAATGCACAAATTTTACATATTCATATGTACATTTCGAAAAAAAAGTTTTCTTAACATAATTTTAAAACTTATGAACTTGAATTAAAATTTTCTGAACTTGAATTGTAAATTTCTGAATTTAAATTGTAACTTTCTGAATTTGAAATTAAAATTTCTGAATTTGAAACGGAAATTCTGAACTTGAATTGTAAATTTGTGAATTTGAATTGCAACTTTCTGAATTGGAAATGGAAATTCTGAATTTGAATTGTAATTTTCTGAATTTCGAATGGAAATTCTGAATTTGAAATGGAAATTCTGAACTTGAATTGTAATTTTCTGCATTTGAATTGCAACTTTCTTAACTTAAACTGAAGAAGGTGTAGATAATATTTATTTTCACAATATTTTTATACCCGAGCGTACTTGTACACAAGGGTATTATAACTTTGTTCGCATAACGGTTGTTTGTAACAGCAAAAAATAATCGAGATCAAAATGAAAAGAGTAATCGATTTCGATATCTCAATGGAGTTCGGTACATAGATTGCTCTTTGGACAGGGTAGGTTGGCATTGAAAATGGTCAAGATCGGTTAATAACCACCCCATCTGCTATATAAAGGAAGTTTTTGATAAATGCCGTTGCCACGCCCACTAATGACAAATTTTATGAATCTCAATAACAATGTTAGGTATCTTCACAAAATTTGGTGCACATATTTTCCTAGATATCGCTATTATTATCGTAGAAAATTTTTGAAATCGGATCATAACCACGTTCACCTCCCATATAACGGAAATCTTGGAAAATGCAAAAGGAAAAAATTCCTGTATCTCAATAACGGTGTAAGATACCGTCACAAAAATTGGTGATCAAATTTTCCTCAATAACACTGTTATCATTGTTTTTGAACTTTTGAAATCGGACCATAACCACGCCTAACTTCTATATAACGAAAATTTTTGAAAAG
Organism: Philophylla caesio; assembly: GCA_963971545.1. NCBI lineage: Eukaryota > Metazoa > Arthropoda > Insecta > Diptera > Tephritidae > Philophylla > Philophylla caesio. The sequence goes on from OZ020607.1 coordinate 63,480,566, forward strand.
TGCAAAAATTTCGTTTTTCCTTTATTCTATTCTATTGGAACATATTAATTAAAATTTGATATTTAGAGAGATAGTTAATTACCTCGCCTACTTATAAAAAAGGGATGTAGGTATCTCAATAACGATGTAAGGTATCGTCACAAAATTTGGTGAACATATTGTCCTTGATAGCACTTGCAACACTGTCAATAATTTTTGAAATCGGACCATAAGCACGCCCAACTTCCATATAACGGAAATTCTGAAAAATGTGAAAACTTCGTTTTTCAGTATATATTGCAACAAATTGAGTAATGTTTAATACTAGCAGCGTTTTGAAAGAAAGAAAAGGGGTTTTTATGAAATTTTGGGCACCGACCATACAAAAATACATCGCGATGGTATATAAAAATCGGTATCGCCCGAATTTAGCTTTTCTTACTTGTTTTTTTAAAATATTTTTGTTTAACAATGCCGAGATTATGGCAAATTTAAGCTGAACACTCGTGTGCTATGCAAAATGTAAACAAAGTCCGACATTTCAACCATGGACCGAAAATAACTGTTATGTTAAAAATTTTGAACTAAAAAGTCAATTGGCAAGGCCGTCGCACACATATACTTCCATATACAAAAATGCGTAATTTTGTTTAGCTCTTTTTGAAATTTTTTTGATTGTAAATTTGGACAAAAAGCGTAAGAAATATCAGTAATGCCGCTCGCTAGCTGCAAGCTCTTTCTAAGTGACTCATCCCTTAAGGAACTAGGAGACCGTTTCAAAAACGGTAGCACCTGTATCAAGTCCAAGCTCATGTCCTTAGTTTAACCATCGACTTAGGAATGAAACGAAAGAAAAAGTGTTCACATTTCTCTATTAACTTAAAGCTTTAGTTTTATTAAATATTAGAAAATTGACACTTGAAAATTTTGGTTAAAGACTGTATTATTTGAATTGAGTTTCTATTAATAATAATTTATAAGTATAAATTCGTTCATATAATAGATACATGTACCATGAATTAAATAAATGCAATCGATATAACAATAAAATTTGTCCTCAACTAAAAATTCACTCCAAAGCCACAACTTTAAAATGTGCGCATCATAGCACTTTAGGATGAAAAAGGTGAAAACGAACATTGTTAGGGCCTTTTCATTAACAAAATGATTACTAAAATAAATTTAAAATAACTTCGGTTATATTAACACATAATACCCTATACCGTCCGTCAACTGTTAATATACTACCAAAAATGTCTGACTTTTATTATACTTTCCTACATTTAAAGGACTTTAGGTGATTTTTCCAACGATAATAAAATTGTTTACCATATTTGAGGACAGAAAAATAAAAGTCCTGGTATAACTGTCTCGAAAAAATATTTGTCATCAAAAGACTTTTATTTCTGGTTAAAAAAAAATCATAAAATGACACATTGAGGTGAATTCAGTTATATATGTAGGTTAAACAATAACTTATTTCTTTTGACTTTATCGTTAAAAGTAAGAACATAACAATCTGGAGGTAATTTTATAGAAAAAGCTCATCACAGTTACGGTCCTTGTCTTCAACTACACGGGCGACTTCGGCGATTGATAAAAGTATTAGAATTTTGTGAAAAGCCAGAATCACATTTAAGAAAAAACGCTTAAAGCTTGGATAATTTTCAGCGTTTGGAATATTAGAGATTTTTAGAGTTTTAGCGATAGCGAAAGCTGAATCCGGCTGAAGGCCTTATGGTATAATAATCGTATTTCAGCTTTCTTGGATTGTTATAGGGCAAAGCAATAATAAGAGTATCCAAATTTTAAAAATGCTCTTACAATTTCTACACTCATATAGTACGAGTATATATGAGTGCATAACCTCGCTTTAAGTTTCGCCTTTTAAAAATCACCGGAAAACAACGTGAAGTAACAACGCCAGACGAATATTTAATAATGTTTGGTTTTCTTGGTTTTTATTTTGTTTTTCACTGTTTATTCGGGCAAGTTCGCACAAATAACCTCATTGATTGTTTTTTGCTGTTATTGTTTGTTGTGCTGTTGCTAATTATGTGACAGTGTCTGTTAATAAAGTTGTTTTCTTTTGTAGGTGGTGTCTCATTGCTGATGTCATCATCGTTTGCACTGATTTTACAAAGTATGTACATACGTGAAGTGATAATCAGTTTTTCTTTCACTTAAATTCACATACATATGAATCTGTTATATACGAGTACATATGTAGGCATGTAATCAATTACCCAGAAAGAACCGTCCCGGTCAGTGATAAACGCTCACAATTTTTTGTATGCTTTCTATCACCTTTGTACATATAAGCTTGATTGCTTTCTCATACTTCAAATATTGCACATATGAAAAAAGCGAGTACGCATATACAAGAATTTTCAAAGGCTGAGACTCCAAGACCTTGTCTCCAGGTTCACCTCCATTAATCCGCATCAAAGCGAAATTTCATAACATCAGCTTGATTTGTTCGCATGCCCCGACGGAGAAGGGTAATGGGATGAGTTCAACGAGTGCCTAGAGGAAGAATAAGAACACGATGTAAAAAATGGGATTGGTGACTTGAACGCTAAGGTGGGCATGGATGGCATTTATGGTCCAAAAGTCGGAAGATTCAGCCATTATAAGAATACCTCTGGCAACGGAGAGAGGCTAATCTACTTCGCCGCGGCGCGAGTAGCACCAGATTCCAACATCGAAGTGTCCACCAAGCCACTTGGGTGTCCCTTGATCAAAAAACGCAAAACCAAATTGATACTTGATGTTCGTTCTATTCGAGGAGCAAGCGTTGACACGGATCATTGCAGCTAAGGTTCGCAAGCGCCTCTCTGCACTGAAGAACGCTCATCAAGTGTCGCGACGAAAGTTCGACGTCAAAAAGCTGCAATCACAACGGACACCTGAGAATTTTCAATATCGACTCTGTCTTGCTTAACCAAGCAACTCCTCATCGCCCTGATATTAATGAGCAATGGGATGAGATCTACAGATATCTACGTACCGCTGCGAAGGAGATGGTTGGGTACTACCAGCCACGGAGAAGCAGTTGGTATGACGACGAGTGCCGCGTCGCTGCTGCAGTAATCGAGCGATACCTGGAGAAGAGGAGGGAAGAGAGTCATCTTTTCAAGAAGAAGAAACGAGAGGCGGAAAAGCGAGAGCACGAAGAGCTTGAGATGCTAGCAAGCAGGAATGCGAGCCAAAAGTTTTATCGGAAAACAAGCACACAAGTGGTTTCAAGACCGGGGCTGGTTCCTGCAAGGGCGCGTATGAAAATATGGTGACGGTCGTACAGAGCACACATGCCCGAAGATTGGAATGTCAGTGTACTTTGGCCAATATTTAATAAAAGTGCTCCCGCTGCTTGCGCCAAATCCGTGGAATCAGCCTTCTAAATATCGACTATCCCATATCCTATCGACGATACTCTGTGAAAGACTGAGACCGTATATGAACCATCTGATTGGATTTTATCAGTGTGTCTTCAAACCCTAGATAATCAAGTCGGCACACACCATATCTTTGTCGATTTTAAAGCCGCTTTTGACAGCATGTCTAAATTTGAAAAACTGGAGGGTACTTGGAGATCATTCTTTCTCTGATCATAGGTACATCCAGTTTGATATAGAACAAGGTACACCTCGGTCGATTCCGACAAGAAACCTCAAAAGTACAGACTGGAATAAATACAGTTTAGAGTTAGAAAGGCTCATGACAAACAAGAGCACACCTCAAGTTCCAGAGAACGCGGTCGAGCTGGAACAGCTGGTATTTAGCTTCACGAGGGCATGAAATTCGGCCCTAGAGATAGCTTGCCCTTAAAAAACACACAGAGGTAAGAGAAAACCACCTTGGTGGAATAATGACATTGCAAATGCGAGAAGGCCCTATATAAAGGCCTGTAGAAATGCCTTCAACAACGCCACTGATGTACGGATCTTCGACTGAGACGGAGGAGGACAGCCTGGACCTTCTCCTTGATACACACTTCCGAGGAGCAGCTGAGAGTGCACTGAAAAAACTGGGGGTGGCTACGGCCACCTTCCTATAAACAAGCTCATTACCCTGGAGAAGGTAATATGGGCGATCAGAGCGTTCAAACCAATCAAATCGCCTTGTCCAGACGGTATTACCCCGATCTTAATGCAGCGAACAATAGATCATAGCTCAATCTTTTTGCTACAAATTATCAGGGGGGTTATCAAAATCAAAAATATTCCAAAACGGTGGAGGTGATTTTTATATCCAAGGCTGAAAAACCTCACATGTCAGCCCAAAAGACTTCAGACCAATCAGTCTGTCGTGCTTCCTCTAAAGATAATGGAAGGAAATATGTATTAGGGAGTCTATCTCACCCAAGTTAGCACCCACACAACATGCCTAAATGAAAGGAAGATCCATTATTAGAAAACTCGCTAGCCTTCAAAGAATACACCCTGATAGCATTTCTAGACATTGAGGGCGCATATAACACATAATACCGCATGCAATCACCTTGGCGCTATCGAGTGTGGGCATCGAACCCTGGCTGGTAAGGCTCGTGGACCAGTTGATGACATGCAGGGTAGTGCGGGCTGAACTGGCTGGTGTTTCGAGGAGTAGGTCGGTCGGGAGAGACACGCCATAGGGCAGATTCTTATCTCCTCTTCTATGGGTTTCTGCATTAAACCCACTGCTGCGTTGCATGGAAGGAGGAGGGTGTAGGGTTGTAGGCCTATGCAGACGATCTAGCGTTGGTCGTAAGCTGGAAATTCCCACAAACGCTGTGTGATGTGATGAAGGTTAATCTGAGGAAGGTCGATTTCACGAACTGGTTCGAGGAGGAGTAAAGGTTTGAGATCTCTGTGGTATCGCAATGGGCCAACACAGTGGCCTAAGTGTGCTGGCGGTATACCAGCAACCACCTGAACCTAACCTAGATACAATTAATTCTCTAATAACACGCTAGTATAAAATCTAGTCTTAAACCCTATACAAAATATAACAAATTAGGAAAAATTTATATAAATTTCGCTCTTAATAAGAAGTATGAGGTGGCAATTTTACTGCACAAGAAATTTATGTGTAATAAAGGTTCAAACTCTTAAAGGTACCGTTGCAGCTTGTGAATTTTTTCGCTTCCATGATACGTTTAAACCAAATTTACAAAACACAAAATTGCGATAAATCAACGATAATTTCTAACTTACACTATATAGCTCAGTGTTTGGCCGAGCTTCTCCTACCAGTTGTGGTGTGCGTTTTGTACCGACTCCGAACGCCAGATGTATTTAATGAGAAGCTTCTTCATGGCAGAAATACCCTCGGAGGTTTGCCATTGCCTGCCGAGGGGTGACCGCTATTAGAAAAAACTTTTTTCTATGATTAAGATTTTGCTTGCCCTGTCTGAGATTCGAACCTCGAACTCACCGGCATATCGAGTTATAGCACGCACCGCTACCAACTCGACCACAGCGGCCACTTTCAGTTTAGTGTGCTGAAATTTAATAGAAATACTCCAGGAAATTTACAAATTCTACAAAATTTTTCAAAAATCTGCTCGGGTATTGAAAAAGTAGGACCTGCAAAGTAAAGATTTTAGCACCATCCGCAATGATTTGCACGGACTGAAGAGCTCAAGCACGGGTTATGCCAACGCCATTCAAACTAAACTCAAATTATCAATAGGAAGATAATTGCTTGAACCGATGGTAATAGCATCAACGAGCCGCCCTTGCATGAGTATAAATTTATATCTGCCTATAAGCATCCATATTTAAATTCGGCTACTGAAAATATTTCAACGAATGCAAGTTTTACGAAATAATTTAAATGTAATAAAACAATTTTAGGTAAGACATGGGTTAGCTGAATAAATTTCCATGAGCTCAAAAAAATTTAATTGAATAAGTTAAAAGCTGTAGCAAAGCCATGTGTATAACCAAATAGCATGCGTTTATCTGCGAATGGATTTTCGTGTTAATTAAAATAACCACAATTTATGAATACATTTTTGTATTGGTAGTATTGGGTTTACGATTAGAATTAAATACAGCTTAACAAAATTATGACACACATACGGTTCTGATTGTAAATTTAAAACTATTTTATATCATTAGTAGTCATTAAATATAAATGATCGCTGTATATTACAAATTTATCGGTATAAAACCTGCAAATGGTCAACTTACATATGTACATACTTACATGTGTGCATGTAACTAGTTAGTGATAATTTGCAGGATAGAGTGTTGGTAATTTATTTTTAATAGAGTTATTACTCATTTAATTGAAAGTCATTTTTATATACTGTAACTTAAGAAGAAAATAAAATGGTTTAACTTTAACATGTTCTTATGTAAAGAAATATTTTCATATGAAATTAAAAAAATTCGAAATCTTCGACATATACATTTTTATTTCCTGGCCATAACTTCCAACACCGACAGGTAAAAGTTTGTCCAGGATTTACTGCAAACAATGTGTGTACAAATAAGTATGTTTGTATAAACTTTCATAAATGACAATTTTCAATGTGTTTCTAAATTTTATAATATATGTACATTTAGAGAAATACAAATAAGTCCGGTTTCAAACACTTTATGACTAAAACAGTATGTCGGCAAGTGTCGACAAGGAAATGCACTTTAATATTAGCTGCTATACTTCTGACAAACACGAGATTTAAGAAAATATTCAAGTAGAGATATATGATGAATTGGAATATCTTACACTATCGGCGTAAAACCTTAAAAAGAGTTACGCGAAAAGGATGCATACGGTTTTGTAAATACCTCTGATTTTGAATTTATTTTTTAAATTTCTTGAAAGTCCGGAGGTATTGGTTATAATTTTCTCAGATTTATATCAGTTTAATTACTTGTTATTGTGTAGATATGTATGTACATATGCCCAACATAAGTACAAAATGTGTGTGTACAGGCATAAAAACCTAAGCTTCAATAAGTTTAGTATAGTTTTAGGCTTAACCTTATGACTAAGCGCATTCTTGCTTGAAAAAGCTAACCGCCAGTTGAAACAATCATAGGCAGCCAGAGTAGCATATCAAATTTGGTTTTTAATTTTTATTTTACTTTATTTCAGTCTTCAAAACTAAATAAATATTTATTTTAAGATTAATTTTCGTATCAAACAAAAATTTTCTTCAAATGTTAGTGAACGCTGCATTTAACGCGCGAACAGCTTTCTCATACCCCAATATTGATTGAATAAAAGCCTTCTATGGACATTTTTATAACCTCCGCTATCTCCCTAACTTTAATTCGACTGTTGTCTAGCACCATTTGGTGTTATCGTCAGTAGCTGCAGATTTTGGATGTTTAGAACGTTGTTATAAGGGCAAAGTAACGCGGCGAACTATCAAGATCTATTGTAATAACCCGCGAGCACACAATATATTTTCAGAGGATTCGATTGCCCTTAGCCACAGTTTCTATGCGGAAATCAAGTTCCGGAGGTAACCGAGTCATCTCAGCTGATGGCCAACCATCCCAGTCAAAATGAGCAGCTGCTGAATTTGGACTTTATGGAGCTTCTCACCGCTTCCAGGATGGCAGATTGGATACACTAGAGTTGCTGCAGCGACCACAGTATCTTTGAGTAATTAGGCAAAAGCAGTGCAACCCTGCATCCACTTCCCACAGGCGCCCGATTCGACATAGCTCCTACAACATGAACGAAGGTGGTCTTCGTTGTTGGTTGCTAAGGTCCGTACTTGCAAGCTCGCGTCATTGGATCTCGCCGACATTAGGCACTGTGCCATTTCCACATCCACATCCAGTCACTCCGTAAGTATTGGCTTGCTGCCTCGAACAATATAATTTGCGTCCATTTCAATGTGTTCGATAAACTTTGTGGACAATCGACTCGTCTCTGCTGATGGTGGACGCAGATATTAACAACGTCGGCGAACGTCGGTATACGGTAGAGTTTTCTATTTTGCACGATAAACATTCGCGACGAAAAATTCGTCGTACGACGGCATTGTGTTTAAGCTACTAAAAATGGAGTTTTGGATTAGTTTTAGAAAATGAATGATGGAGGATTTATTAATCGTTCGATTTTGCTGATTGCGACCGAGTGAAAAATAATAATTTATTTTTAATTTTTATATCGGTCTTAAATTGTGTTTAAAAATTGACAATTTGATTGAGATCGAGGCCAGATTATGATATATTGTATTTGAAAAAATTACCAATTATTAAAAATTTAAATTTTCTTTATTTCTTAGAAACAATTGGTTGGCGAAAATCCTCCGCTGAACCCTTCGAGAGGGTGCCGACTGGTAATGGGCACCACAGATTTGTGTGTTCTGGGCGATGTCAGAATGGTTGCCCAGCTAAGATCAAGAATCAGTGCCATGTGCCTAAGCTTCTCAATAGTTAGGTCATATGGAAATGGTTCTTGATTGTGGTATGGAGGTATTTTCAGGGGCTGGATCAAGGCCAGGCTAAGGGGCCCCTAAATAGCCCAGTCGCGAACGGAGCCCGCTGGAACGCAGCCAGTGTGTAACTGTGGCCTTACCTGGGTATCGCGGATCTCTGCCCGAGTGGACGAACCCTTTCTCCGCTACTCGTGTGACTTGAAGACGGACAGAAGAATAACAACAAAAACTAAAACAGGGTCTTTGCGATTCAGGTCCCTAATACCAGCCGCGATGCGGTTAAAAGGCACTCAGGTTCACGGCATATGGTAAAACCGGACAATGATTCTGTAGTATTTAGCAAACTACATGGCGGCAGGGCTAAGGTAAGGAGGCCGTCTCGGGATACTCCCGGCGCCGGTGGAACCCAACCTGGCAATCAGACTGCAGCCAATGGGAGGGTAGAAATTTGTGAGCGGACCCCGGGTGTCCACTCCCGACACCCACTGCCACAGCCGACAGGATCTTAAGAAGACACAACACCATGCCAGATCTCTTCACTCTAGCGGAAGCAGAGCAGTCAGGTGAAATCAAGGCAGAAGTTAAATGGGCGATGGCCGTTCTTCCCAACTACCAGCCGAGGGAGCATAGGGAGACGTCGGCTGCAACAAGCAAGCGCAAAAGGTCAGTGGACGTTGCGCACAGTCAAGCAAAAAAGATCAGATCCCAGTCCAGTCCTTCGCAGAAGTTGCAAAGGAGCAAATTTTGCTTGGAGTCCTCGATGAGAATTACGAGGATTCGCTAATGCTGGAAATGGGTGAAGGCTGAAATGTCGAGCGTCGCATTAAAGGTCTGAGAGAAAATCCGGGCCCTCTGCCGACCTGCAAAGGGGTTGCGTTCAAAGCAACATCCGCGTCATCGCGTATGAGGACCCAATATAAGCTCCCCAATACAAGATGGCGATAGCTGCTTTTAGGCGAAGTCTACTCTCGTGTGAAGCTGAAGGCGGTAGACTTTAAGGATATACCGGTGAGGCCAAGAGCTAGGGCGTTGATCTCGTTCAAACCTTCCGATCCAGACAAAATTCTGGAAATGATTCGGAGTTTCAATTCAGAACTTCCAACAACACAATGGAAGATGGTAAAAACTATCCCTAGCAATACGACAATGATGCAGCTGGTTCTCCTAATTAGTAAGGACTCCATAGAGCTGCTGGATACGGTTTTGATACCGTAAAGATTTACGTTTACCGGAATGACGTCAATGCGACCAGAAGCCTGTTGCCAGAGCTTGAGCCGGAGGAAGCCTCTAGCGACGACGAAATGGAGGACAAAACCGGCCATGTTGATACGACGGATGATGTAATCGGTGGATATGCCTTCTCAACATCATCAATGGGGGTTGGCTAGATGTTCCGGCGATATACGGAGGAGGAGCTGTTTGAGTCGGATGACGGAGCAAACTCCACTCTGATTGGAGGTGTAGGTGGAAGCGATCATGATGGTGAGGGTGCTCCAAATAAACCTGCACCATTGTAATGCAGCATCAGCTGCACTGCTGCTCCGTCTTACATCTAAAGGGGCAGCTGACATCGTCATCGTTCAGGAACCCTGGATTGTAGGACACCGTATATGAGGGCTAAAAACGCCCACTTCAAATTGGTAAGTGGAGCCACAATGGGAAAACCAAGGACCTGTATCTTGATTAGTACTAAACTTAAATATCTCTATCTTCCACAATATAGTAATGTGGATACCACGGAGGTCAGTCTGGAATTAAATGGGCACCCATACAGACTGGCCTCTATCTACCTAGCGCACGACCGAGTGGTGCCAACGCCGTCACTGCGCAAGCTAGTAGCTAGTACCGCTGATCATGGGGCAGCAGCGATTCAAATGAACGAGGTGAGTCTCTTTTCGACTTTATTATTAACCAAAAACTCGCCATTAGCAATAGGGGAGAAGTTCCCACATTCGTTACAATAAACCCTAAAGAGGTACTAGACATCACCATCACGTCAGAGGATGTGGTAAATAAGATAAGAAACTGGAGGGTTCTTGGAGATCATTGTTTCTGTGAGCAGTGGAGCAGTGGATGATATATAAACAACTGCACGAGTACAAAAGTATCATTAGGAAATCAAAAAGGGATAACTGGAGGGTCTTCTGCAGCGGTGTGGAATCTGTCTCGGAGGATACAAGTCTCAGGAGGATCCTGTGCGCCTCAGATCAGGGATCACCGGGCTGTCTTACCAGGATGGACGGATCTTGGACTGAGACGCCTGGACCTTGTCCTTGATACACACTTCCAAGGAGCCGCTGAGAGTACACAGAAAAAACTAGTGGGTGGCAACGGCCACCTTCCTATAAACGAGCTCATCACTCTGGAGAACGTAATATAGGCAACAGAGCGTTCAAACCAATCAATTCGCCTTGTCCAGACGGTATTACCCGGATCTAAATGCAGCGAACAATAGAGCATAGCTCAGTCTTTTTGCTACAAATTATCAGGGGGCTAACAAAGTCAACCATATTCCAAAACGGTGGAGGGAATCAAAAGTGATTTTTATATTCAAGGCGGGAAAAACTTCACATATTAGCCCAAAAGACTTCAGACCAATCAGTCTGTCGTGCTTTCCTCTAAAGATAATGGAAGGAAATATGTATTAGGGAGTCTATCTCACCCAAGTTAGCACCCATACAACATGCCTAAATAAAAGGAATATCCACAGAAACGGCACTACCCGAAACTGTAGCGCTAATAGAAAAGTCGCTAGCCTTCAAAGAATACACTCTGATAGCATTTCGAGTGTGGGCATCCAACACCGACTGGTAAGGCTCGTGGACCAGTTGATGACATGCAGGGTAGTGCGGGCTGAACTGGCTGGTGTTTCGAGGAGTAGATCGGTCGGAAGAGACACGCCACAGGGCGGAGTCCGATCTCCTGTTCTGTGGGTTTCTGCATTAAACCCACTGCTGCGTTGCATGGAAGGAGGAGGGTGTAGGGTTGTAGCCTATGCAGACGATCTAGCGTTGGTCGTAAGATAGTGAACTTGGAGTGAATCCAATTAAAACGGATCCAGTACCCTTCCCAAGGAAGTACAAGATACCCAAAATCAAAACACCGGTGTTTGGGAACATGACGCATAACTTAAGGTAGTCCGCAAGATATTTTGGAATAATACTCGATAAAAAGCTAAATTGGACGAGTAGCATACAGGAAATGGCGCGTAAGGCGACATTAGCTTTATATAGATGTAAACAGATCATTGGTCGAAAGTGGGGCATGAGCCCAAAGCTTACACACTTGATGTATACAGCGCTAGTCAGACCTATACTTCTCTTCGGCGTGGCGGTCTGGTGGCCAGCCTTGAAAAAGAAAACAGCAGTTCTTACACTGCAGAAAGTACAAAGAAAGGCACTGTTATGCATCAGTGGGGCCCTACGTACATTCCCCACGTAGGCCGCTATTAAGGCACTTGACTCTGTCACGATTAATTCGGAAACGGTAGTAAACTGCCGCAGATCCCTTAATGTGATGGCAGAGCAGTTTGTTTTGCACCTGGTATGGGTACCTGAACATTGCAACATACCAGGTAATGAAAAGGCCGACGAGCTTCCAAGGAGAGGTACTTCCGCACCATTTTCTACGGCATGCACTCGCTTCCTGCAAACTCAGTATCAGAGATTTCTTCCTGGACGAAGCACGTCTGGGATGGGAAAGCTGTGTTAGGTGCAATACAGCAAAGCTCATGTGGCCCGAGTGGAGCCTCAGGCAATTATCTGTGGCTATGGGAATTATCACAGGGCACCTGCTTATAGGGAGACATGCAGAACGACTTGGAGTACCCTACAATGATTTCTGCGGAAGCTGCTTTGACGAGGAGGAGCCTGAAACGATAAGGCACCTATTATGTGAATGCCCTGCGCTGTGCAGGAGACGACGAAAATTCTTGGGTTCCGAATTTTTAGAATATCTAAGCGCTGCTGCTGAGTTGAACATACGGCAGCTGTTAAAATTTGTCGATTCCACGAACTGGTTCGAGAAGGAATAAAGGTTTGAGATCTCTGTGGTATCACAATGGGCCCAACATAGAGGCCTAAGTGTGCTGGCTGTATACCAGCAACCACCTGCACCTAACCCAACCTATATACAATTAATTCTTTAATAAAACAAAATTGCGATAAATCAACGATAATTTTTAACTAATTTAAACTTTCAGTTTAGTGTGCTAAAATTTATTAGCAATACTCCAAGAAATTTACAAATTTTACAAAATTTTCCAAAAATCCACTCGGGTATTGAAAAAGTAGAATCTGCAAAGTAAAGATTTTAGGACCCTCCCAAATGATTTGCACGGACTGAAGTGCTCAAGCACCGGTTATGCCAACGCCATTCAAATTAAACTCACATTATCAATAGGAAGATAATTGCTTGAACCGATGGTAATAGCGCCAACGATAACAGTGAATCAATTGCTGCCGATGATATCGCTTCCAGTCAGAGGCGTAGATAACTTCAGGCTATGTATGGTTTAAATATTTACTTCTCTTATTATTATCTTAAATACAATTTATGAAAACTTAAATACATACGTGAGTATAGATGTAGCTGCATACACCTACCTACTATGATTCCGATCCAACGGTGCATTTCCAAAGCACACTAACTATTCAAGCGTTCCGATTACTTAAAATTTTGATAAGTTGTTATTTCGATGAATTTATTGCAAGAAAACATACAATTTCACAAAACTGATTTCTTTTGATGTTGATTCGCACTTCTGGACTAACCGCTCTCAAATAAAAATCATTTTAACTTAAACCTGCGTTCTACGCCAATTGTGCAATCATAACGGAATGCTTAAACAAAATTTTTATAACGAAGGGTGAATTCTTGTCAGTAACACCCTTACGGAACCACTGGGATATTAAGAGTTAATGCTTTCGTTTAATTTCTTCAATCTGATGGTTATAAGAGATGGCAATCTGTATGGCAGTGGGACCATATACGAGTATAACAAAAGCAGGATGGTACTGACGTATTCCGATGATATTGACATCCTTGTCCGTCAGTACAGCATTGGCAGAGGCAACCAACTATTGGCACTTATAACTTTGAAGTAGTCAAGAATTTTGTTTACCTTGGATCCAGGATAAACACCATCCATAATGTCAGCCTCGAACCAAACGAAGGTTCTACATTGAGCTCAGTAGGCAACTGAAATGCAGAGTAGTTTCTCGACAAACGAAAATCTAACTCTACAAATCCCTCATCATGCCCATCCTTGTTGTTGCTCCGGTAAAAAAAATCCTTCGAATCGGCAATAAGGCAGGACCGTCCACGAATACACTAGATGAACCTAGCGAAGTAAAGAAAGAGCTGGGGAAGATTTTTGGTCTCGGTGCAAATAGACACACGATTGTAGTGCCATAAGAAAAAAAAGCTTTCATATTCACTCTTATGAAACAGATCTTGAAGTTTCGAAAATTTGTAAGGTCGACTCGAACTCTCAAAGATGGAGCTTGTACTTTTTACTAGGAAATATAAGGCGCTTGTGGTAATTCCGCCGGAGCTTAATTGAATTCATTTGAATCTAAAGAATAAAGTCAATTTTCTTGGCGTCAAGATGATGAAACTAAGCTGGAGCGATAGCCACATGAGAAGGATTCAATGGCCTAAAATTTTTGTATCATTGGAAAGAGATGGGGCTCAACACAAGAGTACCTACAGAGCTACATATCCTAATCTATTTAGAAAAGTGCTCTTGCCGCGAGAGACATGCCAATGGAATTCTGGTTTACGTTAACACTCTAGCATACTGAATAATTTTAGTTTTTCTCCAGACAGCTGCTTGGAAACTAAGGTCCCGGACAGAAAATTCCCAATTAGATCGTATCATTCTGTTGAGGAAACGTCCTTACTACAAGCGGATTTAAATAGCATGACTAACTTTTATGAAATAAATTACATGCCACTAAACCTTAAAAAATTTAAGGTAATACGCTTTTCTCGCAGAGCAGTTCAACCAGCTTCTTCTGACATATGTAACCATAACCTCGAACAAGTGTTTTACTTTGTTGATCTTGGAGTTACAATGGACCCGAAATTTAATTTTAATCTTCACATAAATGTTACAGTTAACAAAGCCAAGGGTGTTTTTGCATTTGTAAAACGGTGGTCAAAAGAATTCAATGACCCTTAGATCACGAAGGCTCTGTTCACAACGTTAGTGAGGCCCATACTGGAATATGGATCTGTTGTTTGGAACCCGCGCTATCAAGTTCATTCCGACCGAATAGAGTAAATTCAAAAACAATTTCTGCTTTTTGCTTTAAGGAATTTTCGTTGGGATTCTCAGTACAACTTTCCGCATTTATAAGTCGTTTAAAACTCATTAATCTTCCTACACTTGCTAGTCGCAGAGAAATGCTAGGCATTGTATTTTTGGTCAAGTTACTGACAGGCTTGATCTCTAGCCCATCTCTTCTTATCGAAATAAAACTAAACGTTCCCTCCAGAATTTCAAGACATTTCCGGCCTCTCTTTCGCAAGCTATGTAAAAGTAATTTTAAGTTAAATGAGCCACTCCGTAGTTTGTGTCAGTATTTTAACACTCACTTCGGTTTTACATAAATAAAACTATACTCAATGCTCTCAATAATTGATACATACATACATATGTATGTATATATTACTATTCGATCAGCTGATGGGCATTTGTCCTGTAGCTGAACAGTTTTAGATCTCGACACTTAACAAACCTCTGCCTTTCATGACTCGGCGCAACATACGAGTATGTATATGAAAAAAAAAACAAAAAAATTTTTATTTTAATATATCCGTGCGTCATGCGGATGCGCCCCTCGCGTCGGTCGGGCTGGTATGGAGGGATACAACCGTTGGAATTATTATTAAAATCCCAGGTAGGGAGGGAAATTTGTATACTTCACTGGTAGCCTCATGGTCTTATCCGGTGGTTCGAAACTGATTAGCAGAGTGGAAGGAGGGCTCTTTTCTCTGAATTGTTTCGTTAACCGGACTGTTGTTGTGTTTTTCAAGTTGAGACTTCAGGTATTTTTTGTTTTTTTTTTATTTATTGCGCAAAAATTAAGTGTGATTACATATATTCGGAGTGAATAGGATAACATCTAAGTATACTTAGTCCTAACAAGCAAAAACGCTTTTATATAGGATTTCAATTCTTACATGGTTTATATTTTTACAACCTTACTATAAGGCTTGTATAAATGAACTATAGTATATTTTAATTTCATTTTTATTTTATTTACATACCTTCCATAAGGGCAAGAAAAGAAGATTAACGTTTGGTACTTAATTCTACTTAATAAAAACTATTGACTAGAAAGGAAAAAAAGATTTGCCTTATTTTTCCGTGAACTGAACATCATTATAAACCAAGTTATTAGTTATGTCATATGAGTTGTGTCTTCTAAGATAGATCATGAACTTTTTATCCTCGTATTTATAAGAAATTGTTTCTATTTAGAGTACTTATGAATATGGTTGAAAAATAGCGTTCGTTTGGAGGAAATTATATAATATCTTGTATAATATTAAGTATAATACGCGGCGGTTTTACATCTTCTAGGCAAAAGTTCAGTGTAGGATAGAAGCAGGCTACGATTTCTAGGAGCGCCCATTTTGGTGACCTCGGAAAATTAGGTGATATAGACCCAAGTTGCTTGATGATATTCGTCAAATTTCTAGATGGTTCAGCAAGGGTGAGTGAACGACTAGCTGATGGCCTAAGTGTGTCGTTGGATATCAGTGACAGCCACACCTACCTACCTAACTCGCTGAAAAAGTTATTTAAAATGGTTTATTTCCGAATTGTTTTATTTAGAAGTAGTAGAAGTAGTACAGAGAATATTTAGTCAAGAAAATATTTTATGAGTAAAGTGGTAAAAAAGTAAATATTTCCTTATACAAGTATATTATACTAGAAGATCGCGAACTTCGTCCGCCCAAAATTTATTAGAATTAAATGAAGCACTTTTTGAACTCGGAAAATGAAACTGCCACACAAATTTCGCATCCGGTTTCGTAGCTTCCTACGAAATGCTTATACACATGACAACTTTTCAAAGTTAAAAATGCAGCTTTGATGAATATAAAAGCAATAATTTGTCGTCCCAGTTAAGTTGTCTGTATATCTCAATAATCTCTAACAATACGAATTTCATCAAAACCTTTTCAGAAATACGACTTTATAAATAACTCGACTCCAGCGCCACCTATTAGATAAATTACACATATAGAATATGACTGAAATCGACACTGCACCACCTATGGAGGTTTTCGTAACATTTTTCCTTGAGCAAAGAAAAACACAACTAAAAACAAGTAAGAAAAGCTAAATTCGGGCGAAACCGCTTTTTATATACCATCGCCATGTATTTTTGCATGGGCGTTGCCAATAATTTTAAAATTCCAGTTTCTTTGTTTCAACTCGCTGCTAGTATTAAACTTTACTGAATTTCTTCCAATAAATACTAAATAACGAAGTTTTTTGCATTTTTCAAATTTCCGTTATATGTACGTTGGGCGTGTTTATGGTGCCTTCCATCGTTATTGAGATATCAAGAGACGTTTTTTTATAAGTAGGCGTGGTAACGCCTATTTATTAAAATTTCATAAAAATCAAGTTTCTTACTTAACTATCTCTGTAAATATTAAATTTTAATTAATATGTTCCAATAGAATAGAATAAAGAAAAAACGAAATTTTTGTACTTTATTGAGATACATATATTTTTTCCGAAGTGGGCGTGGCAACGCCTATTTTTCAAAATTTCATAAATACTTAATTTCTTAGTTCAAAATTGCTCCGAATACCAAATTTCGCTCAATTGGTTTTTAGACACCGAAAAAATGGAGTTTTTCCAAAACTTCCGTTATATGGGAGGTGGGCGTGCTTATGATCCGATTTCAAAAATTTTCTGCAACAATAATAGCGATATCAAGGAAAATATGTCAACCAAATTTTGTGACGATACCTAGTACTGTTATTGAGATACAGAAAATTTGTCATTTCTTAGTTCAAAATCGCTCAAAATACCAAATTTCACTCAATTTGATGTAATAGATACAGAAAAAACAGGGTTTTTGCATTTTTCAGTACCAACCTACCCTGCAATTGACGTACCAAATTTCATTGAGATATCTCAATTTTTACTCTAGTTATTGTAACCTCGGTCAGACGGACGGACGGACGGACAGACAGTCAAGTAAATCGATTCCTCTATTCATTCTGATTATTTTTAGTATATATATGTCTATATCTATCTCGATTATTTGTTGCTGTCACAAACAACTGTTATGCGAACAAAGTTATAATACCGTTGTGTACAAGTTCGCTCGGGTATAAAAAGTCTACTTAAATCGGACACTCCATTATCGAGTTATGGGCGTTTATACGTATGCAACTTACTTTTATATACATATGTATATATATAGAGATTGTAAGCCATGGAAATGCCTTTCCAAAAAAGTATTATTCGGGCAGGCATAAATAAATTTCAGGAAAAGTATCTATGTATGTATGTGTTTAAACCTAACAACAATGGAGGTTTGAGCCGTTAGTTCATTTTTGGGGAGTATTCAAAATTATTGGTAAGCAGTTGCTAGCTAACGACTTCAATTTGAATGCATAAAAATGGTATTTTACTCTCTATTATGTTGAAAAAATTGTTTTGTTTCTCGGTTTAATACCTGAAATTTTTGGATACAAAAAATCTAGCTTTTAAAAAACTCGTCAATAACAGGAAATTGTGCACGGTTAGTTTTTATTTGTAATGCTTGATCTCTGTCAAGTTTAGCAATGTTTTCCGAAAAGTCACTATTAAATTGTTTACTATCAGGGGAAAGTTCAGTGCTTGGATTAACTATAAGTTCAAAATGATGGCATAAAGCGGTGAAACAATAAATGAAAAGCAAATTAGAAGAAACGAAGCCAAAAAAGGCAGTATTCGGCTATGCCGAAGGCTTCATATCTTTAATTAATGAACGAATTGTATGAGAGCCATACGTCATATTTATTCGATACTAATAATTTCGACTGCTATAAGAGTCCCAATAATAATTAATATTTGTGGAAAATTTCAAATCTTTAGAGCTTGAATGGAGGGATTTTCGTGCTTAGTGCAATATCTGAACAATCAGTAGTATAGGAGCAATATGTTATATTTTTTTGATCTTTTTTATTTTTAATAGCGAAACTTCTTGCTTCTAGCTGCTTAATTGAAGGAGTTATGGAGCAAAATATAATATCTGAACAATTGGCTCCCTTATACGTTATAGTCGTCCGATTCCGACAAATGTCTAATAAATTATAAAAAGGCACCTGACTGCCAAGTTTTATTCAAATAGTTTAAAAACAGAGGGAGTAGTTTGCATTCAAACAGACGGACAGCTGGATGGACATGGCTAAATCGACTCAGCTCATCTTCCAGATCATTTCGGCATACTTTTATGGTGCGAAATCCCATTAGCTGGCAGCTGTGTGCAGTACAGCGCGTATGTACATTTTCTCATGATGCTCAGTGTTGCTGCTGTTTGCGTGTGTTTACACGCGCTTAATTGCTTCAAATTACATATGTATGTGTGAATAGTTAATTTCACTTCATTGCCCCATTTTTACCTTTTCATTGTGTAAGTAGCGGGCGGCATTGCATCGATTTGAATTTCCAAAACAGCCTTTTCTAGTTTATTCACCAATTATAGTGCATAAATATATATACAATATTTTTTTTTTCAGGGGCGTTGTGGTAGCGCACTACCCTCAAGTGGCCCTTTAAAACTAGGATGAACCTGTTTCGTCGATTTCCTCTCCCCACGGGACTGCCATCAAGCATTACATTATGGGGGGAATGGCGGTTAGTCGCGTCTGCTACACTGTTGCCTGTTAAGCTTTCACAACTTCTTCATTTCTTCTAAAGTGAGGCCATCGGAACGGACAAGGTTCCATGCAGCCTCGCTTCGTTTAAGGACGAAGATCCGGGGGCCCTAGTTTGACTACTACTGGGGTGTAGTTTTCACACAACTTTTCCATAAACTTTTCGGTTGAATTGATGTTGTATCGCTAGCCGATGTGCGCTAGTTGGCTTTTATAAATACCTGCATCCCAAGTCTATAGAATTGTTTAACAATAGGACACTCATGTTTTCTAAGAGCTGTCGGAACTGACGAGGTTCCGAGCAGCACCTTCTCTGGGTTTTATGGGGCTGTCGGAATGGACGAGATTCCGAGCAGCCTGATAGTGGTGTTCACATTTTGAGGAATGTCGGAACGGACATGGGTCCGAGCATCCTTAGCTGGGTTCATGAGCTTAATGGTTCGCTCGCCGCTGTCTCTCCAGACCTGTTTGCAGTTATAATTTTGTTTAGTAACGGTTAATTACGCTGCTCCGCTGCTGCTGCTTTAATATTATAAGCTGCTTCAAATTCATTTTCTCCTTTAAGCATGCATTTTACTACCGATGGTGGTGAAAAGTTTTAGCCCACCGCAACTTTAAACTTATCTCTTTGTCGGATGAACCTTGGGCGTTCGAAGAATACGTGGTAGACATCTTCATCAACACCGTCTACGCAATCATCGCAGTAAGGGTTAACATCATGCTTGAGCTTGTATAAATATGCCTTGAAGCATCCGTGCTCACTTAGAAAATGGCAGAAATAAAAATCTACTTCACCATGTTTTCTGTTTATCCAAGTATCAAGTCTTTGTATACATCTATATGTCCTTCGTCCATTCGATGCATTAACCCAATAGTTTTGAAAATCAGCTATATATGTAGCTCTCCCTTGCCAGCTTTCTTTAGTTGGGCGAGGACCAGCCCACAGACGTTCTAAAAGCACTACATGCTTGGAGAGCGCACAGCCGGTACGTTGAATTTATTCCCCTGCGAAAAGATGTGCATTCTACTGCGCTTGCCCAGATTGGAGCTCCTTAGTTACAACGCTGGCTAAAACCCGCCGCTGCTTCTGGCTAGGCCCTCAAGTGTTCAGCATTATTCTTTGAAGGTTAACCTTTTGTCTAAAATCACTTCTAGCTATTTAATGAAGGACTTGGTTTTCACTATATGACCGCCAACATTTACAACCACCTCTTCCGGTTTTTTCCTACTCGAAATAAGAACTGCTTCTGTCTTATGGTCTGCAAAACGACCGGACACGTTTAGCAATTCTTTTATTATGCTGACTGATATGTCCGCCTTTACTTTTATATCCCCAAAATGCTTTGCGGTGACTACTATCGCGATATC
The DNA here is from genome assembly GCA_963971545.1 of Philophylla caesio. NCBI lineage: Eukaryota > Metazoa > Arthropoda > Insecta > Diptera > Tephritidae > Philophylla > Philophylla caesio. Next base: position 63,501,201 of record OZ020607.1, read on the forward strand.
GTCCGCTTCGTACAGTAGCATGCGGTTCCTGAAGTAATTGCGAACTAATCTACGAAGATAGTATGAAACACCTATCTGTTCTAGTCTGTCGAGAATTTTCGCCCAGCTAGCGGTGTTAAAAGCGTTTTTGACGTCAAGCATCACGACAAGGCTATACTCCTTCTCTCCTCCCAGCCAACGCGTGCCGCTAATTGCATCTCTTGATATTTCAACACCTCTTGATACGGCATTAATTGTAGATTTCCTCTTTCTGAAGCCAAACAGGTTAGCCGAGATACCTTCCTTTTCTTGAACCTCAAGCTCTAATCGTTTTGAGATCATGTGCTCCAGGACTTTGCCTGCTGAGTATAGCAAGCATATATGCCTAAGACTAGAAGGATCGTCTAGTGGTTTACTCGGCTAAGGGATTAGGATCAATTTCTGTATTTTCCAGATTTGAGGGAATGCACCTTCGTTCAAACATAAGTTGTACAGTTTTACAAACTCCGGCAACAGATAACACATCGCAAGTTTTAGAGCCTTGATTGTCACCTCATCGGGGAATGGGGCTTTTTTATCTTCTAGTTCATTAACGGCCAGTAAAACCTCATTCCATTGGATGGGCTCGAAGGAGCACTCTACCTCCCCATTTATACTCGAAACTAAGGGCCGTTGGGGAGGAAACAAGGTATCAACAACTACTTTCAAATATCTTGCGCTTCACGGCGACATATAATTGCTTTTTAGCTTTTTGGTAACAACTTTGTATGCTGAGTCCCAGGCGTTTCGATCTGCGTTGTCGCATAATTCCTGAAAACATCTTCGCTTGCTGCATTTGATAGCTATTTTTAGATCATCGCGTGCACTTTTATAGGCTTTTCTGTATTGAGGGAAGCAGGAGCTGCCCCTTGTGCGTTCGTATTTTCGCCTTGCTTTTAAGCATAGCCTTCTTATTTTTCCAATCTCATATGTCCACCAATAAGCGGGTTCTCAACCTCTTCATTGCTTCTGCTATTACATCACAGATAGTTTTCCATATTTTGATTTGACTATTTATTCGCCGTTGCTTTGAATAAGTGCTGGATTATTTAGCTGTTGGAATGGACGAAATTCCGAGCAACCTGTTTTAAGCACGTGGTTTATGGTAGCTTAATGGTTCGCTCGCCGCTGTCTCTCCAGGCCTCTAAGTTGTTTTAAGATTGAAGCAATTACATCGCTGGTTGATGTCCATTCACTAAGACCTTTCATCATGTGACTGATGGTGGCCTCCGGTGCAAGCACCCCACCAATTGTAGTCCTCAGTACGTTCATTTGGTGACTAAAACGGGCGAACACAAAAAATACATGGTAGACAACCTCTACGTCGCCATGGCATATATAGCAGTATGGGTCGTTGTCGTGTTTGTACTTAAACAGGTATGCCTTGAAACAACCGTGTCCGTTCAGGAATTACCTTAAGTAGAAGTCAACCTCGCCATGTGTTCTATTAACCCAAGTGGCCAGATTTGAAATCAATCGATGGGTCCAACGACCTTCTTTTGAGGTGTTATTCCACCTGTTTTGGCACTCCATGAGGCTACTCTTCCGAGCACGATCTCGGTCCTGTTGTGTAACGTAGGGTGATGCCGCAGCCCGTCTATGCGCCTCTTTTGCCAGTATGTCTATAGGTGTCATACTAGCTATCACGAAAGATGCACCATCAGATACCGTTCTAAATGCATTACAAACCCGTAGTGAGCAAAGGCGATACGTAGAGTTGATTCCGCGGTTATATGCCGCGCACTGTGTTGCATGTGCCCAGATAGGGGCCCCATAGAGAATTTGGTTTTTAACCAATCTCGCTAAAAGCAGACATCGACGCCCCTTTGGTCCTCTTGGGTTAAGCATTATTCTCGACAGTGGCGTTACTGTTGCAGCTGCGTTTTCCCTAGCGTAGTTCAAGTGGGCTTGGAAGGTTAAGCGTTTGTCCAGTATCATACCTTGGTATTTAATGGTAGGCTTAGTCGAGCCAGTGTAGTCGCCAATTTTCAGCTCCACTTCTTCAAGCTTCTTTCGACTCGAGATGAGTATTGCTTCTGTTTTATGCGGTGCCAGGTTAAGCCTGTAACTTTCCATCCAATCTTTAATAACTGTAACGGCGGACGAGGCTTTTTCGCAGATAGTTTCACGATGTTTCGCTCTTACCAGTACTGCGATATCGTTTCCAAAGCCAACTATAGTTGAGCCTTCGGGTAGCTCCATGCGGAACACCCCGTCGTACATTATGTTCCATAGTAAAGGTCCAAGAACGGACCCTTTTGGAACTCCGGCTGTTATTTCTGCTCTCTCCAAACCTTCCTCGGTCTCGTACAGTAGAACACGGGAATGGAAGTAGCTTCGGATAAGCCTGCGTATATAGTACGAAACTCTAATGTTCTCTAATCTATCGAGTATTTTGGCCCAATTTGCACTATTGAACGCGTTTCTAATGTCCAGGGTGATGATTACACAGTATTCTTTTCCTGCCCCTAACCACCGCGTGCCACTAATAGCCTCGCTCGCAAACCTTACTACTTCAGATATCGCATCTATTGTAGACTTCGCCTTTCTGAAACCGTACTGATTTGCTGACATACCACCTTTCTCTTGAACTTCGAGACAAGGACGTTTAGCTATTATATGCTTAAGAATTGTCCCCGCTGAGTCTAATAGACAAATGGGTCTGAAACTTGCAGGGTCATCTAATGGTTTTCCTGGTTTGGGTATCAGTACAAGCTTTTGTCTTTTCCAAATCTGAGGAAAGATTCCATGCTTGAAGCAGTCATGAAAAACCTCTTGAAATATCGCAGTACGTTGATTAACTGCAATTTTTAGTGCCTCGTTTGGAATGCAGTCAGGTCCAGGAGCTTTTTTTGCTCCCAGTTTAGCTGCTGCCATTGTAACTTCTTCTTCTGTTATAGGATCAAAATCCGTTGACATATTTTCGTCTCTGGCGGAAACCAACGGCCTCTGTGCAGGGAAAAGGGTTTCTACCACCAACTTTAAATACCCTGCACTAGTTGGCATCATATTTTTGCCTTTGTTTAATTTCTTTGTGACAATTTTATATGCTGCCCCCTCCCCCCCCACGGATTTCGTTTTCCTGGTTCACAAAGTTCTAGAAAACACTTTCGCTTGTTTTCTTTAATGGCTTTTTTAAGTGCGTCCCGGGCTTTTTTATAAGCTGTACGGGCTTCTGCAAAGTTTTCTAATCCAGCCGTTCGGTGTTTCTCGAACTTTTTGCTTCAACGAATAAATTTTGCTGCGATTAATGCTGCAGATTAAGGCTGAGTGGTCGCTCTGAGTAAAGCAAGCACTATTTTCCTATTCCGCAAACCTAAATAGCCCGGAACTGATAAAAGTCAGATATATTATCGACCCAAAACCATTTCTACTAAAAGTGTGTTCAGAGGCTCTATTCAGTAGAACCACGTCTAGACATGCGAAAGCCTCTAGAAGAGCTCTTCCCCTACGGTTTGTGTTTGGACATCCCCACTGCTGCGCTCAAGCGTTAAAGTCCCATGCAATGATAATATTTTTCCTGCCTCTTGCATCGGTTGCAAGCTTTAAAACGATGCACTTAGAGCAATGTAGCAGCTATAAACGTAATCCCATTAATTTCTGCACCTACGAAGCAATTATCTCTAACGGTATTTTGCATCCAGAGCGCCGGACTTCCACGTACCCATAGGGCCGCTTTTACGATTGTACATATATATGTACATATGTGTTTGTTTGTAGTTGTGCAAAATCCACTTCAATTTTTAATCCCTTTTCTGCCATATTTATTTTTTTGTGGCTGTTTGATCGTTTGTTGGTTTTGTATATTCGCAATCACTGAAATTTACATTTGACAGATGCAAGCGAAAAATGTACAACTAACAGTACATATGAGTAAGGGAATGTCAACGGTTGTGGCCATGCTCCGGTTGTGGCCACCTTTGGATAATTGTCGCCAGGGGCGGATACAGTCAATATGGTAGTTCTTGTTTGTGCCCAATGTCAGTGAGGTGATTTCGTGCTGACTCCGAAGTCAGAAAAGTGCGACAGATTACACTCCGTCACTGCAAACAGATGAGTAAAATCATGTTTGGTAATGTAAAACAATGTATTTCGTATTGTGTATTAGCTGAAGCAAAAAGTTTGTTTCAAAAAATTTGCTCGGTTTTTTTTGACAGCACCGTTTTTTCTAGCAGTGGCCACCAAAATGTCACCATGTCACAGACGTGTTACATTTCTTGACAAATTAAAAATTACGAATCAAAACTTCGTAAAATTCGGGATCCCGTGATTGTTCCGTTTTTTTGTTTTCAGATCTCGAAAATCCCAGGAACAATAAAATGCCCATAATTGACATCCATAGTATATACATACTCAATATTTTATTGCAAAACACTGTGAATTTCGTGTATTTTATTTGCACTGTTTTTAAATGCAATTAAATTAATTCGCGTTCAATTCTTTGCTGATTTCGTGTTTTGTTCTCATAGAGGCTTTCAACTAGTTACATACAAATATATGCATACACATGAAAATAATATATTATTTTGACTATTGACTTTGCTCTTCCCAGAAAAAAATTTCCTAACTTTAACACGGGCAGCTTATTGCCAGAAATCCCCGGAAAATTAAACATATTTTTGACAACTAGGGACTACAAAGTAGCATCTAGTAAAATATCTCATAGAATATTATTATCGGACTTTGAAAAAAAAATTAGCTTCTCAACTGAAGAAAAATAACATTAATAATAAAATAGGTAAATAATATCAAAAGTTGAAAGCGAAAAATTCGAAAAGCTTCGATTTGTGGTCACTTTGTCTTGATTTCAGTCAAAGTGCATTCCCTATAATGTGTTTAATAACCGAGCGGTAACTTATATATTTTCTAGTACACTACCGCTTAGCGTTTTTATATTTTACTGGAAACGTACTATATATGGGGTCGAGCGAAAGCAGGATGTGGATGAAGCGCAATATAGTGCCCAGGTTACCCTAGACACCTAGCCAATCCCACATCAAGACCGTAGTGCACGATGAGGAATCGTATCCTTCCAGATGTGCCCCTGTTTCCACCGAACACTACGGATGTAGACCCGGAGGGTGTCGAAACTACCATTCCCCCCTAATCCAGGGTGTCATGCGTTACCGTGCCCATGGATGGTTTGCAGTCAGGGGGCTTTTTCGACTGTATTCTAACGGCGCCTCCCGGACACCGGTCCGCCTCCGGGAGTAACGGTGGACTCGCTGCGGCATGGGGCTCTGCCGTAGTCGACCGTTCCCTTCCCCTTCCCTTTACTTCCGGCCACCGAACGGTCTCGGCTCAATAGGTGGCCAAAGAACAAGAATGTAATGAACAAAAACCAACAAACAGCCTCGGAACCCTGCACGGGTAGTGCCGCCGACGGAAACGGCGAAGAAACGTCTAACCCTATCTCGGGAACCGCAACGACGGTGCAGAAAGGGCCTGCACGGCCCAAAACCGAATTTCGATCCTCCGCAGCGACTGGAGATATGGCCCCACCCCTTGAGGGTAAGTCATCCTCCGGTGAAGCCGGAAGAACTAAGCCCCTCGACTAAGCTTCCGGCGGAAAAGGTGAGGACGATCAATTCAACCCAGGCCCACCAAGGCCTCTCCTACCCTGCACAGTTTGGTGGTCAAACAGGGGTCCTCCACGGACGAAAAACCAACCACCGCTGCGCAAAACACTGGCAAAGTCATTAAGCCTCACGTCAGGGCCCAGCGTGACCGGAGGGCAGCCCTGAAGGTTATAAAATGTCTGGAGGCTATATCATACGCCCAACTGACGGAGGCCAAGGGAGTCCTGAACGCCAGCGAAAAGCGCCCCGGAGGGAACGGCGCAAAAGACAAACCTCCCACTCGCACTGACCAGAGGAAGGACCTGGCCTCCAAGAGACAGCGATCTCAGGACGATACCCCGAGTGGATCGAAGAGGCACAGGACTTCCTCCCCCCCAACCGTCGGTCGATGGCCATATCAGCTAAGCCATTTAGCGAGGCGGGAAAAGAGCACCTTACGCTGGCTGTGCTCGACAAGAGCCATCCCGACGGAAATATCAGCACGGACAACTGGAAGTCCGTCCTCATGGGTCTCTGCAGGGTCTATAAGGGCATACTCTTGACGTATCCCGGCCCTGCACCAGTCGTCCGCGACGCCGGCTGGTATCAAGGGCGAATCAAGCTGGTCGCGTGCGCGGACGAGCGTGCAGTCCGACTGTACAAGGAGGCAATCTCCTCGGTGGGACAGCTGTGATCCGGGGCGGACTTGATGGCTGTCCACAGGGACGAGATCCCTAAACGGCCTCGAGCCTGGGCCTGGGTCGCAGCGGAACCATCTACACCGCAGGAGATCCTCGAACTCATCCGCCTTGGCAACGGAGATCTACCCACCAATGATTGGAGGATAGTCCGAGTTGGCGAGACCAAGGAGAAGCAGCGTTACGTTGACCTCGTCATCAACGATGCTTCTATCCCAGTGCTCGCGGACTGGGCTACATGGCCCACGACAGCCAATCTCTCCCTCCAAAAAGACTGAAGGAAGCCATCATAGGGGCTGACAAGCAAAGACTGGTCATAATTGGAGCTGACTCGAACGCACATCACGAGATATGGGGCACAAGCGATACCAACCCTCGAGGTTGGTGTTTACTTGATTTTATATCAGCAAATAATCTATATATATGCAATCGGCGGAACGATCCCACCTTCATGACTTCTGTCAGAAGAGAAGTGCTGGACGTCACTATCGCATCTGGCAGCATGTCAGACCTTATAAGCAACTGGCAAGTGTCCAAAGAGCACTCCTTCTCCGAACACCTCTACATAACTTTTAAGATCAATCTCAATCCCTCTACTCTTACAGCGTATAGGAACAAGAGGCGGACGGATTATGAGAAATTTAAGAACGCTCTCTCAGCCTCTTTGTCCAGACACGTTTATCACGATAGGCCAGGCCTATCGCAAACACCTGATGAAGCGAGTCCCTTAAACACGAAGGTCGTTTCTCTCGATGAGCTGGACTCACCGTCAAAAATATATGAAGCAGTAGACCTTGTAACAAACGCTTGCAACTCTGCTTTCAGAATCTCTTGCCCTAAGACCCTACCAAAGGGTAAAAAGAAACCCCAGTAAGGGAATCTAGAGATTTCAGCACTCAGGAAAGAGAGCAGGTGACTCTTTAACCAAGCCAAGAGGACGGGTCTTTGGCAACCATACAAAGACGCTCTTAAAACTTTCAAGAAGGCCATTAAGACTGCACAACGCAAATCTTGGCAAAACTTCTGTAACAACATAGAAGAAAACTCCGAAGCCAACAGGCTAAGGAAGGTTCTCTCCAAAAGTGCTCCAACGATAAATTCTATTCAAAAACCAAACGGAGAATGGACATCTACAACCGACGAAATGCTGGAGCTATTAATGACCACCCACTTTCCCGGGTGCTCTGATGACTCCAACATCTTGCTAGGTCTCCAAGCCAACTCACTCTTAGGGAATATCGTAGGGGACATAGTGAGCCACGACAAGGTGGAATGGGCAGTAATATCCTTCGAACCTTACAAATCTCCAGGACCAGACGGAATTTTTCCCGCACAACTGCAAGCGGCGAAGGACCTTCTTTGTCCACTGCTTACACAGATTTTTACAGCATGCCTTACCTTCACCCACATTCCTTATGAGTGGACGAAGGCGAAAGTCGTTTTGCTACCGAAGGGAGGCAGGGCCGGTCACGCAAAACCCAAGGACTTCAGGCCCATAAGCCTCACCTCATTCCTAATCAAAACCCTTGAGAGTTTCATAGATGAGCATCTTCGGCGAAATATTAGGAAAGATAAACTCTCCTCCAACCAGCATGCATACTCAAAGGGTAAATCCGTGGAGACTGCTCTTCATGACATCGTCTCAACAATTGAGAAAGGATTGGCCATAAAAGAGTTCACGCTGGGGATATTTTTAGACCTTTCAACAATGTCTATCCCGAGGCCGTTATCGAATCACTCCGTATGGTGGGGATACAGCAGGGACTGGTGGACTTTGTGGGGCTCCTACTCAGGAAAAGATCGATCTTCTCAACAATAGGGGACAGCTCTAAATCCAAACATTTGGCTAGAGGTACACCCCAGGGAGGTGTTCTGTCACCTTTACTCTGGAACCTTACTGTAAACGACTTACTCTTAAACCTCAACAGCACCGGCTGCAAGGTCGTGGCATATGCTGATGACTTGGCAATAACAGCAACGGGCAAACACTTTCAAGTCCTAAGCGATTTATTGCAAAACGCTCTAAATGTTGTAGCTCGCTGGTCTGTGGAATGTGGACTTAATGTCAATCCCACCAAGACCGAAGCAGTGCTCTTAACAAGGAAATACAAAATTCCCGCTTTCAAACTACCATCCGTAAACGGAGTAGTTCTTAGTCTCTCAACCGAGGTCAAATATCTCGGAATTTTACTAGATAAAAAACTAGACTGGAGGCGGAACACTGAAAATCGCTCCAAGAAAGCTATTATCGCTCTATATGCCTGTAAGACGGCTGTGGGGAAGAAATGGGGTATAAAGCCACACATTGTACACTGGATGTACACAGCTGTGATAAGACCCATTCTCTTCTACGGGATCGTCGTATGGTGGCCGGCATTGAGCAGGACTCTTACCAGAGTCAAACTAGAACGGGTCCAGGGGGCAGCCGCAATGCTCATCACGGGAGCACTGCCCCTACACCCACCAAATCTCTGGAAATAATGTTAAATCTCCCACCGGTGGATCTCTACGGCAAATTTCTGGCGGCCTGCAGTGCTGCTAGGCTAAATGCGATCCTTCCGTGGAGAAATCTCAACTCCGGGCACGCAAAGGTCCTGGAAACTCTGCCCGACAACCCGATGAGGCTGGATTACTTTCTACACCCTCCATTCTCTGGAAATAGATTCTCCACAAGAATCCCAGAGAGGAGCGAATGGATGGGTACCGTGGACCTAGATCCAGGATCGACGGCTGTATATACAGATGGTTCCAAGTTAAACGAAAGAGTAGGCAGCGGGATTTACTCTGGTGAACTCGATCTAAACCTCAGTCTTCGTTTACCGGACCACTGTATTGTTTTCCAGGCCGAACTAAATACATTAATGGTAGCACCTCGTGTCCTTACAACGTGCACCTCCTTAGAACCATTTATTTTGACAGCCAGGCTGCTATCAAATCTCTGAATTCCTACGGTACAACCTCCAAGTTAGCCTTTGAATGCAGAGCAGCTCTAAACCAGCTGGCGGATATTTGCTCCGTACATGTTGTTTGGGTCCCTGGCCATAAGGTCATCCCTGGCAATTGCCTGGCTGATGAACTAAAAAGGAAAGGGACGGAACTAACTGTGATAAACTCTGCTCAATAGGCGGGTTTACCATTAGCATCCTGTAAACACAGATAAGATCTTACCCATAAGGTAAATTTAAGGTGGGCATCGGAGCCCACCTGCCACATTACAAGACAAATCTGGCCGGAAGCTGATGAGAAGCGCTCTAAAGCTCTCACGATGCTTAGCCGCTCCTCTCTCAGATTAGTAGTTGGGGTGATAACCGGGCACTGTTTCATGGGCACACATGGGGAAAGGCTAGGTTACCCAACAAATGATTTTTGCCGCAGTGGCCGAAACGAGGAGGAGGTGGAGAGTATTGTGCACTATCCCTGCCACTGCCCTGGCTTGGCCAAGACGCGCAGTAAAGTTTTTAATGGCTACTTTTTGGACTGTTTAGCTGACTTGAACTCGGCAAACATTTCAAACTTTCTACTCTACATCAAGCGCACTGGATGGTTTAATTTTTGAAAGAAGGGAGGGAGGGAATGCATGGCTTATGCCAATGGTACCACAATGGGCAGCCACCCTAACCTAACCTAACCTTACCTAACTATAGAATATCTTAATTGACAGTGTTTAAAACTTTTGCGCTTTCAAAACTTATCACGAGAAATGCAGAATTTAATTAAATATAGCGCTTTCGAAATTTTCTTTCGATTCTCCACTAATTTCTGAGGTTATCGAGTTAATTGCTGGGTATTTAGTCGCGTATTTTGCATGTTAGTTAAAATAGTTCGCGAGCATGAGCAAATTAAATTATGAATGGGATAATCAATAATTTGTAAATCGAATGAGAATAGTCAGCTTTTATATATTAGGGTGAGGTGCTCCTATATTTATGCATGCTAAGCGATTGTTATACAATTTTTAATTATTGCAATTATTGCAGGTATTTCTGAGGTATCTCATTAACATGCAATATCCATAATTGCAGATGATGACACTTTCAACTCAATTACATTTAATTGACCACAAAAAAAAAACGAAATAAATACGGAACAACAGACATAAACTGAACAGAACGAAATTTGACACTGAAGATGGCACAACGCCGAAACCGGTTTGTCTCCAAACCACACTTGACAAGGGATGACGGAAAATCGTTCCAACAAATATCATCAATTACATTTGTTTATTATGCAGTAAACTTTATCATATGTCACTAAAAATAAAGGATATTTCGTAAAAAAGCACTAGACTTTTTACTTAAATACTTTATATGTGTGTACATATGTACTAATAAATACGAGTACCTACACAAGGTTATATCCCTGCTAAACTCGAATGACCCAAACTCCAATTCACTTACAACAATATTCAAGTGTCATTAATACATTAACAGTCCGTTTGACATTTCGATGTGAAAAAATTCCAGAATATCAGCCCAGTCACAAATTCGGGTAAAATGCTATCAGCAGTTCCGAAATTTTCGTAGTTTGCGTTGCCAACTGTAACGTTTATTTTGAACGAGTACTATCAAAACTTTACACAAAATTCAGCGGTTTTTTGGTTACTTTTTTGACAGCAGTTGAAAGAAAATGCATATATTTTCACCAGAGATCAAAAATAACCCTCTCCACTTATTCCCAAACTGTAAATTGTACTTCTTATTATAAATTATTATATATAAATTGTACTTCAGAAAGTGTAAAATGTACTTCAGAAAATGTAATTTGTACCTTGGAATATGTAAAATTGTACTTCATAAACTGTAAATTGTACTCCAGAAAATGTAAAATGTACTTCAGAAAATGTGAATCGTATTCAACGAATATGGCCCAAGACGAAGGAGCGTTGCTCTGTCTATCGCGTTAAAATTTTAGGAACAATCTGGGTAACTTGTTTGTTCCATAAGACAATTAACTTCTGGAGAGATGCAGGAAATCACTTAACTTCGTCTGAAGCTTTAAAGCATTCGCGTCGCCGCTCCCTAGCTACTTTATATGAATATTACCTGTTTAGACAGAGCAACACTCCTTCGTCTTGGGCCATATTCGCCAATGTTGAATCCAATTTAGAACATTTGGTCCAAAATCAAAACTTATGTAAAGACACGTATAGGTATTCCAGCTACATTTGCGTCGTAGAACAAAGGCTCTCGTATTTGGAGGGACTTATTGAGGAGGCAAAATCGACAGTTGACAGTGGTGATTGTGGCCGATCCATTCAACAATCATACATTTTTCATTCTGATATTCTTTCCTTATTGGATATGACAGTTGGTACATAATTTTATTTGCCTTAACTGATTAAGTATTTCGTTAATAAAAAGAAATTGTGCGAAAACTACTATTTTACAATTTATGAAGTAAAATTGACTATTCTGAAATACTTTTTACGTTTTCCGAAGTACAATTAACTATTCTGGAATTCAATTATGTTTTCCGAAGTAATAATTACTGTTCTGAAGTTCAATTCATATTTTCCGAAGTTCAATTGATTTTTCTGAAGTACATTTTACCGTTTCTGAAGTAGAATTGACTGTTCTGAAATACATTTTATGATTTCTGAAGCACAGTTGACTATTCCAAAGTACATTTTACCGTTTCTGAAACTACTAGAAAAGGTGTACCACTATTTCAAATAAATGTGGAGTTTTATATTTCAAGTTTTCAAAAAAAATCTAAAATGTTGCTATTTACTTCGGCCATCGACCATTATAACATAATAGCTATTAACAAGCTAAAAAATTTAATTGAATTTTCACAACATGTCACTTCAATTAAATCATTTTGGTGATCTAAAACTATAAGTTTACTAAGAGCTAACAATAATAACATGCACTAAAGCAAAAACATTATAAACCAGTAACATAATAGCAAATGTAAATATTTTTTTCTGTTACCAAATAATACTTATGTTTTTCTCACTGCGATAAGTGTCCCAAACAAACAGTAACAGAAAAATAATGTTTCTCACTGAGCAAAAGCACTCACCTACAAACACTTATGTATTATGTATTGTGCGTTATTTTTTCTCTCAATTAAGAAGAGTGATTTTGGAACATTTTTAAAGTGGAGAAGGTTATTTTCGAACTCTGATTTTCACAGGCATAGTTAACAATAATTATTAAATTACAAAAAAAAAAAATTATATGGGTTCCATTGCGGTAGCTCTTTTATTAATAAAGCAAGTGCGAAGCCCGAAATAGACGCTTCCAACCCGCTTCCAAAAACAAAATATCGTTTTACTTTTTACAATAACTTAATTGATTAGCAAAGGTTTTTGCCTACTTACTTTCCACTTTCGTTGTGCATATATCTATTCAAAAAGCTGACTACGAAAGTCGTATCCCAGGCTGTTCAGCTGCACAGCATATTTCTCACAAAAACTATGCACATTTTCTTTAGGAGTTTTTGGAAAACCGTGCGCAATATCTGCAAGCTCTTCCATTATATCCACCAGCACCTCATACTAACTCCAGTAAGTGGATTGTCATGACATGATTTATATATATGCACTATATAAACACTTCTTACATCTTTAATTACTCCAGTGAAAAATATCTACTTAGATTCTAGTTCACATGTATTTTTTTGTTCGTTTTAATTATAATTTTCACTTCTCCCGATAAAGGAAAGCGTTCGTAGGTTTTTTACTAATAGCTGTCAAAATTGTGTTTAACTCGGAATCCGTGATGTCAATCTCCCGAATTTCGAAATTTCGTAAGAATTTCTTGGTCACGTCGGAATTGATAATACCATTTCGGGAGCTCCGACGGAATTCAGTGATAGGCCTGTATACGAAAAAGTTTCAGCGACAAGTGATGAAGTGAACAAACCTCGCAGACAGTTAATTTAATATAGCTTATGTGACATAATAGTTATAATTAGTTCTGAAAATAAAATACTCAAAAAAAGGGGTTTTCCAGAACTTACAATTAAATTTTTACCTGTGGCACCGATGAATGGTAAACCCTAGTGTCACCTTGTATAGCAACTGCTCTATCTTAAAATGCAACTCTACATACAAAACACGACAACCGAGCAGTAGTCGAAATCAACCACCGAAGACCGTACGCCGTAAATATCTTAATTTAATTTACCGCCATTATTGTTCGAGTTTAATTCAATAAATAATTATAATATTTTAATTAACCGCTCGTGTTGCGTTATTTTTGAAATCGATATTATATCCTGACTCGGCCGTGAGTATATGACAGTTTCAGAAGGGGTAGTGAATTTACGCAATAGCCGCTATAATTGAGACTCCGCTGACAAGTGCCGAAAAAGTGAGACTCCGCTGGCAGTCGTTGACAAAACCGCGAATGTTTGTGTGTACGAGTATCTCGTGTCCAATTAGAATATCGAAAAATCAAATGTAACCGAAAAATTCGTGTACGTAAATTCGAAGTCGTGCGAACGTTTAAGCAAAACAAAAGTAGCAAAATGCCAATACGCAGCCTAAAAGTATGTGAATTAAAAAAGAAGTGTCGCGATGCCGGGTTGCTAACAACGGGAAATAAAAATCAATTGATTCAACGATTGGAAGAAAATGAGATATACGAGAGTGACAGAGAAAATGATACTGTGGTATTGCAACGCATTTCATCGTTAGAAAAAACAATTGCCGATTTATTGTCACAACAAAATAGAAACGTACCAGCATCAACAAATTTTTTTCCGACAATGTCTTCTTCACCAATTAATACAGTACACACTACGTCGCATTTTAATCCAACAGTAACATCAACATATACAACAGTGCAACCGCCAACAACTCCGACTGTATATAATAGCCAACATTCGCTGTGGGCAACCGCTCATGACCCCAGTAGTGTTAATAATTTAACTAACTTTCCCCGACCGAGACACGTAGCATTTGTGCCGCAAGCAAATGTAATTTTTCCTGATGATTATGCACGTTCATCAACAAATTTCGTACCGCCGATAACATCCGTCGCGTATACCGCACCGCAGCAACCGTCTGCTCCGTACACTTTTGACAATATTCGCGAACCGCCGATAGCACCACATTACTATAATCCATACGAAAATGTGCGTGATATAATAGAACTATTGCCGTATTTTGATCCATCTTCAGACCGCTCTCTTAATTCAAAGCAATTCGTTAAACGCGTCGAAAATCTTAAAAACGTTTATGGGTGGAAAGAGAGCACACTTTTGTTTGCCGTACAACAAAAGATGCGAGGATCTGCCAAATATTGGGTTGATTCCATACAAGATGTGTTCATTTCGTGGCAACAATTCGTAAACAAATTTTTGTTAGACTTTCCGTGTATAGAAAATGAAGCCGATGTGCATATTAAAATGGCACGTATGAAACAACAAAGCAACGAATCCGCTCAAGAATTTTACTACCGCATGCTTGCTTTAGGAGCAAAAGGTGGTTTATCCGAATCAAGTATTGCACGCCATATTATAAATAGAATAAACGATTCCGATCTTCGCAAGAAAATTTCTAATGACTATACGCGTTGTCAACAATTGTTACACGATATAATAAATTTTAGTATTTATAACGAAACGAAAACCGCTCCGTACAAAAACACTGCCAGGGCAAACGCGCCGCTTGGTAAATTTTCCGATCAAAAACTTTCTTTCGTGGAAAATCAAAAACCAACGACTTTATCGTCATTCGACAAAATAAAGTGTTACAATTGCTTTAAGCCAGGACATTATTCGATCAATTGTACAGAACCCCAACGCAAACAGCGCTGTGAAAAGTGTCAACGTACAACGCATAAAACCGCTGAATGTGTCGTGAAAGTTAACAACCGCGTCAATAAAAGAGAACAAAGTGAAAGGGATGATAAAATAGATAAAGTTATTAAAGTCAATGGACTAGAAACAGTTGCATTCGTTGACTCCGGTAGTAGCCGCACGCTCATTCGAAAATCCTTTGCCCCGAAAATCGGAAATCTGCAAAAGCAATTAACTACGTAACAGGGTTTTGCGGGTGGACAATACGTTAGTACCGAAACTATTAGTGCCGTTATTGAAATTGACGATAACAAGATTTCGACTGACATGCTAATTGCGGAAGATAATTTACTATGCGAACCTGTCTTGCTTGGCAGAGACGTTCTGTGCCGTGCTGGAAATCGCTTGGTTATCGAACGCGATCAGTGCCGCGTAGAAAAAATACAAAAAATTGAAGTGGAAAACAATTTAAACTCCGTCGAAAATCAAGAATGTGAACAATTATTAACAAAATACCGCGATGTTTTCGCAAATAATCTCTCCGAAATTGTAAATGCGATATTTCCAAAATGACAATTGAATTAAATACCGACGTACCAATCTGTCTTAAACCATACCGTATACCATTCGCTAAACGTCCAATTATATCCGAAATCGTTTCCGATCTATTGAAAAATAAAATTATTCGTCCAAGTGAGTCTTCATACGCCGCGCCAGTTGTTCTCGTAGAGAAAAAGAACGGTGAACATCGTTTATGCGTCGACTATCGTACCCTAAACAAGGTTACCGTGAAAAAACCATATCCCATGCCGGTCATGGAAGAACATTTTGCGAAATTGTCGGGAAATAAGTTTTTTTCAACACTCGACCTTCGTACAGGTTATCATCAAATTGAAATAGACGAAAACTCAAAAAAATATACCGCTTTCATAACCACCGAAGGTCATTATGAATATAACCGAATGCGGTTCGGATTAGTTAACGCGCCTGCGTTTTTCCAGTGTTTAATGGACAAAATTGTAGCACAAATGTCATGTGGTGAAGTGTTAGCTTACTTAGATGATGTTATCATCCCGAGTAAAACTGTTAATGAAGGACTCGAACGTGTCGAAATTTTTTTTAAAATATTAAAACAAAACGGACTTACATTGCGCATGGACAAATGCAAGTTCCTGGCAACAGAAATCGAACATTTGGGCCATATAATTAACGAAAATGGTATAACGCCGGGTAAACGAAAAGTAGCCGCGATCGCGGATTTTCCTCCGCCAACGAACGTCACCGAAGTCCGACGATTCTTAGGACTTACCGGATTTTTCCGAAAATTCGTACCTAATTATTCGCTCATCGCAAAACCAATAACGCGCCTTCTACATAAAAGTGAAGAAAATAATTTTAAATGGGGCGAACCGCAACAACAATCTTTTTCAACACTAATACATATCCTGTGTAACGAACCGCTGCTTGCTCTGTACGATGCAACAGCGCACCATGAGGTGCATACCGATGCATCCAGTGTTGGGCTCGCAGGCGTCATGCTACAGTCGCGCTGTGGTAAGAAGTGGCAACCAGTCTTCTACTATAGTCGCCACTGCACCGACGCAGAGAGTCGCTATCATAGCTACGAATTGGAAGCGCTCGCTGCTGTGGAAACGCTCGACCGCTTTAGAATTTATTTACTCGGAAAACCATTCCGTCTCGTTACGGATTGCTCCGCGCTCGCGAAAATGAAAGAAACTAAAGAACTCAAACCAAAAATCGCGCGTTGGTGGCTCAGACTGCTAGAGTTTGATTTTGAATGTGTTCATCGACAAGGTAGTTCGCTATCGCATGTGGACGCGCTAAGCCGCATGCCAGTTGAAAAGCCAACTGAAATCGAACCAGCTGGATTTGTTATGACCGTCACAGCCAATCACGAAGACTGGCTTTTAACTATGCAATTACAAGACGACTCGCTCCGTGAAACCATCAACATAATAAAAGGTGAAATTAAATCCGAACGCGAAAAACAAGTGCGAAATGAATATACAATTAAAAACTTTAGACTTTACCGTAAAAACGCAGACGGACTAGCGTTTGTCGTTCCGAAAGCAGTGCGCTGGCGCGTCGTGAAAACATGCCACGATGACGCGGGTCATCCCGCGCTTGAAAAGACTATTGAAAGAATTAGAAAACTTTATTGGTTTCCCAATTTAAGGCGATATGTTAAAAGTTATATATCCGCTTGCATTCCGTGTTGCTACCAAAAACATCGACCAGGGAAAATCGAAGGACGCATGCATTATGGGCCGGTCGAACCAATTCCGTTCCGCGTAATTCATGTCGATCACATGGGACCATTCGTCCGCAGCAAACGTGGTAATCGTTACGTCCTCGCAATTTCCGACGCGTTTACAAAATTTTTGATTGTAAAAGCTGTGCGCGATACTAAAACCGCACCTGTTATTAATGCACTCATCGAAATGTCCAGTTACTTTGGCCTACCAAATAAAATCGTAAGCGATCGTGGAACCGCATTTACGTCGAAGGCGTTTGAAGGTTACTGCGACCAAAACGACGTCCAACATACAAAAACCGCCGTCCGTACGCCGCGCGCTAATGGCCAAGTCGAGCGCGCCAATCAAAGCATTTTAAATTTTATTCGTACAACCACCGATAATCCAAATGAATGGGATTTAGAACTTAAAGATCTACAATGGACGATTAATTACCAACGAAACTCCACAACAGGATTTAGCCCAAACGAGTTAGTATTTGACTTTAATCTACGCGACGTCGTGCAAAACAGATTAATTGCTGCAATTCAAAGCGATTCAACCGAATCCGTTTCTTCAATAACAATACAGCAGAAACGCGAAAAAGCTATTTTAAATATCACCGAAGAACGTGCTAAATGGAAAGCTAGATTTGATCAACGACACGCAGAATCTACAAAATACGTCGAAAATGATATTGTCGTAATCGAGAACGAGCCATCAGCTGTTGGCGATTCTAGAAAACTTGAACCGAAGTACCGAGGCCCTTATATTGTATCTAAGGTTCTCGATAATGATCGATATCTCATCGAAAACGTACCAGGCGTTCATTTAACGAACAAAAAGTTCTGTTCTGTTTTCTCTTCCGACAAAGTGAAACGATGGTGTAACAACGCACCAGAACTCGACGACGATGATTACAGCGACGAAATCGAGGACGATTTATCTGCAGGAGTGGCCGAGCTGTCACCTTGTATAGCAACTGCTCTATCTTAAAATGCAACTCTACATACAAAACACGACAACCGAGCAGTAGTCGAAATCAACCACCGAAGACCGTACGCCGTAAATATCTTAATTTAATTTACCACCATTATTTGTTCGAGTTTAATCAATAAATAATTATAATATTTTAATTAACCGCTCGTGTTGCGTTATTTTTGAAATCGATATTATATCCTGACTCGGCCGTGAGTATATGACACTAGGATTTTAAGATCACTTTCAATAATATGCTCTAATTATAAATTGAAAACCGCTTATAGTAAAATGGATATGTATAAAAAATAATAACTTAATGTCGGTAGAACTTTTATATCTAACCATTATCATGAGAATGATGAAAATAGCGAAAGCTAAGATGCGATTCCAGGTTCCAAAGTATACCCTGTATTTAACTTGGGATTATAATGAGAAGTGAAGAACTCCATCGTTTTCACAAAAAATTTTGCCTTAGAATAACATAAAATATTAAAAAAGAAAACCTTAAGTTATAAAAATATATTTACATAAAAATTTTTTCGGAACAATAGATTCTGACTATCAAATATATAAAAAGGCTTCGTTTCTGATTATACTTTAACCCTAGAACACACACCCGGGTACAAATGTATCCACTTTCAACTTTGAAGTGTTGTAACTTTTGAACCGCTATACCTCTATACCGCTAACTAACCAGATCGGACCATTGGTTCAGGAGCTACAGCCTTCCAAACACATTATATACGTAAACACACACCCGGGATACGTTTGTACCGTTTGTACGTTTTGTTTGTCTTTGTGTTGGATATTCCGCAAACATTTGGTCCATTCGATCAACACCACCTTGGTACGATTATAATATTCAATTATTTCAGGTTTCCCACTGTCAGCTATTTCAGCATCATTATGCATGGTCGAAAGCAAAATTACTGCTTTATTTTTTTTGGGAACATAAGAGCACATTGTCACATTATTTTTGAAGCCAAATGTCGTTGAACCAATTGTCCTGTTTTTGTTCTGCTTAATTTCTTGAGGAATATATGATTTGTTTTTGCGCAAAGTTCCAACGATCGTGAGTTTCCAGGTGAGAAGCAGTTCTGCAACTGGCAAGGTCGTAAACAAATTGTCCATTGTAATGTTTCGGCCACTTCCTTGGTATTTGGCAGACAAATGCTTCACCACTCGTTCGACTTGGTTCGTTTCCCTACCAGTTTCTGCTTGGCCAGTATATATTTGTCGATGCAGTGGATATGCATTTGTGGCATCGCAAATCCACCAAACCTTGACACCATATTTAGCAGGTTTTGACGGTATGTACTGCGTAAACCGTGTGCGTCCACGGTGAGGAAATAATTGTTCATCAATCGTCAAGCATGAGCTGGGCTTGTAATGTGCAGCAAGATTATTGTTCATCATCGTCCACAACTCACTGATCGGTGCTGCTTTATCAGTTAGTAAGCGTGTTGCACGAGTGTTCTTATCGTCAAATCTGAGGAACCGCAATATCGAACAGAAACGGTTGACTCCCATTGTGGCGCGATATAAAGGATAGTTTTTGACGCTCCATAAATCTCGAACATGTTCTCCATTGCTATGGTTCGCATCAGTCTTAATAAGTATGCCAAAAAATGCATACAGCTCTGTTATTGACACAGGCGTCCATGACTTAGGAGTTGTGTTTGGATGCGCATTGTTGTAAGCATTATAAGTTTATTTTGCTAACTTATTTGTGTGGCGCATAATTATATCAGCCATTTCAACGTTCATGAAACATTTGAATATTTGCTCTATTGACAACATTTCAGTGCATCTAGCTGGTCCAGAACGTTCTCTTATAATATTTTGTCTGAGTACCTGACGACTTACATTTGGTTCTTTCATCCACTCAGTACCATCACGTGCAACAAATTTTTCGGCACTAGCAGGTAATTCATTATATTCTTCTACTTCTTCTTCTTCATCGTCTTCTTCATCATCCTCATAGTCCGCATAATCAGATAATACTTCTGCGGCACTTTGCGAAACTTCAGCATCGTCATCAGCAATTTCAATGTCATTGATTTGAATTTCTTCTTCATCTTCTGAGTCAAAGTCATAGGGAGCGTCATCGTCACAAATTTCATAAAATAAAGATTGTATATATGATTCTCGCTGTTCCTCAGTTAGCCTGCATAATAAAAAAATTAGTATATGTTTACATTGTTGCTTATTTTACATTTTTTACCTTCTATATGCAGCACTTGATAAAGATTCGTTTCTTCTTGAAGTCATTTCGTATCCAGTTATTTATAGTTTCAGTTATATTTATTTTCACTTCTTACACTTTTGAGCACCAAAACAATAATGAAAATATCAACAGGCAGCATTTATAACAACACCTCGTGTGAAAACAACCCTTGCAGCTGCATATAAAATACAAAAACCAGTTATACCAGTGTATTTGCTACCTACGTACCCATACCTTGCGCGACCTTTTTGCACATATCTTTTGAACCAGGTAGAATATTTCAATGAAATAAAAACCAAAATGTGTATTCGTTGTTACTCTACAAGTATATTATTATAAATTATATTATTTTGTTTTGCATTTATCAGGACAACAACAAAAACAAAAATCCACTGTTGCATGTCCTGACTTTATTTGCCCATATCGCTGGAACCAGTAGGAATATTCGAATGAAACAAAAGACAAAATACTTGTTATATATTAAAATATACATTTCAAAAAAAAAAAATCATAGAAATCGGTTGAATAAGCATTAAAAAAACCGCAAAATAAGGTCCCGGGTACAAACGTATCCCGGGTGTGTGTTTACGTGGTATTTTCTGGGTGTGTGTTCTAGGGTTAACTTAAACATAAATTTTACATACTCTTTTCTATATATTTTGACATTACATAATCGATGAAATGTCAATTATTGTTCCACATTCCATTCTCGTATTATCGATTGTGGAAAAAATTACATCAACCACTCACAAGTTGTTCTATTGAATGCAGTACTGTACTAGAAACCCTTATAATCGTACATCACATTTTTCATAATTTTCCTGAATTTGATCTCATAACAGACGAAGAAGTTACGCTAGCAGAAGCCAGAAAGCTCCTCGGATATTTCGGGGAAAATCCTGGAGCATATAATAGCTAAATGTCTTAGTTTTGAAGTCCAAGAGAAAGGTTGAATTTTAGCATATCAGTTCGGTTTCAGGAAAAAACGCTCTTAGTGGTAAACGGTGGTTAGGGGGCTTAAAAAAAATTGTGTAATTATAACCCTAGACATAAAAAGGAGTTCAATAGTGCAAATTGGGTGAAAATACACGGTCGACTGGAGAATGTGGGAGTTTCATTCTATATATGCAGACTGATCCAAAGCTAGTACCATTCTGGAATACAACTGAAAGACACTGAAGAAGGTTGAGAGAGCAGAAATAACAGGTGGCGTATCACAATCGTCCGTCAACTTTAGTAAGCTTTGCGGACTATATCGAGGTATTAGTAAAAGCGAAACATCAGGAAACCACGGCACTGCCTATAATAATGCTTATCTAGTGTGGTTACAACCCGAATTCTGTATTGGGCCCCTATTTGGGCACAGGCAACATACTCCTTACTACGGGTGTGTATTGCATTCAGAACCGTATCTGATGATGTAGCTTATGTAATTGCTAGTATGATAGCCATGATATACCGGCAAAAGAAGCGTAAACGCTGCCCTCATGGAGTGGCAGAGCAGGTGGATTAGGCCCACAAAAGACCGTTGGAGCCAACGGTGTATTCCAAACCAGGCCTCTTGGGTTAAAAGGACACATGGCCAGGTTGATTATTACTTAACTCAATTCCTGAGTGGCGGGGCTGCTTCAAGTCAGACCTATGTAATTATAAACACAAACACTACCCCTATTCTGATATATGCCATAGCGACTTATAATAAATGTATCACGTGTTTTTGTGTGCCCTCGTTTCGCCAAGGGAACGTACTGAGGGCTAAAGTTGCCGCGGCTATATGACGAAGGCATTTAGACATTGGACATCAACCAGCGATGAAATAACCTCAATCTTAAAATAGCGGAAGACAGCGGTAAGCGAACCATTTATTGGCCACAGACAACGTGCCCAAAACTTTAATTCTAAATACGTGTAGTTCGGAATGTCATCCATTCCGGCAGCCTCTAGATAACCCAGTGAAAGTGATGCTCCGAACCGTGAACGTTCCAACATTCCTCAACTATTTTTGAAGCCTAGTAACAGGCTGCTTGGAATCTCGACATTCCGAAAGCCCCAGATAATCCAGCGAGTGTGCTGCTCGGAGCCTCGTCCGTTCCGACAGCCCTCCAAGATACTAGTGTTTCTCTATAAATCAATTTTTTAGACTTGTATTCAGATATAAATAAAAGTCAACAATTGTATGTTACATACGCTAGCGAAACAATATTCTAAATATTTATACAACCAAATGATTTGTGGTAAAATTTGCGAGGAAACGGCGAATTGCATTCCTGTGGAGATTAAACTTGTGCTTCCAGTTCTTGTTCCTTACACGAAGCAACTGGGCTGTTTTTTATTTAAACATTTTATTGCAACTGGCGAACAGCAGAAAGGCCAGCGGGGACGACAGTACTTAACTAGTTTTCAAGCATACTAATGTTGGATGGTTTCATGTTGATAAAACTTCCTATGGACTCCATAAGGAAGAATCAATCGTAGAGCCTAGTAC
The DNA here is from genome assembly GCA_963971545.1 of Philophylla caesio. Classification (NCBI taxonomy): domain Eukaryota; kingdom Metazoa; phylum Arthropoda; class Insecta; order Diptera; family Tephritidae; genus Philophylla; species Philophylla caesio. The sequence goes on from OZ020607.1 coordinate 63,524,174, forward strand.
TTAAACCATCTCCCGACGAAATACTTGACGGTAGTACCGGGAGGGAAACGGGACATGGCGATAGAAGATTTAAAGCTGGTTAAAGTCACACACTGACGGGTAAGGCCTTCGATGCTTACTCATCGTAAAAATGAACAACAAAAATGTCCTTTTATTGTGGTCTATTCTTAACATAGCTTGTGTCTGCAAACCATTGCTTGTATTGCTGATGTTTCAGAATATTAAAACTGTCTTATATTACTTAATTAGTGCTTTCGTTTATCAACAACTTTGAGCTCGTGAAACGAAATGACGGATTTAATAAAATTTTATTGGCAGCAGGGTGCATTTTGACCTCAGCACTTGCTGATCGGTCTTATTTATTATATTAAAAGCTTTTTATAATCCACAAATCACTACATACATATTCCGTAAAAAAAATTTAAAAAAATAATGCACAAACGATCGTGTGCAATAACAACGAGGGAATTTATGAAAGAGCATCATAAGAAATTGAGTTTAGGAGTTAACACGACAAAAATAAAAACGTGTGCAAGCGAACACTCAAAAAGTCATGTTAGCAAAGCCATTAGATAAATGACTACGGTGCGTTGATTCAGCAATTGCAAGTGTTCTCTGTTAGTGCTATGATGCCGCAAGTGCTCGATAGCGTTGCACCAACTACGGAATGCTACACATTCAAACAAACATGCAACAGCGGATGACACTGCGCACATAAACCGAAAACACATGTGCGAAAGAGGCAAAGTCACATGTGCAGCGACATTTGGAGAAATAGCAATTACAAGTCGAACAAATGGCAGTGGATAGCGCAAGCATGCGTTTATGCCAACACTGAGATGCCTGCACATATGTACATACATTTGAGTGTGGCCAACGAACAAGTCCCCAGCAACTCTTTTCGGCTGAATGCTCCCACAAGTGTCGTAAACATATCCTGCGAGCTTTCCTACGTGTGCAGCTATGTTTCTCATTCATTGGCTGTGACTACCGATGTTGCTACTGGAAGCATTTGAACGTTCAGCATTTGCCTCCAGCAATAGCGGTATATAGTATGTACATACGCTTCGCTTGCTTAGCTGTGCGCTCAGGTACTCATAGTTATTGAATTTCATACGAATTGCCAGCTACTACAAATATACTGCAAGAGCAGAGCGCTAAAGCAGCGTAGTGACGGCATGTCACGTTGGTAAGGTGGCATTTTTATTTGTATGACATCGGCTACTAACTATTGTAGCAACCACTCACTCACAGGAGTTCGACCCGTTCAACGTGTACTCCAGGAGCAGCAATGTTCTTGTATTAGTGTTAATGAAGTTTTTGCTGCTATTGCTATTGTACTTTTGCTTTCATTACTCTACAGGGGGATACGTTGCTTGCATTGATTGTGCGTGTTGGAGTTGAACGATGAATATCCCATGATTTTCTTGTGTTTTCATTATCATTTAGTCCAAGAAGTGAGTGAGCTACAAAAAATATAAACAGCTATACAACTTAAGAAATACACATTTGTTTTGCAATACGAAAACATATACATATATCGCGCTATCGATCAAGTAACCCGTATGAATATGTGAAGGAACCGCCCAAAAACCACTCACGCATTTTATCAGACAGTGATATGGCATGAAAGAATGCCACATTTCCATAACGCTATTTTCATAATCGCCTACACATTTAATGTATATTTTAAGGGTCAGAAGCGTTCTGCTGTGAATGCAATAGCTTTTCCTGTGCAAACTAAAGCGTGTTGCTAAATGGCGGCGTTGTTCGCGCATTCTGAGTACTGATATTGTACCCCTACATATATTTTTTACGGTATTCCAAACTGTGTTATCATATATCATGTGGGATATCAAATTTTCTGTACTTGGATTTTCCTTCATAACGTTGCTTAATATATCCCGCTCGAACGGAAACGATCCGCATGAAAATGATATATGTTCTCTAGTCTCTGGCACATTCTCATATGAGGCATAAACCATTGCATTATCATGATTACAAGTACTCTCTGAAACGTATTTGCCCAGTTAGCTCCTGGGTTATATATACGAGAATATACTCGTATGTAAGTATGTATATATGTAATAATTGATGGTGTGAATTATTATTATTAAAATGTATTTGAGATATACATAAGTAAAAAGTACAATTAAATTAATGTTCAAGAAAAATGTCTGACTGACTCTCGTGGTGACTCGGCTAGAACTAACTCCCTCAATTACGTTGCCACATGCGACAGACGTTCAGTGTTACCACCTTACATATATACATATGTATGCAAGTTAATTAATGTGGTTACATTTTTTTTATCTTGTTTTATCTCTTCCTAGTGTTCTTATTTTTGTATTGCCTCAAGTTAATTGTTTTCATTTCGTTTTATAGTCCTGGATTATTTTATTGTCAAAACATTTATGTATATTAGGTCATTTTCTTTTTTGAGTGAACTGATCAAATTTTCAAACTATTTTAAACTAACTTCCAGCTTCCAACAAAACCTACGGCGCACAAATTCGCGGATTATAAAGAAAAACTCTCTTTTCCATTTCCCGCAATCAGTGCAACGTTCAAGGGTTTTATAACACTCATCTTTTGAAAGAACTGTTTATAATATTCAGAGAAATTAAGTTGCGCGGGGCCATTGATTTTCCTATAACACTCATCTTTTGAAAGAACCGTTTATAATATTTTGAGAAATTAAGCTGTGCGGGGCCATTGATTTTCCTAGCGCAGCCTTGTGCAAAAAATGAGCCGTTCGCAAATTGCCAATATTCTGGGTACGCGCTCTTAGATATACGTAAACAGGAAAATAACTCCAAATAATATTCTGTTTGAACTCTTAAACTTTCAAGAGTAAATGGCTCTCCTTAATTTGAAACAATTGCTTGGAATCCCAGCTAATATTATAAATGCGAGAGTGAGTTTTTTTGTAACTGTTTCATGACATAGGCTACTTTCTATCTATGGCCGAATGTGTGATGGGGTATTGGAACTCGGTACCAATGTAGTATATTGATGTATTTTGGAAGTATTGAACTATATTGAATTAAAACCATGCTTGCATAGAAAACTGGCATTTACTCATATTGGAAAGGTTGGCGTGGCAACTACCGTACACATTGAATGATTTATACCGCACATCTTTGGATTAAATATGTATATAAAATATTAAACCAATGATTATGGTGGAAATTTGAATTTATTGGAGAAGAGTAGACGGGCTATAAAATCATGGATATAAGTTAGTGTACTATATTTCCTATTCTGGTGCTCAATAAATAAAGACCAACTTTGTTCCAATTCTTTTTCAGAATTTGTATTGTTTAGAAAGTTATCTATGCACGTTGCTGCTGCATCGTATAACATTATATACATATATTTTACTGAGGAAAATACTTATATTATTTCAATATTTTTCTAATTGCAAAACAATGTGCTAGCAAAAATATTGGCCGCCGTGGTCGATTTTATAACGTTGCGTGCTATAATTCGATATGCTGCTGGGTTCGAAGTTCGAATCTCAGCCAAGGCAATTAAAATCTAAATCTTAGAAAAGTTGTTTTCTAATAGCGGTTACCCCTCGGTAGGCGATGGCAAACATCTAAAGATATTTCTGCCATGAAAAGCTTCTCATTACATACATCTGCCGTTCGGAGTCAGAACAAAACTGTAGGTCCCTCCATTTGTGGTATAATATAAAAACACAAACCACAAATGGTAGGAGAAGGTCGGCCGAAAACTGACCTACATATACAGTGTAATCGACAAATTATAAGAGTAAACATTGGAAATGGAAAAAAACTTGCATAAGTGGGCTAACCTAGAAGCAAGGAATAGCACTACTTTCTCTTTACTTAGTATATATGATCCGGTTGTTTAGTTTTTCTACTATGTAGACTATAACTATAACGTAATTTGCTTTACTGAAACCTGGCGTAAATCTTACTTACTTACTTAATTGGCGCATTAACCGCCTAAGCGATTTTGGCCGAGGTCAGCAAAGCACGCCAGCTGTCCCTATCTCGTGATATCTTGCGCCAATTGGAAATCCCAAGTATAGCCAAGTCTTTTTCCACTTGGTCTTTGCAACGCAGAGGAGATCTTCCTTTTCCTCTGCTACCACCCGCGGGTACCGCGTCAAAAACCTTCAGGGCTGGAGCTATTTCATCCATTCGAACGACGTGACCTAGCCAGCGGAGCCGCTGATTCTTAATCCGCTGCACTATATATACGTCATTGTACAGCTCGTACAGCTCATCGTTCCATCGAACGCGGTATTTGCCGTCGCAAAAACGCAAAGGTCCATAAATCTTTCTTTCGAACACTCCAAGAGCCCTCTCATCTGATGTTGTCATCGTCCATGCTTCTGCGCCATACAATAGGACGGGCATGATGGGAGACTTATAGAGTATGGTTTTTGTCCGTGGAGAGAGAAGTTTAATGTGCAATTGCCTACTCAGTCCGAAGTAGCACTTGTTGGCAAGAGAGATTCTGCGTTGGATTTCAAGGCTGACGCTGTTATTGGTGTTAATGCTGGTTCCTAAGTAAACGAAGTCCTCTACTTTTTCAAAGTTATAACTGTCAACAGTGATGTGTGATCCCAGTCGTGAATGTGCCGACTGTATATTTGATGACAGGAGATACTTCGTCTTGCCCTCGTTCACCTCCAGACCCATTAGCTTCGCTTCTCTATCCAGTTTGGAGAAGGCAGAACTAACTGCGCGATTGCTAAGGTCGATGTGTCAATGTCATCGGCGTACGCCAGTAATTTCACAATCTTATAAAAGATGGTACCTGACCGATTTAGTTCTGCGGCTCGAATTATCTTCTCGAGCATAAGGTTAAAGAAATCACACGACAAATAGTCACCCTGTCTGAAACTTCGTTTGGTATCAAACGGCTCGGAGAGGTTCTTCCCAATTCTGACGGAACTGGTGGTGTTGCTCAACGTTATTTTACATAGCCGTATAAGTTTTGCCGGGATACCAAATTCAAACATTGCGGCATATGGGAAACTTCTTTTCGTGCTGTCGAAGGCGGCTTTGAAGTCGACAAAAGATGGTGTGTGTCGATTCTTTTTTCTCGGGTCTTTTCCAAGATCCGGCGTATTGTGAATATCTGGTCGGTGGTGGATTTACCAGGTCTAAAGCTACACTGATAAGGTCCAATCAGTTCGTTGACGGTGGGCTTAAGTCTTTCACGCAATACACTTGACAGAACCTTATACGCGATGTTAAGAAGGCTAATCCGCGATAATTGGCACAGACTGTAGGATCACTTTTTTGTGGATTGGGCAGAGCACACTTAAGTTCCAATCAGTAGGCATGACTTCTTCCGACCATATTCTAGAGATGAGCTCCTGCATGCACTTAACCAGCTCTTTTCCGCCGTACTTAAAAACTCAGCTGGTAACCCGTCGGCTCCGGGGGCTTTGTTGTTCTTCAGCCGTGCTATCGCTTTCCGAATTTCGTCATAGTCCGTTGATGGTACATCACGTCCATCATCATTGATTGGGAATTCAGGTTCAACATCTTCTCCAACGTTGTTGCAGCTGCTTCCATTAAGCAGTGTGAAGAAGTGCTCCCTCCATAATTTTAGTATGCTGTGGACATCAGTCTCCAGGTCGCCGTTGTCATTCTTATAGGAATTCGCCCCGGTCTTGAAACCTTCTGTTAGCCGCCGTACTTTCTGAAAAAGTTTAAATTACATATTTTTAATTCAGAGATCTTTTCTAATCAATATCAAATTTATAGAAATTGCCGTAAGGACAGAATCGGTGGGGGTGTTCCTTTTTTCAGTTCATTCTTCAATACCATCCGAAGATGTTAATATCCCCCTCATCGAGTCAATCGAATTTAAAGCAATACGAGTTATGGTAGGAAATGGTTTCTTTTATTTAGCTGCTTGCTACATCCCTCCTAACTCTGACTTATCGGTTCTCAACATATTGCGTTACTTAGATCTTTAAGTTTAATGATTACTGCACATGAATCGATGATTGTACTTGGTGACTTCAATATGCCAGGCATATCATGGACTCTTATAGACGACTTTATCGTTCCAATATAATCAAAGAATAGATACAATGTGCTTTTAGAAGATATGGCTGAGCTCTGTCTAAATCAGATTAATTTAACTCCAAACAATTTTGGCACCATTCTGGATCTTGTTTTTGTTGATGACGTATTTAAGTCATCTATGAAGAGGTGCGAACCCTTTTTTATTCCAGAGGACTCTTATCACCCTGCGATTGAGGTAAAATACGAAGTTATGGGTGATTTTGGAAATAATGTTGATAAATCAAGTAGCTCAAACGCTCGTTTTATTTTCAAAATTATCATGGCCGACGTATAGATGATGTTGAACGTTGCGTCCAGCATTTTAATAGCATTATATTTAGATTATTTCAAAAGTTTGTACCAAAACGGGTTTGCGTGCAAAAGTAGCAATCACAACCTTGGTTTACTAAAGAATTAAAAAAAATTTTAAATAAAAAGTCGCGATCTTTTAAAATGTACAAAACACTGGTTTGCACACTACCTATATTAAATACTCAGTTATCCGACATGCTTATTTTGAATTAAATAAAAAATGCTACAGATCTTATTTGTGCAAAGTTAAAAGAAATATAATTAAAAACCCTGAATCATTTTATGACTTCGTTAACTCTAGGATCAGAGTGACTAGTTTTCCGTCTGCTATGAAATATCAAAATACCATTTCTTGTGACTCCCAATCAACTTCCAACATGTTTGCCCAATTCTTCAGGTCAAATTATTCCATTAACTCGTCTCTGAGCAAACCTTATCCATATAAACTCACCTCTGCTTTATTCCGCAGATATCTTCCGAGGAAGTATTTTATTATTTGAGTAACTTAAAAGGCTGGCCCCTATTCGATCCCGACGTGTTTCCTCATAAATTGTGCTAAACAGATTTATGAGCCCTTAACTAATTTATTTAATCTTCCTCTTAAGCTTGGGATTTTCCCTTCAGCTTGGAAAGAATCATTCATTATACCCCTTTATAAGACCGGGAGTAGATCCTCTATAGAAAATTATCTACAATTTCTAGCACACAACACAATTGTAAATCTACCGTTACAAACATAATTGAGTTCACAACTCATGTTTCAAATGGATTCAGAGAATTTATGCACACTGATGTTATATACACTGATTTTAGTAAAGCATTTGACAGAGTAAGTCACTCTTTACTCATCCATTAACTCGACCTCCTTGGTTTTCAACCTAATCTCCTTCGTTGGATGTCTTCTTACCTCATTGACAGAACACAAGGAGTTCTTTTTAAAAATAGTTCCTCAAACATTATTTATGTTTCTTCAGGGGTCCCCGGGAAGTCACCTTGGTCCGATTCTGTTTTTACTTTTTATAAATGACTTACCTTCTGTAATAAATTATTCAAAAATTTTATTGTATGCTGATGATGTAAAGCTTTTTAGGTCGTATCATTCTGTTGAGGAAAGGTCCTTACTACAATCGGATTTAAATAGCATGACTAACTGGTGTGAAATAAATTACATGCCACTAAACCTTATAAAATGTAAAGTAATGTGCTTTTCTCGCAGAGCAGTTCAACCAGCTTCTTATTACATATGTAACCATAACCTCGAACAAGTGTTTAACTTTGTTGATCTTGGAATTACAATTTAATTTTAATCTTTACATAAATGTTACAGTTAACAAAGCCAAGGGTGTTTTTGCATTTGTAAAACGGTGGTCAAAAGAATTCGATGACCCTTACATCACGAAGGCTCTGTTCACAACGTTAGTGAGGCCCATACTGGAATATGGATCTGTTGTTTCGAACCCGCGCTATGAAGTTCATTCCGACCGAATAGAGTCAATTCAAAAACAATTTCTGCTTTTTGCTTTAAGGAATTTTCGTTGGGATTCTCAGTACAACCTGCCGCGATATAATAAGTCGTTTAAAACTCATTAATCTTCCTACCTTGCTAGTCGCAGAGAAATGCTAGGCATTGTATTTATGGTCAAGTTACTGACAGGCTTGATCTCTAGCCCATCTCTTCTTATCAAAATAAAACTAAACGTTCCGCCCAGAATTTCTAGACGTTTCCGGCCTTTTTTTCTGAAGCCATGTAAAAGTAATTTTAAGTTAAATGAGCCACTCCGTAGTTTGTGTCAGGATTTTAACACTCACTCCGGTTTTACATAAAGAAAACTATACTCAATGCTCTCAATAATTGATACATACTATTCGATCAGCTGATGAGCATTTCTTCTGTAGCTAAACAATTTTAGATCGCGACACTTAACAAACCTCTGCCTTTCATGACTCGGCGCAACATATATGAAAAAAAAAACAAAAAAAATTTTTATTTTAATATATCCGTGCGACATGCGGATGTGCCCCTCGCGTCGGTCGGGCGGGTATGGAGGGATAAAACCGTTGGGATTATTATTAATATTAGCTAAATATTATTATTTAACTATTAAGCAACTAAATACATACATATGTACATATATGGTGCAAGGATTTATTCTGTAAATAAAAACAATACATTCGCTATAACTATATACATATATTAATAAATTATATAAACATTTGTAGTTTTAAACTTGTACGCCATTTCTAATAGATTCAAATACTTGACCGGTATACGAGAGCCTGCAACTTTTGCTGTTTAGTTACTGATATCACTTTTATTTCGTAGAAGCAACTTTTTACGATATTTCACATATTTTGAGATATAAGTATGATTATAATCCATTATAAACATGAATGTAATAATATTGGGTAATATGGTGAATGCATTTTTATAAAGCCATTGTTAGGCTATGATTGTATCACTTCAATCGGTAGAATCATGAAACGTCAGGGATTTAAAGTGCTTTATCGATTCTCCTCTTTTTCATTGCCAACATATCTACATAGTAATTGGTCACTAGTAACCTCAACGTATCGATGAATATTTACCAACGCAGATACGTTCACAATCTCCGTAAAGTAGAAAACGACCGTTCACTCGAAGCCACCGTGACTGGCAACGTGGCACTGATTTGAAAAAATCGGTAAATATGTTTGTAAAATTGCAAATTACGAATAAAATATACTTTTTCGAAAAAAAAGCGTTATTTTTCTCAACATAATCTCCTTTTAACTCTTTACACTTAGTCCAGCTTTTTTTCCAATTATTATATTTTGACCCACTCTTACCACACAGCCATTTCTTCAGGTTTGGAAATAGAAAATAGTGGCATGGATTTTCGCCATGGTGACAACACACGTGTACATTCGCGCTTTTTTCGAGTGTAAGCAATCACCCATCGCACGGATAGCTTTTTCATATCCAAATATTCGTGTAAAATGTGATGTGGCTTCTCAGTTGATATGCCTACAACCTCAGTCACCTCACGCACTTTCATTCTCCGGCCATCAAATATCATTCCATGGATTTTATCGACGATTTTTTGTATAACGACTATATAGACGCCAGTTAAGGGCACTAGAATATCGATATTTATATTTTATTTAATTCATTTATATGCACCACTTAATTAAAGTTAATCAAATATAATAAAAAAAAGAATATGGTAATTTATTGTTTTAAACTGAGAAGTCACAAACAAAATCAATTAAATTCAATTTGAATAAGGCAATCCATTTGTATCCCAGTTACTGTGTAAAAAATTTTAATGTTTTGTCTAGAGTGAGTTTTTGTGTGTGCTATGAATTTGAAAACACGGTTGAAATTTTCTGAGATTACCGATATTTTGTGGGGGTCCAGACACCCAGGACCGTCCATGCACCTAGGAGATTTTAGCCGAGGTAATCATAACATGCCAGCTTTCCCTACCTGTTGCGTACTGGGTGAATTGCAAATCCCAAGTATAGCCAAGTCTTTTCCACTTGGTCTATCGAACACAGAGGAGGTCTTTCTTTTCCTCTGCCACCACCAGCGGACCCGCGTCGAAAATCTTCAGGGCTGGATCTATTTCATCCATTTAAACGACATGGCGTAGCCAGCGGAGCCACTGGTTTTTAATCCGCTTTACTATGTCTCTGTCGTTATAATGCTCGGTCAGCTCATCGTTCTATCGTATGCGGTAATCGCCGTCGCAAAGTCCATAAATCTTTCGGAAAATTATTCTCTCGAACACTCCAAGTGCTCTCTCGTCTAATATTCTCATCGTCCATGCTTCCGTATGCTTTGGACATCTGTCACCAAGTCGCCGTTATCATTCCTGCTGGAATTCGCCACGGTCGTGAAACCTTTTGTTAGCCTTTGTACCAAGGGCGAATTCATATAAAAAGCGAATACGTAGTGTATGTTGTTTGTATAATTTTGCGAGCAAAATGTCAATATCTGAATTCGCCCAGCATTGTTCATGTAAACTGTTTGTGTTATTTTGCGAGCAAAATGTCAAAATTCTGAACTCGCCTTAAATTTCCATGTTAAAATAAGAAAAAACAATTACCAAAACTGAATTGGAAAATTCTCATTTGTAACATGTGTTTATTTAGAAAATCTAATTATGGTCGATTTCGTGCAACAGCGTCAGTGCAGTGTCTAGCAGGCTCTGGCTGTGTTATGAATCAGTACTTAAATATATTAAGTTACTGGGTAGACGAGTGCTTACTGCGCGACAATCATTTCAAAATGATATTCTTAGTAACATGAAAGTTGGAGTTTCTATGTGTTATATGCATACGTAGCATTCAACATTCGAGTTTTTGTGTAAATAAAACATTCGAAAATATATGCATATAATTTAATATTTATTAAACCAATTGTGTAATAATATATGTGCATATATGTATGTATATGTATATGCGCTTTTATTTATGAAACTATACACATACAAACAAACAATTCAGGTGAATTGGGAAAGAAGAACAAGCAATGAGCTGTTGGGATTATACCACCTTTTATGAATTCGCTTTGCTTTGTACTTTTTGAAAGATTTTTGAGCGCTATTCTCGTCGTCCAGCATCACAAGCTCTTCGCATTCACGCTTTTCGCCATCCATTTTTCTCACGAAAAATACGGTTGCATCCTTCAACTCACGACTCGCGTTGCGCCCGATTGCAATGTGGTTTTGTTCGTACTTTCGGGAGCCGCTGAAATCCTATGCATTCCTCAGCTGTGATACATATATGGTTCCACTGCACGGAAATATCGTTCTGTTGATTATTGCTCTTAGAGAGCAGGGGTCCAAGTCTGTTACGATTGCAGCTTCCCGACATCGAGCTTTCCTTGTCGCACTATTTGCTGCTGTGTGCGGATCATAGCTGATACAAGATAATGATCCAAGTCAATGTTAGTGACTGGAAGCATGTCTTCCGTCCATTACATACAAAAAAAAACAAAGATTTAATTTAAACTATCAATTAGTTTACTTTTTGGGCCTACAAGTTTTGATATCGATTTTAAACTATTGTCCAAGCTGCTAAAAACGTATATCAATGTAGATTGATTTGTCCTGCGGATGACGTAAGAGTCTTGTTATTTGAAGACCACGTACATATACTTAGATACATATATATTAAAAGATTTAATTGCAAACAAAAATGTACATATACATACATTAGGTGGTACCGTTAAAAAAAAGTTATACATTTATGATAGAGTAAAGCAAAAACTGATTTCAATATGGCTATCAACATTATATTATTGCTGACTATACAAATATATATTCATTTTATTAAATACCCATCTATGTGTTCACTTTTTAGTCAGCGCTTGCAAAAATAAAAAACTTTATGAAAAAAATATAAAAATTAACTATTGAATTTTGGAACAATTTTCCGTCATCCCTTGTCAATATTGGTTTTCAGACAAACCGGTTTCGGCGTTGTGCCATCTTCTGTGTCAATTTTCGTTCTCAACAACAAAAAAGAAAATAAAAATTAACGTTGATTTTTGACTTTTGATTATTTAATTATATGTACCTACAGCAAATGCAAATAGCAAAAATTTTCATCACACGTGGTTTATAAATTAAATGAAATTTAAAGAACCTTGTATAAATAATAATAACGCTTTTGATTATATTCATTTTTTGTGCTTCTTTCCAACAAGGCATTGCAGAATACAGAATATAACTAAATTAAATAGATAAACATCTTGGTTTTTACAAATTTCGTCAAAGACGATTGTATAAATATTAGCTCCAAATTAACACTAAAAGCCTTAACACCAGCATAATAGCATCGCCTGATTTTCTGCTGCTATTTGTCACAAGAAATTTAAAGCCACACCATCACGGCATCAATGAAGTCCTCACTTTGAATAGCTTGCAAATGTGTGCGTACTTGCTAATGCATGCTTCGGTATAATTGTATTCAGAGGCAAAGGTCAAAGCTGATACGAGTATTAATATAAAAAGTTAATTAAGAAATGAATTTAAGGCCATAGAGAAGACAGCCGAAATGTGTTAATGGAATTGAACGTAAGATCTTATCAAATCATTAATCTTCAAATGGATGTCTTGGCAGCTTGCTTCAATGTAAAAAGCAGTAACAGGATATGAGACAATGCTAAGGTACGACAGAATTTGTTTAGCGTGTGCTGCTCAGGCTCTTGACACACCCCGGTTTTTATAGTCAAAAAAGAAAAAATGTTGATTGACTACAATGCTTATACAGTATGAGGAAGAGGCAGTAAAAGTGAAAATAATGAGGAAGTAAAACCGACATAATGCCGAAATATGTCAATACACTCTAATATACATAATATGTATGTTCACATATACACAAAGGTGTGCCGCATATTCCCAACAAACACCACAGCAAAATTTGTCAACTTGAAATTAAACATCATTCTTTAGTTCATCTCTAACCTGAACGAGGCAATATTACCTTTAAGGGGTTATATACACTTGTGTTGGTGCATTTTCTTAAAGTATATCCTTTTGAGTTTATTTCTTCCAGAATGCCCCCAGGTACGTGCAAACATTTAAACGCGATTATCTCAAAATGAAGTTTTTCAAAAAGCCCTTTTTGCGGGCTACTTAAAAACTGCAATATCTCTTACTTGAACGAAGGAATTTTTATTTGAAACAAAAGTTTCTTTTTTGGAGAAAAAAAAACTGCATTTTTAGACCTTCAAAAATGTAACTTTTCAGTAAAATAATCACTAATTGTGTAAAAATGTTTATTTCGCTAAATCCTTCGTTCAAGTACGGCGTTATGATATAAACTAAAGAAAACTGTTGTTTTTTTATTGCAGATGATCCATAGCCTTCTTATCATGCTCACCGCAAAGCGTGTAAGAAAAAAGTGTATCAGCGCAACAGCTGTAGTGCCAACAAATGGGCACATTTTGAACTCAAAAATTAAATTAAACATCTTCAGACATACATATATTCTTAAAAAGCCGATTTTTTTCAGAGAATAAGTGTATATAACCATAATGTGCCAAAATTTACAAAACACTATAAATTGATTTTCAATTTACAGTGAGTTGTCAACCATTTGCTAATTCTCCTCCCGGGCCCTTGGTGTTTAAATATGAAACTATTTATTTTTAATAAAATTCAAAATATAAAAGTTTGTTTGAAGTAACAGCGTCGAAAATTACGAAGAGAGAAAACTTCAATGATTCATAAAACTGTAATGCCAATGTCATATGCTTTCTTCGGCGCTAACGGAATTTCCGACAGAAATTTTTTTTTATAACTAAGCATATTTTAAAACAGTGTCCAACTCTTGGTGTACGCCGACGACATTGACATCATCGGCCTTAACAACCGCACAGTTAGTTCTGCCTTCTACATACTGGAGATAAATGAGGACAAGAAAAAATATTTCCTATCATCAAGTAGACAATCACACACTTGACAGTAACAAATTTGAAAAAGTAGAAAACTTTGTGTACCTAGGAACTAGCATTAACACCAATAACACGATGGACAAAAACCACACTCTATAAGTCTCTGATTATACCTGTGAGGGCTCTTGGAGTGTTCGAGAGAAAGATTCTCTGAAGGGCTTATGGACCTTTACGACTTTGCGACGGCGATTACCGCATACTAAAGAATGATGAGCTGACCGACGTAGACATAGTGTAGCGGATTAAAAACCAGCGGCTCCGCTGGCTACGCCATGCCGTTTGTATGGATGAAATAGCTCCATCCCTTAAGGTTTTCGACGCGGAACCCGCTGGTGGTGGCAATGGAAAAGGAATACCTCATCTGCGTGGAAAAAAATGTGTCTATACTTGGGACTTCCAATTAACCCAGTGAGCAAAAGAGAGAGGGAAAGATGGCGTACTACATTAGCCATGGCCAAATAGGTGGTTAATGCAACAATAAAGTAAGAAAGAAGCACAGCTGCTGATAACATTAACTAATATTCAGCCAATTGTTAGCTATTCACTGTGATAATGGCTTTAAATACACTGAAAAGAAAATTTCGAAAAAGTTCAACAACAAAATGTAGTTTTGTTGATTTCTCAAAACGAAACAAGTTTTTAAAAATCTTGAATCTAATGTAGCAAATTATTTTTTGCCGGCCAGGGTTCGCAGGTTCGTTAAAGAACGTTTACGAGCATATATGTATGTATAACTACAAATATGAATCTACTCGCGAACGTGTTTGAGTTCATATGTAAATGCGAACAACAGAACTGAACGTGCGTGAACGGTTCGATGCAACGCTTAGCTTCATACATACGAGCGTACCCTACAAGAAAGGAACTTCTTCAACTGACCAATTTTCCAACACACTCAAATATGAACCAATACAAATACAAATAGCTAATAAAATTCCCCGATATCTTAATAATTGGTAAAAAAAGAGACATTACTGTCCAGTCGTAAGTCAATTAGTATGAAAGATATGAATATAGAAACATTGCGCTACGATTGCCATGTCGTGTATGAATGCAAACTTATTTAACCATGTTGCAATATATTGTACAAAAGTACCCGTAAAAAGTAGTCAAGAATCTTAAAAAAGCTGTTACTTGTATTTTAAGACGAACTGCATACTTTGAGGGCATGCTTAAAAATTGCTTATTTGTATATTTTCCATGGGGAAACAAAAATTTTAATTGATAATATTATTCGTACAAATGTTTTTAATTAACACGAAAAAAATATCAAGTGGTTATATTTCGTTTTAAGAAAATGGGTAATTGGTAAGTACCGACTACTATTAGTTCATTAACGTTTATTACATCAATAGTGATTTGCAATTATAAATCAAGAAAAACTGGAAAAACGCGCCAAAGCCACAATTCTTCAAAATATTTAAACTTAAAAAGATAAGTAAAAAAGGAAATGAAAAAATGAAAAGAGGGCATTTAAATAATTGCCTTAGCAAGGAAAACAAGATTTTCCAAGGTGAAGTGAAAAATTGAAAAAAGGAGTGGAATGTGAATTTTTAAGTGAAAATAAGGTCAAAATAATTGGTGGTGGCGATTTAAGTGGAGCCCTTCCGTCCACATCAAGTTCTTCGAAAAGTGATTTTAGCGTACAGTGTTATTTGGAATCGCACTTAGATACAGAACATATCAATGTACTTGTGTGTAGTTCAGATTCGGTTGAGGCTCATGGTGTAGAAATCGTGCCGTTAAGAGAGTATGATGTAGACAAAATTCTGGAGAAGAGGTCTTGGGCTGTGCGAAATAAAATTATGCAAAATGTTTTAGACGATTTGTTAAAAACAATGCGCAGAATTGGTGTAACAGATCTTCCGCTTTCAGCGAAAACGCTTCTAAATACCAGTCGCGATAAAATTGCAGTTCGAACAATTCCAAATGGTGATTTTTTGGACATAGAAATTCAGAAACATTTTTTGTCAAGTTCTTTTGATTTTTTGGTAGAAAAAGATGCTGTCGATATTGACGTAGGTATTGATGGATTGAAACTTTTTAATAGTTCGAATAGGGTGTTGTGGCCAATTCTTGGAGCCTAAGTAGATTTTCCTAGTATATATCAGTCCATTCGTAATAAGCTGTTTCTCTGGATTTAAAAAACCAGTTAATATAGATGATTTTATGGCTGATTTTTGTGAAGAAGTTAGAAAAAATGGAATTAAGGTTGGTAAAAACCAAGTTTTAAAAAAAATTAACGTGCGTGCATTTATTTGCGATTCTCCTGCTAGAGCATTTGTTTCAATGCCAAAAATGTTTGTCCAAAATGTTGTAAGGAAGATTCAAACAAGGATGAAAAGGTTGGTTTTTCTAAGCAAGTTGGTGTTGCTAGGTCGGATTTTTTTTTTTCAACTAGGCTCGAGACCTTACATCACACCCTTAAATACAAAGAAGAAAAGAGTTTGTTGAAAAAATATAAATTTGGAATGGTCTCACAATTTCCACTTGACAGCATGCATTTAGTTAAACTCAGTTTAAATTTAAACTTGGTTTCCTTGCGCTCAAATAAATTTGTTGCAACCAAACGGATGTAGTCAGCAAACAGCTGATAAGTTAAAAAACATATGTTTAACCGAGCACAATCGGCCGTTTAAAGTTGACTGAAAAACTGCATAATGAGTTTAAACTTAGTTTAAACGACAAACAGAGTTCAACTTGCACTGAAAAACTGGTCCTTTGGGCCCTTTCCATTTCAAAACGTCCGGTCGTTTTGGGTCATGATTTTAGATTTTAACGAAACTTTAATATGTTGTTTTTGGGTCAATTTAAGAGACACGTATTTTTTTTTGTGCCCAAAAAATTTTTTTTGTAATTTTTCGCAATTTAATTTTTTCGTAAAAAACAAGTTTTTTCGTTCGTTTAATTTTTAAACATGCATAACTTACAAATTTCAACCGATTTAATAAATTTCTTTTTCAAATTTTTGTAATTATCTATTCTTTTAGATACAAGCGCCAGAATTTACATGAAAATTAAAAAAAAAAATTGTATTAAAAAATTGCCAAAAAATTTTCAAATTAATTTTTTCAAATGCGTTTTTTATTTATTCAAAAATTTTCCAAAGAAAATAGACTGTTGAAACTTTAATCTGGCCAACTACCAACTAGCCGAAATTTGTTTTTTTGAAGTTATGATTTTTTATACACGAACCATTTCTATTTTTTTTTTTAATTTCCAATTTTTATATCTGGATTTTCGCGTTTAAATATATCATACGTTTCCAAGACATGGGATGTTTTACTTTAACAATTTTCACACCATTTTCTTAGGGCTTTGTGTTGAACAATTCAAGTCATCATTTAAAAAGTAATCAAGCGCGACTTTCTGTACATTTGGGTCAATCGAATGTCCTAAATATGGGTCAAAAGAACAGTAGTTTCCTGTTTCTGTTACAAGTTTTTGGGATTTTCTTATCATATAATCACTTACATTCGACCATTTTTATAACATTCTAGTTTTAGAAAATTGGCAATTGGGTGCTGCTGAAAGAAGTCTTATTTTTTCTGTAATCGACGCACAATTATATACACTTAGACCGAAATTTTTAAACCAATTCGTACATTACTGACAATCCGACGAGTCTGATGTGGGTAAATCTAATGTTTAATCTTCATTTATATCGTACAGTTCTCTGCATTTCTTCTATTTCTTTTCGTTTTCTTGCTGCATAGTTGATGCGACATCTGAAGTCTACTTCACAAAGAGCTTTTAAGGGAGAAACTACTGAAGAATTAAGTCCAAGGTGCACGTTTAATTCGTAAATATCCGCGAATTTAGTTTTGGGTACGTACATTAGGTCACAATCGTTGTTGCTGAAAAGCGATGGGCTGATAGACTTTGATTCTGCGATTTTAGTCAATAACCTGGAGTAACAGTAATCACAGAGTTGGTCATCAGATTTTAATGTGATACAATATGACACAGCTCCAAACGTTCTTTACCCAGTGGATCAATTAAGGTTATGTTGACAACTGATTATTTTTTAAATGATGACTTGAATCGTTCAACACAAAGCCCAAACAAAAATTATTCTATATATAAACGAAAATGGTGTAAAAATTGTTAAAGTAAAACATTACATGTTTTGGAATATTAAGGAAACGTATGAAACGCGAAAATCCAGATATGAATATTGGACATTAAAAAAAAAAAATTGGTTTGTATATAAAAAATTATAACTTCAAAAAAACAAATTTCGGCTAGTTGGTAGTTGGCCAGATTAAAGTTTCAATCGTCCATTTTCTTCAGAAAATTTAAAAAAAAAACAAAAAAACTCATTTTGAAAAAATTTATTTAAAAAATTTTTTGCTTTGTTTTAATAAATTTTTTTTTTTAATATTCATGTAAATTCTGACGCTTGTATTTAAAACAATAGATAATTATAAACATTTGAAAAAAAAATTACTTAAATAGGTTGAAATTTGTCGTTATTTTATGCATGTTTAAAAAATAAAGTTCCTGAAAAACGAGAAAATTGATTTTTACGAAAACATAAAATTGCGAAAAATTCAGAAAAAACGTGTCTCCTTAAATTGACCCTAAAACAACATATTAAAGTTTCGTTAAAATCTAAAATCATGACCCGAAACGACCGGACGTTTTGAAATGGAAAGGGCGTTAGGAGTAGTTAAAAAGAGCGGAGATAGGGAAAATAAATGAAAAACTGAATCTGGTTGCTAATTATATTCCTTCAGAATTTGGACGTACAGCTAGGACCGTAGATGAAATTAATAATTGGAAGTCAACCGAATTTAGGCAATTTCTGCTCTATACAGGAATATTTGTTTTTAAAGATTGTGTTGATAGTGATTTATATTATCATTTTTTGTTGCTCCATTGTGGTATCCGGCTCTTGTCTTTTGAAAGGTCGTGCATAGCTGAGGCTAATATTGCTCAAAAAATTTTGGAAGATTTTGTTCTATATTTTGGTAGTATATATGGCGACGAGTTAGTTAGTTTTAATGTTTTAATTTACTCCATTTAACTTCTTGTGTCAAACAATTTGGTGCCTTGGACTCATTCTTCGCGTATAGATTTGAAAATTATATGCAATATCTAAAAAATATTATAAAAGAACTGAACAAAATTTTACAACAGATATATTTGCTATTAGATGAACAAGCAGGTCTACCTCCAAATAAAGATACCATTGCCAAGTTAGGACATTGCGACATAAATTTCACAAAGGAAAAGGACTGTTGCAGTAGAAAATTAGGTTCTGTGAAGGTCGTAAACACTTTTTGTTCGGAAGAATCGAAAAGAGTAGTGTGCAGAGTTTTTCAGAAAAGATAAAACTTTTATTTAATACGTCTTCACTGACCGGTCACATATAACAGATTTATACGTCAGCACAGCCTAGTCACGCCTCCCTGATTTATACGGCAAAACTGACTTGAGAATGCAATTAGAGTGAGCAGCACAAACATATGTTCAAAAAGCAGAAGGACACCATGTGTTAAAAAAGGATGCAAAATCACTTGGACACAAAAACTAACTAACCCCGATTTGCGTCAGATCTCCCCGGCAGATGACCGGTCGTGAATTTGTTTTCACTTTACAAATATGTATGTATATTTAATTAAATGAAAGCTTTAGACATCTCGTTAGTTGTACGAAGGTTTTCGTTTTATTTACGCATACTTTATTTTTAGTGAAATTACTTAACAAATTGAATATGTTTAAGACTATAAAGAAAATACAAAGAAAAACATAATTTTTGTTGAGAACGTTATGATTCTCTACTTGAGATAATGTTAAGAAAAATATTTGGAAATTTGTTTTTATTGTTTCAACTTAATCGTTAGTGGAGCACTAATTAAAATGTTCGTTGGGTTTTTGTCATTAGTTAATAACTAAAAACTACACAGACTTGCTTTAATCCAGTTTTTAATGCAAATGTGGTGTCTAAATAAAAAGCTCCCGCCAATATTCTGTGTCTGTTGCGGATGCTGTGGCTGAGTATGCAGCAAGCTATCCAAGTTCGGGGGTCGGGTTATTTTATAATAAATAGCTGTCGCCTCTCAGAAGGCAATGGAAAACATCGGAGCGTATTTATGCCTTAAAAGATGCAACATAAATACGCAGACCAAAAATTTAAGGATAAGCAAAACATTGTGCCAAATACATGGAGTAACTGCCGAATGACATATTATTATTATAACATACATATCTAGAATTTTGTCCATAAAATGTGGTTGAATACCAGGCTTTACTAAATTCGGAACAGGTCTATCAATGCAATTGGCTAATAAATGTAAATCGTTTTCTATTTTTTACTTTTTTATTTCCTGTACGGTGTTCCCGAACTTTTTCGTCAAAACAGATGCTGGCTTTAAAGTTTGTTAGAATTTAGCAACAAAATTCCTCGTTCAAAATTTTGCTACATTGTGCAAAGAAAAAAGGAAAAGTTCAGGCATACACTGAGCTTTATAGTGTAATCGCCAAATTGTTATTATAATTATTATTTATCTTTGTCTCTTTGATGCACTAAAACTAAAAATTAAAAAAATCAACACCAATACTATGTATATACTTTTCATGGCACAGTTTTCAAATTCTACAGTCAAGTATTTCGTAGGGAGACAGTTTGAGCGCTTAGCTCTAAGTCCGTTACTGTCTTGTTGCAGTCTGTGGAAGTTCCATCTACTTGGCACCACCTCTGTTGGTCTAAATAGCCCGCCCGTGTCGACTCCGTCGTTCCCGCTCACTTAATCAATGTCCGCATACTTGCATTAGACATACTTACTTAATGATCTTGCCATGATCTGACACTATTTATATGTTCTTTGTTAATTTTATTATAACTCTGTTAATTTTTCATCAATGAGGCTGTCGGAGTGGACGAGAATCCGAGCAACCAATCTCTTCGATAAATTTGTATTGGTCAGGCAGTATGAGCATGATTTTCGCCTACTTTACCTTACTGACTCTATATTTATTGCTACAGAATCTATGCATGTCTACTTACTCATATGTACATACATATATAGCAACGAAAGATATAGTAGAACTGTGAGGAGACGAGCGGGAAAAAAATTGTATTTGCACGCAAAATTCTGACTAGCTACATGTTGTGCCAGAACTTAAACTGATGTTTATAAGTAGAATCAAGTGCAGATATGAACAATAAAAACTGGTGCAAATGAATCGACGAAAAGTAAGAAGTTGGTTTGCCAAATGAAGAGCGATTATTGTACGAGTGATGGCAAAGCAGTGCAGCATGGTGGTTGTAAAAAAACTCGCCCGTTATTAATTCTTGACAGGAAGTAACGCCTTCTGCTTGCCGGCTGCTCTTCCTTATATACATATATATGCACATTCATACGTATATATATTCATTTTAAGTAACTAAGCCTACGCATGGTGTTTTGTTTATTTAGCTCACTCATCTTCGTCTGCTTTTGGCTGCGTGCTTCTCTGTTCTTGTTTTTATGGAATTGACTTGGTCATCTACTTGCCCTTTTATTCCCGTAAGCTGTGATTGCCCGAATTGCTTTGGCGTGACCTACTCCGCGTAGTAAATAAATCAAAATTCTTTGAGGTTGTAGGAGGCAACAGCATTAATAGGCAATATAATAACACAAAAGAAAAAAATGCATCAACTTTGATTAAATATCGTTTTTATTTGTTTCCCATGCCTGACATTTGAGCTGTGCTCATTGTTGTCTTGTTTGTGGCGGGTGTATCCTTTTTTACATTTCCGCATTTAAGTTCTTTTATTTTTCTTATTCAGTCATGTGTTTTCGTAGTAAATTATTTTTTTCTTTCGCTCATTATGTTATTGTGAATCTAATTTTGTTTCGAGATCATGTTCGGTCAATGTTTATACAACACCTTTTAATATTATCTGGAAGTTGAGGGTATAGTCGTGAAAATAAATAAAAGCATACGAGTTATGTGAAGTGATTTTGTGGTAACTAAATATTTAGTATTATGCATCCTACAGTGCACTGAGTATATTGCGATTTAAATAATACCTTAAATTCGGTATAAGTTGAAAATAATTATTCACTCGACTGGCCGTGACAATTTTGTTAATCTTATATGCAGATTCTTTAGAAAAGTAGATTATATATTTATTCAATGTTTTCATTTTAGTCTACGCAGCAAATAAATTCTTTCTGACTTAGAATAAACCATTCAAATACAAAGTATATCTATTTTTCAAAGTAGTATTAAAATCTATGAAAGAAGAGTTACTGTAACACAAACGGATACAATTTGTTATTCATTAT
The DNA here is from genome assembly GCA_963971545.1 of Philophylla caesio. NCBI lineage: Eukaryota > Metazoa > Arthropoda > Insecta > Diptera > Tephritidae > Philophylla > Philophylla caesio. Next base: position 63,546,268 of record OZ020607.1, read on the forward strand.
TAAATCCAAAGGGACATACCTCCCTCCCCTCCCGGATGATTCTACGTACAATCGATTTCAAAAGTTTAGGTAATTCTATCATTCCATTCGAAGTGTGAATTGTATATGGACAGGGCTAACAGGAACATAATTCGATTGAATGCATAATCAAAAAATATATAAAAAAATAAAAAAAGTATAAAGGGATGAGTCTGCCTAATACACAAAATATAAATTGTACAACGTCAGCTACACAGTCAAGTGTAAATAGCGGCAGAACAGCTGCACTTGATTAAAGTAAGATGTGAAGGGGAAATGGGAAAAATAACAACAGCTCACACAGCGCAAGCTTAGCTCAGTGCGTTTAAATGCCGGCTTAAATATTACGCATGATGCCATGGGTTCGACTCCCTCAGAAGCTAAGAAGATAGAAGTCTGATGAGAAGATGTGGTGATCTCTGAAATAGTACTATGTCTTTTAATACTTTGAGTATTGTTGTTCTTTTCCTAATAATTTTCTCAAAAAACTGCCTTAAGCTCAAAAATAATTAAATGAAATTAGATGGCCGCTGTGGTCGAGTTGGTAGCGGTGCGTGCTATAACTCGATATGCCAGTGAGTTCGAGGTTCGAATCTCAGTCAGGGCAAGCAAAATCTTAATCATAGAAAAAGTTTTTTCTGATAGCGGTCACCCCTCGGCAGGCAATGGCAAACCTCCGAGGGAATTTCTGCCATGACAAAATTGTAGGTCCCTCCATTTGTGGTATAATATAAAGACGCACACCACAAATGGTAGGAGAAGCTCGGCCAAACACTGAGCTATATAGTGTACGCGCCAAAATTATATATATAGATTAAATATGAAGTAACGAAATGTTTTCAATTAGCATGACCGTATTCAGAAACTGCACCAATCCCAAAAGACACCTGTGTGTATGCGTCGTTTTTTACTCGTTTCTTTCGACCAATTGAGAATAGTGCATTAGCTTTTTGCTTTCTGTTATATTCATGTCCATACGTCAATTGAAATTACATTTTCTACATTGTTACATTGTAAAATACGCCGAACAATCACCAACCGATGAGCAATAGATTTTGCCAGGTAACAGCAAAAAATTGGTATAGTGGAAAGAAGCTTGGTGCTCTCACTATTAGGAATATACGAGTAGTTATATAAAAAAATATAAACATATTGTATACAAATATATATTTTATTGGATCGCAGAAATATTGTCAAATTCGAGTTCTTCGCGCCAAAGCACTCTCCAACACGGGTTTTTAGAACAATCGAATATCGTAAAATTTCTCTCAAAAACCGTTATCGTTTAAAAATTTGAATTTGATATTACTCGATAAAACGACCTAACCTAGAACAATTACTACCACCATCAGCGCATCCGAATTGACTGTATGTACTAGATTGGTCGTCGGCTCGTTAAAAAAAAGTTGCGTTTCATAGCACAGTGTCATCAGAAACAAAAGGAAAACTAAAATAGTTTTATATTCATTAAATTACTAAGCCAGTCGGAATTATATCAAAAATGGAGTTATCACTTTTATCCCTGACATTCAAAAAAATTATATATGTATGTACTAGGGTGATTAAGTCGGCTTTTTCAAACCGCTTTTCTTCGGATTTTCATAAATTATTGTACGGTTTTTTTGAAATCTTGATTTTCCGAATATCAAATAAATCGGTTTATTTAATCTCCGAACCCGGGTTTTTAACTAGTTGTAAAGTTATAGCCTATGATAAATAATAGAAATACGGCAGCACATCGACTAATTCCATATCAATTATACTTTTATTGAAACGGAAACCACAATGTGCTTATCAATCAGATAAGACCTTATATATATTCGAAAACCAAATAATTTGCAGTAAAAACGCAGCAAATGTATTTTAGAAGATTATATATATTTAGACAAAAGTCATATAAGGACAGTAAAACCTTAAAAAATCTATAGAGCATACTGACAGCAATTACTTCCAGGTCGCTCAATGTGCTTAATGTGGAATTCAATAATTTGGTATAATCTCAATGTTTTAAATTTTAGACTATGTACATATGAATTGAAGATTATTGCCTTTTCTCGCTTTTACGGTTTTATTTATTTTTATTTATTAGAGACTGATACTGCTTACTGAATTCGGACATTTAACTACATTTTATTTTTAAAGGATTATTTCATAGCAATAATTGCATTTAGTTACATGTATGTACATTAATGTAGTTTTTTCAATATTTTTGAGCTTAAGACCGATCGGTTATTGGAAAAATTATTAGGAAAAAACAACAATATTCAAAGTAGTTTTTTCTTATTTGGAACAAGAACCGCTTTGCCCGGTTGTTTCTTGATCCGTTTTTTTTTCAAATTGCCATTTTTTGAATAATTCGAACACCGGTTTTACAAAAATATCGAATAATCGAACACCCTAATATGTACCTAAGCACATAGAAATACATCTTTGATTGAGCTACTCTCTCTTTGGTTATCAGTTTTTTTTATTTTTATTTCTTTGTTTTCTGTTTGACTAGTTGTCTTAAGTGAGGAGACTGTCCGCGTTTTCAGCTTTCGACTGTGACTTTTGCAGCAGACAACTGAACATGACTTATGACCACTACGTGATGCAACATAAAAATGCCTTTACACACACATATATAATACGTATTTATATCAAATAGAGGAGTGTTTGTATGCTTCTGTTTGCATAGCGAACGTGCACAAAATACTAGTTTTCCCTCCTCTCCCCCAAATAGCTTTCGATTTGTAGAACTGTCCATAACAGCTGCAAACAGATGGGCATACATGACGTATGAGTAACGCACGTTTCACAATGCTTTATTTATAAGCAAAGCTAGAGCGGATTTAATAAATATTTGCTAGCTGCTACTTTATTAAATTCTCACCCAAACCCAATTGGTAACTCAATTCACTTCAACTTAACTTAAGTCAATTCTCTAACGTGTATATTTCTTCATTAGACGGCAAATAACTAAAATAAACTTTTTATTGTTTATTAACACCAACTAAAGAAGATGTAAAAAAAACAAAAAAAAAAATCGCTGGTCTGCCATTGGGCAAAGTTTAAAGTTGGTTTATTTCTGTGACAATAGCCAGCGCCAAAGCGTTTCGAATGCTTTTCACCCAAAGGTGCAAATTGCTGCATAAAGCACTCATTGTTTTCCAGCTTTCGAAGTGTTTTTGCGCAACAGGAAATTTGCTTCGCTGAAAGTTTCTGATTCTTATTTTGGTAATCAACACGTTTGGCACTGTGAGTGACTTTGTTTGGTTGATTGGAGGCCGAAGTTTTGTGGTTGTTTGGTAGAAAGTTGGAGATATTTCAATTCATTTTATTATAGTTTGGTTGGTAATTACGCTAGAAAACTAAGGTAACTGTTTAATGAGTTCATTGGTTCGTTGGCATTTCGTGCTCGTGTTCCTTTCGTTGCTGCTCGGAGATGTTGTGAAAGTGAAGAGAGAAACTCGGTAGTCGTTACTTCTGCAAATTAATGCTCATGCTTTATACGTCGAAATTATATACGGGTAAATTAATATATGCAAGAAATATTAAATATTATGTGATTAGAATAAATTGGTGAAGGTCCGAATTCATCAAATGCACAAGAAAAAATGTGTTAGTATTGGAGCGAACCATTTGTGTAAACAATCCAATTAATATTGAAATTACGCTATTCTAATTGTATTCCATATACCACCTTTCAAATTACGAAAAAAAACTCTAATGTTATCCGAAGCGAACGCGCCAGGAAAATATGCATAAAAAATTGTTGAATAATTTAGGTCAGGAAAACTACCTTCGCCTTGGCCTCCGCTGCCAAAAATTTATTCGATTATTGAACTTTTGATTTACTTTTGATTCACTTCCAATTTACCACTGATCACAACTGACATTTTTGAGAAAATATTTTTTTATATATCACTGCTAACTTTACTCTCCCCGGGAAATCTTCAGGCAAAAGACTACACTTCCCAGCCCCCCCTGCGCACGGCCCTGCTGAAAGCGTTCACTTTAGTTGGCTGTTCAAAAACTTACCTTATCTCATTTATAAATTAAGTTACAGAAAGTAGATAGAATAGACCTATATGAAAATATCACTTTTAAACTAGATGTATGTAAATCAGGTTGGTCACATCTCAGAACAGTCTGGTAAATAAGGAATTTCCATACAGCTAAATTCCTAACCAAAAAGTATACTTAAAATTCCTGCCGTACTCTAATTTGCTGTGAATATAGCTTTTCATGTATTTTCCGCAAGTTTAAAACAAACTTATGAACTAATTTCATCATAATTGACATAATTGTACAAATTTTAATTGCTCATTACAAACCATCAGTGTTTTAAAAAGCAAAGTCACTGAAGTAATGAGTGATGTACACCTACGTACATGCCAGCAATTTTAAATGCCATCATCGGCATGTGTCTGAATTACCACTTTTATTTTGTTCGTAAATTATTGCCCACATTTATGACATTCTCTGATTGTGTGCTATTATTTTTATCAAAGCATACAAGTGGGAATTATAACAATTTTTCTCCCTTTTTCCGACTTCCAGGTCTGTATTAAGCGACGGGCGCCGAGCATAACTACGAGTAAATTTAAAACAAAGTCAACTTAATTAAATAAATTTAATTTGATAAACTTTTGCAATTTTTGTATGAGTGTATTTTATATTAAGTGAAAGTTACAAAAACCTACACAAAGTGTATATGCATACACGCGGTGCCTAATCCAGCTATTCATTGAAAGTTTGTAGGCAAAGGCGTGTAGGAAAAAAGTACTGGTACATACGGGTACATACATACGCACGTGTACTTCACTACATAAATATGTATACGTGAAAGTTAAGGTACGGAATTGTTGTGCAAAGTAGCACACTTATTATATCAAATTGCCAGGAAACATAAGTACAGAATTTAACGCAACAAAGCATGTAATATTTATAAGGCTATCCGATACGAGGGTAACGCACTTTTCGCAGGAAACTAAGCCATCCAGAGAATCTTATAGTTGAGAAAATATTGTGAAATGTATCTAGCAACTTCTCTGTCCAAAGAGCCATATAATCGCATGACTCACGTAAGCGTATTTCTATACTCTATATTCCTACTAGTTCATGGCAACAATCCTATATTTCAAAAAAAATTTTTAAAAATTCCATTTTTTTCTAAATAGATGCTATGTACTAGCATATAAAAAACACATTTTGACGTGAGACATTCACTAAATGCATTGCATGCGGACAGGGAAGTTGCTGGTATAACAGTAACATTTTAATGTTGGTCGCTGTAAGAACCTAACTGTTAAGTAGATAGCCAATTTCCTTCAACCACTAGGAATATTTATGCTCCACCTGGCTAATGATTGACTGTTTGCAAATCGAAATTGCAGAATTTTAATGCTCGATCACAGGATAATATTTTTTTATTTTTTCAAAAACGCAGATTTTTCATAGCACATTACATTATCTTAAAATTTTTTTGCCTAATTTTTCAGGATGAAATTTCTGAAGTAATCATTAGCTGAAAAAAGAAAAACTTCTTTACTTTCTTTAAAATTTCATATATATGTTATATATAAGGGCAGAATAATGTCTACCGGACGAAATATCAATAATCTAATTTAGCATATTTTACGATTTTGTATAAAGCTTGAATTTGATATTCTTTGTGAGTGAACCCCATTTTAATTAAAAAATATAAGAAATTAAATAAAGGAAAAAGGTAATTAAAATGTATCAAAAGTCAGTTCCCTATTATTGCTTTTGTATCTTTTTACTTCACAAATGCCAAAGCGGAATTAAGTTCTGCCACCATTTGCAACGAATCGAGTCTTACGATATGTTGCTATTTTTTTCGTTACCTGAAATGATAGAAAATTTAAAATTCGACAGAAAGTTGGAATTATTCGGATCTAAAAAAGCTTAGAAGGCAAAAAACGATTATGTGCTGGCACACAACCACGCACATTCTGATCTTTGTATATACTTTTTTAATAATGCAAATTTTTTATAATTGATAAATATTTAATATAATAAATAATTTATATTATTTAAAATATTAAATAATTAAATTTTCCGGAAGCTTCTCTACAGGGTGCTACAGAATGTATGCAGCTTGATAAAGAAAGACAAAAGTGTAATTTTAAAACTTCTACATATTTGTGTAAACGAACGATAAAATAAAGGCAATTGTTGCACAGATGTGAAAATATTTCTTCAATGTATACCAAATAATAATTGTATAAATACACATATATGTATATGTATGTATGTTCACATTAGGGAGGTGCAAAACGAATTCAGAAATTTTATTGCTCTCACCGCCCAGGGATCTTTCCATAATATTCATTTTTTTTTAAAGATCAAAAAAATTAAGAGCTTGCTTAAAGCGCTCAAAGTCCCTTATATATTTTGCATGGAGAAAAAGACAATTTTCGCAGAAATGCTTAAAGATCCTTGAATTCCTGTAAATAATATCCATTTCTTTATTTTATAATTATAATATTAAAAATATATATCATAAAAGGGCCTTTTTGAATTTTTGAGGGTTCCGGGGGGAACATCCCAATACACATTCACATGTGTATATAAATACATGCAAAAACATTCATACTAGGCACAATAGAAATGAATGCGCGTTTAACATAATGGGCTTTGCAGACACATTCATAATACTCGACTGACATACATGTCATTTTGGTAACATATGCGATGCTATATAAGTAGTATAAGTATCCTGGTAATATTGAAATTATTGCTTCTTGACTCTTTAATGGGTTGAATACACAAATGTGGGAATAATTATATGAACAGTGAATAGAAGCTGAACATTTAAAATTTTATTATTATTGTTGTCGCTCATACTATTGCCGATACTTATAAAGTAGACGTGCGAGTATAGTAAGTATATTGAAAAGCTTTCCATTAGAAAAAGCAGTCATACCGATATTTTCATATTCGTCAGCCAATATTTGTGTTTAAGCTTTACAAAAATATAGTACAAAAAAACGTACTTAAAAGCTATTTATCGCTATGGTGTTGATGAAACTGTATACAAAAAACATCAAAAATTAATGGTATTTTCTTTCTTGGCTTTTAAAATTTTCTCTTTCTTATACAAATAATCAAAAATGCTTCAAAAATGCTTACATTAACATTTTCAAAAGAAACTCATAAAATTATTCTAAAAAGTTTTTAGTTGAATTTTACTAGTAGCTTTCTATATTATTCTAAGCCAATACTCATAATTTTCAGAACTTTCTTTTCGTGCAAATGTATCCAAAGGCTTTTCTCTATACTCTGTTTGACCGAAGTCTGATTGGAAAATATATACGTCATACGTATTTAAAATTTAGTTTGCGCTAGTAATTTTTGCAACATTTGTTCCTAGCCACCAAAGGTGTCGGAAAATATTCAATAATTTTGAGGCACTACTGGTATCAAGGCGAATTTAACAAGGTGGTGTTGAGCGTATATACCCAGTAGCAAATGGTATAGGCTTTCCAATGAAGTGGGAATTTGCAGCTCCAGTATACGAGAGCTTCCAGCACCGATGACATTTTGTACAGGGCTTGTGTTTAAAAACTCATTCATACCACTTCACTAACATCTTCCAATGAATAATTCATAGGGGCAAGTTGTCACTTCATTATCTTTTGCAAGGCAAGTGTTCATAAGGGCAACTTGCTGCATTGCCTTTTGCATGCAAAATAGTAAGCCAACCCGCTCCCCAAATTAAACATTGAAATTTTCAAAAATAGACAAAAATCCAGAAACACATTTAGTAATGGTCGAAATAATCGAAAATCGGAATTTTCATTTAATATTTCACAATCATTTAAAGTTTCTTTGTCAACAATTGTGTCTAAAGTATTTGTATTTAAACTATTTTGCAACTCTTCTTTAACCAACCGCTTTTGGTATCGATTGGAATACATATTAATAATGCAGTTTATTAATATTATTTTGAATTACGAATATTATTATTTATTTTACAATTTATAAATTTTTCATGTGGCTTTTTCTTAGTTTTCTCACTTTAAAAACCCCGCCTTCGTCCTTCACGCGTGTACGTACAAAAGAAAACTAAACAAGGAAACAAATGCTGGTCAAAGACAATGCATCAATTTTCAGTAAAAAACTGAAATGTTGCATTCATGTAAATATGCGCAAATTTGTTGAAATTAGCTGTAGACATTCTGGGAAGGAATGTAAACATGCAAAAAAAAAGCTTAATTTTACAACAACAAATCAGTAGCGATAGCCGAAAACGGTACCCGCGAGCGCGAGTTTATGTTATTGCTACTACTCAAGAACAATTATTGGTGCCGGTGGTTAGCGCCGACAGCCGCTGCTGTCGCGACCGTCGGTTATGAATTCTCTGAATTACAACTTCATATTACTAAACTCATCGGTTCACAAATTTGCTACTGGGTAAATAAAACGCGTCCATGTATATCGTTTTTGCTTTGTTGGCACCTCAACACCACCTTGTTAAATTCGCCTTGACTGGTATCCCACTTAAATTTTTTTGTCTTTGATTTTCATTTTTAAATAGAATGAACTGCAAATATATTTATAAAAACTTGAATAAAGAAAAATAAAAAAATGAAAACATGTCAATGTCAAATTAGTAGGGTTTATTCAGAAATAATTAACTTCATTCACATTTTTGCATCTTTTTTAGCACAAAGAACAATTATTGGAATATGAATAGATATTTAAATTGAAACCAAGACTTAAATTAACTCGTCTTATGAGTATAAATAATTATATGTACAGAAGAGAAAACAACGAAACAAAAAGAACGTATACTAAACATTTCTTCGTATATGATTCCACACTATTTCAACTGGTAAAAAACTACTTTTGAGTGAGTTTTGGATATGTTGCAGAAGAGGTCCTAAAATATTTTTTAACTCAAAATAAAGCAAAAAAACTTTATTTTCAAAAGTTATGTACATATGTAATAATAGAAGTAAGCCAATATTTATCACTTCATATCTTGCAAAATATTAGTTTTATCAAAAAAATGGTTAAATACTTTTTGCATTTAAAAAATTTTTGTTTCAAACGTTTGTTACTTTGTTATACTTCTTTCGAATTCAAAATATTTTTATATGTAAATCTCTGACTGTTTGCCAATAAAAAAGTAATGAATAATTTTTTGATAAACCGGCTATTTTGCGAGCTATGAAGTGTTAAACAATGTCTAACGCTGAGATACCTTACATTTTTGATGTTGCATAACTTTTGAAAAAATTTAACTTTTTCAATTCCGCGCGTTTTGTCATATCTAAAGGTTCAATTAGAGGTACCATACCATAACGCCATAGCCATAATCGTAGTCATAACCATAACCATATTTAAGCAACCGATTAGTGGTGCCATAACCATAAACAGCTGATATTTGCAATAAACTGAAAGTAAATAAAAATTTAGTAAAGTACATATGTAAAACGCGGACGCAAAATATAAATTAAAACTCATCAAAACAAAATAAACTGCACACGAAGAACAAAAATATCACAATAAACAAGGCGAATCAGCAATCATTTGTTTATGGTTACGGCAAAAACCAAAATTCAGTTGGTCGCTATGGTTATGGTTATGGTTATGGCATTATGGTATGGCTCCACTAATCGATTACAGTGTAACCCATAAGGTTGGTTGGATCAGCTGTTTTCGAGGGTTATGGTTATGGCACCTCTAATTGAACCTTTACGGGCTTTTCTACAACACACAAAAAAATTTCGATTTTTCATTGAAATTGCATGTATGTATGTATGTATGTGATTAAGATAAGAAATAATTAGTATAATTTTGATTGGTACAGAAGTAGTTATAAGAAATGTGCTTAAAGTTGCTGGATTTGAGTTCTACGTGCTTACATAATTTTGGTATACTCCTTATTTGCAGACTTTATTAATATTTATTTTATATTTATTTGTCCCTTAACTCGTTTTTTTTATTTTTGGTATTTTTTTTATATATATGTATTTTAAATCCTTGTAACTTACTGACCAAATAAAAAAACTTTGCCATTTTTTTATATATTTATTTTACCTAAATAAGGAATACAAATTCACAGGTACGCACGTATAACCCTTTTTAATGTTTAATGTTCGTATATCTAATATACATATAAAATTCTCGTGTCACAGTTTTAGTTTAACACTCCTCCTACTCCTCCTTGGTACGTCTGAGAATAGGTTGTTATCTATTTTTTATACCCTTAGGTGATAAGGGTGGTCTACCATAAAATTTTTTTTTTTTTTTTTTTGCACAACATTTTTTATTTATATTTTTTATGACTCGTCTTTGAAAAATACATACAACCCTAAATGATGCACTATGGCACACAAACATTCATTTGACGCTTTGAACAGCGCATTGAAAGATCTTAAAAATAACGACAAACTATTTGACGGCACAGAGATTTTAGAAAAGCACTTCCCGTCAATCCACGTTCAACGTATGTATGTATGCTGAGGAAATCAACGCATGCTTAAAATCATCGCCACTGTGGCTTGATGTTGCAAAATTACAACTTAAATAAGTATGCGCGTTTAAATGCTTCGAGATCCATTCGCTGAAACATTTTCAAAACAACTGTTAGATATCGGCGATGGAAAAGTTACTATAGCTGAAACTGGATGCATAAAATTAAAGACCGATTTCTGCACAAATATTAAGTCGCAATATGCTCTCATTGACCAGATATTTCCCGATGTATATACGCAATATATAGTATGTCATGAGTGGCTGTAAGAAAGGGCAATATTAGTAGCAAAAAATGTGGACGTCAACAAATTAAATCTTAAAATTCAACATTTATTGCCAGGAGATTTGGTGTCTTACAAATCAATTGATACAGTTTGCGATGCCACCAAAGCTGTGAATTATCTAGCAGAATTTTTAAACTCATTATATTTATAAAGCATGCCGCCGTATGATTTACATCTGAAGATTGGATCGCCGGTAATTTTGCTTCGAAATTTAAACCCACCACGGCTTTGCAACGGCACGCTATTAGTTATAAAAAAAATGTATAATCAGTTTGTGGCTTAGATGTGAGCACACCATGTTTTTCACAGGCACAATTATACGTGGGTTGCTCTCGAGTGTGCAAACCATCCAATTTTTTTGTGTTAGCTAAAGATGGGATAACTAAAATAATCCTAGAAATAATTTATATGGCAAAACAAAGATTGTTTTTATTTTAAATTTAAATTATCATAAAATTAAGTCGTCGGGACTTCCTAGCTACGAAGTCATGTATTATCGCATCCGTTTCAACATCAATACTCATTATGGCAATTAAGTCGTTCCTCTCACGTCGAATTTCAAAAACAGTTTCTAATTTTTTCAGTGTTGGAAGGGATCTTTTCGCTGTGTTTTTAATATTTTCAGTGCTGAAAATAATCTTTTCGCTGTGCATGTAGTGACCGGCATTGTGGCATGACTTTTAACAAAGAAATAATTGCTGAGAATTTGCATCTAATATAGTAAGACAAATTTATTTTAAAGAGCAAATCGAAGGCATAAAGAAACTAACACCCGAATTCTGGAACTCAGTCTCACTCATATCTCAAAATGAGCTAGAGATTATTGCTTTTCCTCGCTTTCATGTTTATTTCTTTTGTTTTTATTTAAATTTTGTGTGACCTGCTCATCACCAGGTCACAATTTTGAGATTAGAGGCTTTATTTTGAGTCTAATGGATGTCAACTGGTCTAAAATTGTGACTTTTGTCTCTATTAGAGACCGAGACTGCTTACTGAATTAGGGGGTAAACAGAAAAATCATCGACAAAAGATGTAAAAAAATTTGTTCTAGAATAGATCAACATATAACGATTTTAGGCCAATTTCATAGTGCGTGTTAACAATCAACTGTGAAAATGGCCCTAAAAGATATAATTCTAGGTTAAATTTTGTTTTTCCAAAAGTCGTTGGTATTTTTTTTTTGGTGTTTACACACACGTTTACACTAAAACTACGTATTATATAAGATATCAGCGTTTAGAAAGTCCCTTGCTGTTAACTTTTAGAAATACTTTTGTTCGTTTTTGATAAACATGTTGGCAAAGCAAAGTGTGAGTAAGTGGGAATCCTTCGCTAACTAATTTTTAATTTTACAATCCTTGCTTTAGTTGTAATCGGCACGCACGTGTTTCTACCACAATCCGCACAAGTTAAAACCCAAACACACCTAGCACATTCTGTTATCAAACATAAGTAATAAATGTATGAAATGTATATGTGTTTACCCTGCAAAACGCTTAGAAGTATTACTTTAACGCTTGTTTTATAATAGAAATTTGTAAGCGTTCTTTATTTGGAAATGGAGTAGAGGTTGACATTTTTGAAATTATTATTGTAACTTCTCCTTCTTCTTCTTAAAGCTGTTTTGGTTTTGATAATTTTATACATTCTGACGATTTTGCGCATCGTTTGTGTATTATAACATACAAGGTCTTTAATTTTTATTCAGAATAATTTTTTTCAGAATTTTTATTTAAAATTTTGTATTGTTTCATTTTTAACTTTATTTTAAAAAAAAATGTCTCCAAAATTCGAAAACTTTTTCGCGTTTGCCCGTATTTGGCTGTATTAAGAGCCCGAAACATTGCGGGCAATGACGGGTTTGTATCCGGAATAAAAAGATTTTCAAAAGACGTGTTGAAATATGAAGGGAATTCTTTGCGTTCACAAAAAAAGGCAAATTTTTCGATTGAAGTATTGTATTCCGGTAGTTAAACACTCAATCAACCACACACACATTCTAATAATACGCTCATTCTTACATATAACTCTGAATTAAAGTTTAAAATATCATTCGCATAGTTTTTAGTTCTACGTGCATACTTACGTCTGTGTGTTTTGTACTTTATACTTTTGGTTTCGAACTTTCACCGCGAATATTAGTGTACAGGTACTTGTACAAAATTGTGAACGCTTGGCGCCAACTAACTCAACATTCTCAAAATTCTTTACATCGCACTTTATTTTTGTTATTTGTTTGTTTTTGTACAGTATTAGTTAGCGTGCGTGCCATATTCGCGCGTTTGCGCACTCTGTATTTACGTTGGTGTGAGTGACGGTAATTTGTGTGTCTAGGGTTGCATGCTTGTGTAATCCTTTACAAACATGCTTGTTGCGGTAATTCTTTGCATGGCTTTAGCAGTTGTTGTCCTTGTTGTTTGTAGTTTATGTTGCATTAATCGCTTTGTTGTTAACTCAAAATCCGTAGGTTTATAAATAAACGTAAAACCACAAGCTTTGCTGGCATTATTTGTGGATTTTCGCGATTTTGGTTTGATATTTTTAAATTTTCACCTACTTACTAAAGAGTATGTATGTTACTACATCACATATACAATTATTTAGTGGTGAGTTAGGGAAGTATGTAGGGCATTTGTTACAAATATATTTATGTTTATACATATTTTTGTGATTCTCGGTAAAAAAAATTTTGATATAAAATATATACATAGTTACATACATACATAAGTTGTATAAGTTGTATTCAATATTGTGTTAGTTTTACGTTGTACTCATTGGTAAAAACCTGAAAGAAAATTAGTACCATATTAGTGATGGGCGAGTCCGAGATGATTTAGTCGATTGTCTCGATTGTTCAAACATCTCGATGATTCTCGATGTTTCCTCTCGTAGAAGAATTTGCATAGACGAAATTGCCAGTCGCTAATAGTGATGCTTAAATTAGCTAACAATTGCCACAAGCAACCCAAACATCTCGGACTCGCTCCTGGCCAGCGATTTTTAAAACATCTCGATGGTTCTCTCTCGCAGTCTTTGGCAACAAATTGCCAGTCGCGATTAACATTAGATAACAATCGGCCAAAATATCTCGCACTAGCTTGTGGCCCATGCCAACTTTATTTGTACAAGCAATAACTTTTTATAAAGAAAAATATAATAACTACAACTAACAAATATACAATTAAGAAGAAACAATAAAGTATATCCTTGTTGCTTGGTAAAAAATAAATGAGATCAATTAAAGTAATTATTGGTATTTAGTAAGTTGAATGGGATGCTTCGTTTTGAGGTGGTCATGTAAGATGGTTATTTTCTAAAATAATTGTAGCTCGTATTGCACAATATGCAGTTAACCGACGTTATCTTGCCACAATCCGATATTTTGTTTAAAAATTCCCATACGACTGGTTTTTTAAAACAGCGAGGCATTTTAACTTTTGGAACAATATTTTTATACCCGAGCGTACTTGTACACAAGGGTATTATAACTTTGTTCGCATAACGGTTGTTTGTAACAGCAAGAAATAATCGATATAGATATTGACATATATATACTAAAATGATCAGTATGAAAAGAGGAATCGATTTAGCACTGAATGTCTGTCCGTCCGTCCGTGGTTACAATAACTTGAGTAATTTCACTCAATTTGCTGTAATAGATACTGAGAAACCGGAGTTTTTGCATTTTTCAAAAACTTTGTTATATGGGAGGTGTGCGTGGTTATTGACCGATCTTGGCCATTTTCAATACCAACATACCATGTCCAAAGGGCAATCTATATACCAAATTTCATTGAGATATCTCAATTTTTACTCAAGTTATTGTAACCACGGTCAGACGGACGGACGGACGGACAGACAGTCAGGGCTTAATCGATTCCTCTTTTCATACTGATCATTTTAGTATATATATGTCTATATCTATCTCGATTATTTCTTGCTGTTACAAACAACCGTTATGCGAACAAAGTTATAATACCCTTGTGTACAAGTACGCTCAGGTATAATAACACATTGAATGAAAAGAAATATTATTTACAAAACATATAATTGGGACCATAATGAATAGGGGACAACAAAGAAAGCAGTTCAATACTGACTTTTCCAAAAGATTTCTGAAATATACCAGAATACTTAAATTTATAAATCCTTAATAAAAGTTTGTTGATGTCGATATCGCCCTTTTGCCAAAAAAAACTGCCATAATTAAAAAAGTACTCAACCGAGAAAAACAGCTTTAAGGTTTTAAATTTATGTAACTACATATAAGCCCATAGTAGTGAGTTACTAGTAGTAGGTAAATCTGTGCACAATATAGGAGACGGGTGTGTGTATGTGTACTCCATATTAAATCAACATTGAGTTACGCACTTATATTTATGAACATATATCTAGTGTCCTTTATTTAAATAAGGATACGTTGGATGGGTCATAAATCAATTTAATAATATCCGTCTTTGATCGTCCCTCACCTATAACTGTTTCTAAAATGTTCATTCGCTTCAAGTACATCAATTCTATTCTACTAATCAGTATTCAATAAGCTTCACATTTTACCAATATTTTTTTCAAAATAATAATAATAGCAACAGTTTTATCCCTCTGTATGACGCACGGATATATAAAAAGGATTTTTTTTTATGAAAGGCAGAAGTTTGTTAAGTGTCGAGATCTAAAACTGTTCAGCTACAGAACAAATGCTATGTATGTATGTATGTATCAATTATTAAGAGCATTGAGTATAGTTCTCTTTATGTAAAAAAATGAGACTGTTATATCAAAAGAACCGGAGTGAGTGTTAAAACCCTGACACAAACTACGGAGTGGCTCGTTTAATTCAAAATTACTTTTACATTGCTTCAGAAAAAGAGGCGGGAAATGCCCTGAAACTCGGGAGGGAACGTTTAGTTTTATTTCGCCAGGAAGAAATGGGCTATAGTAGTCAGTAACTTGATCAAATATACTATGCCTATCATTTCTTTGCGACTAGCAAGTAAAGAAAGAATATTGAGTTTTAACGACTTTTATATGTCGGCAGGTTGTACTGAGAATCCCAACGAAAATTTCTTAAAGGTTCTTGTATCCGTGATGAATCAGCCCCTTTATGGTTCACTAAAGACTTGAGAACTTTAAAAAATAAAAAATCGCGTTCTTTTAAAATATATAAAAGTACTGGTCATGTGGATTATCTTAATTATTCAGTCTTGCGACATAAATATCTAGAATTAAATAAAAACTGTTATGAAAAATACTTGAATAAAATGAAAATGAACATTATCCACGACCCGAAAGCTTTCTATGGTTTCGTTAATTCTAAGCGCAGAGTAAATGCATTCCCTTCCGCAATGAAATATCAAAATACTCTGTCATGTGATAACGAGATTATTGCCAATCTATTTGCCCAGTTCTTTAAATCTAACTACACCACTCAATTTAAATATAACTGTATTTCCTATCCATACAAGCTGAGCCCCAATAACTCTATTAATATTCCAGTCATATCATCAGATGATGTTTTTCATTATTTAATATCTTTAAAAGAATCATTCAAGTACGGCCCTGATATGATCCCGACATGTTTCCTAAAAAAATGTGCAAAGCACCTGTACCTGCCATTATCGTACTTGTTTAATTTGTCCCTCCAGCAAGGAGTTTTTCCGTCAATATGGAAACAGTCTTACATAATCCCACTTCATAAATCTGGAAGCAGGTCTTCTATTGAAAACTATCGTGGTATAGCTAAACTCTCTTCTATCCCGAAGTTGTTTGAAGCTATTGTTACCAATCAAATGACTTATCCGATTTCCTCAATAATAGCAAATTGCCAACATGGCTTCTGTAAGGGCAAATCAACCATTACAAATTTACTTGAATTTACCACCTATGTTTCAAATGGGTTTAGGGAATGCATTGATACTGATGTTATATTTACCGATTTTAGTAAAGCATTTGACAAAGTATGTCACTCTTTACTCATCCGTAAACTGGATCTGCTTGGTTTTCAACCTGGTATCCTCTGTTGGATGTCTTCTTATCTCTCCGGTAGGACGCAAAAGGTAGTTTTTAAAAATTTTCATTCTGGGATCATCGATGTTTACTCGGGAGTTCCTCAGGGCAGCCACCTCGGACCGATTCTGTTCCTGCTATTCATAAACGACATTTCTACAGTAGTAAAGTATTCTAAAATATTGATGTACGCGGATGATGTTAAACTTTTTAAGACTTATGCCTCGGCTGAAGAAAGATCCTTGCTACAGCAAGATTTGGACAGCATAGTCAATTGGTGCAGCATTAATTATATGCCGCTTAACCTTAACAAATGTAAATTCATGTGCTTTTCTCGACGAAACATTCAGCCGGCCTCCTACAAAATAAATAACTACGTCCTAGAACATGTAAGCAGTTTTGTTGACCTGGGTGTTGGTATGGATTGTAAACTCAATTTTAATTTTCATATTAGTTCCACAGTTAATAAAGCAAGGGGTGTACTGGCTTTTGTAAAGCGTTGGTCAAAGGAATTCCGCGACCCGTATATAACTAAAACACTTTTTACTTCATTAGTAAGACCAATACTGGAGTATGGTTCCATAGTTTGGAATCCTCGTTATCAGGTCCACTCAGACCAACTAGAGTCAATACAAAAACAATTCTTACTTTTTGCTTTGAGAAATCTTCGATGGGATTCGCCATACAATGTTCCCCCTTACACTAGTCGTTTAAAACTTATTAATCTTCCTACTCTTTCGAGTCGCAGAGAAATGTTAGGTATAATATTTCTGGTAAAATTAGTCAATGGATGGATCTCAAGTCCATTTCTTCTAGAGCAAATTAATTTTAATGTACCCTCCCGTGCAACGAGAAACTTTAAACCACTTTTCTTGAAACTATGCAGAACTAACTTTGAGTTGAATGAACCGTTTCGGGGTTTATGCCAAGACTTTAACAATCATTCCAGCACCTTTGATGTATCGGACTCACTTTTTATAATTAAAAGAACTATTCTATCCTCTCTTAATAACAGCTAACGATCCAATTTTCTTACTTTGCATTTCTGTAACTTTGTATTCGGCTGATGAATTCTTATTCTGTAGCTGAGCAGCTTGGGATCTCGACGCTTAACAAACTTTCTTCTGTCACGACTCGGCACCTAAGATTTGTATATTTACAAAACATCCGTACGTTATGCGGATTGAGCCCCTCGTGCCGGTTGGGCGGGAAAGTGGGTTTCCGTTGGGTTATAATAATAAAAAAAGCAGAAATTGTTTTTGAATTGACTGTATGCGGTCGGAATGAACTTGATAGCGCGGGTTCCAAACAACAGATCCATATTCCAGTATTAGCCTCACTAACATTGTGAACAGAGCCTTCGTGATGTAAGGGTCATTGAATTCTTTTGACCACCGTTTTACAAATGCAGAAACACCCTTAGTTTTGTTAACTGTAAAATTTATGTGACGATTCAAATTAAATTTCGAGGTTTTGGTTACATATGTCATAAGAAGCTGGTTGAACTGCTCTGCGAGAAAAGCACATTACTTAACATTTTTTAAGGTTTAGTGACATGTAATTTATTTCACACCAGTTAGTCATGCTATTTAAATCCGCTTGTAGTAAGGACCTTTCCTCAATAGAATGATACGATCTAAAATCTTTACATCATCAGCTTACAATAAAATTTTTGAATAATTTATTACAGAAGGTAAGTCATTTATAAAAAGTAAAAACAGAATCGGACCAAGGTGACTTCCTTGCGGGACCCCTGAAGAAACATAAATAATGCTTGATTAACTATTTTTAAAAAGAACTCGTTGTGTTCTGTCAATGAGGTAAGAAGACATCCAACGAAGGAGATTAGGTTGAAAACCAAGGAGGTCGAGTTTATGGATCAGTAAAGAGTGACTTACTCTGTCGAATGCTTTACTAAAATCAGTGTATATAACATCAGTGTGCATAAATACTCTGAATCCATTTGAAACCGTGTTGACGGAAAACTAGTCACTCCGCGTTTTGAGTTAACGAAATCATAAAATGATTCACGGTTTTATATTAAATTCCTATTAACTTTGCACAAATAAGATGTGTAAGATTTTTTATTTAATTCAAAATAAGCATGTCGGATAACTGAGTATTTAATATTGTTAGTGTGCAAACCAGTTTTTTTATACAATTTAAAGGATCGCGACTTCTTATTTTTTTAAATTTTTTAGTTCTTCTCTAGCTTCCTGAAGTATTTCGTTTCGATTTTCATCTACGTTTCTTCCTCAATCATTTCCTTTTTGTCTGCTCTACTGGTTGTATGCTTCTATACTCCAGTCAACAGTCTATAGGGAGTCAATTTCGTACTACGAGGAGGATTTTCTATACACAACTTGGCCAACATTGGCACACTTCTCTTATGTATGCGTTCTACCTGACGGTTTCCACGCATAGCTTAAACGTACATTCCTGAACGTTCTTTGTGATTCGCTTTCAATGCCTTTAGTGCAGCTTGGCTCCATTGCAGACATCTGAGCCGCCTTCCGTTATTACACTTACACGTTTACATTCAGTATTCTTTATCGAAGCTCTATAGCTTAATTCGCTAGATATACCGTATATTTTTAAATTCATGGATCTCCCGGATCTCGCTTTCGATGCAATGCTATTCATGCCGCTTCGAACCAAATTTTTTGAAATCGAAATGCAGAGCAGGCCTAAATGCTTCCATTGTCAAGGTAAGCAAATGATGGCATATTTCCATATCTAAGTCGCTCAAGATCAGCTGACCTTTCAATTTTTAAACTTCAGTCTGCGTTTGTTAAGAAATGTTTCTAAATGTCCCTATCCTTCAGGACCGAACCATCGACATATGAATGAACTACTTTAAGATGCCAAAATCGAACCAAAAACCATTCTTCAAATTTCCGTTTCTAAATAATAATTAAGTATTTATTTATTATAAACATTTTATTACTGAATTAAAAGCTCGTATATAATTTACTATTACTCAATATGAAATTTACTAATAAATAGCGCCATAATATTCTTAATTAGAGGAAGGACAAAGGTGTATACCGTAATTATATTCTGCCCTTCTCTAAACACATCGATTAATAAAAAAAAAAACTATGAGTATTTTAGGGACTCATTTACTCTACGTATCATTTGTAGGAAGTCGCCTTGAGTATTGCTTATTATTGTATATAAAATTCTTTCTACGAAACACATTTAGCTAAAATTAATAAGTTCAGAAAGTGTATAATTGATGTTAGAAAATTGCGCTTGAATGGATTACATAATGACATAGGTTTTTACTACATTCCTCCCCGAAATTTGGGACACAATAAGTTGCTTTTTGATTCGTTTGATATCGTTTTCAACATAAGTTTGTATTATTTAAATTCAGTTTATTTTCTATTTTCCAGTAATTAGTCGGAAAGAAACAATTTTTCTTTAGACCGAAATAAATAAATATTTGCTTTTAAAAGAAATACAAATTTTAGTGATCTAAATTTGTTAAATTAAATTACTTCATGAACAAATACGTTTGTTCAAAATTCAATCATTTCTACAATTGGTATTGTAATAAATTATACGTGAAACCAAACGTGTGGCAGCCCCGTTCTCTTCTATGTAATGGCGGACGCCAAGTGTCAATTGTGACAGCTTGACGTTTTTCCGGTTCTCTTTGACATCGAAAATAACCAGGGTACGACGTAAAAAAGGAGAAAGAAAATAAAATCAGGCTTTGCCTCTATAATCAAAGTGAGATTATATATTCAGATGTGGGGTCTGAATTCAACGCGCCGCTAAGTAAACGCCGAAAGCATTATTATCGGAATAATGTCGAACCACCGCTTAACACGCAACCAAATTGTTACTGCTCTGTCAACGGCAGGTGTCCCATATGACAACGAGGCCACGTTGGTGCAGTTACGTACGCTTTACGAAAAAGCCAAAAAGGGTACGCTAATACCACCGGAGCAGGCAGACGCATCTCAGCAGTCAGATGCTCTCGAGCAGCCACATGCTCCCCAGCAGCCAGATGCTCCTCAGCAGCCAGATGCTCCTCAGCAGCCAGATGCCCTCCAGCAGCCGGATGCTTCTCAACCGCCAGAAGTCGTGCACCAGTTTTTGGGTGTAGTGCAGCAGCCAGTTGCGGATACGTCACGGCGGCCAATGACGTCCACAACGCCTTCAGGGTCCATAGCCCGTCAGCGTTTACAGGAAGCAGAGGAAGAGGAAGAGCTCCTGGATCGGCAGCTCGCCATCGCACGCAAACGACAGGAGTTGCGAATGTTGCAGCAGGAGATTGGCATGGGCAGCGATAAGCGAATTGATCTGGCCGTATTAGACGCTATGGTCACCAAGTTCGAAGGTTCCGAACTGCAAGACGTACGAAAGTGGGTCAGTGACCTGGAAAATGTGTTCGAGGCGTATAATTATATGGAACGCGATAAGCTGGTCGCGGCGCGCCATCTGATGACTGGGCAGGCGAAACGGTTTGCATCCATTTTAACGGCGCGCACGTACGGTGAGCTTAAGTCGGCACTATTGCAGGAGTACGAAAGGGCGTTCTCGATGCAAGATGTTTTTGCGCAGTTGAGAGCACGTACAATGGGGCCAAACGAAACACCTCGACAGTATGTTATCGAGATGCAGCTCATTGCCAGTCGCGCCAACGTTCCAGAGCTGGAATTAATCGATATAATAATCGATGGTCTCCAGGACAGATCTGCACAAGTATCGATGTTGTACAGTGCCACCACTATTGTCGAGCTAAAGATGCTGATGGAGCGCTATGAAAAGAAAAGGCGCATCAAAACGCAGACGGTTACTACAGGCAGTAAGCAGAAGGAGTCAGTGTCTGGCGGCAGTGCAGTGGAACTGGGAAAAGTTCGTTGCTACAATTGTTTTGCGTATGGGCATTACCAAAGTGCTTGCACCAAACCCAGACGCAACCCAGACGCTTGCTTTGTATGCAACGAAGTGGGGCATACTAGGTTCACCTGCCCAAAGAAGAAGAGGACCAGTGGTGCAGCAGCAGCAGTCACAGCAGTTGAAGAGGGAGAGGAAGACCAAGAAGACCGATTGGTGCGCAGAGTGGCCGAGCAGCTAACTGCAAGAAATTGGGTAAGTGTTGCCTTTTATTTACAAGATAAGTGCACTGAACTTAGGAAACGTTTTGTTCTCTTTGACACCGGCAGTCCGGTTAGTTTTGTGCAGAAGTCGTGTGTGCCTTTCAAGATCGAGGACAAGCGGCAAGCAACAAAATATCGAGGAGTCGGAAATAATCGACTAAATACGTACGGATACGTGAAATGTAAAATTTTATTTAAAGGTGTTGAACTTAACCACAATTTTTTAATTTTACCCGATGACCAAGCCATTGTTCCTTGGTTATTCGGGCGTGACCTGTTGAGCCGAATGGGCATTCACTTATGTAAAGTATTAAATCTAAAATATAATAAAAATGAATTACTGATGTTAAAGAATAAGACAAGAACAAATGAGCTTTCAATTAATGTTATCGGTGCACTTACATTGTTAAATATTTCAAAAAAATCGGATACCATGTATGTAAGGGTTCCACCCAGCGGGGAAAGTTTATTGGAGGAAAATGTTCAAGAATTGGCAATAGTTAAGAGTGACGATGACGTGACACTAGGCGGGGAGACAGAGTGTGAGGGTAACAAACATATTTCACTTAGTACATACGACATAAGTGAGCAGTTGACAGAGACAGATGCTGATGTGATAGAAAAGGTTATTTGTAAGGAATACGTAGAAGCGGCGAGGGGCAAAACGATGGATAAATATTTTATGAAGATTTTAGTAGAAAAAGATACGCCCGTGTATAGCGTTCCACGCAGATTATCATTTAAAGAGAAGAACGAGGTGCAAGAAATAATTGATAGTCTATTGTCTCAGGGTATTATAAGAGCGAGTGAGTCCCCGTATGCATCGCCGATAGTCCTAGTCAGGAAAAGGAATGGGAAATTACGTATGTGTGTTGACTATCGAGAATTGAACAAAATAACCATAAAAGACCGATACCCCCTTCCCTTAATTGAAGATTGTTTGTTGTACTTGGGAGGAAAAAATTACTTTTCCACACTGGATTTACGGAATGGTTATCATCAGATTCCGATGCACGCGGACTCAATACGGTTGACATCCTTTGTGACCCCAATGGGGCAGTATGAATATAACTTTGTCCCATTCGGATTAGCTAATGCCCCGGCGGTTTTCCAACGACTGGTCAACCAAGTGCTCCAACCGATGGTTACTCGCGGAGAGGTAGTGGTTTATTTAGATGACATTTTGGTGGCCACACGGACTATTAAAGAGCATGGTGAAGTGCTAGGGCGAGTGTTAAAATCACTCGCAGAGGCCGGACTGAAATTGAATTTTGAGAAATGCAAATTTGCGTACCAGGAACTAGAATATTTAGGATATAGGGTTAGTAACAGAGGAATACGACCCAGTGAGAGGCAAGTAGAAGCCATCAGAAGCTATTGTGAACCAAAAAATGCAAAACAAGTACAACGGTGTCTAGGGTTGTTCTCATATTTCCGAAGGTTCATACCTAACTTCTCACGAGTGGCTAAGCCGCTAAGCAGGTTGCTAGGTAAAGACGTCCGATTTGATTGGACTGACGAATGCAAGCAGGCATTCCAGATTTTGAAGACCAGTCTGACTAAGTCACCCGTTTTGTGTATATTCAACTTAAACCTTGAAACCGAATTGCACACCGATGCCAGCATGTATGGCTACGGGGCC
Organism: Philophylla caesio; assembly: GCA_963971545.1. Taxonomy (NCBI): domain Eukaryota; kingdom Metazoa; phylum Arthropoda; class Insecta; order Diptera; family Tephritidae; genus Philophylla; species Philophylla caesio. Next base: position 63,569,823 of record OZ020607.1, read on the forward strand.
GTCTTGTTGCAAAAGCAAGCTGACCATAAGTTCCATCCAGTGGCGTACTTTTCTAGGAGCACCACGGATGCTGAGACCCGTTATCACAGTTTTGAGTTGGAAACTTTGGCGATAGTTAGGGCTCTGGAACGGTTCAGAGTGTTTGTTCACGGAATTCCTTTCACCATTGTGACAGATTGCAATTCACTAGTACTGACTCTCAGTAAGAAACAAATCAACCCACGGATTGCCCGGTGGTCTTTGGCGTTGGAAGATTACGATTATAAGATTAGACATCGGCCGGGGCAGCAGATGGCCCATGTGGACGCATTAAGCAGGGCGACGTGTGTTAATACCGTGGAGGAAAGTGAAGTGGACGTGAATCTTCAAATAGCTCAGATGAGAGATCCCGTTATTAAGGAGTTAAAACAGAAGTTAGAGGAGACTGAGGTGCCGGGATTCGATATGGAGAACGGATTGGTTTTCCATGTTGCGAACGGTAGCAGACAATTGTATGTACCCGCAGAGATGGAGAGTAATGTGGTCCGGTTAATTCATGAGACCTATGGTCATTTAGCAGTAGATAAATGTGTCAACCAGATTGGAAAACACTATTGGTTCCCGGGAATGAGGAGGAAGGTTAAGGGCTTTCTCGCTAACTGCCTGAAGTGTATCTATTATTCGGGACAGTCTCGAAGTAATGAAAGACACTTGTATAGCATTCCGAAGAAACCTGAACCGTGGGATACGCTTCATATTGACCACTTCGGTCCTCTGGAAACTGTTAGGTCTAAACACCGACACGTTTTGGTGGTTGTGGATTCGTTCACAAAATTCGTTAAATTATATGGGGTAAACACCAGCACCAAAGAGACCATTTGCGCATTAAGTAGGTATTTTACAGATTACAGTCGACCCAGACGGATTATAAGTGATCGGGGATCTTGTTTCACATCAGTTGAGTTCAAGGAATTTTGTGGTCGTCATAGTATAGAACACGTGCTAAATGCTGTAGCATCCCCACAATCGAATGGACAGGTAGAGAGGGTGAATCGAGTATTAAAGAGTATGTTGGCCAAACTTACCGATCCTATAGACCATACGAACTGGAAGGGGAGACTGGTCGATGTAGAGTTTGCCATCAACAATACAGTCCATAGTAGCACCAAACAGACTCCCAGTAGGCTGCTGTTCGGTGTGGAACAGCGGGGCCGTGTAGTTGACGAATTGACCGAGTACCTTCGGGAAAACTATGTCGATGAGGTCACCAATTTGGCCAAAATCAGGGAACAGGCGGACGAGGCTATCCAGGCGTCACAGAAAAGGAACGAAGAGTATTTTAACCGAACCCATAAGCCCGCTCAGCAATTTGAGGTTGGTGAATATGTAGTGATCAAGAATGTAGACAACACCGTCGGCAGAAATAAGAAAATTATTCCTCAGTATAAGGGACCTTATGTCATTCAGAAACACTTGGGGCACGACCGTTACGTAGTGACTGACATAGAAAACTGCCAGGTCACGCAAATTCCTTACAGTAGTGTCCTCGACTCCAGCAGACTTCGACGCTGGGTGCAATTCAGCCAAAGCGGCGAGGATCCGAGACAAGAAGGCAACACCCCCAGTATTCAAGAAAACCATATAGATAATGACCAATGTAATTATGATGAATGTACGGATTATGAATATCTGGAAGAGACCGGGGAGTTCCCACTAGAGTCGATCGAGGTCGATCGGTTGTCAGGTTAAGGCCGAATGTAATAAATTATACGTGAAACCAAACGTGTGGCAGCCCCGTTCTCTTCTATGTAATGGCGGACGCCAAGTGTCAATTGTGACAGCTTGACGTTTTTCCGGTTCTCTTTGACATCGAAGATAACCAGGGTACGACGTAAAAAAGGAGAAAGAAAATAAAATCAGGCTTTGCCTCTATAATCAAAGTGAGATTATAGTATTTAATATATTAAATTATTTAATGTACTCACATTAAAAATTACCGAAAATATATTGGTATATGAAAAAAAAAACTGAATATGAATTGCACAAAATAGTCTCTTTCCCCCAAGCAGCAAGTAACTTGGGTTTGTCATAACATCGAAGTTACATATGTACTTCCATAGAAATGGGTTGAAGTGCTTCAAATTATCGCTTACATATATGTATGTACATAGATCGGCAATGAGTCAAACTTGAATAGCAGTTGAGTACCGTCAGCTCACTGCTGTTCTGATTTATACTCGTACAATAACAACCAACTGTAAGTAAAACAATAGCGATGTATTTCTAAAAAATGACAAAAATAGCTGCAACAAACATTATTACTTCAGAGTGTTTGATTTTTTTTGATACATTTTAGCCTTAAATATTGCGGGATACTTCATGTTTTGGCTCAATACAAATTTGGATGCATTTTCATATGAAATGAAATCTATATTTCTATAACATATATGTATGTATTTACGCAAAGGTTGGCAACATAGTTTCATATTAAACTTAGCAACCAAATCGACAGGCAAGTATTCTTGTTATAACTAAGAAAAAAACTTTCATTGTTATGCAAGATTTTTCAGGATTATTAAAATAATAAAAAATACGTACTGAATTACTTATGTTCTTTTTTTATTGCTCCTTATGTATTTAAGGACAATATTTATTTAATAACAAAACAAATTTCAATGTATTCTTTCTGGATAGTTTTTATTTTACTTGCAGAAATGATAAGTTTTTGACATACAGTCGAACGCCTTTTTGAGCGGAAAGTTCAAAAGAACATTTGTGATACATTGTACAAAAATTGTCTTTAAAACTTCTTATATGTATATACTGTAGGAACTTGTTCAAAAAGTTATACATTCCGAGATATTATTTTCTTCAGTGAAGGATACATTTTTAAGTTTTCTACGGGTACTATAAGGGCTAACGCAGTGGCAACACAGTTCCTCAACAAAACGTGTTCGTGAGCAAGAAATGTGAATGAATAGCTGAAGAGCGTGCGTTCAGTAAGAGAATTGCTGAAAAATCGCATATCGTGAGGTTGGTTTGTAGTCAACAGCAAAGTCAGCGAGCAGCACTCATCACGCGCTACAGTAATTCAGTAAATTGCTAGCAATCGATATAAATGTCAATACGAATACGATTTCGAATAGTGAAAGGCAGCAGATGTATAGAGTCGACTGTGAAGTGAATGTTGTGAAATGATGTGACTACCAACAAACTATCGCACGACAGTAATGACACACGCCTCCTGTGAATGTTGACAGGGCGTTCATATGTTTGTAAATATGTATAGATGTTTTTGTTTTGCTTTTTGTTTGTGGTGTCAAATGCCACAAGTGCCAACGCGCACAATTCCCGCTGGCAAATGATATCAATGATGAAGCCACCATCCTGCCATTGACATTGCCACATTGCGTCGGACACCAACGTTAAGTGGCCATTATATGAGTACTTGCCTGGTAGGGGGTTTGTGTGTCAGAACGAGCATTCAGTTTTTGCTATGACTTCTGCTGCTGCAATCCCAATGTGTTTCGTTCGCATTTTTCTGGCAGTACTGTCGATAGTTTCGACGTACATATCTGTATCTTTTTTTATCTATATTTTTTGATTTTTTCCACTTGGATTGAGATCAGGAGGGAAGTTTCTTGTATGTGTGTTTATTTCGTTTGGCACGAAGTTGACATTGATGATGATTATTGGGCGTAAATAGAATCGAAAATGCGAAAAGTCAATGATAAGAGTAAAAGTCAATTGCGCGAAATAGCAACGGGCGCACATATAACGAAGACAGTGAAATAGTGAAGGGTGACTGCCGTATAAGTAATGTAATGTAATATACATACATATGTATATATGTATGGGATAAGTAGACATTGGCAACCTCCTATAGGAATAATAGTGCATGTGTACACAGAAGGTTAACAATGGTAGAAATTGATATATAAGCTATACCTACATACATAGGTAATGAACAGCCTAGAAGTACACACGTAGACTGGATGTACTACTCAATATTGGTTTTATGTTAACATATGATTGCGCAATGAGCTTCTCTGTGTGTTTCAATGCTTTTGAGATATGCTTAAAATGAGGCAAAGTGCACGAAAATAAATGACAAAATCAATTGAGCGCTTAAATAGGCAAACACTAACCGAGTACCACACAATTTAGCTGACGTTGCAAAAAACAGAAGTACGAGTAACGTCAATTTTACAAACTAGGCGATTATGGCCTTTTCGGGTTTTAGCACTTAATTCATTATTAGTAATTGTTAATTTTACTAAGCTCGAAAACAGTTTATTGTAAATTTTTATTTGCAAAAAACAATAACAATTTTGTGACAAACTTCTTTGAATTTAATTTTATTTATTCTTCATCACCGCTTCTCAGGTTTAAATCACGCTACATGCTGTGCTATTCTTGCCGAGTGGACTGTTGTGTTTTTCCATCTTTTTTAACTTGCTTATGTGGTTGTTGTTTGTGTTTTTAGGAATTATATTTATTTAAATTATTTTATTAATTTTAAAATGAATTTACGCGCGCTCTTCTTTGCATATTCATTTTTGTTAAATTATTAATAATTGTAACTTTTATTTAGTTCGAGGCCAGCTTTTGAAAGATATTTATTAGAAAAAAAATCCTTGCAATTCAACGAAAATAATTTAACGACTGATGGTAAAATAATTATTTTGAAAAACTATATTTGCTCTCTCAGAGATCGCAATTACATGTGGATGTACTCAAGTCTACCAACTTCTCATAAATATTACAAAAAATCATATTTATGCCGCAGCCGCTATGTTTCGCTATATACGAGTATATTATCTTTCATTTGTGATCGATATTTTTATTAATAATACTTTTATTTTCTTATGTAAACATATGAAAACAAAAAATTATAATTTTGATAGATCATAGAAAATAAGTAAATTAGATAGAACTTAAAATAAATTGTAAGAGAATGCTAAAAAAATATAAATCAAATAGAACTGAATCATATTAAAGCAATATTTTATACAATCCAACAAAAGCATTAGTGGCTATGACAGAGGTAACTTGGAAAATATTAAACGAAATTTTCTAGACTATAAATATATATAATAATATAAAGTTAAAAAATTGAAAATTTCTCTTAAAAATGTTCCAGCTTTGAGTACAACTAGTATAACCTAGACAGGTCCCACGTATATCATTGTATACGAGCTACGGATTTGTCATCAGTTGATCCGCATAATGTCCCAGAACAAATCATCAAAATAATTGCCGATCAGAAAAATTTGCGATGACAACACTGAAATTTTAATATAATAATCCAGATGAAATAAAAATGTCTAGTTACCTTTTTGACAATGTATAGCAGAGTTCTTTCACTTCAAAGGATGGCGGCTAAAATCAGCAGGCGTCTGAGAAATTATTATATTTATTTAAAGTCAGGGTTAAATTTTATTCAGATATATTGCGTAGTTGATCGGAATAAGCGTTGACGTTTACAACTTGAACTGATAAAATCTGAATAAAATTTTTCTATTGAAATGTGTCCGGCGTTCTTAAATAGCAATTATTTTTTAGTTTACCTCCAGAATATAAAAAGATTTTATTTGGAATAATGTTTTTCCATCAATCTTCAAATGTGATTTAGAGAAACATTTGAATCGGTTGGAGCGACAATATATTTGAACGAGTATAATCTGACAACAATGATAATTCAGGCCGATCAGTTTGACATCCTTCATGCTAAAAAGCCTGGAGCGTATGGTCGAAAGGTACATTAGATCAAGGGTCTTGATGGACAGTCCCCTTAGTTCTCACCAGCATGCATACCAGAGGGGAAAATCCTGTGAATCAGCTTTGCATGATCTTGTAACAAAGATCGAAGTGGGGCTGGAAGCAGGGGAATACACAATGGGAGTATTTGCTGACATTAAGGGAGCGTTTGACAACGCTACTTTCGACTCTATGTTCTCTGCGGTCAGACGGCATGGAGTGGTTGAAACAATCGTAAGATGGATTCGCTTCATGCTATTGCTGAACGTTGGGGATGAAACTGGCCTCTCTACCATGGCAGAGGTTGGGAGAGGATGCCCTCAGGGCGGTGTACTCTCGCCTCTCTTTTGGTGCCTGGTAGTGGGCTATCTACTAACGGAAATGCAATGCTTCGCCCACATCCAGGCCTACGCTGACGATGTGTGTGCTTTGGCGTCAGGAAAGTCTCTCAGGGAAGTCTGTTCAAAGACACAGAGAATCCTGAATATGATTGATGAATGGTGCACTCTGCAAGGCCTTGCTGTCAACCCCAGCAAGACAACGATAGTTTTGTTTACGGGGAATAGAAAATAGGAAGGTCTCAACCTTCCGGTGCTCAGAGGCGTAGACGTAAGGGAATTGAAATATTTAGGGGTAACTCTAGATAACAAGCTGACGTGGAAAACTCTTGTCGAGCTGAAGGTAAATCGAGCGCTGAAAGTTTTCGGACAGTGTCGGAGAACCTTTAACAAGACTTGGGGTCTGAGACCGGGAATGGTACTTTGGGTATTTACAGCCTTAGTCAGACCGATAGTCATGCACTCTGCTGTGGTATGGTGGCGTAGAACCATGGGAAAAACCAGCTGAACAGATTACAAAGAAGTGTGTGCATAAGCATTACGGGCGCTATGAGCACAACCTCAGGCGTGGCTCTTAATGCTCTGTTGGATTTGCTACCTTTGGATTTAGCGATCCAGGAGGAGGCAATGAAGACGATGTGTCGACTGCATGCTTACGGCCTGTGGCACGATGACAGGAGCTTCGGACACATGGAGTTGTTTGGAAGGGTGTCAGAGGAATACCCTTTGCTTCTGGCCCCTAATGACAAAATATACCGGTGGTCTCCGGAATGGAGAGATCCAGATAATCTTATGGGGAGCTCGGTAACAACTTTCTACACTGATGGCTCCAAGACTGATAATGGGACTGGAGCTGGCTGGCATCGGGAGAATAACTTCAGAGGCTTCTCTGCTTTGGGTCAGATGACCACGGTGTTTCAATCGGAGGTCTTCGCAATACTCAAAGTAGCAGACTGGATAGTTGGCGAAAGTTGGAGAGGATACCATATTATGGTCTGTAGTGACAGCCAAGCTGCCCTAAAAGCTTTGGAAACCGCTCGGGTTTCTTCAAAAATTGTCCAGGAATGCAAGTTTAGGCTAAACTCCATTGCAAGACGGAGGAGGAGGGAGCTGCGAGCACTGACAGGACTGAGTACGGGGCACAATCCATGGCGGCAACACATGGTCACCATAGCTATCATCGACGATCCGCTTTGCTCATTCTGCCTTGAGGACGAGGAGAGTACAGAGTATTTTCTCTGCAGCTGCCCGGCGTTCTCTAGACTCAGATGGTGCATCTTTGGGTCGGATGTGCTGAGAATGGACAAGATACATTCTCTCTCCCTCAGCGGACTACGCAGGTTCGTTAAAGAATCGGGGAAGTTTGCTGGATAAGATAAAAAAAGATAAAAAAAGAAAAGTGGAATGATATGCAAACTGAAGTAACAAATACTCGTGCATGCATATGTGTACATATAAATATAAAGGTAGCTAGACAAACACAATTCTAGAAATGATGATTGAAATGACAAAAATTGTGAGGATATACATACATAAGTACACAAAAGAGTTTAAATTTACCGGAAGGAAAATGAAGCAGACATGAAATTGTGATAACAACCAGAATAGAGCAATACGATCTGAGGATATAAAATTTAAAGGTAGCAGTTTCCTAATAACAGTCATTTATATATTATAAATAAATAAAGGTGGGTCGTCATGTTGCGATTGATGACAACCTAAGTATGTGAAGCAGGGGTAGAGTGAAGTGTGTACAATCCACGAAAAAATGTAAGCGTTGATAAATTTATACGTGTTTATAAATTTGTACAAATTTTTTAATTCCGTATTTATATAATTAATTGATAATGCATTCTCCAATTAAAATCATATGAATCGAAATTTCAAACATCATACAAAATCTTTGGTTTATTAAATTTGCAATAAAATTTCAAACATAAAAAAATATATTTTAAAATTATTTGAGTATGCTACTGTGTAGACCTAATAATTTTAGTACAACAAAGTGCATGTTTTCACTGGCTCAAAATAAAGAAAATTTAATAGTGGGAAAACACATTCTCAAAATTGTTCAATGACTCAATGTTCTATAATTATTTCGCAGACTGTATTTATGTAAGTTAGAACTCCAAAGGAAAACTGAATAGACGGAGAATGAAATGAACTACAAATTTCTAACAGCCTGTTTCGCGAAAAATGATTTTGATTTTTTTAATATTGTACATATGCAAACTGACTGAAAATACAAATGTAAATATGTATATAGTTTAATAAGTGCATACGAGTACATTTGGGAAGCCGCCTAGTCTGACAGGCCCCGTACACTCGTAATACATACCTATTTAAAAAACAGACATATCCACTGAGTTCGCGACAAGTTGGTTTGGCGCGTTGTTGGAATTTAGTGAAAACTTTCCTACAATATGCGCTCATGTTTCTGTGGTTACATACATACATATATAAACGTATAAACATACTAACCTACAAATATTCACAAATACTCGTAAACAATTTTACAAGCGTATGCCTTTGCGACTTATCGTATAAATGAATTTTCATAATGAACATAAATACATATCACAGATCCACACATACATATACATGTTGGCGTGTACTTAAGAGGTGCAACAGCACGACGAGCAATGAAATGAGACAGCCCTAGATCCAAATATTCGCAAATGTTGGAAAATAAAAATGTTTATGTTTATTTTAAGGCGGCAAAGTTTGAAAATTATTTTCTTATGATGATCCGCAAAAGCAACAGACGAAAAACTGTCCTTGTCCTTATAAATGTATACCCATATACGTACTTATGTACGAGTAGCATATTATGCCCAACAAATATTCAGGTTGGATTTTGATAAGAAAATAAGTTGAATACTGAGGTACCTTTTTTCGGTAGTGCCAGAGGCTTCATACCTTGCATGAATAGAAGAAATTGTTAATCCTTACCTGCCATTTTCACAATGAAGTGTTCGCTCTCATTCAGCAAATAATTGATAATCTTCAAATTAAAAAACGAGAGTTAACTCTCGTATGGGAACCATATGTAATATTAGTACATTTAGAACGATTCCGACACATGATTAATAATTGAGTCTAGCAAAGTTCGTGATTTTCTAAAAGAACTTTAATAAATTTTACTTAAAACTCCTTATACTTCTTCGTGCGTAACCGATATATTAATGCGTCATTTTGCGTGAGCTTTATTTTTGTATCAGTAACGAGGTTTTCGAACCAAATAACAAGTCTTTATTCAAAATTTCATATATAAGATCATTTTGATCCACGTTCTCTAAAAGTTTAACTTACGAGTCCTATTAGAATATGAATTACTCAACTGTTGCAGATTGAAAATATTAACCGCTATGGATTTTATCAAAAAGTTGATGTCAACTTTCGTAAATTTTTTGTTTATCGGCCATAAAGTATAACACTTTTTAATAGCACAGCAGAGGATATAGTACAGATATATGTAGGTGCTATTGCTTGAACTGATTTAAAGATAAAATAGATCCTTCACGTAAATTCTCAATTTATTTAAAATCAAAAAAAAAAATTTAATTCGTCATTGTTTTGAAGTTTTTGGAAAAGGTTACAAAATTGATTCTCTTATAAAAACCTTTGAGATAAATTTTAAATAAAGTTGTATGTTATGTGGAAACATTTTTGAAAACGCTTGCGTCGAGATAGTATTAAAATTTTTTTTTAGAAAAATATAAACTAATGTCATTTAAAAGTATTTTTAGATCTTTGTACTTACAATTAAGTAACCTCACTTTATGCATAACTTAAAAATAAATTGAGTGTGTATAATCTGAAAAATAAATAAACTAAATGAGACTTCGTGAGCGTGCGTGACCGAAAAAAGTGATTTACAAAATCGTTGCTATGAGCGTGCGTGATCGTAAGTGAAAATCGCGCAGCACTCACTAATTAAAACATAACAAAAAGTCACCTGACTACAAAATTTCAATTACATAATTAATTTTAACTCTTCCCCGTTTAGTATTTACAAACAGATCGCACGAATATATAATTCCATTTTGAGGAAATGGGAGCTTAGTCCTTCGTATCGAAAAAAGGTTATCCTTTCTCACGTAGAATTCTTATCGGATTCCAATCTGAATTTTAAATTAAATATTTATAATACCAAATAAATTATACTTTTAATATGTTATTGTTTAATATAGATTTAGTATATTTTTCATTTAATATATGACGGATATTCCAACATTTTATTATTTTTATGTTTGAAAAATGCAAAAAAAACCATACATATTTGAATTTGAAAGCAAAATATTAAATGACATGTGTTTGCTGGGCTATTGCTGTCACCTGGTGTAGTTAGAATCATCATCATCAGCGTCATTATTAGTGACATTTGTGTTGTCTTTTGAGTGCTGCATAACATTTTAAGGCAGTTAGAATGATGCTGTTGATGCTGAAAGTTGTTTTGAAAATACAAATACTTATGGTTTAGTTTTGAAGTTTTGCGGTTTAAGACTGTTGCATATGACTCACATTTTCATTATGCAAGCATGTAACCCGTCCTTAACTATATAATAGTATTTCTAAGAAAATATATCAAAGAAACTACTTCCATTTCAACTGACAGTGCGTTTTGTTACCTAACTGGAACAACTACATACTATTTGCACAGTTGATTACAATTTTTTTTATTTGTTATTGTTTTGCCAAACAACTATTTATTATTATTTTTTCATCTCATTAAGGCAATGCCAGGTTTTCGTTACCAAAAAAAAACCAAAATGTCAATTAAGACTTTCAAAGAAGTTTCAAAAGTATTTTAACCAGAATGCTTTTTAACAAAAATTGCGAGATTCACAATATAGGTATGTACTGTATGCAATTCAGGTACAAACAATTCCGACAAAATCCCCATAAGTTTAATATTAGCTGTCATTGTACTTATCCTGTAATTGAAGCTATTTAGGTAGTTCACAAGATATCATAAGTGTCGTATAACTAGTCTTAAATCGTGCAAATTCATAATATGACTTGAAGGTGACTTCAAATGCTTTTAATTTATGTTTAGCCGTTTAAGTGAGTCTACCTTCAAATTATTTATCTAGTAAGTGTTCCTATACAACATAATCGCACATATAGAACTATTGACAACTACAGTAAAAAAAACATTGCAATTTCAACAATTTAGTGTTTTATTTATTTCCATAATTTTTAAAATTAAATACAGTTCATATTTTAACAAAAACTATGTTGCAAATTACATGAAAAAATTCAACACATTTTCTTCTAAATTTCATGATTTTTTAGAAGTTTAAATGTAAAGTTTTTTTATAAGTTTTTTGTTATTTCTATCGGCCTTATAAATGTTTAATAATTTACAATTTTATTGAGCTCGAGGCCAGTTTATTGAAGATTTTATTTAGAAAAAAACAACAACAGTTTTTAAATGGTAGAAGTTACAGTACTATTTCGGAAATCACCACACATCCTCATCATACTTCTTTTTATTAAATTAATTATATTTATTCTTCATAACCACTTCTTTTTTTATGTTGAAGAAACCTCAAGATTCTCCACAAAAAAAAAATGTTTAAGAGCACGAATATCTTCAAACCGCTCTGCCATAAAAAGCACTGAATGAGTTAATGGCTATCCACTTTATGTAAATACAAGAATGCGCACATACTCGTATAACTATTTACCGACATGACAGACATATTGTGACTAGTTGAGATTTTTGTTCTTATACATACGTGTATACATATCTACACACATATAATATGTATGTATGTCAGTGATGTTAGTAAGTAACAGTTGTGTGATTTGAGGGCTCATGCTGTAATGATTCAGCGAATACTTTATCGTATACTGCAATACTTTATCGTTTTAGAAGCATAGCAAATATAAATTAAATGCTTGTGAAAAGGTTTAGAAATATTTAGCCAACCAAGAAGTGGTCAAGTGGCATTTTTGGCTTTCGGGGCTTGAATACTCAATTAACATGCGCTGTGACTAAAACTGTTATTTTTTATGAAACTTTTTGCATTAATAAATTAATGTTCATCAGTACGTAAAAATGTAAAAATAGTTGGTTAATTGTTTTGACTTCTGTTTATTTTGAGTTGGTATTTTTGGCAATTTTCTAACACAATTTTATATGAATAAATACAAAGCAAAGCAAGATGTATTCTACGATTCTTCTTTAATTTTTGTCCATTTTATCGGTTTGTTCAAATTTTACTCATTTTAGCGTTCTTTTGTATTAGTAGTAATAAGAAAATAGTGATAAATGACATACTAAAATCTTTTGTTTAGTGAAAACAATAGCGAATAACGAGGTTGCCACTAAATATAAGTTCATATGTACTTTATATACATTCCATAACCACATATTTTTATAGTAGTATCCAACCAAGACACCGTCGTACGTAAACATTTTCAATAGGTATTGTTACCCAAAATCTATGTAGATATATATGTACAAATATTTTGTAATAAAATTATTCTATACGAAAACTTTCAGAGACCTTAGTGTTATACTCACGCAGCTCTACCGTTAATTTATTCATTTATTTATTTTTATTTTTTTTAGAACACCTCTGAAACAAATTTAATTATATTTCCAACTATAGCTATTTCTGGCTTATCTCGGATATATTCTGGGGTGTTTGTTTCATCGGTCGTATTTTGGTTTATGAAAAAGTAAGCTGCGTACGTATAAACGTCTATAACTCGAGAACGGATTGTCCGATATATGTAAACTTTTTTTAGTTGCGTTTTTCTTTACCAAAGGAAAAATTTTACAAAGAGAAAACCTTGACAGGTGGTGCTAGAATCAATTTTTTATTAAAATCGTTATTTTAAGTCCGACTTCGATCATATTCTATGTATGTATTGGTAATAGGAAGAAAAACAATTTTGCAAAAACTTATCAGCTGGGTGGCGCTGGAGCCGAGTTTATGAACCGATTTCGATGAAATTCATGTATTATACTTGCATAATGAAAAATGAAGTTGATAGGTATCGCTGAAGTCGAGATATTCAGAAAACTAACTTACCTTAACTGGGACGACGAAATATTGCTTTTATATTATTAAAATATGCATTTTTTGCTCTGAGTATCTGCCATAAGTATGGTATAAAGAAAAGTAGGAAGGTACGAAGACGGGTTTGTGGCAGTTTCATTTTTCGTTAATAGTGCGTTAAATAAAGTTTTGTGATAACCATTTACGATTTTTTGTGATTTGTGGTTACGAATGAGTTTTTCGAACAAATAAAGTTTGTAACGTACCCAGTGTGTTGCGAGTCATATCTACAAGTGTAAATGCGAAATGGAAAATTGGTGTTAACAACATTAGAAGCGTAAGGATCTGAATTCATTTACCCATTAATACCATATCATTTAAATATATTGGGTATAAAAAAGTGATTCCCGTGTTAAATTGAAAATGAAGTTTACTTTTTGCAGTTATGGCTCGATTGCTTCGAGAGTATTATTCGACGTTCCACTTCCACTGTTCTAGACACATTAAGCCACCGCTAAAAATTCTAGTCCATCTAGCATTTGCCATCACAATAAAAAAAACCGCAAAGTCAGTATTTAGAAGATTGTGGGATTAAGCCTAGAATTGATCTAAAACGTTATTCCCTCAACCTATTTACATTCCGTACAAAGGCATTAAATACGTATACAACAGAGTTCAAAAAGTATTTCATTTACTTCCAATAAATTTTGGGCGGAACATTGTTCGCCGATGTTCTTCTAGTATTTGTATGCAGATGCATCTGATTAATGATATCGTGCAAAATTGTATTACTTTAAATAATTTGATAAATTTATCCAAAAGAAATCGGACAAATCTTAGGCATTCGGGATATATTTAACTACATTATACTTATTACATGTAAAAAAAAACACAAGGGTTAAACCTGAGTTCTCTGGATGTGCAATGTTTTTGATTTAGTATGCTAACACAATGTACGTATTTACATTGATACATAAACACATTTGCACATTAAGATGCCTTACGATCCATGCATATAAAAATTCGAAGCAAATGCGAATTTTGGACTTCTGAAAGAAGACACGTTTTTTATTTCTATGAAACACAAATTTCATAACGAAGTTTTTTTCATAGTAACCAATAAACATATAAACCACTTTCAGACGTTTTCTACTCACAAATAAATCTACGATGAACCAAAATGTGTGTTGTACCCACCTAAGTAACGAAAAAAGTTTATTGGTTTTAAATAATAACTTTTTCGTAAAAAAATTATTTTTAATTACTTACTTTTTGAAAACGTGAATAAATAAAATTTCGTACCAAAATATAGTGTGGTTATCGTAAAATTTAACGATTCGAATGAAAATAACTTAAGAAATATATCTTAAGACAACTGAAAAATGTCTTTAGAAACATACGTATGTATATACCATATGTACATTAGTTTGTCCAACCTCTAAGTTTTTTCGATTTTGCCTTGCAACAAACATGCAATACAAAAAAATCGTATTTCTTTGAATAATTCGAACGAGATAACATTTTCTATAAAATTAACGTGAACTTTTTATATTAAATTTATTCTCTAAAAAAAAAAACCAAAATTGGGTAAAGCAATTAAAATGCACATTTCTACACAGAATTGAATGCCTAATTAAAGATTTGATATGATTTTTCAAAAAATTTATTGAAGATTTAACTTGAACTTTTTAAAAGTTTATACACAGTTTTTTAGAATTCTTTGAAATATGTAGTTTTTGGATCTCTTCAATTTTGTTTAATGAAGTGCAAGTTTTAAATAGCTGAATATTGGCGCTGAATTTTGAAAAATTTGTTTAACGACACTTTATGTTTATTTTTATATAGGATTTAATTTTTTTAGAATGTTAAATTAACAATAAAAATTCTCAGTGAATATTAATGTACCCAAATCTTTTTTTATGTAAAATAAATTTAATACATATTGGTCAAAAATGTTTTATAATTTGTAAAAGAAAAGTGCGGTGATTTAGGCATGATTGCAGTTGAAAATTAAACTTGGAATAGTATAACCAACACCCTAGTGCACATATTTTTTTGTTAGGCATTATAATAGCCTGTGGTCGAGTTGGTAGCGGTGCGTGCTATAACTTGATATGCCGGTGAGTTCAAGGTTCGAATCTCAGCAAGGGCAAATAAAATCTTAATAATAATAATAATAATAATCCCAATGGTTTTATCCCTCCATACCCGCCCGACCGACGCAAGGGGCGCATCCGCATGACGCACGGATTTTAAACGACTTATATATGGCGGCAGGTTGTACTGAGAATCCCAACGAAAATTCCTTAAAGCAAAAAGCAGAAATTGTTTTTGAATTGAATAGAAGATTTTTTTCTAATAGCAATCACCCCTCGGCCGGCAATGGCAATACATCGAGGGGTTTTCTGCCATGAAAAAGCTTCTCATAAAATACATCTGCCGTACGGAGTCGGCACAAAACTGTAGGTCCCTCCATTTGGGGTTTAATAAAAAGACGCACACCACAAATGGTAGGAGAAGCTGGGCCAAACACTGAGCTATAAAGTGTTAGCGCCAAAATTATATACATTATAATTCTTATGTATTTTCGCCAATACGTCAGCGGGAATAATTTGTTACCAAACTGGATTTTATTTCATTTGATGCCCTTTCTTTTCTTTAGTTTATTTAGAAGCTAAAACGTTGTGTTTTCTGCTCCACTAAAACACTTTCGCTTGTAAAAATATTCAACAAAAGCGTATTGTATGTGTATGTACATCATCGAGCCAACACAGATGTTTTGCTATGCCATATATTTAAAAGCGGATCTCTGAAGTTGTATGTATTTACATACAACACTCTTACATTAATGCTACTTAACTCAAATAAGGCTAACATATCTCTTATACTCATAATTTAGTTTTCTTATATTTTTATTTACGTTTATTGTTTGGTTTTATCTCCTTACATATGTGTATATCTAGTTTATATTTTACATATTCCCTCTATGTGAGTATGGAACTTCTGAACTCTCTTCTAGCAGCTCAGCACACCGGCTAACGCATCGGAGTGTATGTAATTTGGTGGATAGTAGCACAGTGACTACGGCTACGTACAGATCCATAGACTGACATTTAACACGATGAGCGGGAAAGCGTATAAAATTCGACGACGTAACTCATCAGTTCCAAACCAAAGGGCATCTCAGTTTGACGTAGAAAAGTGTGGGTCGAAAGCGAGTGTGATATATTGTGCAACGATTACAAATAGAGAGAGTGATACATGTGTTTCATAATTTAATCAAAATATACTATTGAATTTTTGTTTATTAACGCGTTTATCTGTTTCAGACCCTTTCACAAGTTTGTGTTCGGTCTTTCATTATTTTGTGTAACAAAAATAGTTGGAATTAGTTGTTAAGTCGAATGTATTCAGTGCAACCTTTGAGGTTTCTATTTTATGGGATTGTGCTTTTAACTATACCAAAAAATTATGGCTCCGCATTTTTGTTCCATCATGTACATAAATGGAAAGCTATAACGAGTTCGATGCGATCCATACAGGAGATGATGCTGCGTACTAGCCTGAATCGGGCAACGCCAAATCACGGAATCGTCTTTGAGTGTCGAACAACGTATGTTTTGTATATCGGTTATAGAAATACTTATAAATGTGTACTTACGATTGAAAAATGAGTGTTAACATAAATATTTACATAGGTACAAGTCATAATGAAGAAATTTAAAAAGTCGTTAACATAGCATTACAGAGGCAAAGGGAATGCTTAACACGTGTCTATGCATTTACATATGTAACTTTCGTAAAAAGAAACTGAAATTACTATATGAATAAATTGAAATTACTTAAAAACACTAAGGAAACCAAAAGCTCTTCTACCAGTACCAAGTAGGCAATTTATTTGCTGAACCATCATATGCATACATATATACATATCTGAATATATATTTTGTGTAATGAAATCTTATTCTCTATTGTCTTTATTACTTTTTATTTGAAACAATGCATTGTTTTGTTAAAAAATAATGTAACTAATAAATATAGATTTACAAAGAGCAGAATAAACAAGCTCAATTTCTTTAATTATTATATTTTTACTATGGTAAGCCATCCAATAAAACACGTAGAACTATTTATACAAAACAGCATAACCAATTTAAAAAGCCAAGAAGTTTTAAAATTTAGTAAAATGCAGTATCCACCAGTCTATAAGAGTTTTAGCTTCATGTAAGAAGAGCTTAATTCGGACATAACACAATTTTCTACTAATGCCCCGGCAAAGTATATTTATATAAGTTGGCCAAAAAGTAATATATGTACCTAGTTTCATTAAGATATCTTAATTTTAACCCAAGCTATCGTGCCCACGAATGGACGGTTTTTGTTAAATAGATGTACATATATCTGTGTTATATCTATCTCGATAATATTTTGTTGTTACAAACAACCAGTATGCGAACAAAAACAATAATCGTTTTAATACATTGACAACGTCTTTTTTCTTGTGAGAAAATTTGGATACACCCAGCAGGATTTACCACGAGAAAACAGGGTCAGTTGCCCAGTTCGCCAACATATTTGGTGCTTCGACAAATTCACAAAAATTGTAATCATACATTTAAAAAGTTTAAAAACAGGCAGAATGAATGATAGAGATAATAGGAGGGAACTTTTTGTTGATGGTTTTAAATTTTAGTGGTGAAGGGTTGCTTCTTTGTATGCTAGTGCCGTTTCATTCTACTTGTAAATACCGGAATTGGGAGTAAATATAAAATTAACTGCTGGGTGGGTGTTGGGGTATTATAATAGAAATATAACTACCTAACTTTTCTACTATCTTTCAAGCGTAAGTGTTGGGAATTGAGAGAATCTGTAGGGCGCTGAACGAGAGCAGCGAAGGGGTACAAAAAGCGTGAATTTGTTCAGATAGTCAAGCAGATCTCTTGGCACTTGCATCACCAAAGTGTGCGTTAAGCTCGGCGGCTACGTCAGTATATATCTCTCTCGTTTGGGTTCCCGCCCAAAGGAACAAAATGGATCAGATTAACGACTTGCAAAATCGCGAAAGAAATCTGGCCCACCAAAAACACATCGAGAACGTCAAACCTTCTTAACAGGCAAAGAAAATTAATATTCAGGAAAACAGCCACAATTTCGGGGTACTGACCACAAAGTTAGCATGGAGCCAAGACGGGTATCCCGTTTCATAATTGTTGTAGTAGTTGCAAGCAAGAGGACAGCAAACAAACCATTCTTCACAATCTCTGTTAGTGCCCAGCCCTGGCACGAGTTACACAAAAGATGCTTACTAGGGTTGCTATAAAAGAACTCTTGATGTAAGATAAAATGCATAAGCAGATTCATCCACAAAACCAAGGGATTTGAAGATAAAGAACCGTAAAATATACCAATTATTCCATGAAAATAAAGCAGTAGAATAACGCTTTTAGCGCTAATTCGGTCCTAGGTTGTTCCGAGCCTAGGCAACGCTACAACCAACCAACCACGATTCATATAAAAGAAGAACTATTATTGCCGAGGTGTTTATATGTAGATGCAAACGCAAATGTATTAATTTCATTTTTTTTGAAGTTTGTGCTTTTCTGAAATACATTTGTGCTTATCTGAAATACATTTGTTTTTTCTCAAATACATTTGGCCTATTCTGAATTTCAATTGTGTTTTCTGAAATACATAAATCAAGTCAAGATGTTGCATTTTTATATTTTTTACTTATCTGACATAATTAATTGAAAAATGTATACTTTTCATTCGCTTAGCATATCGACGCCATGTTTTATTTTCTAGGATGTTTTTGAACACATCTACTTACGCATATGTATATATACATGTATGTATGTATATGTGCTAAAAAATAATTAACTTAATTTGGTATGTAATTTTTCGTTTTCAGCTCAGATATGAATCGTAGTGATGAATACCACTTTGAGCTGCAGTTAGGTGACATGCGTGGATTTCAGCAATTAGATGTGCGAAGAAAATTGGCATTATTCTTGCATGGTTGGAATGATGAAGGTAGCAAAGAGTGGGTGCAAGACATGTTAAAAAGTAATTAAATTCGATATACATAAAAGCATTCATTTAATTTACTTACATATACAAAACAAATTGATCATATTTTCTCTTACCAACAGCATGGACTCACTTCGATCCCAAATATAGCGTATGTGTTGTTGATTGGGGTCACTTGTCGCAGCTGGACTACAAAACAGCATCCATGTCGATATTTGATGTTGGCCTCACTGTCGCCGGCATTATTATGTCTATGGAGAATTTGCGTCCAAAGCATTTTTCACGACACAACGTCACCTTGGCCGGCTATAGTTTAGGTGCGCATGCGGCAGGCTATGCGGGCGCTTTACTAAATGGTGAAGTTGAGCAAATTATCGGACTTGATCCCGCCGGTCCGCTGTTCACTCTACCGGCCGTCGTATCACCGGATTTTCGTTTAGACCATACTGACGCAAAATTCGTGCAAGTGGTACACACATCAGGCGGAACTTTGGGCACCAGCGTCAAATCAGGACATGCAGACTTTTATCCGAATGGTGGGAAGCCGCCACAACGCCACTGCCAAGTTTTAGTTACGGATATACAGAATAGTGAGTGTGTGCTTGTATTTGTGTGTGTGTTGGTTGCTAAGGTCGGATATGTGTACAAAAACGCTGCACAACAACGATTTAAATTCTGCAACCAGCGCGCATTCAATGCGTTGACAATCTACTTAAATATTCATTTGTTTCTTCTGCTTACTTTTTGTCCATACAGATGCGGTGGCGTGTAGCCACAGTTCATCGGCTGTGTTTTTCAAGCAATCCATGAATCCGGCGTATCCGTTTGTGGGCTATCATTGCAAAAATTATGAATATTTTCAGCGCGGCGTTTGCGCTCAAAACCATCAGGGGCGTTTCGGCATACATTCGCAACGCCAAAGCTATGGCAACTTCTACTTCGACACGGAATCCAAAGCGCCGTTTGTGCCACGCAAGCAGTGGCAGGAGCGGCGGCCTTATCAACAACGACTGCGGCGGCAGTGGCGCCGACGCCAGCGATTGAATTCTTTGTGGGCTTTGGGAAGGAAAGCATTGACGGATTCGCCGTATTCAACAGCAGTGCAGCCGTGGCAGCGCAAGTGGCGACGACGACGTATATGCGCTAACGAGATGTACACAAGCTGAGCAGCAGAACATAAATGGAATGAAAATTGATGGTATTTTCATTGAAATAAATGCTTTGTTACCGATAGGATAACACAGTTAATCGTTATGTTTGTACAATTGAATGTGTTGATTGGAATGTGGCGGTTTATATACATACATACATGTACATTTTTTTATGTAGTTCACATGTATGTATGCATCTACTCGTATATGCTTACATGTATGTATGTAGGTAGGTATGCTTAACTGAGCTATTGCTGTCGGTGTGTAGGAGTTCCTGTGGAATTTAATTTCGAATTCAGTTTGAGCTTCACAGCTTTTAAACACTCGCATGCACATATGGCTTTTGGCATACGGTTGCTGGCAGTGGTTCCAGCTGATACGGCGTGTGGTTGCGAAATGCCATAAACGGAGCTGTCGACGCTGCAGGAAAATAGCAACTTGTGGCATTTGGCGTTGTTGTGCGGTTGCCAGAGAATTTGCGTAATTATGTGCTGCTGCTTGTGAGCTCACTTAAAAGTCATACATACATACATAATAGACATGCCTGATTACAAAGGTATGGCCTATATGTGAGTTTGTGACGGCCTCAGCACGCCACTGCAGCTGTGATGATGCTACCAACATATCGTATACCAAGTACGTACACTCATATGTACACATGAGTATGTTCTCATTTATTCACTGACACTCATATCTATGTACATACATATGTATTCAGCAAACGTTTTTGTACGCGCAAATAACTTTTCTTACTCCTATGTACTTAAGGGTGCCACAGGCCCAGCGTACGATAGATATTGGGTTTAGTCCGTAGGTACCAGGCAAATCGGGCATGCGGGCAACACGTGCTGCTCTTATCTATGAAGATTTCTCCTTCCTGGTCGTAACCGAAAATAAAACTCCTACGTAAGATATATTTTTGTAACCTTAGAAGACTCGTCAATTGTAAAAGCTTGTCTGAGCTTACGTTGAGCATTCCAAAAATTTTGTAAACGTTTGCCAAATCGAAACATCCGCGACTATTTTAATAAATGAAAATAATCAAAAATGTTCAAAACGCTTCCAATGGAGTATTGTACTCATTATTGTTGGCTGCTTTGAGGAAGAGTCGTGGACTTATCGATTTGAAGACTGGGTATGAGAATAAATGTTTGCAAACACATGTGTGGTAATTCCTTTTTCGGGCAATTCTGTAAATAATGCTATGTCTGGCATTCGTATGAGATTCGTTAGCGCTCAAATGGATGTGCAAGTGCTCGTTTCTGGGTACTACGACCAGTACCTAATTTGAACAACGCAGAAGTGGAAATTGACTGCAGCGCACAGCACCGCTGCACACACCTGAAAGAATAGAATTTTACTCACTTGTTTGTGTTATGCAAAAACATTACTTAGCTTGCTCGAGAATTGGTGCTCTGCCTGACTTAGGCATTTTCTCGAACGAATATCTTTCGCGGGGTCGCTCAGAATTGTTCAAATGCATGCTGCGCGCGTTAATGGCAAACCAACTTATTTCTTTAAAGTCGGATTCGCAAAGCTCCGCAAATATGAATGCTAAAAGTGAAAAAAAGTAACTATAAGAGCGTAGCAAACACAAGTGGAATGGATTGTTGCATTAGGTTTTTTTTTTAAAGTTCATTGAAGTGGTTGAATAGCAAATGATTTCAAAGGAAAAACTCGGTCGCCACCACAAATGCAAGAGGATTATTATGAGAAATTTTGCTGTGACTGAAATGTCTGATATTTATTAAGGAAAATTTATGGTTGTTAGAAGGCAAGGAGGAAGCAGGGAACGGTTCTGTTGTGGTTAACGTCATTTTAGAACCCAGCACGAATTATCTAATTATTGACACGATGCTTCAACAATGGCTTGCCTCAGAAAATTATCGTTTGACATTCGATTGAAATTTTACTAGCTCACGCGCTTTCTTCAATTCCGCTTACTTAAGGGTACATTAAAAAAGGGAAGAGATACTAGTAAGCTGGTGAGAAACAATGACACATCATGTCTTAATCGATTCTATATGACTTCGAAACATTTTTCTATGTGTTCCGCGCTGAATCATGGAAAAATAGTGTTTTAAAACAATCAAGGTAAATCGAATCTAGCAGTATTTAGTGAATATTGGCGTCTTTTTCTGCCGGCCTGCAGGTTGACTGTGTATATACAGACTTTTCAAAAGCTTTCGATAAAGTTTCACATTCTTTATTGATTTATAAGTTGGCGCATTTAGGTTTTCATTCGGTTTTTTTAAAATGGATTGAATCCTATTTATTCAAAAGAATTTGCGTAGTGTCAATTGACGGCGTTTCTTCTGAGTTTTTTTTTTTGCATCCTCTGGGGTTCCCCAGGGGAGTATACTAGGTGCCTTATTGTTCGTTTTGTTTATTAATGACATAAGTAGCTGCTTTAGATTTGCTAAATTTTTGCTCTATGCTGACGACTTAAAAGTTTTTTCGATAATTAAAAAACGAGATGATGCGCTTCAGCTTCAAAATGCTTCTGCCGGCCTGCAGGTTGACTGTGTATATACAGACTTTTCAAAAGCTTTCGATAAAGTTTCACATTCTTTATTGATTTATAAGTTGGCGCATTTAGGTTTTCATTCGGTTTTTTTAAAATGGATTGAATCCTATTTATTCAAAAGAATTTGCGTAGTGTCAATTGACGGCGTTTCTTCTGAGTTTTTTTTTTTGCATCCTCTGGGGTTCCCCAGGGGAGTATACTAGGTGCCTTATTGTTCGTTTTGTTTATTAATGACATAAGTAGCTGCTTTAGATTTGCTAAATTTTTGCTCTATGCTGACGACTTAAAAGTTTTTTCGATAATTAAAAAACGAGATGATGCGCTTCAGCTTCAAAATGACATTGACAGCTTACATCAGTGGTGTGTTAACTCTCAGCTCTCTTTAAATATAAAAAAGTGCTTTAAAGTCACGTATGCGAAAGCTCATAACATCTTGCCGACGTCTTATATGATTTCTCATTCTTTTTTACAAAGTTTGGACGAAATTAAAGATCTTGGCGTAATTTTTTCCAGTAACTTTTCTTTTAATAGGCATATTTGCCATATTATTTCGAAAGCTTACTCGGTTTTAGGGTTTGTTAGGCGAAATAGTTCCAAATTTTCTGACCCGTATACTCTGAAGTTATTATATACGGCTTTTGTTCGTTCCAACTTGGAATATGCTACCTTCATCTGGAGGCCTAGTCAAAAAAGTTACATAACTAGGATTGAACGGGTCCAAAAAGTTTTTCTTAAATATGCCTTACGTTCATTGTGTTTTGATGAGCCAATTCCCTCTTATAAATCTCGTTTGCTTTTGATTGACCTGAAGTCTTTGGAATCAAGAAGGTCGGTACTCTCACTTCCTTTTGTTCGTAATATCATCAATGGTGACATTGACTGCTCTTTTATTTTGGAAAGAATTAATTTCAACATCGCTCAACGTAATCTTCGTATTTCTTTACCTTTCTATGGTGTTAAATTTAAAACAGAATATTCGCGTAATGCTCCCCTTGTTCGAGCGCTAATTGAACTTAATTCACTCTCGAGTTCCATCCAACTTGATTTTTCAATTCCAAAAACTGTTTTTTCTCATATTCTAAATTTAGCTATCTAGGTTTTTAAATCTTAATTATTAATTACTTTGTAAATAGTCTGTAAGAAACTTTCGGTTCATAGACTAAATAAATAAATAAATAAATAAAATCATCTCGTGCAGCTTCTGATAACTATTTTCAATTTACTAGCACTAATGAAACGCTAAACTGAATATGTGAAAATGTTTGATTGACGCATATATTTGTGAAGTGTTGGTGCCAAGTTATTATTGTTATTACTATAAACTGTAATATAGCTTCATTAGGACTAACGGGAAGTTGTACAGAAACCAAATTTAAAATCGTCTGGCAATATAAAATTTAATATAATATAAAGTGTGCGACAAAAAAAATCACAATCTGGGTTTGCGGTTAAAGTTGCACGGCTGTACTCAATCCCTACTCTTACGTCCACGTTCGTGCACCCTGGGCAACGTGAGCAATCCATGTGCGAGATACGGTAACCAACCCGTGGGGAGCCTTGGGTCATGGCTAATAGAGAGGGAGCTTTAGTGACCCCCCTTTTTTTATGACGACCACGGCAAACGTATTAAGGACAATGATTTGAGGGCATGCACCTAGAATGTCCAGACCCTTAATTCGGAAGGTGCTTCTGCCCGACTGGTTGATGTTCTCAGCAGAGCGAAGGCTGACATCAGAGATGCGATAGACGGGGCAAGGGAAAAAATCGATAGGCCCTTGCGACGTCGACTACAGCTGCCATGTCAAGGAGCGAAAATTTGGTGTCGGATTGGTGGTGGGAGAGAGACTGCGCCATAAAGTGCAGTCGTTCACTCCGGTGAACGAACGTCTCGCCACAAGGAGAGATTCTTCAACATCTCCCTGATTTACGCCCACGCCCCGACGGAAGAGAAGGAGGATGGGATCAAAGATCGCTTCTACCATATCCTTGGCCACACGTATGAGCGGTGCGCTACCACGATATAAAAATCGTGCTTGGCGAAAAATTCAGTCTCCACGACGAAACGTCTGATAACGGATTGAGACTGGTCGACTTCGCCGGGGCCCGAAACATGGTAGTCTGTAGTACCAGGTTCCGGCATAAAAAGATTCACCAAGCTACGTGGCTGTCTCCAGATGGTAAGACACGCAACCAAATCGACCACGTTGTGATAGACGGAAGGCATGCTTCCAGTGTCCTAAATGTGCGCACGATCCGAGGAGCCAACATCGACTCGGATAATTTTATTGTAGCAGCTAAGATCCGCACGCGCCTCTGTGCAGCAAAAAGCGCACGCAAATGGACACAAAAAAAGCTCGACGTCGGAAAGCTGCAATCGAACAGACAGCCACCCACTTCGCCACCTGACTTGCACTTCTGCTCAACAGAACGATATTTCCGAACAGTGTAACCATATTTCTCGCTGTCTAAATACCCGAAAGAACAACTGGTATGACGAGGAATGTCGCGCCGCTACGGAACGTAAAGACGCTGCTACAGGGCTATACTGCGATCGGGCGCAACGCGAGCTGTGCGGGAGCGTTATCGTGGGTTGAAGAAGGAAGCAAGACGCATTTTTCGTGAGAAACAGAGAGAGGCCGAAATGCGTGAGTGCGAAGAGCTTGAGATGCTGGCCGACAGGAAAAGCGCCCCACAATTTTTTAGAAAGTACGGCGGCTTACAGAAGGTTTCAAGGCCGGGGCGAATTCCTGTAAGAATGAAATCGGCGACCAGGTGACTGATGTCCACAGCATTCTTAAATTATGGAGGGAGCACTTCTTCACACTGCTTAATGGAAGCAGCTGCAACAATGTTGGAGAAGATGTTGAATCCCCAATCAATGACGAAGGACGTGATGTACCATCACCCGACTATGACGAAATTCGGAAAGCGATAGCACGGCTGAAGAACAACAAGGAACCCGGGGCCGACGGGTTACCAGCTGAGTTGTTTCGGTACGGCGGAGAGGAGCTGGTAAAGCGCATGCACGAGCTCATCTCTGGAATATGGTCGGAAGAACGCATGCCTGCTGATTGGAACTTAAGTTTGCTCTGCCCAATCTACAAAAAGGGTGATCCTGCAGTCTGTGCCAATTATCGCGGGATTAGCCTTCTTTACATCGCGTATAAGGTTCTGTCAAGTGTATTGTGTAAAATACTTAAACCCACCGTCAATGAACTGATTGGACCTTATCAATGTGGCTTTAGACCTGGTAACTCTACCACCGACCAGTTATTCACAATACGCCAGATCTTGGAGAAGACCCGAGAAAAAATAATCGACACACACCATCTTTTTGTCGACTTCAAAGCCGCCTTCGACAGCACGAAAAGAAGTTTCCTATATGCCGCAATATCAGAATTTGGTATCCCGGCGAAACTTATACGGCTATGTAAAATGACGATGAGCAACACCACCAGCTCCGTCAGAATTGGGATAGACCTCTCCGAGCCGTTTGATCCCAAACGAGGTTTCAGAGAGGGTGACTATTTGTCATGCGATTTCTTTAACCTGATAACTGGGATGATAATTCGAGCCGCAGAACTAAATCGGCCAGGCACCATCGTTTATAAAATTGCAATTGCTGGCGTACGCCGATGACATTGACATCATCGGCCTTAACAACCGCGCAGTTAGTTCTGCCTTCTTCAAACGGGATAGAGAAGCGAAGCGAATAAGTCTGGAGGTGAACGAGGGCAAGACGAAGTATCTCCTGTCATCAAATAGACAGTCGACACATTCACGACTGGGATCTAACATCACTGTTGACAGTTATAACTTTGAAAAAGGAGAGGACTTCGTTTACTTAGGAACCAGCATTAACACCAATAATCAGCGCTCCGCTGGCTAGGCCACGTCGTTCGAATGGATGAAATAGCTCCAGGCTTGAAGGTTTTTGACGCAGTACCCGCGGGTGGTAGCAGATGAATAGGAAGACCTCCTCTGCGTTGGAAAGATCAATTGGAAAAATACTTGGCTATACTTGGGATTTCCAATTGGCGCCAGTTAGCACGAGATAGGGACAGCTGGCGTGCTTTGTTGACCTCGGCCAAAATCGCTTAGGTGGTTAATGCGCCAATTAAGTAAGTAAGTAAGTTGCGCTAAAACTTCATGAAGAAATAAATATACGAGCATTTTGTTCATGAAAGTTCAAGACTGATTTAAGAAATTTGTATGAAAGGAAATTTCTTTTTTATTTATTGAGGGTCGTTTTATATGCAGTTTTGATATTCTTAAGAACTGCATACTAAGCTATAATATTTAAGATCTTTTTGATCATAAACATTTATCGGAAATTTTAATTTAAATTTTAATTCTATGTAAAACTAACACCATTTAAATTATAGCTTCAAATCTTTTTACAAAATTCACAATAACATTTCAAATTTTTAAATCGCCATTTCAATTGCAGATTCAAAAACTGCAAAGCTGTGGTGACTACAATATGCCATCGGTTTCTGAAATTTTTTCACCAAGATTGCTGCGAACTTAATTCCCTACAGTGCGTTAATGAGTTATATTTTTAATGGAAGGAAATACCAAACACCCTTGGCGAAAAAATTTTGTAAAAAAAACCGACAGATCGAACAACCAACGGTTTGTTTTAACCACCAGTAATTTCCAGTTTGTGAGACTAAAACTAAAAATGTAACATTACAAAAGAACTTTTTATTCTTAGCCAAAGAAATATTGAATGTTATTCGATTCTTTCAGTGTTTTCAAAAAAAAAAACGTGTTACCAGAGATAAATAATAAATATTTCCAGTAGTTCCAGAACATCGACTTTCGACATAAAATGAAATTTACATTAAATGCAGTTATAAACATAAGCTTAAATGAAATTTGTCGGAATATCTAGTCAGTTTGTCATTTGTTCTTGTTCTCCTTTTATGGCACTACAACCGCTTTGCGCCGTGACTAAAAAGCTGTGTCATTTCCCTCTCTCTTTCGCAAGATTACGCCAGAGAAGAGAATATTACCTAGAGAAGACATGAACTCCTCTACTGGGACCTTCCAGTATTTTCTTGGCGTTCTACCCTTCGTTGCCCACTCATGGGTGCCGATTCCAAGAATTTTTTCACCGGAGCATCATCATCCATACAAACGACATGTCCTAGTCATCGCAGTCGCTGAATTTGTCTTGACTATGTCCATATAATTATACGGCTCATACAGTTCATGATGCCATCTACTTCGGTACTCGTCGCTCATGCGAATAGGACTATAAATCTTGTTAAGAACATTTCTCTCGAATACCCCAAAAGCCTTATAAAAGGAAGGGGATTTATAGAGTGAGATTTTCGTTCGTCGAGAGAGGGTTCTGCTTTTCAATTGCCTACCGAGCCCAAAGTAGTACCTGTTGGCAAGTGCTATTCTTCGCTTGATTTCTAGGCTGACATCATTGATTGTGTTTATGCTGGATCTACGGTATATACGTTTAACTACCTTTAAAGTTGCAACTGCCAATTGTGGGTCCCAATACGCCAGGATTTTTTGTTTTGCCACAAGGAACTTTGTTTTATCCTCGTTGACACTCTCTAGACTAGAAAATGTTGTCGTGCTATCAAAAGCGGCCTTAAAGTCGACAAAAAAGATGGCGTACGTCGATTTCCTTACCTTCTGTATTTTTCAAAGTTAGCCGTGGACTCAACAGGCATCTAGCTACACTGATAAGATCCAATCAACTGGTTCATATACGACTTCAGTTTTTCACACATTAACGCCTTAGTGCTCGTCTCACTTCGCCTTTGTTGAGTGAAGGAAGTTATTGCTCATACCTTACGATTGTTATGGGCTCTTCTTTTTCAAATGAATCCTCAGAATTTATATTGAGTAGAGTTGAGAAGTGATACCTTCTTACCTCAAGTGTGCTCTGGACGTCTGTCACGATATTTTCATACTCGTCTTTGCCGGAACCAGCACCGGTCTTGAAACCACTTGTTTGCTGCCCTGTTTTCTAATACAATTTTCATTTCTTACCATGTGTTGCGCCGGCGGAGTCAATCAGACTCTCTTCGTTGCCAAATATATTCTCGAATTTCCTGAGCAGCGATGGTACCAGCTTTTTAATTCCGAAGAACATCTAGCAGTTGCATAGAGGTACCTTCGCTGTAGAGGGTCCCGATATTCCAGTTGCATATCCGTAAATCGTAGTCCTTGTTTCGTTTGCGGATGTCGTTCACGTGTCGGGAGGTCATTATATAAGGCATTTCTATCGAATGAAATAAATTTGAACATACATATTTAAACTTGCAAAGGTAAACATAGGATTTCTTAAAATAATTAATATGTTTATTGAAATATTTTATGTTTGTAGTTGAAAATTCTGGTGGGCTCAAGTTTTCAATTACATAAATACTTTGAGTTTGTAACTTATATTTGTTATAACATATGTTTGATTAAAGTTGCAGTGTTATCATACTAAATATTTATTATTTTCTTCTTATATAATTATAAACTGTTTTACAAATCGTACGATAAACATACAGTATAAATTTCCTCGTTGTAAATATCGCACGTTTTCTGCTAACAAAAACACGCTATATATAAGACGTTCGCATAATTACTATGTGGGCGGAAACTTTGGGACAAACAGCTTTGTATAAACAAGGAAAATATTTACTTTACTGCAAATTTCATTACTTTTGGAAAATAGTTCATTATCCCTCAAAAGCATAAAGAATGCTTGTAAAAAAACTTTTAATTGTACTAGTATCTCCAAGTCTAGACGTTGGAAAATTATTTATGGCTTGAATGAAAAAAAACTTCAAATCGACACCTGCAAACCAAACGTTTGGCGTGTGTTCTGGATTACTTCTACTTATACTGTTGTAATAACTTCCTTAAAAGCATCAGCAGCGCCAAGCCCTTTACCGCTGGGTACTAAAACAACATTCAGTTTCGCAAAGTAGTTGCAAAATCCATAATTAAATCTTACTAATTTCAATTTTTGCTACCATTGAGGCCGGAAAAGCTCTTGACGTTTACGATGTTCAAGAAATAACAACAACAACAGAAGTTACTATATGAACATGAAACAAGAACAAGAACAAATGAAAAAATGAAAACAATAAACGAATAGTGGTCGAACATGAGCAGCATGAGAAACAAAAATAAAAACGCTTCCTTGTAGAAAAAGGAAGCATTTAACACTACCAATACGACAAAAGTAGTTGTTAGTAGCGAAAACAATATATAAAAACTAACGCTTGGCACAACATAACTCATGCATGGCGCAGACAAAGTAATAAATTTTATATTAACAAAAACATAAGAAAGGTGTAGAAATACGTGCAAGGGGGTAACAAAACGAAAAGCGGGTTCATCAGGCATGTTCGAAACATAGCTGGCCAAGTGAATTTGCTGCTGAGTTCAAGAGAACTGAATTGAACCAACGAAGCATTGAAATTATGTTTTGAAATAAGAAAATTGAATTTATCGTTTCCCTCTACACATTTCATGTTGCCAGTATGTGGGTATGTGAACATGAGAGCACAGTGACCAGTCAACTGAGCAATCAACACAATGCAAAGCAACATATGTACACAAGACGTATACGTAACATTGCCTCGAATGTCCGAACATTCGCTGGGTTAACTTGGCAGGTGATGTCAGTAGATGCGCTGACCTGAGGGTAGTTACGTATGTACATATTTATGCGTATGCATATGGGTAAATAATTCATGCATTATCTATATTATACCCAAATATTGCAGAGCACTTCAAACAATATGGGCATATAAAATCGCTAACACAGCAGGTTGTTGTATTTAGTAAGCCAATGCCTTTGTATTCTTTTTTCCCAATGATATGACGACGATAATGTAAATTGGATTTTCAATCACTTCATCCAGCACATCAAAGTCAAAAAGAGAGAGATTGGATACAAAATAAATGCATAGTTTCGGTGCAAAGGTTTTACATGTGTGAATGCATACCTGTCTACAATGATGTGCACATTTTAAATTAGTTTTCGAAGTAGGGAGTATTCGTATAGTAGAGTTTTTATATAAGTGCTAAAAGTACGATCTATCAAGGTATGCACCTTCACGAACATGCAAAAATTTAAATGTTCCTTGCTAGAGGCCTTTTGGCACTAACAATTTGAGTTCCATGCTTTTCTGATCAGAGGGTTCATTCAGGTTCGAAAATTCAGTATTTTTACTTCCTATAAAATTTAACTTAACTTATCTTTCTGAACAACGAATTCTGGGGCCCGGGACAAAAAACTGCTGGGCCCTTCAATTTTGGGAGATTGTCAATCCCATCGAAACCGTATAAGCTTACAGCTGATATGAATTTCACATCGATAAATCTAGGAGTTTATATGATCCTTCTAACCGAAACGAGAAATAAAATACTCACTTCAAAGGGAGTGTGAGTGAAGTCACTGACGCATTCCAAGGCGTATTCAAAATCAGTTAACACATGCGTTTCGTATAAACGTAGTATAAATACGCTGTAGTACATGGCATATATTTTTATTGCAGTTCCTCAGCTAGAGTCTTCGGCCACCAAATTTCATTTTGGTCTACAAATTTCAATTACAAATTTACTGTACTTGCATCCTTGCTTTTTTAGCACTAAATTCTTTTATGATTCTTTCGTATCTAATAGAACTAGCTTTTTCGTGTTCTTTACAAATTATTAGCAAGTGATTTAACCTGCCTTCAGCTAGCGTGGATCGTAATCTATATTTTATAATATTTTTCAGACGCGACAAATGGTGGTACACCAGCAATAATATTTAATTAGCTGGGTTGCTTAAAAACTGTAGGAGTTATGAATTTTAATATATCTCCACAAAAATGGTTTATTCGAGCTATTTTAGCAATAACAACTGGAAAACAAAGAATAATCTTTAATGAAAACTACACAATTTTAATTATTTATGAAAATTATATTGTTTATAATATTACCTCGTTTTTTATTGTATACATTTTTAAAAATAATTTTCGTGTTTTGAATCTCTGTCTAATTTATAAAATTTAACTTGTTTTGACATAACACTCGCTGAAAACGAAAAACAAAACATTCAAAAAAAGTATTATAAAGTAATATTCTTCATGCAAAAAACAGAAAAAGTGCAATAGAAAATATAAAAAATTCCTTGCTATGATTTTTATAAATATTTTAATTATCAAACATTTACGTTCAAAAAATAGATATTCAGCGCTCCTATAAAGAGGCAACCCATCACAATTAAGTCTTTGCTATTTTCAGAAGTAAACTAGCCTATTAACACAACGTTCTTACAAAATTTCGTGATTATTCTAATAACAATGATTTTATACCTCATTTTTGTATATTTTGTCAAACAACTTCTGCGTGTATACCCAAAAGCATCAAGCGTTAAACGAGAGCATACCCAAATGGCTTAAATTATATTTTTTTGTACCAAAGTAATGAACCCTTTGTACCAGGAAAAGTTTGGATTCTATGTATTCTAATTTAAATTTCTTTCTCCGTATATATACATAATATCCATCCATAATTAATATAATACTGACCGACAATTTTATTGAACTCAAGGCCAGTTTATAAAAGATTTCGGATGAGGAAATGTGGTGATTTCTATACCTTCTACCATTAAAAACTATTGTTGTTTTTTCACACAAAATCTTTCATAAACTGGCCTCGAGCTCAATAAAATTGTCAAACATTAACATTTATTACGCCAACAGAAAAATAACAAACATTTATATAATACTGACCTTTTTACAGATTATCCTTGAGCACCATATATAAATGCATGTATAAATAGTTGTTTGAGGCTGTTTTCTATTAAATCCAACGCTATCATATGACATGAAAACTTTGCTCCAAAGAAGTTTCTATATCGACCGCGACCTTACCGCTCTTTGACAATGACAAAAGTCATTAAATTATTTCTATATCAATGGACAAGTTGCAGTGAAACATAATATTACCATAACAAAAATTTAAATAAAATTAATATATTTATACTTTGCGTGTAACATTGAACCATATATTAAAAACCGTGATGAACATATCAGAGATTTCAGTATATTTTGAATTCGCGCAGACGCCCCCCCTTTCATATTAATTTTAAGCAATTTGAGCTAGTGGAACATTTCCATCGACATATTTTACTGCTTACTTAGAATTTTAGCACCTACTAAATGCATAGAACTTACGCAATTATTTCACAAAAGCTTAGTTATATTCATGCAAAATCAAAATTATAATTTTACTACAACAAAAGACATAAGCAGTTTGCAGTAACTTATTCATTATGCATACAAATCACCAGTAATAGTAAACAGTAGGGTAATTGACTCGGTTTTTACAAACAGGTTTTTTACGTAGTTGTAAAAATATAGCCTTTGATAAATGATAGAAATACGACAACACATCGACTATTTCCACATCCATTACATTTTATTAAAACGGCGACCATTAAGTGCTTATCAGTTAAATATTAAAATTTGCAGAAAAAACGCAACAAAGGTATTTACGAAGATTTTATATATTTATACAAATCTCATAAGAAGACAGGAAAACCTTGAAAAATTGTATAACATCTTACTGACAATAACCCGCTCAGTTTGCTAAATGTGAAATTCAGTAATTTAGTATTGTCTGAAGATATACAATTTGAGACTGTATGAGTTGCCTTCCTGACTTTTACATTTTTTTTTTGTTTTTGTCTTAATTTTCACTTGGTCATAATTAATACTTTATTTTGAGACCAGTTAATGACAACTGGACAATAAACTACACTTTATTTTCAAAACAATGCTTCCATAAAAATAATTGCATTTAGTTATATGTACAATGATGTGGCTTATTTCATACTTGGAACAAGAACCGGCTTACCCGGTTTTTTCTTGATTTAAAAACTAAGGACCAGTTTTTTTCAAATTGCCATTTTTCGAATAATTCGAAAACCGTTTTTACAAAGAAATCGAATAATCAAACACCCTAGCAAATCTAGTGATTTAATATACATACATTCATATGTACGTACATTTGTTAGAGTATATATGGACGTATGTAAGGGAATGAGGTGTTGCTTGTTTGTATGTGTGTAAGCACTTATTATTTTCCATTCTACTTATTTCAATGCTATTCAGCTCAATTCAATTTGAAACAAAATTATCATTTAAAGTTCTGAAAACTAACGATGAGAATGCTGAGTACTTGGCAACTTGGTAGCTTCAAAGCTGCAAGCTGCCTTACTTCCTCCTTTGCTTGTTGGCTGACTGTCTGGCCTGCTGGTATTATATGGAGTTCACCTGCAACTTTTCGACCCTCTTTGGCATGGCTACAAGTGCCTTTCGCTAAGTTTGTTTTTATGTATATATGTATGTATGCATGTATGTATGTAAGCGCATAATGAATGAAGGTGTGTTTTCATGTGGTTGTGTGGTATTAATGCAAATAGCAAACAATAAGTAGAATTCAAAAAAAAAAGTTCGAATAAAAAACAATGTTGGAAAAAACAGGAATCTACTCGTAGCGCGAAATTTCCATAAAAATCATTTTCCAGCGAATCGATCGAACAGTCGGTGGCTTTCTTCCTGTGCTTTGCAGGTTGACTATGTATCCCTACGATATTTTTGTTTTTGTTATTAACATTGGACTGCAGTCGTTTGTTTATATGTATGTTAATGTATGTACGAAGATGTACAGGGTTTTGTTTGTTTGTGTTTTTACTTTGCTATGAGTAAACGCTTCAGGGTGCGCATAAAAGGCAAAAAGAAAAGCGCTCCAAAAAACAAGGACCAATAAAATAAAACAAAGACAGAAAAAAAATTGTAAAAATTTGTTAATGTCCAGCCACCAAAGTGCGGTGGTAACAAGGTGCTGGGTGTTTGCGTCAAGCCCTGAGCATCCACAGTGGTCCCAAATTGTATTCTACATATATTATTTTATTTATAATCAACAAATAAAATAAATGTGGTTTATTTTAATTAAAGCAGATGGATTCATTTTGTAGTAGATATTTTGGGTAGGTTATATAATTTGAGGTTGAATTATACAGTTCATACATTTTACATAAAGCGTACAGGGCCATATATTTTATGAAGAACATTTCTTTCGAAAGCTCCCAAATCCTTCGCTGTTCAACAACGTCCATGTAAAAGGGCAGTCATAAAGAAGAATTTGTAGTGCAAATCTTTTGTTTGCCAAGGAAGGGCGCTGCTTTTCAATTCCCTGCTGAGCCCAAAGTTGCACCTTTTGCCATGTATTATTATTCGCTTAATCTCAAGGCCAAACTTATTGGTGGTGGATCCTAGATATACAAAGTCATTCAATACTTGCAATTGTCAACAGAATCGTAGTCCCAATACCAAAGAGCTTCGGTTTGCTCGTTCACTGCTTGCCCAACCTCTTTTGCCTCCTTCTCTAGACTGGAAAATGCTATTTTATCAGTATCGTGCTTTTGTTATTTATGGTGCCACTGCAATTCCGATGGGCAGTTCGTATTATATTTTCCCTCACCAGATTGCAAAAAGCCCGAAAGCAAGTCGCGCTGTCTAAAACCACCTTTGGCCGCGAACGATTCGGAAACGTCCTTCCTAGGACGGTGCTCTTCATTGCTTATTGGATTTGCAGTGATCCCAAATTTGGCACAGCGTCGTACAACCAGGTTCTCTTCGAGCTATCAAAGCCAGCCTTGAAGTCGCCAAACAGATGGCGTCCGTCGATTTCCTTATCTTCTGTTTTTTTTTTACGATTGAAGCATATACGAGTATGCTATATCGAGTGAAACATATATGATATATTTAGAATGGTTTTTTGTTGTTTTTTTACTCCGACAAGGTTGAAAGTTGTTGTATTTTGGAACGATTTTCCGTCGATCCTTGTCAAATTTGGTTTTGAAACAAACCGGTTTCGGGGTTGTGCCATCTTCAGTGTTATTTTTCGAGAACGAAACCGGTTTGTTTCAAAACCAAATTTGACAAGGATCGACGGAAAATCGTTCCAAAATACATCATATTTAGAATGCTTATCCCACGGTAGCTGGCGCAAACGACCTCTGAACGGCTATCACCATATTTCCATACTCGTCTTGAAATTTCTAGATTTCTACCGAATTAGTATTTTTCAGCAGCAGCGACGCAGCATTCTTCGTCATACCAACAGTTTTTGCAGGGTACCAAGAGACTGTTAATGTTATCCCATTGCTCGTTGAGGCCAAGACAATTAGGAGTTTGTTGTTTTAGCAGGATTGAGAGGCGAAATTGAAAATTTTCGGCAGTTCGTTGCGATTGCAGCTTAGCGACGATGAAATTTCGGCTTCCTGCTTGACTAACGTTCTTCAACGCAAAGAGGGGCAAAAGGACCGAGAAAACGAATGCTCCTCGGATCGAACGAACATCAAATGAATAAAATTATCTACGTATTAAAGCCGTTGAAAATACCTCTTACATTTTTTTAAAATTGTTAAATCAATTAAGTTGGATAGAAAATCTTATATAAAAGTATAATTACATTAAGAGCGATTTATTGTTATACAAAAATTATCAAAAAATTTTAAAGTTAAAGGTATTAGACACGCAGGGTGAGTTTTCCTTATAGATTTAAAAAAAAATTCAAAACTATTAAATCAAACAATTTCTATCAAAGTCTATTAGAAATAATCGGCTAAAGGGCAAAAGGACCGAGAAAACGAATGCTCCTCGGATCGAACGAACATCAAATGAATAAAATTATCTACGTATTAAAGCCGTTGAAAATACCTCTTACATTTTTTTAAAATTGTTAAATCAATTAAGTTGGATAGAAAATCTTATATAAAAGTATAATTACATTAAGAGCGACTTATTGTTATACAAAAATTATCAAAAAATTTTAAAGTTAAAGGTATTAGACACGCAGGGTGAGTGTTCCTTATAGATTTAAAAAAAAATTCAAAACTATTAAATCAAACAATTTCTATCAAAGTCTATTAGAAATAATCGGCTAATACTTTCCTTATATGGCATAATACTAAACTATTGAGTTTGATAAAATAAACACTAGAAGCAAAATAATTAGCATTTGGTATTTTTGTTATTAAATTCATAGTAGACTTCTTCAGACACAAGCATATTTCTTGCATCCTTTATGATAATAATATAATCATATTCATATAATACGTTTTTATTCCGTCCCTGAAGTTGCAGTTTTGAAAAGAATATACATATTTCCATTGAAATTGTATTTTTTCAGCGAGTTGAATTAATAACATTGCCTATGAAAGCGCCGACTAACTTACATCGCGTTTTCAGAAAAACTCTTGATACATATGTATGTTGTTTGTGACTATGAATTTTGTTCAATTTTTTTACAAACAAATTTTATAATTTTGTTACTAGCATATCTTATCATTCGCCTTTCTAGCTTGAAGCTACTATATCAATTTCGTAAATAAATCATTCCCAAAAAATGTTTCTTTATTTTTAAATAATAAATATTATATATTTATAAATAATTGACAATTTTATTCAACTCGAGGCCAGTTTATTGAAGGTTTTATTTGAAAAAACTACAACAGTTTTTAAATGGTAGTAGCTATAGTATGTGGTGGTTTCCACATTTCCTCATCAGACTTCTTTTTATTAAATTAAATATATTTATTCTTCATAACCACTTCTATATACTGTAACTTTTACCAAAATAAAATTGTCAATTATTAAACATTTATTAGGCCGATATAACTATTAACTACGCTAAGTTAATGTTAATGTACGCGTTTTGTTTTTTCTTTGAAAATAACGAATCATTATAAGTAATTCCACAAAATTATATAGCATGAATTTTTGTTATTGTTATTTGTTATAATTCTTGTAGAGTTTTTTAAATAAGTGTGTTCACATTCTCCGATCAATGTCCTTTTTGTTATGGCCATTATTGCACTTAAAGTTGCTTTAAACCAATATTGTTATAGTTGTTGCATTACTGCTGTCAATGTTATCGTTATCTGTATATTCGGTGCTTGAACTAAAGTATTTTACACACTTCACAAATACGTAATAAACAGCAAAAACAAAAAAAAAACAAAAAATCGCCAAACTGCGCACTCCAGCGCGCCACCTATGTACACTGCTCATGCCGACTTACACGCACGCTTTTCACTCCCTCTAGAACTAAAATGGCCTGTTTTTGTTTTAAATATGCAAAGTAATCCCCCACAATGGCTTTCAAACAATATACGTACTAATTTATACGTAAGTAAGTATGTTTACATGTACATTTGTATCTACATACATATGCACATATATCGACATGCTAATGTAAAAAAGCTTGTTGAACATTTTTGTTAATTTTTAACAGAATTTTCAATTACAGGAAGCACCAACAAGCATACAACGCAGCAAATTCACAAAAATTGAAATATGAAAAAAAGGAAACGAAAAACAAACTCATTCTGCAGAGAGTTGAGCGCGCTTTGAAAACTGTTCGGGGGGTACAGAGCGAACGACGCGGTTGGAAACGCATTTGGCGCGTTATGGCAAGTAAGCGTGTATGCAAGTGGCTCGTCTGGAGTTGTTAAGTGTCTGCGGCAAATGATGATAACAATAACAATGGATTTTGTATAGCCGCCATTGCTACTGTTGCTACTTGTATTACTTTTGCTATTGCTATCATTATTGTTAATGTGTTTTTTGTTGTTTTCATTGTTGTACTATGTACTAGTAACGTGGCCGTCTCTTGTTCCCGCCGACGCGTTGTTGGCAATTCTAATGATTACGCCTGAGGAAAATGATGTTGGCTACATGGCACGGCGGTGGTGATGAGTGCGCTATTTATGTTGCTCTCGTTTGAGTTGCTAGTTTTGTTCTTGTTGTTATTGTTGTGGACGTTGCCGGTGATTGCGTTGATGACATCGCTGTTCCCATTTGAGCTACAGCTCGCCAAAGCAAGGTGACTGGCATCTTGAAGTGTACCTTCATCCGATTTTGTGGTCATCGCCTTAACCCTTCACCAATAGGACGCTGGCACGCAAACACATTTAACTGCAATTCTTTTGCCGCTGCGACAGCAACACAAACTTTGTTCGGTACTCACTGCTTAAATGTTGTTGTACAGCTCTTATTTCAACGTGGCTGCCACAATTGTTGCGGCTTTCGCTGCCTCGTCAGTCACTACAGTCACTGATTCCAATTCAGTTTGCACTTACTTGGGTTATTAGTTTTCGGCCACCAAAGTTTTGTAATGTTTTTCTTGTTGTTTTTTTGGTTTTCCTCGATGTGTTTCTTTAATGTTTTAGAAAGTTTGTTGGCAAACGCGCGCAAAGTGGCCCCAAACGGTGACACAAACTTCGCGTCAACGCACAACTTTCTTCATTTCGATCTGCACTAATACAAGGAGTGACGAAGGGTACAGGAGGCAGTAAAACTACAACAATTGACGATCGAGTTTTAGACTTTAGAAGTTGTTTGACAACTTTCTTTCTTTTTTTTTGAAGCTGTGCACTTTATGTATATTTTCTAATTATTTTTATAATGGAAGACATGTATATATGTACTTACATATATACGAATACATCCTCGTACATTGTACAATTAAAAGGTCCAATTCTCAATATGTAGAATTTCACAATTTACTTTGTGTCTACATAAATTTTTAATCCTTTCAAAAAATTTCTGGTAAACTTTCGTGAGCTACCGGACAATAATATTTGTAGAATGGCGGATTTTTGAAGCAATTACAAGGCATTGCATCTCTATTGTGATGATTTTTACGCCTAAGGTTATCCCAGAAATAAATAGACGTTGCCACGCCCCCGGATGATAAAATTTCTGTTTCTCTATAACAAAGTTAGATATCGTCACAAAATATGATGACATATTATCCTTGATAGCGCT
This sequence comes from Philophylla caesio, assembly GCA_963971545.1. Lineage (NCBI taxonomy): Eukaryota > Metazoa > Arthropoda > Insecta > Diptera > Tephritidae > Philophylla > Philophylla caesio. The sequence continues at coordinate 63,609,483 of OZ020607.1, forward strand.
GTTATGATCGTCAAAAAATTTTGAAATCGGACCATAACCACGCCCACCTCCCATATAACGGAAGTTTTGAAAAATGCAAAAACTTCGTTTTTCTTTATCGATTGAAACAAATTAAATACAATTTGATGTTAAGAGCGATTGTAAAGAAAGAAACTGAACTTTAATGAAATTTTAAAAATTTGGCGTTGCTTTCCTTACTTGTTAGTGTTTAGTTTTTTCCTTGCTTTATTCTACATTGAATATTTGTATTTACTGAATGAGTGCTGTATGCTTGGTTACTAAGCTAAAAAAATACTAAAAAATTCAAAAATTTTCCAAACAGTCTGAAATGCAATTAAATTAAGTTAAGACAAAATAAATAAAGAGTTATTTTTTGCAGTTCTCCAATTTGTCTTGCCCAAGGTGATCTGTACTATAGTAACCAGGAATACCACTTGATACTATTATACCTTATACAAATTCATCTTTTTAAATGAAAATTAAGCAACAATTTTTTAATAACGTATGTATATACAAAAATTTCAACTGAGCGGGTGCAAATTGTTTATGCAGCGGATTGTCAATTTCTGCATTACAGCTCGTTTTTTTATATTTAACAATATTAGCTGAGCAAACGCGATACGCAAATGTTTTGCCCGAAAGATTCACCATTCGGGTTCGTTTTATGAAAAAAGCTTTTATCGAGTCAGTATTGGTAAAATTTTAAGAGTTGCCCAAATCAGTTGGTGCGCTGAACGAAATATGTACTCCATTTGCTAAAGTAAATCGCAATTTATTAACAAAATATGGATACCAAAGTGGTTATGATAGTTTTAAAAACCAATTAAAAGCTCTAATGCATTGACGATAAACTAGTACATTTACATTTTATTTTGAGTATTTTCAATATCAAAACATTTTTTAACAAATTTAACTTTATTACCAAAATTTAAATTTCACATGGCAACACCACGCAATAGCCATTATCTCAAAAACGAACTAGCCATAAGGCACTGTCAGTTCTTGCCAACCCCTGATGCAATCGTCCATTTATTCAACATAATCGACTACAACTCTTGATCCATCCACAGGTGTTAACAGCGAAAAAGTGCTAATGTGAGAATGACTTGCATCAACTGTCAGCCGGGCCACTTCTCGCCATTTTTAAATGCGTTCAAGGGAAGAGAAAAGATATTATGAGATTGCGGTGCACAAAAAGCACAAATCTCACAATGAGCTGAGGTATCAGAATGTTGCTATGTTTCCGCGAGCATACTCCTAGTGAAGGCGCGGAAAAAGAAACTTATTACAAATTAATGTATCCCCACCATTTGCTTAGCACTTTGACCTTCATTTTCGCTTCCTACCCATTCTATATACATACATACATATATGTATATTCATAAATACATACACACTTGCTTCGCAACCTGCCATCTAGTACGTTTGGACGAAGCGCTTTACAGGATGAGTTCGCATACGCCCACAAAGCGAAAAGTTAAGTGTTTTCTTCAAGTTATAGCGGAAGCATTTTACCTTACAACAAGGTACTGCAGCGCCGCTCTCCAACCGCTCACTCTCCCAGTACGCCACTTGCAACTAATTCCAGCGTTAAGGCTTCCGGTCGATGATTTTAAACGGCCGCTTGTGGCAGTAAATAACACACAGCAGGTGCAACGCGCGACTGCGGACGAATATGCGGTGTGAGTGAGTCAAAGGGCAAAGCAGAGTAGTTTGCTACGAGTATGTAGTGGTCCAAGGTGTTGCACTCGGTAGCAAAAGACATTCCTTACAGTGGTGAGAATGATGCGAGGTTGGGAAAGTTATGCTGTTGCACCATAAGAAATGAAAGTGGAAAAGTGAAGAAGTGGCAAAAAATTAGAAAGGAATTTGCCTCGAAACGAAAGAAAAGCCAACAGCTTACAGTGTATCAGTGTGTAGGTGAGTGGTGTCCGTGAATGTATACTGGTGGGTGAGGTTGTGTACTGTAAATGAGCTTGTCGGATGAAATATTAAGCGGCGACCACTCATTTTCAAAATGCAATTTTCGTAAGAGCCATTTTGCTTCGTGGCGCTCAGCAAATGACTCGACAAAACCAAAACTATGCGGACACAAACACCCACACAAATATTTCCATTCTCAAGCAGTAATAACTACAAAGAAATCGCTTGATATAGTGTTGGTGTCTTGGAATTTCTAATTCAACTGCAATGGAATTTGGATTTTCTTTTTGTTGTTAAGTTATAAAACAATTGCTATTGTTATTGTTGCTTGAGTTGTCTGAAGTTTTAGATCTTTCTTTTTATTTTATTGTTTGCGAACTTTCTGGAGTTAAAATGTGAATAACTGTAGCCGGTTGCTAAGAAATTGCAATTATTCCTTGTTCTCATAATATAGAAAATTATGGCACTTTAGTTTTTGTGGAATTTAAAAGAAAATTGTCTGCACTTCAAGCATATTATATTTCAAATATACATATGTATATACTGAAGACATTATGAAAATCAATGTGACATGCTTCGGAAGCATATTACTGCCGATCAATTTTGAACTATTTCCTTCACGGTGGTCAGCATAGTTAACAACCCAAACTTGATGCTGTATTTCAAAGCCTGCTTCAGACTTTTGTTCGTCAAGGAATCATAATATAATATTTATGTTTAGATTTGACTGCATATGGATACTGCTGTTGAGCGAAAAATTGGAGTTTTAATAGATATGTACATATTATACTCATATATTTTTTTTATGTTAAGAAACAAACAGTAACAGCTTGTACAGGCCATAAATAGCCGATTTGGTTGATGACCTACTATACAACATAACTGCCGCGGACAGACAAGGTGGGTATTCGTATCCTTTTCTCGAAAACAAATCTAATGATGGTATTGTGATATTCACCAAAATAGCTTATACTTCTACCTCAGCTGATTGTAGCTGATTTTAGGTTGTATTCCAATATATTAATATAGAATAGAGTTTGTTTTCAAAAATGAAATGAGTAAAAAATATAATAAAACACAAATTTTTCAAATCTAAAAATAAATATTATAATCGTATTATGATTCCTTGAACCCAAAAATCTTATTTACACTTGTTCAATGATAGAAAAAAAATGAATTTTTTCTGGACAAACCTTGCACTGTAGAAAAACCTAGGGTGACCCAAAATTCTGACTTCAGATTCGTATTCAGCAGACCCAAAAGCTTTAGAAATCGTTAAGAAACACGGAAGGATTTTTGAAATCTTAAATTTTATTGAACTGTATCATATATTTATATATATAATTAACGCTCTATCTTTAAAAAAAAAAATAAACTTTGTTGGAAGAGTTAATATATAAAATTGCAGGCAGCAGCAAAATCAAAAAAACATGGCATTAATTTTCAAATTAATGATCGCTTGACATGCAAGAGTATGACTACACAACTAAGTTATACTTAATATAAAAAGTTTTGTTCTGACTCCCGACGGCAGATATATCCTATGAAAAGCCTTTTTCATGACAGAAATACGCCGTTGCCTGCCGAGGGACGACCGCTGTGAGAAAAACTTTTTTCGATGACTTATTTGTTATGCCCCACTGAGATTCCAACTTGAACAATATACCAAATTAACATATGTACATTAAATTTGTTATTCATAATCATTTACTTTTCCCATGGCAAGGGATTTTAAAGATTACCACCAATTTTGTGTCTTATGATTTCCTTTGATTCGTTCGCAAACATATTATTGAGTTACTCAACAATAAGCTAGTTTGAAGATTGAACTGCAATGCAATGCGTTCAATGTTTTCCGAATCAAGAGAGATGCAACATTTACAGCAATAAAAAGTGTTTAAAGATTACCGAATCATTTGGATGGTTTGCTCCTTCCGTCGCCTTGCTTTGCGTTTTGTTTATTCATTGATGTGAAATGGATAGTGACGTATGTTTATTTTCTTCATAAAAATCATTAATTTTATAATTGAATTAAAAAAAATTTTTGTATGCGTATTTATATATATACATATATATAGATCACTTCAAATAATTACATACCTTTTTTTTTGTCTTGCATATATTAGTAATAAATTAGTAATTTATGTAGTATGTATTTGTATTTAAAAATATCTGCCAGAAGTTAGCGCAGCATATACTAGCCGAAGCGTTAAGTGCTATAAGTTGCTGGGTATAAATATGTAAGAATAAAAAATAGGTATTGTAAAATGTGTGCGAATTCCTTCAAGATATTACAGGTATTATTTTAGTTCAGTGATGACACTCGGGTTGGCGAAATGAATTTTTGTTAAAAATATTACTGATCATATTGAGCGAGTAAATACAGAAAAAAGATAATGTTGATCTTTTACTTAGACTAGGTAGAAAGTACTAGTTGCCACAAAATCAGAGACAAGTGTGCAATGCATGAAATTTAAACTGTTGATGGTTAGTAATAAAACCAAATCATAATTACGTTACTTTCAGACTCCTAATTCTTTTTTTAATTTTATGTCTTTTGTTAAATGATAGTTTCAATATATGAATAAAAATTTACTTCTTCAATACTTTTAAATAAAAAAAATTGTATTTGCTGAACACTTCAAGCCAAATTCAAATCATTTGCCTCTCGAACCAACTGCCTTTTGAATTAACTGACTACAGAATATGTTGCCTCTTGTGTTATTGCCTTCTTTCTACAGTGTAGTGAGTGACATTCTCTCTATTTGTTTACATGTTGTTCTTTTCAAACACTGATTTAGTGTTGTGCTGATCATGTCGTTGAGTTTCAACAGTGTGGCTTGAAACTTAATATGTGTGATTCGTTGCAGGAGTCTAGTATGTACATATTTCACAAATTTCTTCGCATATCAGGCCAACCCTGTCACACATATCGTTATCGTTGTGGCAATTCACAAACAGCTGTTGTTAAAATTTCCCTTTTGGATTTAGCTATGTATGCTTTTTTGAGGAGTCATCAGCAAAATAATTAAAAATACGTATATTTCAATGAATAAATAATACAGAAATGTTATAAATGGCTTCTACAAACATCAAAGAATATTTAAAAAATTATTTCAATAAAAAATCATTAAACATTCACACACTTTTTGTCATTTACTTTTCTTTTCATACAACCAAACATTCGAAATCAATTCACAAAAATTTATGTGAATGTGAAATTGGGACTCTACATGTGATTTCAAACCAAATCCACAGGGAAATTTGTGAATGTAAAACTGGGAGTACGGCTGATAACACAGTACAACAGCTAATCTGGGGGGTAAGAAATTCGAAGTCAGGGTGATGGTACTAGGACAGTATAGTAAAACCCTCAAAGGGTTTGGCGTTCGTATGTGTCAGTTTTTTTTTTAACTTTTAAATTTTTTCCTTATCTTGATGTTTTTTCGCTTAGTTGTAACATTTTGGCAAAAACGTAGTTTAACATAACTCGAGAACCACTTGTCCGATTTTGATGAAACAAATTTAGAAAAATTAAGAATTACAGTTTCTCTAATCTGTTTCTATACCGTTTTCCTATATGTGCAACACTTTCGAAGTTAAAAATGAATGTATGAAGGGAAAAAAGTATTTTTTTCCTAAAAATTTTAATATTTTTTTTTTTAAATTCATAAAAAATCCAGCAACACTGGTTCTGTAATGTTCACATAAAACATGCATTGTCATTATACTTGTTCTCTTTCTCACACTGATTCTGTGATTTTTGTCATTCAACAAGTGCCGACGAACGCGAACAGTAAAAGTAATTTTTCTCAAATTTTTTTAAAAGTGAACAAAAGAGAACAAAATATGGAACTGTGCAAGCCAGATATAAATAGCTTTTGCTACTGCTGTGGTCAATATGTCTCAACACATAAAAAAAGGGGAAATTTCAGTACTGATTCTGTTCAAACATACGAGATGTACTTCAACCAAAATGTTATAGTGAACGAAAATTGGGTACCAAATATAGTGTGTAAAAGCTGCTACAACCGTCTAATGCATTGGAAAAATAGAAGACGTGAAAGTATGCCATTCGGTATCCCAATGACTTGGACTAATCCTGGCGAAGGTCACAATCCATTGAATTGCTATGCATGTGCGAATAAAGGAGCCGCAAAAAGGATAAGAAAATCGTATAATTACGTTGGTGTTGCAAGTGCCGCAACACCATTGCCTCATTCGGACCACATTCCTCTGCCAAAAGCTTATAGCCCAGATATTTTCTCTTTTACGACTGCTCCGACATATCATGCACGTGATGATCCCCCATATGAGCCATCAGTATCCAATGAGCCAATTTTAATAAATCAAAATAAGCTTGATTCAATTGTTGCCAAGCATTCTCGGAAATTGGTGTTCACATGTCCTTGAAAATCCATTATTTACATCATCATCTGGACTACTTCAGCAAACAATTGGCTACCGAATCTGATGAACAAGGTGAACGCTATCATCAAGTTGCTATGCCATTTAAAATGAGGTAATACTGATTTTTTATTTTTTCAAACTCATGTTAATAAAACAAAAACTTACAGATATAGAGGCAAAAAGTCGCCGAGTGCAATAATTGCGGAAATTTGCTGGTGGAGTAAGCTTGTGTGGCAAGACAGGGATGATCTTGATGATAAAGAATTTTCAGGAGATGCAGAAGGGCCAACAGTGGAGTCACACATTGACATTATGTGTGGTTCAGAAACTGATGATAGCGATGAATGCGATGCCACTAGTCCCGAACAACCACCATCGAAAAAGTCTAGGCAATATTTATTAAAATAAATAAAAATAAAAAATTATAAAAATGTTTACTTTATTTTTTCAGTAGTTTATGGCCAGAAGTCTGGAGTTATTGGGGAAAATTTATAAAAAAGGCGATAAATGACACTTTTTTGAATAAAAACAAATAAAAACAAATAGAAATTGTAATTCTTAATTTTTCTAAATTTGTTTCATCAAAATCGGAAAAGTGGTTCTCGTGTTATGTTAAACTACGTTTTTGCCAAAATGTTACAACTAAGCGAAAAAACATCAAGATAAGGAAAAAATGTAAAAGTTAAAAACAAAAAACTGACACATACGAACGCCAAACCCTTTGAGTGTTTTACTATACTGACCTAGTACCATCACCCTGACTTGGAATTTCTCACCCCCCAGACAATAATCCCAAAAATGTTTCGTAGTGTAATTGCACATAATTGTCATTCCACCGCTTATTTTATGTTAAAAAATAAATCGCTTAGCATAAGCTGTGTCCTAATAATTTTTTTTATATTAAATTATATTTATTATTTCGAAAAAAAAATCATATACATACATAAATATAACCTCTTAAGTACGATGGTTTCGCTGTAACTTCTCAAATACTACTGGAAAATAAATTATTGTTTACCCACAAATTACTGTCTAAGCATACTTTCGTCACATGATTGAACTTATACGTGTAGATCAACGATCTGTGGATTATTTGATGAATCTTGAATCTCGATCGAATCTCTTCGTTTTTTAATCAATTCGCAAATAATTTACATAGGGATTTTTAAATATTTCTAACATAAAATGTTTATTTATTCACATTAAGAGTTTCGCACACCTCTAGAGGATCACAATCAGGTTAAGATCAGCCGATATACTCAAATGTACTGAATGATGCAACAAATTGTGGTAAAATCGAAAACTATGTAGCATATTTTTCATTTCTTATTCAGAAACTAACTGAGAAATTTAACACAAGGTTAATAGTTTGATTTTGTTTTTGATAATTATGTTTTTTTTTTTTCTAGAGGTGGCACAAAGCATTGAAAGCCGAAGTGTGGGACTTGCCTTTCGACTCACCGCACTAAAAACCCACCCCCGCTCCATTTCACTACCGTTAGGTATTACTTCGCGGAGGGGGAGCGGCCTATTGCCTTTCCATGAATTTCTGCGGAGTTGCTCCGCTTGACGCAGTTTAGTTAAGATTTTCTTCGCCATATTGCAGACAACGGACCAATTTTCTTTAGACTCGAGCATAGTATCTACCAGGCTTTAAACCGAAAGCGATTTCCCCAACTTCGTGATCGAGTCATCCCTTTCCATTGCGAACCGCGGACAGACAAAAAAACAGTGTTCAGCTTCTTCAACCACCTGATTTGCACAGAAGGTGCAGTAAGGGTCATCATCATGTTTAAACTTATATAAATAGGACTTAAATAATTATGTAAATCCGAGGTACTGTTAGTAAAATTGTCAAGATTTTTACTCAAGAGAATCTGAAAAAATAATAGTTGAACCACTATATAAATTAAAATTTCATTTTATTTCAGTAATGTTGAAGTAAAAACCTCTTAACTTTATATTGAAACCATTACAACTCTAATAAAAACACCCTTAATCCCCAATGATTTCCAAAATCCTTCGAGTTCGATCTTTGGATTGTTAAATCAAACTCTCTGGAAATATCTTTCTGCTAACACTTAACAAAGCTTCATTTTTCGCGGAAATAATGGCAACCTTAAAAATATAAGCTTATTGCTTTACAACTTCACTATTTAATGTCAACTTTCAAACTGACTTCCTATAGACAATGGCTAAGCACTAATATTATCGAAAGTTCGTGATTTCACTTGGCGTGATTTCAATAAACTCAAAGATATTGTTTAAGGGGTTTAGGGGTAAATGCATAATATGCTCAAAATTTTGTGCATATTGATGAAATGATTTTGGAGGTATGACACATACAGTGCCACATATTCGTATAAACGCACTCTTAATTTTAACTTTACTACCTTCTTTCTCTTTTCTCTATGTATCACTCACAACAAATTCTAACTTATATTATTTTTCAAAGTAGCAGAATTTTATACTGCGAAACACATCCCCAAAAGTTCACTACCGGATTCAAATCGGAACTGCATGCTGGCCATTTCATTAGCTGGTTGTTGTGCTCCTCAAACCAATACAAGGACTCTTTAGAAACGTGAATGGCAGCGTTATCCTGTTGGAAAATTCTATCTTCATCCATTTTATCATTCAAAAAACGAGATGAGAGCATCGTTAAACAATTCTGTGTATATTTTTCAATTCATTTTTGACGGCACAAAACAAATATTTCCTTTTCCTCTTGATGAAAATGCTGCCACCTCCAAAGTTTTTTTTTTGACATACGTACGTAATTGTTACGCAAATCGTGCCAATAACAACTATACGAGTCTGGGCCATCTAAGATGAATTTTTTTCGTCGGAGAACACAACATTGTCCCACTCAGTTGTTTACTGCATGTGTTTTTTGGCGAAGTCTAAGCGCGGTTGTTTGAGATGCGTCTTGCTCACCGGTTTCTTCGATTTTACGTATTCGGAGTTACGTAAAATTTGTGCAATGTGAAAAAAATGAATTAAAAAGTATACACATAATTGTTTAACGATGCTCTCATCTCGTTTTTGAAGGATAAAATGGATGAAGATAGAATTTTCCAACAGCATAACGCTGCCATTCACGTTTCTAAAGAGTCCTTGTATTGGTTTGAGGAGCACAACATCCAGCTAATGAAATGGCCAGCATGCAGTCCCGATTTGAATCCGGTAGTGAACCTTTGGGGATGTGTTTCGCGAAAAATATACAGGCAAAAAGCCCAAGGACGCGTTTAAAGGACTGTCCTACAGCTCAAGTTGGCCATAAAGGAAGCCTGGGAAGATTTGGACCGCACATTGCTGCAAAATTTAGTGGCATCGATGCCAAATCGTTGTTTTGAAGTTATAAATTAACATGGAGGCCCAATTAAATATTAAAAATTAAATAAATATGTCTATTTTAAAAACTAAGCTAGTGCGTTTAAACGAATATGTACTTATTTTTAGTAAAATATCTAAGACGCAAAGATTTAAATATAACAACAACAACGAAAACGGTGTTTTGCATGCACTATAAAATTCTGCTACTTTGAAAAATAATATAAGTTAGAATTTGTTGTGAGTGATACATAGAGAAAAGAAAGAGAAGGTAGTAAAGTTAAAATTAAAAGTGCGTTTATACGAATATGTGGCACTGCATGTATGTAGATATCTCGATACCAGCTCATATGTACATATTTGTACCATCCTAACTGGATAAGTATGAACTTTTAAAAGAATCCATAAATCATTTTTTTAATCCTAAGTTAAACCTGAATTAAGGACTTGGCTACTTTAATTGGAAATAGCTCGATAGTGGAATGACTAGTTTTATTAAACAAAAATATATTTGCTAACACATAATTTTTAAAATAAGTTTGGAGTGCAGTGACTTTGAAAATTACGAACAAAAGATATGTTTCGCACTTTGCAAGGGCAGACGCAGTTTTAGCCGATTAAGAAAACTCTCAACACGCTTTCAGTGCGCCCATATTCAAAGTTCGGTGATGCAATTACTGAGGTACAAAATTATAAGTGGGCGGAGCAACCCACAGAATCATATTCAGAATTGCATAGTTTATACATTTCTCTAAAGTACTGTTATATATAGTGATATCAAAGGAAATACATTCAGTGTCGAGATACATACCATAAATAAGCGCCTTTTTTTTAATTTCATAATATACCAGTGCCTTGGTTGAAACTCGATCCAAATATCAATTTTTACGCAGTTTTTTTTTATTTCTACAAAGTTGGTTTTTTTAAGAGAATGAACTTTTAACAAAAAATATTCGAACCAAATTTTAGGAAAACAAAATCGAGAAAAAAGCGTAAACTTTTTTCAAAGGAACAGGATTGTAGGTTTCGTAATATACAAAACTGCATACTCAGAATTTTATTAATTTAAAGCTGAATTGAATGTAGCTTCTTTTCTTATGGATACGAGTACATTGTTAAAACAGTTGTCGTTTAAAATATTTCAAAGTGAAAAAAGCTGAATTGAACAAAGAATCATTCTTAATGATACTATGGTTAATAAAAATGGTCCGTTCATAATTTTTCCAAGGTGTAAAAAATTTAATTTTCCTTTATATTTTGCACTATACTTCCAGTCTTATATATCATATTTGTATTATTACGTGAGAGCAGAAGTGACCTAAGGTTGACGACAGAGTACACGCTATAAGCGGAGCGAAGATTGAAGCGATAATATTTCTTGCTATAATCAAAGCTATCACATGTCAGAGTGTATGCTAGTTTGCTTAATATATGTAAATGTCAATTTTTTACTTTTCACTTTTCATAAACACATAATAATTTAAGCGCGAAACAGCTGTTAAAATGACAGAAAACAAAAAAAATAGAAAACATTCAAGCGAGTTCATGCTATAAAGCAGTTCACAACATACTTTGTAGCTTCACGCTTCATTTATAGCATGAATACACTTTGCTCTTCGCTTACACTCTGACATGCGTCAAGCAAACACATAAGAAAATACTAGATGCTATTTATAGCACGATATAGCTTTACTGCTTTGCTCCGCTTATAGCGTGTACTCTGTCGTCAACCTAACCTACATTTTGTAGCAGTTTACTACCTATGTTAGGCTAGGTTGAAGTGGCTTCCAACTAACCCGCCAACACACCTGGGCCATTATTTAGGCCCATTGTGGGATCACAGGGATTGGATATACCCTATTTAAATCATCAGGTAGATTCTACTTATTTTAATAACTGGCGTGCCTCTACCCTGGCCAGGCCACTCATGTTGTTAAAGAAATCAGAGCATTAATAATTTTCCATAATGTGGAACATACGCACATACTCACGGTTTCAGGCTCTTTCTCGTATCTACAGCTTGTGAAGTAGTCGTTGTAGGAGCACCCAGTGTAATGTTATTAGCAAGATCAGGTGTCCCCTGCTCAGAAGGAGCAGACCTTGCGACCGTTTAAAGTCCCATTCTGAGTTTGCGACTTCTTGCTTCTTTAAGAGACAGATCCCTTAGAATGAGCTTGCCGGTAGCGAGCGGCATAGATTAACCCATACAGCATAACTAAAGCGGATTGGATGATCCCTATTTCATTATCACTGCTTAGACATCTATTTTAGAGTTTTGCGGCAGGTTGTTACCTTATTAGAGTTAAAGTTGACCAAAGCAAATGCTTTTAAAGGAACATGTTTGTCGAAAATATGTATGAAGTTGTTCTAGCATCTAACTACTCTTGTTTCTAAGTAATCTACCGCCTCCTGTATGGCAGCGACCTCAGCCTGAAAGACTCTACAGTGGTGCTAATTCGGCAGAGAAGACACCCCTTCTCACCCTATTGTCAAGTCTTGAGCCATCAGTGTAGAAGTGAAGTGATCCTATCCCCGCAAGGACTACTTTGGGCCACTATTTTCTGTCAAGAATCGATATCCTAAACTTCTTTGTGACCTTTGGGTTGAAACGCCGTATTATGCAAACCTAGATTTTTTACGATTGTTGTGGGGTCTTTTTGAATGACCTTCAATCAGGGCAAATTTTGTAGCCTTAGAGTCCATTAAAACTGTGTTTTTAATTAGTAGGATATTTGATATTGAGTTTAATGCCTCCGAGGTAGTTGTGCATAAAGTACCACAACAGCATATCAGCAGTATTCCTTTGCACCCTTTGGAGTGCTAGTAGTTTTGTTTTCTTGTTGAGGCATGTCCGCCATACCAAAACTCCGTAGAGCAAGATTGATCTTACCACAGCAGCGTATAATCAGTTCATAATTTTTAGGGACAAGTTTCATTTCTTTCTGATAGCCCCTTTATATCTGTATAGGGATACCGTTGCTATTCTAATGCGATCCTGACCGTTTATGCTTTTGTCTAGCATCCAGATACTTGGCGGATTCCCATAGCAAAAGAATTCCCTACTACTGGGGACCTTAGGTGTGGGATCTTATACTTCCTTTTTAAGAGAACAAGTTCTGTTTTGCCCGGATCTACACTCAAATCCTTTTCTTTCGTCCAGCTTTTCACCTTTTTTAGTTTTTCTTGCACGAATCATACTGCGTATAAGGAAACTTACCCCTTACTACCACTGCAAGATCATCGGCTATGCCCAAATATCCTCCCTCCTCCTACCTGTAGGCTCTGTATGTTAGTTATAGCTACCACTCGCGTGTGGGAGAAGGAATCATCATGCCGAGGCTTTACTAATTATTAATGGGGCTTTTTCCAGTTTCTGACGATAATCTGTGACTCACGTCTATCATTGGTGTCGCTAATATTCCATGTGAAATGGTGAGCATTCGCGTCACCTGCTGGTATCAAGGCTCCTTCGATATGCTCAGTGATCATTTCCACCATCGGTGGAGAAATTGGCTTGTCGTGAGCTAGAGTTTACTTATACTCTTGAGTCCACATATTATTAAATTCTCCTTTGTTAGAAATGTTGGTTGTCACTAATACATAAGGCGCAGCGCGAAAACAAAAACGAACCAAATTTTTAATTGTACAAAATATCTTAACAAAAAAGAAGTTTATGTTTTTTGCGGTTAGCTCGCAATCTGGTCGATGATCGAGTAAAAAAATGAAAAGCCAAAACGATATAAATTGAATGTCCTGAAATATATTTTCTGTACAGGGTTGCTTTTGCAACAAACTCGCTTGCCACTTAAGATTAAGTTCGCCACAAGCTAACTACTTCTGCATAAGAGGCTCAAATTTAAATTAAACTGTAACCAAAACCGATGTAACAAGATATATCTTTAGCATTAAATCAAACGCTGTTGGATATGACGGCATACCCATCAGATTTATTAAATGATCTTTCCTTTTATCCTAAGTACGCTTACACATATAATAAACCATTGCATAACAACTTCATGTTTTCCAGACTTGTGGAAAATTGCCACGGTAAGACCAGTTTCTAAGACTAAATCCCATTGTTCCCCGGTTGATTTCCGACCCATAAGCATCTTACCAGCATTGTCAAAAGTTTTTGAAAGCATTATTGCGGATCAAATTTCTTCCCATGTGTTAGAAAACAATTTGCTCTCTTCATACCAATCTGGCTTTAGAGCCAAACATAGCTGTTCTACCGCATTGCTAAAAATACATGACGATATACGCATACCATTTGACAAGGGCTATCTAACACTGCTATGTTTACTTGACTTTTCGAATGCATTTGATTCAGTTGACTACAATTTACTATGTTACAAGTTAAGAGACTATTTTGGATTTAGTGAAAGTGCATTGATTACCATGAAAAGTTACTTGACTTTCAGGTCTTAATATGTCGTAACAGAGCATTAAACGTCCAATCTGTTGGCTTTAACTGCTGGTATACCTCAGGGCTTCATTTTTTGACCCCTACTCTTTAGCCTTTTCATAAACGACATATTTAAAGTGTGTAAATTTGTAAGCAAGCATGCTTATGCTGACGATCTGCAGATCTATTTATCTAGCAATTTCAGTGATATACGTGATCTACTTGAAGATCTCAACTGCTTGGTTGTGACGTCTTTGAGTATCAGAAAGCTCGAAGTTGAATCTTCCGCCACAAGCGACTTATCTCAAGAAACACACCTTCATATCTCTATGACAAACTTATATTTTGTAAATCCACTCGTTCGTGTATTCTTATTGTTCCAAGTTTTAATTATGTTACCTCAACAATACTATTCTTCATCAATGCCACACGTATTTGGAACTCAATCCCTGCTTCTACAAGAAGCAACTTAAACCAAAGCAACTACACACAAGCATCTTCTTATAAAACTAAAAAAATGTAAATTTTAAGCATACATTTAATCTTCGTTTTTTTTTGTGTTCTGGTCTTAACATATGTATATGTATATATGTATATCATACTGTTCATTTAATTTAACTTAGCTTAATATTTCTTAAATTTTTATCGTTATTCTTATTATATTTTGTCTTTATTTATAACTTTTATTCTTAGTGTTTAGACCTCCGTGCTAAACTCAATTTAGAAATATTGGGTCACCCTTTATTTCATGTGTTTTCCTTTGACACACACACACACACACGGTACTGGAATAACGACAGTTTTTCCAGCTAGTAATTTAAGCGATTTCCCCTCAAACCGGTTTTCATTAAAAACTGCTTTTGAGAGGTTGGAAAAACGTTTTAGATTTTCACTTGTTCACTCCCGTTTCGGAACCACCGAAGATCACAGCCGTTGTTTCAGCCACCACATATCCGTCAGGTAAATTATTGTTCAACCAGGAAAAATGTCATTGCCAATAAAACGATCTCTTTTAAATTATACATAAAACTTAACATTTTGTCGTTTTATTATAATTTTACATCATATAAACACTGGAGCCACTCGAGTTAAACACCTACGCATTAGCGTTTTCATGGTCCTTCGAGACGGATATGAACCAGCGCCCTATGTTTTCACTTAGTACACTACTTTAATCATCCGTTATTATAATTTCCGTTATTGTTTGTTGTGCTATAAAAGGTGTAAAACCTTATTGTACTAATCGCTAGCTTAATAAATGAAAGAAATGAAATAATAAGAAACAAAATGTCTTTTTGGCGTATAAATCTGACAAAAATAAATAAACTTTCATACAAATAAACTCTTAAACTTTACTATATTTTTCTATGGAGCGCTCACTATCATTTATTTACTGTTTTCCAGCTTCAATGTTGAGCAAGAGATGAATCGCAGAATTTCTAAAAAAAAGGAAATTTAAAGTCATATAAAATCTTGAAATAATTCTTAAAGTACAAAAGTTGTTGATGCTGATTTCCTATTTTAAATAGCAATGCCAGTATTACCAAGTCGCAAACATTTCTTAATATACTCGTAGATATTTTTACACAACATTATTATTAACTGTCATAATTCTTTTTGTTTTGAGTACTAAGGTCAATTGTGTAAAACTGTACTAAGTATTTGGATTGAAGTAAATAAATGTAAGTGTTTAAATATTGATGTGTAACTTTAACTTCAAAAACTTTCATTCTTTGAGGATTTATTTTAGCCCTCCCTATTCCTCTAGGCTTCTTAATAAATTTGTAGTGATAAAAAGACCAAGTATATTACAAAATTTACTTGAGATAGAAAGTAACTCTTTAGTGAGAATAGTACGATTATGTATTTGTAGTTGTCGTTGTTGTTACTGATGCTGGCACTATGCTTAACGTGCTTTGTAACAAAATGCCATAAAATTGTGCGCTCATATCCTTTCGTTAGGCCTTCGAGCAACTTGTAACACTAGACGTTGATGATATGTCAGCAAAGGAACGCACGAGCGCTGCAAAAAATAAACTCCGGAAAAAAACGTATACATATATAGTACGAGTGTATGTACGTACTTGTAGAATGAATGCCAAGAAATATTTTTACAAATTCGTGTATAAATATATGTATAACTAAGTATTTATGTATGTACATACATTTGTATATGCATACATAAATATGTCGGCATTCATACGAGTATAAGCGTTTTACGAGCAGCTTCCTTAAGTGGGCAGCAAGCAGACTTCATTCGTTTGTGTGCATTGTTCCCGATTTCAGGAATACCCAACAGCAGAAATATTTTTCCTTCAACAAGCATAAAATAAATAAATAAAGTTGACGAAGGGTGAAAACAAGGCAACGGCTCGTCAGAAGTCAGTGCTGAACGGCAAATTGCACGACACCGCTGATACATATTAGCAAAGTGCGAGTCGTTATTAGGCGTGTGGCAGCGTTATTGGCTTTGCGGATGGAGTTCCGTGTTAGCTAGTGCGAAGGCTCATAAAAATAAGCAACAAATTTCATTGTTTATTGCTTTCATTGTTGACTGTTGTTCTTTCTTTTCTTCGTTAAAGCGGATAAGTATTTTCATTTTGGCTGCTTAAATGGGGATTTCCGGAGTTTCCGTAGTGTTAGTGACGTTTAGCATAATTTAAAGGTGGAGCAAGAAAGGTTTTACTTCTACAGATACATACATTTACCTCCATACATATATTTGTATTTCCTCATATCACTGCTAATATGTTTCATCATATGTACATAAGTAAGTATGCATGTACCATGTGTGTGGACCCAATTTGCTTGCCTTTAATTCAAAGTTATTGGATATTTGCAGAAATTTACGAGTATTCTGGTTAGCACTGCAATATTATTTTTTGTTACTTATGATCATCCTTTGCTATCACTGTTGCGTTTATAGTAACGAAATGATAGTTAAACTAAAAATTCACGTTTGCCAACTAGCCTAATACATTGTGTAGTTATGTCTACATAATTGCTTTTGCCGTTGTACTGGCATATTACTTTTAAATAGGATTTGCACATGTATTCTCATTTCATAAAACTCGCATTCATACCATACTCGTACATTGTTGACCACTTAACTTTTGTCTATACCATTTACCTTTGAATATTTTCGTATGAGTGTATTATTATTGTTTTCTGTTTTTTTTTAACTCGACTATCGCTAGCCCGACATTTATTGTGAAACAAATTTCGGAATTAGTATTGATTAGGAAGTTTTCTATGGATTTTCAGCATTTTTAACTAAACATTTGATGGTTTCCCAAAAAGTTCGACATTATCCATAGCGAAACTTAGTGCTCTGTGATTCAAAAACAAAACCGAATTCAACAACGACGTTGGTAGTTGTTGTTGCTGTATTATGCTACAGTATACATATGTATACTCAATAACTGATTCCGAATGAACTCCCGTCGTGAAGAAATCTCTTGTCACGAATTCGTGAAAAAAGCTATCCGCAATTCTAACGTTTTCGTAGATAGTGCTACCAACTGCTATGCTAAGTTCGAACGAGCACTACCAAATCTTTAGACGAAATTCTGCTGTTTTTTGTTTACTTTATTGAGAGCAGTTGAATGAAAATTCATATATTTTCACAAGCTGCGGTAGCATCTTTATTAATAGAGCAAGAACAAAGCTTTTATAGTCCAACCGAACCTGTATAATGATAAGAATATCCAAAACAAAATATCGTTTCACCCACTTCCAATAACTGAAAAAAATAGCAAGTATTTTTGCATACTTACTTTTTTCCAGGTGGTCGTTGTTGAAGTGATCATGTTTTTTTAATAGTTATTCC
This sequence comes from Philophylla caesio, assembly GCA_963971545.1. Classification (NCBI taxonomy): domain Eukaryota; kingdom Metazoa; phylum Arthropoda; class Insecta; order Diptera; family Tephritidae; genus Philophylla; species Philophylla caesio. The sequence continues at coordinate 63,627,383 of OZ020607.1, forward strand.
TTTATAATAGTATTGCAGTTTTTACTTCCTGTCTAATATGTTTTTATTCATTAAATTTATTTATTCATTAAATAACTCATGATTCAATTATATGTAAAAGGTTTACTCAATAAGCAGCTAGCTCGCTTGCTCTTTGTCAAACGGTTCCTAAAGCAAGGCACTTCAAAGCTACGTGAAATTGGAGGAAACACAAAATTTGTAGAACATAAATTTCGATGTGATCATTGCTCCTTTATTATTGTTTACTTTTTACGAATGGCTGACATTTCGTTTTCTGACTGCGTGCATGTCTTTTAATAAATTGATTTTATTCCATTATATAATGAATTTCGAACATATCATACATCTCAATTGCAAAGTAGTTAATCTCAGCGTTCTTGTACGGTGTTAATTTTGGCTGATCAAGTGCAGTACACTATATTTGAACGTTCTTCCTGCCCCGTGCTTCCAGCGACATCCGTTTGGAAGTGTGGACCGTAACAGTACAAACACACGCACAAGATGAATTCACACATAAAAAAGTGGTCAATAGGTGAATATTTAACAACCGAATCTTTTCTTATCTTTCTTATCGATATGCGCTTTTATGTTATGATAACATTAGTTTTAGTAAATTAAATAATATATATAATTATAACTATTTAAATTTGTTCGCTAAATTTCTATTCAGCGGTTTTCTCTGGTTCAGATATGAAGATAATGATATTATCCCAATATGCTATGCGTGTTGCCATTGAAGTTATTTGCATAACAATTTTTGTTAGATAACATGAAAGCTTCGTACTAGCGAAACTTCTATGTTTTGCTTACAATTTTACAAAAGAGATTTTTTTTGCCCTTTATCCGTACTCTTTAAATGCAACCTTTTACTTGGGAGTGTCAAAACGCTCCTGTCATTAGTGAGCAAACCTTTATAATTGAAATATGTAAATGACTTGAATATAAAAGTTATATCCTTAACTGGAGGTTCAATAAATTTGTAGGGCATATTTTAATTCAAATCTATTTTAATTGCAAACAATTTAAGTAGCTGGAAAAAAGAATAGCAAACTTAATTAAGCATATTCGAAATATATTTACCTCATAGATAGACCGCATTTGTAGTATATTAGGAAAAATTTAACCGTTTTTATGCTGTACCACAAGGGGATAAATTTAAGGTTTATACCGACTCCAAACAATGGTTCTTTTTGGTGAGGAGAATCCTACAATAAAATATATGATTTTTCTTTTATGACTTTTGTAAGCAATTACTTATATTACAATATTTAATTTGTGGGTACAATCATTTTCAGATGAAGTTTCACTCTCTCATTTCAGACGCCATATTCACCATTCGACAGAAACAGTGTTTCGGATTTTCGTGCAAAGCTGCATTTACATGAGGCGATTAAAATTTTTTTTAAAGTTCTTTCATACATATCGTCGCCTGGATAAATAAATGTCGTATGTGAAAATTGGGCCAAATTGATTTAATAAAGCATTTTTACTAAACTAATCTTAAATAGCATACGATAAATCTTCATATTAATTGAGTGCTTTGAACACACGGGAAAAATATTGTCGTATGCTCAAATTCCTTTGGCACACACGACAAAATTTTAAGATCTATAATATTTCGTCGTATTATCGTCCGAATAATTAAATATTCATGTAAAAATTGGGCAAATGAAGTTATTAATGCAGTTATTATCTATCTATCAAGCCATTTAAAATGGGGTTATTCGTTTTTAGATATCTTATTTAGTTTTCAATATATTCAGTAAAATTTGTATCACATATTGTCGTATGTCATTCACATTCCTGCAAAACTGTTGCCAAATGTAGCATAGGACAAAAGTTTACTAAAGAAAATCCTTCATAAGTTCAAAAGTAATAAAGAATACAATAAAAATAAAAAAATATAAGATTTTCGTGAACTAAACTAACTAGTAATATTCTCCGAGACTTTGAAGAAAATCAAACGTCGGCGTTTTGTGAAATTGAATTCCAAACTTCAATTACGATTTCTTAAAATGTAACATAGACAGTAATTTATCGCCTGTTAAAAAATCTCCTCCACTTTAAGGCTTAAAAAATCTTAAAGGCTTGATTTAAATTCGACTATACTCTTTTTTGAGTGGCCGCTGTGGTCGAGTTGGTAGCGGTGCGTGCTACAACTTGATATACCGGTGAGTTCGAGGTTCGAATCTCAGTCAGGGCAAGCAAAATCTTAATAATAGAAAAAGTTTTTTCTAATAGCGGTCACCCCTCGGCAGGCAATGGCAAACCTCCGAGAGTATTTCTGCCATGAAAAAGCTTCTCATTAAATACATCTGCCGTTCGGAGTCGGCACAAAACTGTAGGTCCCTCCATTTGTGGTATAATATAAAGACGTACACCACAAATGGTAGGAGAAGCTCGGCCAAACACTGAGCTATATAGTGTACGCGCCAAAATTATATTATATATATACTCTTTTTTGTCAATTCTATTAGAACTTATAGTATAACATTAAATTCACGTTACTCTGATGACCTACCGTTTGCTAGGTTTAAAGAATACATGTACATACATTTACATTCATCAATAAAATTCCACTACTTTGGTGAAAAATTATACATCCAATAAATGAAACATATGTACATATAAAAAAATTTACACAATATGTGTTTAAAATTCAATAAAATTAAAATTAAAATCCTCTTTTCTGTCAAAAAATTAAAGGTGAAACTACCACTAAAAACATTTGTATCATGAAGTACTCCGTTTTCTAGCTCATTCAATTTTCTAATGGCAAAAAAACATTAAGTTCAAAGTCCCAAAATTTAAGGTTGATTTCTGAAAATTTGTTTATTGACGACGTTGCGCAGATGCTTTCGTAAAGGAAAATTCGGAACATAAGTTATACGGACCGTCAGAATAAAAATTTCCAAAAATCAATGGGATTTTTCCGCCTTATCAAACGTGCACTTTACTATACCAAAATTGAATGGGCTATGAAGCCTATTATTGCGAGCACTGTTTGAAAAATATAGGACCGACAATTTAAAATTGTTTTGTGAACGGGAATGAAACTCTTTAATTTTTAATTATATTATTGGTTTAAGTTGGCGAAATATTTGGCAAGAAGACCAGTGCTTTCTTGCATATAACAGTTTAAATATAGGGACTTTTGTTTGACAATAAAGGGATATATTTGGTTTTGGTTACGAAAAAATTAAAGAAAGGATAGATTGTGTGGTATTTGGGAGCATTTTATATAAGCCAACAAAAGTAATACCATTGCGTATCCTCTTTTCATTTTTAGACAACATATTGTTATTATTAACGCATATCACTGTATATGTATTGTATGTACGAATGTGTCGGTGAATACCTAAAATGAACTTACTTTTTACACAAGTTTTGGCAAGAGCGTGTGAGCTTACACGTATGCACATTTTTGTCACGCGCACTTCGTAAGAATAGTTAAATTTTTATTAATACCAAAAAACAGAATGAAAAAAAATGCCACTTACGAAGTCTACAAAGCGTGAAATTACATTTTACATACTTACATGAACTTTCAATATTCCTAGTTTATTATTAGTAAATAAGGATGGGTTTAAGGATGTAATATAATGCTATTTGTTGTTGCCGCTGTAACAAATTTCCTTTTGTGTCTAGGCACGCGATATTTTATTTATGGGTTCTGCTTTCTTCCTTTCCTATACAATTTCATCGCAGTTTTCTATTTTTTTTTTATCTGATATGTTAGAAGGTATGTACATAAAGTATGTACCAGCAAATACAAACATTGTATATGAACATACGTTCATTAACAAATTTGTACGCAGAATTTATGATTTAAGTTGTTTGGCAACATTAATTCTTTTCCTTCATATTGAAACTTGTTATAAAGTTGTGTAATTTTTTATGTAAATAATAAAAAATCATTCTTTTTAGTTTTTAAATAGAAACTAGCAAGGTGAGGGCTTTCGCAAGGTTCTGCTATTCATTATTACAACTGCTACTATGATATTCAGCATCGAAAATGAGTAAAGGCCAACAGATGATCATGAATCATGAATACTTTCTCTCTTTCTCCTTTCAAATGTTGTCTCCGCCTTAAAATAGAAAAGATTCGCAAGCGTCGATTATAATTTGGTTTCGGTTAGTGACGATGCTGTATTTTTTCGACAGCTTATGCCTATTTAAATAAAGTAATATAAAGACATTTCAAAACAAGTAAGAAAAGCTAAATTCGGGCGAAACCGATTTTTATATACCCTCGCGATGTATTTTTGTATGGGCGGTGCCCATTTTTTGTTTCAAATCGCAGCTAGTTTTAAACTTTACTCAATTTCTTCCAGTAAATACTGAAAAACGAAGTTTTTTGCATTTTTTAAAATTTCCGTTATATGGAAGTTGGGCGTGGTTATGGTACGATTTTAAAAATTATTGACGGTAAAGATACCGAATTTCACTCAATTTGTTTTAATAGATACCGATAAAATTAAGTTTTTGCATTTTCCAAAACTTCAGTTATATGGGAGGTGGGCTTGGTTATAATCCGATTTCAAAAATTTTCTGCAACAATAATAGCGATGTCAAGGAAAATATGTCCACCAAATTTTGGGACGATAAGTAATACTGACATTCAGATACAGAAAATTGTTCATAAGTTGGCGTGGCAACGCCCATTTTTCAAAATTTCATAAATATTTAATTTCTTAGTTCAAAATCGCTCCAAATACCAAATTTCACTCAATTCACTGTTAAAGATACCGAAAAAATGGAGTTTTTGCATTTTTCAAAAACTTCCGTTATATTGGAGGTGGGCGTGGTTATTGACCGATCTTGAGCATTTTAAATACCAACCTACCCTGTTCAAAGAGCAATCTATGTACCAAACTTCATTGAGATGGCTCAATTTTTACTCAAGTTATTGTAACCACGGACAGACGGACGGACAGACAGTCAGGGCCAAATCGATTCCTCTTTTCATTCTGATCATTTTAGTATATATATATGTCTATATCTATCTCGATTATTTTTTGCTGTTACAAACAACCGTTATGCGAACAAAGTTATAATACCCTTGTGTACAAGTACGCTCGGGTATAAAAATAGTCGCTTGTGCGTACACGCGATTAAAGTACAACTCTCTCAAAAACATATACAGGCATACATACATATATTGAAAATAAACATCACAAAACAAAAGTTTACATACGAGTATAACATTATTATTTACAGTACATGTACACTAAGTCCTCTTCTTCTCATTCAAACTGTCAAGTTAGTGTCCAGGCGTGAATGTCCTAATTGTTTATTCGATGATAGGAGTAATTTCATCTCCCTCTCGTCTACCCCCAGACTATACAGTTTGGAAAAGGCAGAACCAATAGTACGATTGATGCAGCGAACTGAAGATGACGTCGATCATTTTGTCATTTTCTCAACAGTCCTTATCTGCGACAAGATAATGATAATGGCGCAGTCGTTCTTCCAACGAAGTAAGCGACATTGCTGGGCGATTAAGTCTTTCGTCCATAATAAAATGTACACCAAATTTACAGGCAGCTGTTGTACTTGGGTAAAACTAACCGCAAGTGGTGAGCTCCTTTATCCGCATGCAAAAGAATCGCTAATGGCAATCAGAAAAATGTGGGCGAAATGCAGACATTTTTTTAAGCATTTTTTTGCGCATGCAGTTTGTAGTTCGTTCAAGTTCAAAATTTGGCAATTCAAATTAAAATAATATATGAAAAAAGTTAAAAAAAAAAGTTTGCTGAGGCTACCTATTTGATGTGCCTTGCTATACATTTATTATTTAAACTATTTTCATGGCAAATAAATATAACCGGTATTTTCAAGGGTTTTACTTGATGTCAACACGAAATACTGAAAGTCAACAAGTTGTCATTTCATTAGACTAACATATGTATGTACATATATACATACTTACATATATATGTATGTATGTATATAATGAAAAAAGCTTCAATGCTTTCATATCCATTAAAAGGTGTGTACATGAGAATGCGTCACTTATGAATTATATTATATTAAGTAATATTAATTTTAATTCGATAAGCATTACGTAAATTAAATTAATACGTATTAATTAAGTGAAGAAACAAACTAAACTACCACTCCTCTCGATGGAGATGTTGGGAGTATACTGATTTCCGCATATCGATGCTACCCTTTAAAATTCCTGTTTTCTAATTCGGCTTCAAATGCTGAGTTCTTTAACGATTCTGCGCAATGCACGAAGTGTGGTGAATTTCTCTGTACAAAAAATTCGCCAATAAAGAGAGAAATCTCGTTTAAACAGATCAAAGTAAGTGTGCAACAGGTGTCCCCTGGAAAATATCACGTCATTCCACAAAAGAATGACATTCACAAACTCTCAAACAAATTGGCGCATTATTCAGCCTCGGGCTTTGTTTACATTACGAATGGCATTGCTTATACACACACACTCATGTACATCTGTAAGTATGTATGTAAAGTGTTAGGCAGTTTAAAAATTTACATTTGTATGGGCAGTAATGCAAAATTCATATCTGTAAAAAGTTTCATTTCGTAAAAGTTGCAATGAACAGAGCACTTCATATTTCCGTTGTATTTTTCAGTATAAATAAAATATGTATGCCACATACATATATTTCCTAGACTGAGTGTGTGTTTGTTAATTTTGATAAAAACACGGTCATACATATTCATGAACGATTGTCCGCAATGCTGGCGCACCGGAAGTGGACAGCTAAACAGGAAAATTGTTACATATGCAATCATTTGGGTCCCCGGTGACTTCGTAAGCATATCAAATAAAAGTTATTTTTTTTATTGTTTACCTTGTTCTACATTGATCGATTTTGTGAGTGCACTTGTAACAATGGCGATAAGTATGTGCGTTTAAAAATGTTATCAGTTATAGAAACATGGATTTGCTTGATTATCAATTTGATTATGTAGTCATATAGACAAATCAATGTTAGTGCTAGTTTGTTACCCAATTTCTTCCATTTAACACATAAACAAAGTTTATTTTTATAAATAATATAAAGCGCAAAACTCTCAGCCAAAAATTATTTTCATACGTATTTTATTATAACAACATTTAATTTTTATACATTTTTTTTGTTTTATTTATAATGTGTCTGTTACGGATCGAAATTTTAATTGAAAAAATTAATATGAACCAAATAAAAATAAAATATTAATAAAATAATTAAAAATAAATAAATAAACAGAAAATGTTATAAAAATATACTATTTCTGAAAAAAACAGTCTTTGTTTGTGGTAGTAAAACCGGGATTTGCCGCCATAGAGAGATCAATTTGGAGCTTGTTGCAATATTTTAACTTGAGTTTACATTTAAATTTTAAGTAGACCTTTCAAGAAGATGGTAATGCACACCAAAAAATGTTCTAAACAAAAACGCTTTTTCTCTGATACTCATACTGTTATGCAGTTTGTGTATAATACAAATACAGCCAGTTCAAACCCAGTTTTAAAATAACTCACATATGAACAATTAATTTAACATATTTTATTACCTATGTTAGATATTTTAAGCAGTGCCATTTTAATTTTTTAATTTTTTGTAAATTTTTTTTGTTTTACTTTTTCAAACTAGGTATGCATATTTATTTTAGCTCTGCTCATCCTTGTTTTTACTTGTCTGATTCCACTTACTTCGTGATTTGTACTTTGAGTAAACAGATGCCAAGTTTTACCTTAGTTTAAAATATTTACAAACTTTTGCAATTCAGTTAAATTATTTGTTTGCTCGGTAAAGTGGACACAATAACTAGATGTAACATTTAGAAAATCCCATTTTAAAGGACGCCTTAATACAGCGGAGTAACAATACATTTATAACTTATTGTGTTACTTCTATAAAATACCATATTCTGAGTAAATGGCTTGAGCGAAGGTGTTTAAATAGTTTCATGTTAAAAACGATAAAATTATGAGATCAGCATGAATTTTTATAATATACCAGCAATTTAACTGATACAAAATATTTCAGTTTTCACACAGTCGAACATATTAAATTCAATCAAAATATGTGTACATATACCTATATGTAGGTTTGTATGAATATACAGTTTATTGTTTAAAAGTATTTAAAAAGTAAGTTATAACCAGTTTTCTTCGAAAAACACGATTATTAAGTAGCGTCTTGTGTAAAGTTAAACATTTTATACTTAGCTATCGCTAAAATAGTATATTTAACTCTTTATTTTGAGATTGTGACACTTTATTTGCAAACAACTTACACTCAATATTTTAATCTGCACAATCAGAAAACGCACTGATTTTATTGATATATTACACATTTTACTTTTGGCATCTCGCTATTTTACTAGTCAGCTGATAATCGATAATTCGGGGACCTCTGCGACATATTTTACTGTTGGCCCAGATAGTTCTAGAGTACCGAGCTATCTGCGCCTAACGTGTTATATATTACCCACGAAACAATTATTCCGCGTTAATAATTACTCTGAACATATATTTGGTATCTGAAAACTTCATAAACGTCAGAGCATAATTGATATTTGACTCCATTTCTAAAAATTATATTTTACAAAAATATTTTACAAACAAAATATAAATGAGTTTCATCTCCAATATATAATCATGCGCAACGTCGGTTTCAACATTTATCGGACTATTAAAATTTAATATAAATAATATAAATTATAATATTTTTTATTTTATCGGCTTGGTGAATTGATTTGAGGAATCTATTTGGTGGAAATTGAAAAAGACCGTTTATTTATTTTATGAAAAGGTTTTTGGCAATAAGTAATAATAATAAGAAATAACCAGACCATCCTACGTGTACGTTTTTCGAAATTGATCGTTATTTCCGTTCACAAAGTTGCGACCTTGGTTCATTTTTCTATTCATTCCCCATAACATATTGCCCCGCCGTGCCAGCGATTAAAACTAGTAGCTTTAACTTTTCTAGTGTTGTTCTGCACATGTTGTTTCTGTTGTTTGGTTCAAGAGTTTTCCAACTGTTTTCGAGTTAAGTTACGCTTCCAACAAAAGTTGTTGGAACAAAAAAAAAGTTTCGAGTTGAGATAAACTCATTCAAATGATTTGACTTTTAATTTTTATCCCATCAAGAACTGTAAAATGGCAAAAGCGTTTCTAATTGGCCATGAAGGGTGCACACATAATCGACAGGTGAATGAGTGTAAACGAGTGCAAATATATGTAAATACATATGTATGTGTGTGCGAGTTTTAAGGTGAGTTGATGTAATTGATGCACTAGCAAAGGCAAGTTCATAGCAGGTGGTATTGCTAGGACAGCTAATTCGATTTTTTTCTTTTTTCCTTGTCGGACTTCAAGTTAAGTTAAGTCTTAAGTTGTTACTGATTTTGATACGAGGATGTACACATAAAATTTTAATTTTATATATATGCTACCACCCTGTATTTATTCCTCTTGTTCTAGCACATGAGACAGGAAAAGCTTCTCTAAGCAATTATCTGTAGTTTGAAGTTGGAAAATCGGCAGATTCCAAGTTCTAACACATTAGCAGTACGCATAGGAAACTGAAGTTGGTGTTGCGACAACATACTATGTATGTATGTATATGCCGTCATAACTTTTTAATGTAAAAAAAATATATCCAAGTGGTCCCAATTTTTGCGTGCCATCTTTTTTTTTTGGAAATAAACAAGATCTCTTTAGTAAAAAACAAAAAGAGTTTGTGATGCAGCATTAGCTACTCGAGAAATTGCTTGGATAACTTTGACTTATCATTTTATTCTCAACATATTGCGTTACTTAGATCTTTAAGTTCAATGATTACTGCACATGACTCGATGATTGCACTTGGTGAATTCCATATGCCAGGCATATCATGGACTCTTATAGACGACTTTATCGTTCCAATATCATCAAAGGATAGGTACAATGTGTTTTTAGAAGATATGGCTGAGCTTTGTCTAAATCAGATCAATTTAACTCCAAACAATTTTGGCACCATTCTGGATATTGTTTTTGTTGGTGACGTATCTAAGTCATCTATGAAGAGGTGCGAACCCTCGGTTATTCCAGAGGACTCTTATCACCCTGCGATTGAGGTAAATTACGAAGTTATTGGTGATTTTGGAAATAATGTTGATAAATCAAGTAGCTCAAACGCTCGTTTTATTTTGGCGAAACCCAAATTTCAAAAAATTAGATCGATAATTATTAAAATTATCATGGCCGACGTATTAAGATGATGTTGAACGTTGCGTCCAGCATTTTAATAACACTATATTTAGCTTATTTCAAAAGTTTGTACCAAAACGGGTTTGCGTACAAAAGGAGCAATCACAACCTTGGTTTACTAAAGAACTAAAAAATTTTAAAAATAAGAAGTCGCGATCGTTTAAATTGTATAAAAAAACTGGTTTGCACACAAACTATGTTAAATACTCAGTTATCCGACAGGCTTATTTTGAATTAAATAAAAAATGCTACAGATCTTATTTGTGCAAAGTTAAAAGGAATCTAATAAAGAACCCTGAATCATTTTATGACTTCGTTAACTCTAGGCGCAGAGTGACTAGTTTTCCGTCTGCTATGAAATATGAAAATACCGTTTCTTGTGACTCCCAATCAATTTCCAACATCTTTGCCCAATTCTTCAGGTCAAATTACTCCATTAACTCGCCTTTGAGCAAACCTTATCCATATAACCTCTGTTCACTCACCTCTGCTATTATTCCGCAGATATCTTCCGAGGAAGTATTTTATTATTTAAGTAACTTAAAATAATCATTTAAGGCTGGCCCCGATTTGATCCCGACGTGTTTCCTCATAAACTGTGCTAAACGTATTTATGAGCCAATTAACTAATTTATTTAATCTTTCTCTTAAGCTTGGGAAGAATCATTCATTATACCCCTTTATAAGACCGGGAGTAGAACCTCTATAGAAAATTATCGCGGTATAGCTAAGCTTTCTGCTATTCCTAAATTATTCGACGCTATTGTTGTTGACCATTTAACGTTTTCCATATCCTCTACAATTTCTAGCACACAACACGGGTTCTCTAAGGGTAAATCTACCGTTACAAACTTAATTTAGTTCACAACTCATGTTTCAAATGGATTCTGAGAATTTATGCACACTGATGTTATATACACTGATTTTAGTGAATCATTTGACAGAGTAAGTCATTCTTTACTGATCCATAAACTCGATCTCCTTGGTTTTCAACCTAATCTCCTTCGTTGCATGTCTTCTTACCTCAATGACAGAACACAACGAGTTCTTTTTAAAAATAGTTCCTCAAACATTATATATGTTCCTTCAGGGGGCCCGCAAGGAAGTCACCTTGGTCCGATTCTGTTTTTACTTTATATAAATGACTTACCTTCTGTAATAAATTATTCAAAAATTTTATTGTATGCTGATGATGTAAAGCTTTTTAGATCGTATCATTCTGTTGAGGAAAGGTCCTTACTACAATCGGATTTAAATAGCATGACTAACTGGTGTAAAATAAATTACATGCCACTAAACCTTAAAAAATGTAAAGTAATGTGCTTTTCTCGCAGAGCAGTTCAACCAGCTTCTTATGAAATATGTAACCATAACCTCGAACAAGTCTTTAACTTTGTTGATCTTGGAATTACAATGGACCCGAAATTTAATTTTAATCTTCACATAAATGTTACAGTTAACAAAGCCAAGGGTGTTTTTGCATTTGTAAAACGGTGGTCAAAAGAGTTCAATGACCCTTACATCACGAAGGCTCTGTTCACAACGTTAGTGAGGCCCATACTGGAATATGGATCTGTTGTTTGGAACCCGCGCTATCAAGTTCATTCCGACCGAATATAGTCAATTCAAAAACAATTTCTGCTTTTTGCTTTAAGGAATTTTCGTTGGAATTCTCAGAACAACCTGCCGCCATATATAAGTCGTTTAAAACTCATTAATCTTCCTACCTTGCTAGTCGCAGAGAAATGCTAGGCATTGTATTTTTGGTCAAGTTACTGACAGGCTTGATCTCTAGCCCATCTCTTCTTATCGAAATAAAACTAAACGTTCCGTCCAGAATTAAGTTTAACTTAAGTCGCCGGATTTCTCGTCTTAAACTGATCTTATCTCTGAGAGCAACTGATTACTGCGTGCAATTTACTGGGGTATTAAAATTTACCATTCAGTAAATTTTGAAACCATTTCGTATTCCAGGTATATTTTGTAACCTGTGAAAGAGGAGGTAATAAAAACTGCTGTTTAGTTTTGTTTTATTAATTTAAGAGAAAACCGAAAGCGAAAATGCCCATTCAATATGAAAGTATTGAAATTCTTTAAGACGTGTAAAATGTTTGCGAGAAACTAATTATTTAAATAGCAAGACAAAATGTTGATTATACGTTTTCTCAAAAATTGTTGCTTTCATTAGGTTTGTTCGTGTAAAAATCCAGCAAGAATTAGCCAGCAACGAAATTTCTCAGAATGTTGGAGTATTCTCTCAAAGGGAGCTGATCGCAAATTTTTACGTGAACGCAAAATTTGCAGAAACTTGCAAGTTTAACGAACAGCTGATTGAATTCTTGTCCGCATGCAAATATGCAAAATTACAAACATTGCATTAATGTTTTCCTGACACATTCCACTAACGAAACCTAACCAAACGAAAATGTATATCTATCTTGCGTGTTTATCACTCATATTTTATAATTTTCACCTTTAAAACTCTTTCGTATTTATCAAAAATATATTCAGCTGTTCTTCATTAGCTGTTTTCTCTCTTGCATGCAAGAATTTGCAACTTCCCCTCAAAATGAAATGTCATTTTGCTTTCTTAATTTCCCCTTTGCAAATTTTTTGGACACCGCGATCGCGGTTTGACAAAAAAGTGATATTTCGTAACAATTTGTAATAATTATCAGCATCGCGAACACTCTTATTGATTCATGTAACATATGTATGTTTATTTACGTTTTTTATGTCAAATTTAATACCTCTCATTGTCAAAATATGAGATGTTGCCACTGTTTCGAAAAACTGTGTAACCATTGCCCTAGAATACCAAATTCAATTTCGGGAAGAAATATAAACTACTTCCTTCTTTACTTTGTCTCAGAAACCATAAGTTGTTTCTGGAGAAGATGTTTTTATGAACATTTTGACAAAGCTACTGCCACACGAGCCATAACATACGAATATACTTCACACCCTATAAAACTTCGACAAAGAGAACAAATAAGACAGTGCAAAAATTTAGTTTGCCCCTAGATTACCCACCAAGTCAATCTTATTCGGAGCGCAATTGCTTATTCTCTATGCATCTTAAATTTTTTTTTAAATTACATATGTGAAAATAATTTTGTAATATTTGAACTTGAAAATACTTTTTGAAAAAACCACATACAAATCTATTTATCTCAGTTGTTTTGTATTTGCATAAATGTCAAAAAGGGTTCAGATATCGAACAACACTTCACTACAAATTATAGCGCCATGATACGCTATATGATACGTAATAGGATGATTAGCCATTCGATATGAAAGCGTCACCGAGATGTTTAGAATGTGAAAATTTAAAGGAACCGATAAAAACTGTGTAATGCATAAAAAACAAGCTTAAATTTAGAATAAATTTTTGGTTAAAAACAGTTGAATTCAAGTTCATTTTATCTATGTAATAAACCATTCTAAATTCAATTTGTTCAAATAACGGGTGCTTGTAACAGCATAACGGAATCAAGATAAATTCAGACATATATGTATATACCAAAATGCTCCGAATGAAAAGAAAATTCGATTTAGCAATGTCTGTCTGCCCGTCCGCCCGTGCAGACGATAATTCGAGTAAAAATTGAGATATCTCAATGAAACTCTGTATGTAGATTTTCCTTGACACAGAGCAGGTTGGTATAGAAAATGGGTAAAAGCGGACAATAACCACGTCCAGCTCCCATATAACGGCAATTGTCGAAAATGCAAAAACTGCTATATTTCAGTAGCTATAGAAGCTAATTTGCTCAAATTTAGTATGTAGTGCTGTATGCGAGCAGGAAATCCGACTGTATAAAAATTGTGTACAGGGGGCGTGGCACCGCTCACTTATGAGTTCATATTTATATCTCTGGAATTAAAATACTAAATAATGATCAAATAATATTGTCAAACGACCAAGAATGTATAAGAAAAGCAGCAAATCAATTATTGTTGAGATTGTGGATTCATATACCATATATTTTTTCACTTTTTATATTTTTTTCTTCCACTAAAAATTTGGTTTATTGTTTGAGCAGTTTGTGGAATCTTAGATTTGTATTCCAGATATTTATTTGTGGTTAATTAAAATTTCGCCGAATTTATATTTAATATCTGAACTAAAGTTATTTCCAAGAACGTGTGGCAACGTGCCACAGATTTATTACCATCGCTTAACGCTATTATTGTCGTTCGCAGCTTTATCATTTTTTTACTCAATTTAAAGCATGTAATGGAAATTACGTTATTGTTGAAGCTTTATGCTCATAAGCAACATATATAAACACTTGATCTGATTATGGTGGGTGTAACGACCACAAATGTACACAACTTTATATATAGGAGTATATGAACTATGTATGTGGCAACCTTGTAGTCAAAACTAGAGTTGTCCATCTAACATTCCTGTTCCTAACGTGGTATTTAAAATCTTTGGCATACGAAATGTAGAAATCAGAATATTCCCAAAAAGAGGAAAATTATTGGAGAAATTGACTCTGGTTCTATGATATTCTCGTTATTTATAAAAACTGTATGTGATTGAATTAAAAAATAAAGAAGGAAACTTAATTACTTTTTAAAATTCATTTGTTAAATATAAAAGTTATGAATAAAACTTTAAAACAAGAAAAAAAAAATGTTATTTCGTTTGGCGAATAAATCGAAGCAAGAAATCCAATGTTTTGCTCAAAGGGAAAAATCGCCAATTATGCTACTTAGTTTATATTTTCAAAAAATGGCTAAATAAAGAAATATTTAAAATATTACAAAATATATAGAATTTCGCCGTATCGGAGAATCTTATAAACACATTGATCATCTTTTATAAATAAATTCAAAAATGCATTTTGCGTTTATGAACCGACAACACAACAAGTTTACAAAAATAAAATGCAAGGGTACTAACTACCAAGTTTCCAAGTATCCATGTACCCAGTTTGATGTGTAGAACCCTTATGATTATGTCACTCTGATACCTATACATATACACGAAAAAATTCCGTCCATCGAATAGCACGATGCTTATGGTAGACGTTGACTTATCTGTCAACTTACTTAGCAAAGACACAGACAAATTTGCAAACTGGTATAATATAAAGGTTGATGATCGACAATTTGGAGGACCAGTTGGTGGCATGGAATTATGATAGAATATGAAGTAGTTCTGCTACTAGTAGACTGGTATCTAGTATATAGTCCACTACATACAAATAATTGATTGTGGGGAATATAGTGAATAGTTTCAGTAATATTTCCATCCTTAAAATTACCGTTACTGTGGTTTGTGTACTGATACGGTGGCGCACGTGGTACAATTCCACACACGGGCCGAAAACCAATACTGGTATTTATGTAATAATCGCCTTAAATAATTGAATCGTTTTGTCAAACGTAATATTTATGCTACTTGCAGCCAGTGTTAATATAATTAAAAATACTCATACATATGTATGTATATGCACATTTACCATACAATATTTTGTATATAAAGTGAGAAATTTCAAAGTTGAGCGATACTAATCCTGTTATTTTAACAAACCAATCTGAACAGTTTATTACCGATTTTTGTAGGTGAGCATTTGATATCTTACTAAATCTAATTTGCAAAGGTCGTCAAAAAATTTAACTTTAAAGAGAAAGTATGCTTCAAATATACAAACAATGCGTTTTTAAATTCCAAATACTGCATTTTAAAAATTTGTGATAAGAGAAGCCCACGAGTAATTAAAACAGCAAAGTGATAAAAAAAATACCAAAGATAAACTCATTTATAATTTGTATAGTTTAGTTTACAGGCAAAAAACTTTGTGCATTAAGTGCACATCAGCGAGCCGAAGGTCCTGGCAGCCAGTTCTCCTTTTTGGTGTGAAAATAATTGTGTTGTTATTTCAAGTTTTATATATAAAAAAATGTGTGTGTTTTAAAATTCGTGTAATTTCTTGTTGCAGGTGTACTCGGTTTATTTTTTTCGAGTGTGATTTGTTTTATCATTCTTTTATACGAGTATATAGTATGTTCAGACGCTTCCCGTAAATGGTAGGCCAAGCTCGGACAAACATTGATGCAATTATTAATAAAAATCAAAATGATTTATCACATATTACAAAGTTTATATAATAAGAGTTTAACTCTTCACACACTGACCAGCTCGGGAAGATTAGAGTGCTGGTTTTTCCATTGGCATGTAACAAAAGCAATACAAACTGTGTTAGAAAAATGTTTATTTAAATATTTCCTGGAACTCAACTTACCACATCTTTCGACTGTGATGATCGCTTATAGATGAGACGTTTCTCGGCTCTCTCTTGAACTTCAGAAAGTTTGAAGTTGTGAGCAGAGCTTTTTAATTCACTTAATTTTAAAATACTAAAGATTTTACGCGTCAAAAATAACATAACATAACATAGAATTAATTACATCAATTAAATTCTTCTAGGCATTGGTTCCACGAGGTTTTTTTTTATGGGGACTGCGGAGGGTGATCAAGAGTCCTAGGCGTTCGGTACAACAACCTTTCTCTCACAATTTTGGACGTATGTTTGGGATTGTTGTCCTGCTGGAAGAGTCAGTATGCAGACAGTCTCCTGATCCACCACCATGTTTGATGATGTGTGTAACATACTATGTATATATTGATTGGTTTTTGTTTTGCATCGTTCACCACCAAAAGAAGAAATATATTCGCTTACTACATCAACTGGAATAAAAATATCATCTTATTTATTTATTATTCTTAGTAGAATACGTCAATGTTCTAATTAATATAAACCTCAAGCTAAATACAACCAGTTTGGTTTGCCATTTCATAAGGAACAGACTTACTCCGGAACAACGTTGACAACGCATCGCGCGCCTCGCCAATATTCGGTCGACATAATCGTCCAGCAGAGTCGGTATTTCGAGCAACCATGGATAGATTTCGCACAAAGTTTACTATAGTGAATAATGCGCATCCTTAGAGATGCGGTATGGTGCGCATTGAAGACGTAATTGTTGCTGTGGAGGAGAGTATCGAAGAAGACCCGAATGAGTCCTTCTGCCATCGCGCGCAATAATTGGAGCTATGCCCATCCACTTTATGGAAGATTTTGCGGAAGAGTCTTGGTTTGCGGGCTTACAAAATCTCACTCGTGCAAGTATTCAAGACGAACGGACATCAAGCGCATCGTACGTTCGGTGTATGGGCCCAAAACGAGATGTCAACCGGTCCCGATTTACACAAGAAAATTTTGTTCAGCGATGAAGCTTACTTTTTGTTGAATGGGTACTTTAATAAACAAAATTGTCGCATATGGAGTGATGATGAGTGGGCTCTATGGGCAGAGGGAATCATTGGTCCATATTTCTTCAAAACTGAAGCCGGCCATAATGTTTACAGTCAATGGGGAACGCTATAGATCCATGATTAATGTCTTTTTCGTGCCTGAATTGGATAATGTTAATGTGGGCGACCTTTGATTCCAACACGACGGCGCTAACCGAAAATAATTTAATTTAATTTTTAGCCTAATATCGAGTAAAATTAACTTAAAATATTTTTTATTGGCATGCACATATACCATATTTTAAACTCTGTACAGAGAGCGTACGTTTGTTGTCCCAACTTCGTCTATAATTACGGGCTGATTTTAGAATAGTTGCGAAGAGTGCAGTATGGAACCACTTTTTTGAGTTTGTTCTCCTATTTACGCTCCAGCATTTTTAATTATGTAAGTGTGTATACTGGTACCTATGTTATTCGCCCGCTACATCATACAACCGTTCCACAAACAACCGTAAAACGAAGTATTTAAAGCACACAATACAAGTTATTATTAAACGCAACAAAGATGCTTATCCCAATACAAGCGTGCATAGTATTTATGTATGTATGTATATTCAGATGTATGCCACATGTTATACAAAATATGCCACATTGTTTATTGTGAAAACAATTTTTTTTAATGAGTCGTTTAAATATTATGTAATTAACAATAAATTACATGTGCCACACATTACATATTGCTCATGCTTTATTGCACACATTCCAACGCACGTATTTACTCGTACTCAAATGCAACACGCAACACATTTTACTGCAAACATTTATTGTACAATGGAATTGCAAAATGCTTTAGTTAATATAATTGGAGTGAATTGCTACTTTCCGTACTGCGTTTTAGTTACAACATCGCCGGAGTAGAGATGTATGTACGTATGTAGGTGGTCATCATATTCCAAAGCTGCGTCACTTGCTACTTTCCAACTGCCAGTTGCCAAATGCTAAGCGCCAACGGCTGCTCGTTGCCACTGCTGTTAAAGACAGTCATATGCAGGCGAGATAAGAGCCCCTTAGCGCTACATGACTCAAATAAATACATATTAAACAATTGCCAACACTTTGCGGTCATTGGCGTTTGAGTGAAAAAGGCAGAGGAGAAGAAAAAAAAATGTTAAAAATGCGGGTTTATTGTTGTTGAATCGCATCAAAGGGAAGAGCGGAAATGATACAGTTTAACACATTTTGCTTTTTAATAATGTATGTACAAACATGCACGCGAGATTAATTAATATCGATAACGGCAATAATTCAATACTTCATGATTAAAAGATTGACGGAATTTGATGTAATGATTTAATTCAATAAACTTATATTTTAACAGTGTCGAAAGCGGTGCTAGTGCGTGCCATTACTCGATATGCCGCTGGGTACGAGGTTCGTATTCCACTAATGGCAATTAATATCTTAATCATAAAAACCAGTTTTTTCTAATAGCTGTCACCCTTCGGCAGGCAATGACAAATCTCCGAGGGTATTTCTGCTATAAAAAAGCTTCTCGTTAAATACATCTGCCGTTCGGAGTCGGCACAAAACTGTAGGTCTCTGCATTTGTGCTATGTATAATATAAAGACGCACACCACAAATGGTAGGAGAAGCTCGGCCAAACACTGAGCTATATAGTGTAAGTGCCAATATTATTATTATAATTAAACAAAAGAAAATTTAACAGCATGAAGTTTAAAAACTTCGGATCGCGTTGTTATTAAAATTACGGACAAGCATGGACATTAGGGTGACAATTAAATGTATGGAGTATTTTTTTTTTCTTTATTGTTTTGGTCTCAGTGTTTTTTTGTGTGTAGTTTTATTTAAAAATAATTCTAGTAAAATTTCAAGGTCGTAGGAAGAGGATTAGGGGGCGCGTCGGCCCCCCAAAGTTACACAAAATACGTTTTTTCACGCAAATTCTTACTTTGACTGCTTGTAACTTTCTCTGTGTTTTTTTTTTTTAAACATTACTGGCGAAAGATGTTCATTAATATGTCTACAATAACATCTGTCAATAACATTTTTGTCTAATGTTAATATTTAATGAAAAAAACTTAAATATAGGAGAAAAAGTACGCCTCAATGTCGATTTATTATACTTAAATAAAATTACTTATATGATTCAAATTTTGGATTTTGTTCAGATTTATTTAATTAAAGATTCATATAGAAAATTGCTTATGATTTACGTAAGAGTAGCTTCAACAATTATATACAGTAAGACCTCGCTAGTCCGAACTTCAGACTTTTTTTGTTTACTTTTGTTTTCAAGTGTAAGAATTGTCTTTAAAAGTTTGCCTCAAATTTTTTTTGCCTGTATGCTGAAGCGATCTATAATATTGACAATTGTGACCGAGAATATTCCCGTTACAACCTCAACAATATTATTCTCAATGCTTGCGTAAGCTACCGACAAAAAATCAGCACCAATGTTTCTCGGAAAATAGATTCTTATTTTACAGTTATATGCAGCAGCCGCAAACATTTTTTAATAGCATTAAATTTGCAAAAAAATCATTCGAAGTGAATATTTGAATGTGAAAAGTCGAAAATGTCTGCTAGAAATTTACGTGAACGCATATATTTAATTGGTTATTGTACCAACTCATTAACGGGAAGTAAACTACCCTCCAATATAGAAGTGTTGAAAGTTTTGTTTTTCAATTTACGTGTAGTAAAAAAAAATTTACGGGAAAGTTCAGATTTAGTTGTAAAAGAACTATTCGTGTTCTGGGAAAAAGCCCGCATTCCGGTCAAGGATAAACAACACTGCATTACAAATGTAGAGAAATTGTATAAAGAATGGCAAAGCTTTCAAAAAGATTCAAAGAAGACTTCTAATTTCCATAAGAGCAAAGTAAACACGTGGAAAGAAAAATTGGATATGCTTTTTGACGTGGCGCATGCAAGTGCATTAAAAATAATGTCGAATCAAGAAGATATTGATTTCTTGATAAGTCAACGAAAAACGGGGCGCCCAGGCTTTATGTATGGTATCGATTACGAAGAAGTACGCCGAGAGTGCCGACTTGAAGAACGCAACAACAATTTATTACAACAAGTGGAGCGGAATAATCGTGAAATTGCATTAATTGGTTCGTTGTATGTTATTGTTTATTTTTTATTTTCTTTAAATTAAGTCGTTTTTATTAGATGAAACTGCAGAGTTGCTGTCATCTGAATCTTCAGAGAATGATAACAGTTTTCCAGATATGGAATGTGACCCACGTTGTAGTCAACCTCCAGCCAAAAAATGTAGGGGAACAAATAAAATACTAACACCAAAACTGGCGGCCGCACTCGATGTCTGTAAAATCAGTGACAGACATGCGGTTCATCTAATAAGCGCAGTCGTTGAAGCTCTGGGTAATAATGTTGAAGATTATATTTTAAACCGAACGTCTGTACACCAGGAAAGGGAACAAATCCGTGAAGAAAGAATTTCAGCATTAAAAAATAAATTAAAATTAAATGAGCTCGACGCTATCTGCCTTCATTGGGATGGTAAACTTTTGCCGGCGCTGACGGGAAATGATAAAGTTGATAGGTTGCCTATAATAATATCGAGCGGTAAAGTTGAACAGCTTCTTGAAATACCTGCACTTGATTCCGGTACTGGAAAAGAACAGGCATCCGCTGTATGCGATGCTATTTATGAATATGGTCTGCAATAAATCGACATTGAGGCGTACTTTTTCTCCTATATTTAAGTTTTTTTCATTAAATATTAACATTAGACAAAAATGTTATTGACAGATGTTATTGTAGACATATTAATGAACATCTTTCGCCAGTAATGTTTAAAAAAAAAAAACACAGAGAAAGTTACAAGCAGTCAAAGTAAGAATTTGCGTGAAAAAACGTATTTTGTGTAACTTTGGGGGGCCGACGCGCCCCCTAATCCTCTTCCTACGACCTTGAAATTTTACTAGAATTATTTTTAAATAAAACTACACACAAAAAACACTGAGACCAAAGAAAATATCACTTTCGAAATTAACTGTCACCCTAATGGACATACATACATACATATGTATGTATGTACATATATTGCACCATTTGTATGAAGGGAGATTTTTTTACGACTATTTTTTTCACCCCCACCTCAAAATTTTCTTCGAAATACTTAAATAAAAATTCACGTTAACTTTTTTTTTAATTGTTTAACTCAGCAGTATTTTGTAATTTTTCAAAGTTAAAAAAAAAACAAATTACTCAAACTAAATACTCTATAAAGCTCCTTCTAAAAAAGGTCCTTTTCTTTTAACATATTTCGGGAAAATTTTATTTTTCACAGGTTGTGATTTTCGGCATTAGCGCCTCAAGTTATTAAAAACATTTACTCAAGTGTTTCAATAAATTTGCATAATTTTTTTTTAAATCTTCACCCTCACAGCGGATGTGTTACGTGCGTCCGTCGCAACGAAATTGTCCTTATTTTCTTTTTTCATAATATCTGTGTAAGCAATAACATTGATTTTAATTTATGAAATGATTTATAATTGAATTAAATAGACATTAATGATATAACAGTAACACTTACGTAGGTTTCAGGTACTGATAATCGCAATAAACTTGCACACGAAGCGTTACGACAGATTAAGAAGCTACTAAACCACGCCACTAACCACAAATCAATGCTAACTCGCTAGTATATAATGGTCAGAGCTGTTCAAAGTGCATTAAAATTAATAATCAATTGAATTAATATATTTTTTAATTTTTAATTAAAAATTTAGTTTGATTGAAAATTTTTATTATTTTGGATTAAAGTGGATTAAATGGACAATTAATATTGCATTAGTTAAAATAGCATAATTTATTCTTATTTCATGAGCGTCAGCAATAATAATGAAAATGGTTACTATAAATCATATGGTGAATTCAATAATAAATAAATAAATAATAACAAAATATAGTCAGTACAATAATTCAACAAAAATTTAAACAAATAAATTCAACAATTTCAATAATTTCAACCATAAAGATGACGAATTCAATTATTTGCTTTTAGCAATACTAAATTTTCAAATGAAAAATCGTTCAAAGCATTTCTTTTGGCACTATTGATAATTCCTGTCAAAGAGAACAATCTCTCCACAGGCGCTGAGGATGTCAGAGGCGTATTAAAATAGAGCGAAGCTTGTTTTAACAAGTCATACTTCTGTCATATTGCTCAATTTTTTATTGGGTTCGCAAGTATGAGTACAACTGCTCCCTGATAATGCTTTCAAGCTCTACTCTACTATAACCCAAGCTCTGTGAAGTTGTCGTTTCCTCGTCAGCATCTGTAATAATAGAAACTAGTAATTTTTTAACGAAAGTAACTAATTTATATAAATTTACTATTCTTTTCCAAATCAAAAAAGGCGATTTCATCCTCATTGTTAGAACAACCCTGCTTTGTTGGAACTAGTTTTTCAGCAAAAGCGAATTTTAAAATGCATTCTAAAGCTCGTGTGATGATCATTTCAGTGGTCACATTAGAATAAGTCCTTGTCAGAACGGAAAGCTGTGACTGCGATATCTGCCTCTGGAGCGAGACCAAAATATTTGGAAAACCTCTTTCGTAATTTTTTATCGAGCTCAACTGGCATGCTATTCAAAGCGAATTCTTTATTTTGGCTCAACTTTTGCAATTTATTGCTTAATGTCATATACGCGGGTAAGAGAAATCCAAATTTTATATTTTTCTCTCCTTGGAGGAAGTCCAAAGTTTTGGCTATTGGTTCCACCAGCATTTTATAGCACTCCAAATACTGGATATAAACTGTTGTGAAACTCGGAAGACTTAACTTTTCGCTAAGGTCATTTAAGACATCTTTGTGCTGTAGTAACTTTATGACTGCATCATATATAGAGTTCCATCTAGTTATTACAGGCACAACCAATGATAAACCAATGGTACTCACTATTACCTCGGACGATTTAAGCCAACTGGATTTCTTCCACAGGTTGTTACATTTTTCAAATATCTGGAAATATGATACAGTGTTTAATTTTAAATTAGGAAAATAACGCAAATAGTACATGCAGATTGCCATTTTATGCCTTATATATGCTGGCTCATCACGTTTAAAGTCGATATAAAATCGGTTGTTGCCAACAAATTCAATGTGTGGCTCGAGCATCTGTGATGTTTCGATAACAGTGTACTTTCAAATGAAATTGCCTCCTCACTCTCATCCTCCATATGGTCACAGTTTTCTACGCCATGATCTTTGAAAATTTTAACAAAGTTCGACGCATTGTCGGTCACTGTCATCACAATATTGGTGGCACTAAGGACAAAGTCACTATTTATTTCTCATATTGTCTCATAGATCCGATCAGCAAAATGTTTTCCAAAAAGCCGTTTGTACGCCAATGCCGCTGATTTCCGTTCAAAGTCCTGTGTTAATCAATGGCAAGTGTAACCAAAAAAGCTTTTGTGGTTTCCAGACCAAATATCCGCAGTTGTACAAAAGTGGGGAAAATTTTCCTTTACGGAACCAGGCTTTGAAACAAGAGAGTTATAAGGAGGGGGTAGGGGGGGCCCCTGAGTCCAAATCAGAAGTTCCCACCGGCCGGAGGCTTATAGTTTTTAAGTAATTTGCTGTTAAAGTTGCGAAAAATGTCAATTTTAACGTCACTTTCTGCTATGTGCAGCAATGAAATGAAAATACCGTGCTGCCACACATGACGAATATATGTCGAAAAAAAAAACGAAAATAATAAACTCTATGGGCATATTACGAGATTTTTTATTAAAAATTTTCAATTTATTACGAAATATTGATTTATTTGAGAAAAGCGACGCAGGTGGAAATTTGTAATAAAAAATCGACGCATTTATTACGCAATATTGATTTATAATTAATCTTAAATTTAATAGGAAATATTGATTGACATGAGAAAAGCGCCGCAAAAAACGCGCGATTTTTTATTAAAAATTTTCTATTTGGTATGATATATTGATTTATGTGAGAAAAGCGGCGCAGGGGAAAATTTTAATAAAAATTGCGTGATTTTGTATAAAATTTATTCTATTTGGTATGATATATTGATTTATGTGAGAAAAGCGGCGCAGGGAAAATTTTTAATAAAAATCGCGCGATTTTTTATAAAAAATATTCTATTTGGTATGATATATTGATTTATGTGAGAAA
The DNA here is from genome assembly GCA_963971545.1 of Philophylla caesio. Classification (NCBI taxonomy): domain Eukaryota; kingdom Metazoa; phylum Arthropoda; class Insecta; order Diptera; family Tephritidae; genus Philophylla; species Philophylla caesio. The sequence goes on from OZ020607.1 coordinate 63,652,069, forward strand.
AGCGCCGCAGGAAAAAACGTCGTCTCATTTTTATCAAAAATATCTATTTACATTTTCCAGGATCTGGCATCACACATACTTCGCGGCCATCTGACAACAACTGTGTTTAGAACATTGTGCAATTAGCAAGATATATAAGGTCCGTTCCTTATCTCCCAGAAATAGTCAGAAATAGTCCGAAGTAGTCAGATTTAGTCAATTAGACCTATTTATAGGTCCGTTCCTTATCTTTTCTGACTAAAATCTGAAAAGTGTCAAAATGCAAGAGCGTAAGCAAAATCCGCTCACTAAAAGAGAATAACAAGAAAAAGTAAAGGAACGCAAAAAACCAATTTTTGGTCCGAAGAATGACAACAACAAAACTAATGTCAAATAAAACTGTCATTTTGTTTTGATCGTAGTGCAGATTTGGAACCTTTTTAAAAATAAAAATTAATAATTTACCGATTAATGTTATATGTTCACCAGTAAGTTTCTTGGCGCATTCAAATTGGCACCAGAAGCACCACAAACTCTTTCATCACTAATCTGCAAGAAATATTGACAAATGTATGTATAAAATACATGCATACAAGCACAACCACGATAAACACTTACGATTTCAATTATTTTCTTGCCACCTTCCATTTCAATTTATGTACATTTTAAGGTTTTAAGATTATTTTCACTTTTTGTGTATGTATATTTTCTAACAAAAGTCAGCTGTCAGTTGAGTTTGACACTTTTGATGATTTTGCCAGCAAAAATTCTTCGAACTAAATCTTGCAACTTCTGACAAAAGAGAGTCACATTTTACTCTCTCATTTTTGCTCTCATCTACAGGATTTTCAAGTTAAGAAACGCTTTTTGGACTAAATCTCACTACTTCGGACTATTTCTGACTATTTCTGGGAGATAAGGAACGGACCTAATATCGCATTTAGAAGTATTTATTGTTAAAATATGTTTATAATGTGTTTAAGAAAGTGTATTAACAAAAATAAAAGTGATTTGTGCGGTTTTTGTATTAAAATATTGCTAAGTCAGTGACACAATTTTAACAACAAATATCTTTAAAACTATAACAATTAGGACCCAAAATTTGTTAAATATCGGTGAACCAGTGCTACCCCAACACCCGCTGCTAATTTCAGTGAAATATTCCAAGTACGTTGGCTAAAAAAAGCATTGGTTCCGTAAAGGAAATCTCAGCCCAAAAGTGTTTGCATGATTGTATATCTGCTTTTATTTTGGTCAGCATGTTTTCAGAATGTGTTTCCAAGTTTTTCACTGCAGTTTGCCTGCACATAATTTTTCTACCAGTGCCTTCAAACATACGTTCAATGGATGGTCTGTCCACAACAGAAACAGGCGATGCTGAATCAACAATGACATCTAAAACGCTGTCGTCAAACTTATTTTGGGGCGAGCCTCGATGGTCTGACTTCAAAATTTTAAACTTAATGTAAATGTCCGCATGTTTCAATTTGATATGCGTAATGAAATTGGAAGACACATTTTCAAAACCACGAATTCTTTTGCCACAGGTTACACATTTATTTGTTTTTAGCCATCAATTACCTGATAAAAGAAGCAATGTTTGTAAAAAGTTGGAAGTTTTTGTGGCTACGAACAAATAACACAAATAAATGAACTAATTACACTCACGTCTTTTACTGAACCAGTACATACATAAATAAATCAAAACAATATAAACTTTTTAGAAATCAAAGTAGAAGTTTCGCTGGAAAATTGTCTGCGTATGCGAAATGTTAGATTATACTTTCTTCAGTTGTCCAATTCAATGTATACCGTTTTTATAAAAACACTCACACTTAATGAAGAAATTCAACAGTCAATGATAAAATATCTTTTAACAATCAAACAAGAATACAAAATGCGTTTCCTCAACAGAAAAGGTAACAAAAAGCATTCGCACGCACATGTGTAAAAATAAACAATATCCATTTGCGAACATATGTTTACTACTAGTAAACAAACAAAAGTAGAGTTGCTAAACATTATTATTATTGCTTACGCTCATAAGAAAAAATATAATAACACATTAAATAACAATATATTTAGATTTTTTTAACTAATGCAATATTAATTGCCATTTAATCCACTTTAATCCAAATTAATCAAACTTTTTAATCGAACTAAATTTTTGATTAAATTTTTTCAATCTGTAAAATAATTTTTAAAACTAAATTAATTCCCTTTAATCATGATTAAATTTTGATTAAATTTAATTTCAATCATTAATTAAAAAGGAAATAGCATTTAATTTTAATTTAATTATTAATGATTAAGATTATTTATCGATTATTAACAGCTCTGATAATGGTTAAATAAAAATTTGCTACGTTTTGCACTTAAATGTTTACTGCGCTTTTTAAGTTGAGCAAAGTGAAGCAATTGTGAAGAATTTTGACAAATGTCAGTTCTGATTTGGCATTTATGAAGGAATTAAAAGTAAATAGAAGTCTTCAATAAAAACTTCTTGAGAACTTCTAATAAAATGGCTCGTCACCCCAAGGTGTATTTTCTCATTACTAGGTAGTTTTTACCTAACTATTTTATTTTTATAATGCCTGATAATAATAATTTTACTGATATAAAATATTTGAGAAAAGAGCAGTCGTGTCATATAACAGGGTAACAAACAGCGATACTCGCCCAAATCAAGGAAGATGACTTTTCATGAAGACTCAACATCAATAGACGTCGGAATTCTAATAAATTTGTATGTGCATGAAATATGAAAAAAAATATGCAATCAATACTTACATATGTTAAAAGACCTCTTTTTAATTTATAGCAAGATCCCGCACAGTCATTTTATATACCAATCTAGCTTACACACTGCGGTTTTTTTTGTACATCAATTCATTTTGTAGTATCTTATCGATATGCATGTATGTATGTACATATGTACGAGTATATAATATAAAAGAAATTGTACAACAAATAAACTGTATGTTGTCGCGGCCCAATTGTTTTGGCGAGGATAAGGTTTATCTAGGTTAGAACATATCAAGGTTTGCCACCGATTTAACAATTAAATTCAATTAACTGATGTATTACAATATGGGTAGCAATCGCAATGGGTTTGAAAAGGCTTTACTTCTAAACTAAATGAAGGTGGGTTTTCATCTGTTTAAAAATCAAACTCAGTTTGATTTAAGGGAAATAGGTAATTAAAATTTGTACCACAATAGATATGGGTGTCAGATCAAGAATTTATTTTGATGAGCGTTGAAAATAAGAAAAAATCTAAAATTACCCTATGTTTTTGGAAAATTTTAAGTATCTTTGTTAAGTTTTATTGAAATAAATGACACCTAATTTAACACGGTAATGGTGGCCGCTGTGGTCGAGTTGGTAGCGGTGCGTGCTATAACTTGATATGCCGGTGAGTTCTCAGTCAGGGCAAGCAAAATCTTAATGATAGAAAAAGTGTTTTCTAATAGCGGTCACCCCTCGGCAGGCAATGGCAAACCTCCGAGGGTATTTCTGCCATGAAAAAGCTTCTCATTAAATACATCTGCCGTTCGGAGTCGGCACAAAACTGTAGGTCCCTCCATTTGTGGTATAATATAAAGACGCACACCACAAATGGTAGGAGAAGCTCGGCCAAACACTGAGCTATATAGTGTACGCGCCACAATTATATTATTATAAATGTATCACGCTGAAATTTCATACAATCTGCGAAAAGGTTAAGGGAAAACCACGTTACATATGTATATTCTGCATGCACATTTAACACAAAAATTTGTGTTCCAACGAATCAAAAAGCGTATAATACGAGAACGGTTGAATAACTCAAAAATTTTATTTCACATTGCAGTACCTACTACTAGTACTCTTTTTAAGTTTTGTAATTAGAATATTTGCCTTTTATCATTAAAAATTAGTTTGAATGATGAAAAAGATCTCTTCACGTCACAAAAATTGATTGGAGCAATAATAAGTTTGTTCCAAAATTGTTGAAGCAATGATATTGAAATACCTTCAGGAAACGTGATTTTTCTTAACTAAAATTGAATGAGCTATATATAATAATCCAAAAAGTTCTAAATTTTTTTTTAAATGAAATGAAATTTTTATAACTGTTTTTTATTTTTATTAAATTTAAACAATTTTTTTAATGGTGTTCGTTAGAGAATTAACGATGTTTAATTTACGACGGCGAATACCGCAGATGATGGAACAATGAGCAGCATGAGCTTTCCATGGACAAAGACATAGCGCAACGAATTAAGATCTAGCCGCTCCGCTGGCCCTGAAGGCTTTCGATACGGTGGCCGCTGGTGATAGCAGAGGAAAGGTCTGCGTTGAAAAGACCAAGCGGTAAAATACTTGGCTGCACTTGATTTTTTTTCAATTGGCGACAGTAAACGAGTTATAGAGACATTAAAGGAGACGAGTTAAAGGAACAGGCTTAGAGCTAGCTTATAAGGAAGCGTCAATATAACCAAACATTTGCTGACATGTTAACAGGCTGATGATAATTAAAGTTACATGAAGTAACAGCATTACAACCAAACATGTTCTTGGTAGCAGGGAGGCCGTTGGCAGAGTGGCTACCGCTACCGGAAAAATCGGGAACGAGGACATGCACGCAAAATGTCCAGAGCAGGAGGCGAGTAAAACCACACAACACCATATTTACCATGCCTACTTTAGCACCTCAAATCAAGCTGCATTTGGCATCGCTTAGCAAAAGTTTAACCTTCACGGATAGTAGAAAATCGTAATGATTTAGGTTAATTAATCATGCAAAAGGACACATTTATAAGTCTTATCTTGGAGCCTTGAAACGCCGAATGAACTGATTTTAGACTCAAAATAATGCGCTTGCGCTTTTCGCAAAAAATAATTTATCGTTTTCATCATCCTTACGATCGTTTTGTCGTTGTGTTACTTTTTCCGACGATCTATCGGCACATTAAAACTATATTTTATATGCATACATATGTATGTCGACAAAATAAATAACACAGTACAACACATGATTTGCCAACTCAATTCTGCCAATTTTCTTCATGCGCTTATTTTTAACTTGGAAACTGTTGCTTGTTTAGGAAAACAATATATGAACAGATTAAGGGAATTGTAATTCTAAATTTTTTAAAATTTATTTCAACTAAATCGGGCTAGTGGCTGTCGAGCTATGTCAAACAACAGGGCCTAAAACGTGATAAATTCCCCTATACGATAGTACTAACTTCAAATCGATATTAGAAATATTTTGGCAGGTAAGAAGACAAAACGAATGATGCAGAAATTATTCTTTTTGGGTCTAATTTCACATACAGTTCTCAGAATTGAGCTGGCAATCAATGAACTGAAAAATGTTGTACTGTGTAGTATAACATGTAGAGCGGGTATCTCGGAAAGGATTTCTACGTGAAATAATGTGAATGACGTAGCTTGATTTGGACGGAACAGTATTGAAAAATTTCGATTGTTGACGTTTTTCAAAACACTTCCTAAGACCCTATAGAATTTAGAGAGAACCAAGAGATAAGTTATTTAAGGTTTTGATATTCCCCATTTTCAATGATGGGATTTGATTGATTCAAGTCTTATTATCCACCGCCCAAACCCCACATCATCAAATCTTTCTGCACATTTGTTGTCATCGCTCTTCACATAAAAGTTTCTCTTAGCATTTTAAGCAAAATAAATAAAACTCTCCCATTCAATAAATAAATTTGTATCCGCCCATCGCATTTCTGTCGCTATCGATGGGTTATTGGCTTGATTGGCTCCTTTTATCGTAATACTTTAAAATCCTACGCATATATATAAAAATTAATTACGAGTTGAAAACGATAATGTTAGACGAGCTACGTGTTGACGGCTTAATGAAGATATAAAAACGTGCTTTTCAGTTTTTCGAAAAATATCACGATGACGAGACCGCAAGTAGGAATAATGCCTTACTTATTTTCTCATCACATTTTTATAATATCATATTTAAATATAAATATACATAAGAAAAGCCTTCCTTCAAGAAAAAAATTTAGGGGTCAGAAACAAAAATCGATTTAGCTACCCTCTTTCTGCTGTCAGTTTAATGTGCCTCCTTAAAAAATAAATCTCGTTTTAAAAATATTTGCGCATTCAATAAGAACTAGCTACGCCACTGATCAGCTGATAGTTATCTTACTAGTTATCTTATTTTCGCCTAGCTGTACAGATTTTTTATTTACAAAAAACGTTCTTATAACGTAGCACCCTTTTTTATTTGAGAGCGCATATAATTTTTTAAAATAGATTTGTAAAAGGCAAATAATTTGTATATAAAGTAATCAAAATTTATTAGTTCCAAATAAAATTCCAAAAAAGCAATCAACTACCCTTCCATGTGTAAACTGCGTGGAATATTTATATCGTTGACTCACTAAATTAGAGCAGTCATAATGAATGGAACATATGTAAGTAAGTACATCTACTTAAATCTATTCCAATTTAAAGTTACGAGCATTTTCAATAATATCAAAACCAGCTGATAACTCAAAATTCGAAGAATATTTTGTACAAAGAAAGAAGACAAAAAGCTTCGACATTATCGCTGACACCACTCAACAAATAAAAAACAAACGAAAATCACAAACAAAAGATCACACTACATACATACATACCTGTATGCGCAAGAGTTGATTTCCATTATGCAATAACTGTGTCAGTTAGTCAACAAAACCAATCAAGTTGCACGTTGCAATTGCTGTAAAAAAACCCAGTTTTACTACTATCTGATAGGTGGCATGAATTCCAAACTGACTGACTCTTAGCCTGAGTGGAGATATGCTTGGCTGCTGGGGAGCAACTCGTGAACGATTGAGTGACCTACTCTTGCATATAGCATGATCTTCAAGATTGCATTGAGCATTCAGTTACAACCGAGTGCAATTCTCGCTCACTCGAACGCTTGCTTTAAAGAGAATTTACAATTTTGTGTTACAGGCTAACCTAATATTCACGGCTTGCGTTTTTGGACGCAAGCACGAAAGATTTTTAACCACGTCCACCCGAAATTGATTTGCGTGCGTTTACTTTACAGAGTTGCATGGCTGTCAAATTCGTTTGAGAACAATACAAGGTGGAATTTTTCAGCGCTGGTTCAATTTATTTATTTATTTTAAAGATTTGCTTTACCTTATGTCACATATTAATTTTTATTTAAACATTAAATATTATCTTAATTTATATGAAGAGCTTCAACACAGGAACTTATTATCAAGTTTGGCAATTGATTTGTTTCCTCTTTTATATTATATAATCAATGATAATCATAAAAATCATAATCCCAAGTTCCAAACAACGTACAAATTTATAAAAAGTTTTCATTCAAAGCTTTTTGATAACTTTTTTGCTCATCCAAACAAAAAAGTCTGTATTCGTTATATTTAAGACAATGCGCATCACCCTCAACGGTGATATAAACGTCAAAGCGAAATGTCACGCAAAATGAAAATTGAGTTAGCTTTTGGCGCACGCCGTTAAATTCGGGTTGCTCCTATACAAGTTGTATGAGCATGAGATATTTTTGACAGAAAATTGCCGGAGTGCGTGAATATTAAGTTAGGCTGTTACTGTTTCTAGAGGGTCTGATTGAGCAGTGCACGGTGCACTTCGTTGAGCGGCGGAAAAAACCGCCATTTCATTCTCTCAACTATTTAGCGAGAGCTGTTAACTATACGAACATTCAACTTAACTCAACTCAGCTTAGTTTAGTACTGCTCGTATGTCGGCAGTGCTATTTACTCAAAAAAGTACTTTGTACTTCACTATTTGATGGCTGCATATTGCGTCAACCTTAGCCGTAATTTTTTGTATGCTTTTTATTCCAAATTTTAGCTGTTGATCGTGAGTACCATTTTTGTTTGGAATTTGACAAACTATTTGATCAGTTAAGTTTTTTTCATTGTAGCGCATGCACGCGTTTTTTTATCTACTAAGTACTTACTTCTTTAGTTAATGAATATCGAAATGGATTAACGTTTTTTGATATTATTGTAGGTGCACGCGTGCGATAGTGTTTTTGTGTAAAAATAAATTTGTAAACTAATGTGTTCACAGTATTAGTTGCAATTAACAAATGTTTTAATTTTGAAATTCAATACAATTATGTTTGTATAATTGGCTTAAAAGTTGCGCATGGGAGTAAAAAGCAAATAACCAGAAGAATCATTATAAAAAAGCAATACAATACATTATTTCTTGTTTTTTTTTTTTATTGATATGTTGGAAGACATGTTTGAAACTCAGATACGAAAGTAAAACCATTTTTCTGATTGGATAATCGAATTCATCAAAACTGTGAATGGTCATTTATTGAAAAAATAATTATTTGGAACAGGTAAATTAGCAAATTAATGTAAAATTTTTCTGAAGTAAAAATCGCCAATAAACAAAACTGTAAATTATGGACACAGCATAGAGTTATTTAAAAATATATTAAATTTAAGTATAAGTATGTGCAAGTTTCAGAAACCCGGCCAAATATTGAGCTATAAGGTGTAGGCACCAATTAATTATTTCTATTATTTAAATTTTTAGTAATTTCAATAATTGCGAAAAATTATATGAGTCAATTATACTGAAAGTAAGTACACACATATTTGGCGCTCTAGCGCTAATTGGGTTCTAGGATGTATATTCGTATAAGTACATATATGCTTAAAATAAATCTCGATTTACGCAACGCAGGAAACGGTAACTACTATAGAGTTCTTAAATCTAAAATTGTTTTGACCAATTAAGAGAGGCAGCTCATCTCATCTACCAAATCATACAACTTTGGCATAGATACATAAAGCAATTAAGCTCTGGATGATTTATGTTCATATGTTGTTCGTACTAAGTCTTCGGTTGCAAAGTTCTATGAACGATCATTTCATTAGCACATTTGAAGGTAATCAAGTTACGGTTGCGTACGCTTGCCTTGTAAAATTCATAGCCATATTTTCATGTATGTTTACAAATGGATGTATATTTCTGAGAGCTTTTGCATATGTGTCGCATATGTTCACTAGGGTGGTCCAAAAAAAAGTCGAAATTGAAATGACTCACTCCTTAAGATTTTCTTTCTTTCGAAATAAAACAGAATCCCTTAATAATAATTATTTCATGGTGGCGTGTTAGAAAAGCCATCAAAATTTTCGAAAGAATTATAAAATTCTAAGTGTGAACATTTTTTAAGTCATCGATGAGTATAATTTTGAGATTTGTACTATCTCGTATAAGTCTTTTCATAAATTATCGGGTAGATATGTAAATATTTTCAAATCTACGAAGACTTTTAATTGGAGACTTACGTATAATATTATATAAATATAATTCTTTTTAAGTCTTGATGGACGGGTGTTTTTCAGGACCATTTCAGCATTAGTTCATAAGTATTTCGGGGCTCGTTCGGGACTTGTTCAAGATCAGTTCGGGAACTGTTCAAAACCGTTTAGGGACCGATGCAGAACTGGCTCGGTTCTAATTAAAAACTCCTCTTATACAAGTTATGTCTCTGAAATAATAATTATTTATAGGTCGCTAAAAAATTAAAATTAAGAATGCTTCAAAAGAATTATTTTCATTGAGAAAATCACGTTTCTTTTAGGAAGCAAAGAACAATACTATTACTTTTTTGAATACTAATTGTGGTTTTATGATGCTCCCAAAACCTTTATACCATTTCCATTGAAAATAGTGTTTTTCACGCTAAAATATACGTACATGAGGTTTGAATGACCACAAAATATTTTATGATTTCAAAGAATCCACAAAAATAAATGAATTGATCCTTCGATATCGAATAAACCTGCAGTGTGTATGCCTAAAAATTTCCAATTTGCCCTTGGGCCACCTTAATGCGTATGTCAATTTTATAAAAGCCTCTAGTCTAACTAGCTCTGTGCGTTTTTACAGATGTTTAGGTCAATGAATTCAGTCAGGCATCAATAAAAGCAGTAAAGTAATCAAAACAAGTTAAAGAGTTACAAAACCAATTCAAATAAATATAAAAATAACTTCTTTCAATAGATAACAAACGTTTTAATGAATGCGTTTTTATGTTTGGTGCGGCATACATACACATGTGTACATACAAATGTATTTTATGTTTGTTATTCGGAAAACTTCCATTCTTGGATGAATTCAGAGAATTAAATTTGGCACTTAAGAGGTTTGTTTGCTTTTCAATTTATTAATGTGTTGATTCGACTTTTTCTGCCGATAATCAATGGGAAGTCTATCCTTGATTATTGTGTAGCTATCGGCCGACTGAACTTATGTCATATATTTGTACGTACGTGCATATTTAGAAAGTTTAAGTTGATATCAAATTTTAAATTGGGACTATAACAACCGTGTGAGCTCGATAAGCAGTACATAATTTCAGCACAGAAAACATTTGTGCAATTTACTCTTTCTAATAAATTGCATAATCTTGGTTTCTTTTTCACTTTTTTTTTAAATGAATTTTATTTTTTCGAATATTTTTGAAGGCCGCACCGCTGATGATTCAACTCTCAATTATACGAACAGACACTATTAAGCGCATATTTATGTATATCCTATGTACATATATATTTGAAAACCATATATCTAGTGTTAGATATAGTTTTTTGGCAAGCACAGTCGTAAGCATGTCTGCACATACATACATATTTGTGGATTAACCTTGCGGTCACATAAAATACAAATAGATAAAAAATGCAAATTTCGAGCTTACATAAACTTTTGGCCATATTTCATATTCACAGTTTTATGCAGCTCTATATTATTTTGCATTTGCTTATTTTAATAACGTTTTACTGAAAAAGGATATTAGTTGATATGTCATAAATAAATTTTGTGGTAAATTTTTAATATTGGAAAAACAAAGGAAATCGTTTTTTTTCCGCGCATGGCGTTGAGGTAAGTTGGAAATATTGCGTTCGTGCACAGATCTACTCATACATACTCGTAGTATGTACGTACTAGGGATGTAAATTTTTGACATTTTATTGATCCCCGAATTTTCGGGATCTAAAAACAAAATCCCGGGATCCCGAATTTCAAGAAGTTTTGATTCATAATTTTTAGTTTTTTTTTTAAATGTCTGTAATCTTTGCAATTCAGGTAAGCATATACAGTAAAATTAGTTCTAATCACTGTTTGAGATCAATATTGAGAGCCAGATTCTGGTTCTTGATAAATCATCATTTACTTACAAATATTAAAAATTGAAAATTTACCAAGTTTTATGTACGGTTTTTTCTTTGCTTAATTATTTATATAAAAAATATTATTGATAAATTATAAAATTTTGAATATTTAAATATGTATGTATGTATGTATGTTTGATAATCTAAGTAATTGTACTTAATTCTATTGTTGGACACTCGCTCGTTAAAACTTATTAAAATTTATCTTTGAGACTTACTTAACATCGCTTTCATGGTAAGCACCATTTTTAACATCAAGGAGGATATTATCCAGCTCCTTTCTTATGCCAGTAAAATTAGAAGCTTCAGAAATTCATATACATTATTTAGATTAAATCTGGCAGGAACGTCCTCCGTTGTTTGATTCTTAAAACGAGTTTATTTATTACTCAAAGTAGATTTCTTAATTTTAATTTCCTCACCATAAAAGGCAAAGCGATGCCACATTTAAATAGGTCGATGTTGCGAGCACATTAAGACTTAAGAGTAACTTTGACTGTGTGGAGCTGTTTCCTCAAATATTGTTAAAAATAATGCTTTGTTTCGCCCTTTAATTGTTCTCAACATATTCGGGAGTTAAAAAGGACCGGCATCCCGGGATTGACATTCCTAGTAAAAATTTTTCCGTTTGTTACTGCATGTCTATGTGTAATGCTATTGTTGTTTGAATTTTTGGTGCTTTATTTTGTGTTTGTACAACTATTGTGGTATTGTGTTTTTAACAATTTTTCGAGTATAATTTTTTCTCTTTTTGCTCCATGTTTTTACTCGAGTCAGCATAAAGCCGTTGCTTGGTTTTTTCACATGCTCTTGATATACTCGTAATTTAAACGTTCATTCAAAATTTGTGCAACTTTTGTCTCGTTTGTGTAGCCAACTAATTGAGCTTTAAACAAAGTGTCTGACCAACCCGATGGTATTTGTTTATTGAATTGTTTTTCATTTTTTGATGTTGCAATATGCACATACTTACAGGTGAGGAGAAGTTATGGGAGTAACTCTCACGTGGCTTATACAAACAATATACATACATAAAGTAGATATTGATTATTATATTGTTCTAGAATGTTATAAAAATAAATAATATATTATTTAAAATTGGTAATACACATTTAAAAAAAAATTGTATTAAAATTTAAAATGTATTTCAGGAGGATCTTAATTTCTAATACTTCCGGGTTCCGCATATTAAAATCTAAAACGGCAAGCGTTTCACTTAAGCAATAATCTAAGATAATCCGGTTATTTATGAAAAAAAGTATACTCACTGCTTATTACGGAAACAACTTTATATTTTTTTTTGATTCTGTACAGGCTGTATTTTGCGCGAAACTGTGCAATCAAAAAAAAGCAAATTTTTTTATAATTTATAGGAAATTATATATAGATTTTTAATGAGCTCAAGGCCGGAAAATAAAACAATTGAATAATATGTAAAATACCAGGCGCAGCCGATAGTTCCTGATGATGACTTCAGACTGAAATCGAAATATTGACGAATAAATAAAATAATTTACATATTATTCAATTGTTTTATTTTTCCGGCCTTGAGCTCATTAAAAATCTATATATAATTTATATAATTATGGCCAATACAACTGAATCAACAATTTATAGGAAATCGTATGAATAAATCAATATGGTTTACAATTTGTTCATAGCTAAGCAGATTTGATTTACAAAAATATGGATACAGGCTGTATTGATATTCGAAAAGTTACCTCAAAAGAATACTTAAAATCCAATTGGCATACATCATTGCGTCTTGACTTTGGCCCGGAATTTAATCAAAATGTAAGCAGAAATCGATAACAACCATTCCTTTTGAACATATGTTTTTTGCAATGCCATTTTCGAAAGTGCTGCCCAACTGTGAAACCTGCAGATACATTTCAATGCACTAAGGAGAACAGAGCGTTCATACCCCGAAGGAAGAAGCTGCTTTTGTGTAAGCAGAATGAAAAAAAAAGCGTGGACTACGCCAAATGCTGCTAATAGGTTTGGGAAAGATTTATGTTTTCGAACGAGTCCAAACGAGTCGATTCGTATAGAGAAGGTAAGGTTTAGCACTCTTGGGGCATATTTATGCAGCATTTGGCGTAGTCCATGCGTTTTTATGCGCTCTGTACTCCTTCGTATGCCTAAAATTATTTATGTACTGTTTGAGGATGAACGACATCAATTTTGCATTCCTTTATTTAGGTCGTTTGCAATTTCCACCGCCGTTAACATATAATTTTCTGGGATGAATCTCACAATACGCCTTTTCGTATTCGCTGGACCTCCACTATCACTGGAAGGTGTGCATTATCATTTTTTCCGAATCACTAAATATAACAAACACTGTGGATCGAGGTTTCTTGACAGTTTTGCGATTTCGTGAATAGCCGTAATCTTATTAAAGAGATCCTATGAGATCCTTTTATTCTTTAGATGTTTGCTTGTTCACCATTTTGGCGTTTTAAATATCTTGGAAATCACAAATACACAATATTAAAATAAGTAAATATTGTCAAAAACACTATCGCTCGCGTTTAACGTTTTCTTTTTGTTTTTTTTTTCTGTTTATGGAAGATTTTTGTGAAAAAACAACAACAGTTTTTAATGGTAGAAGTTATAGTACTATTCCGCATATGACCACATTTCCTCATCAGACGTATTTTTATTAAACTAGTTAAATTTATTTTTCATAACCACTTCTCCCAGGCTTTTTATTTACTTTATATTAGAATGCACGCCTTAAATGCATTCTAATATAAAGTAAATAACTTAAATACAGAATTTGCAAATAAAACACAAACAACAACCACACAAACAAGTTAAAAAGCGGCAGATCAGTTGCTCTTGTTTGTAGTTGGTTTGTTTAAGGAAGATGAAATAAACACAACAGCCAACTCGGCTAGCGTAGCACAATATAAATATAGCGTATTGGCTCTGCAACTCCGAGCTCGCGGGTTCAAAGCCTGCGAAAAGGGTTATGAAAAATAAATTTACTTTATTTAATAAAAATAAGTCTGATGGAGAAATGTGGTGATTTCCGAAATAGTGCTAAAACTTCTACCATTAAAAACTGTTGTTGTTTATTCACAAAAATCTTCCATAAACTGGCCTTGAGCTCAATAAAATTGCAAACTTGAAATATTGATATTGCCTGCCAAGTAGCGACCGCTGTTAGAAAAACCTTTTTCTTTGACTTTGGTTCACATGCTCCGACAAAACTTTCAGCCGGGTACTCATCGACATTCCGAGTTACAGCAAACACCAATACATACTCGGTCACATTAACCGCCCATTATTATACTAAAATAGATTGGGATACAAAACTGTCTACTTAAAAAATTTAAAGGACTTATTTTTTAAAGACCCAAAATGCAATATCTGAACTATCGGTTGTATGTCTCCTGTATGTTCTATATATCCGATTTTATTGATTAAAACTGAGAGACTAGTTTGCTAAGGCAAAGCGCCGCTCGACTAGGCGAAAGAGCATCGATTTGCTCAAAGCATAGTCGAGCATTGAGCTTAGCGTCAAACGAATACAATACATTTAAAAATTCGCGAAGTTATGTTTTTGTTTGAAAATGGATTTGCTTTTATTAACAAATTCCTCGTTAAGATTTTTATATTTAATGAAAATTAGTGAAAATAAAGAAGATAAAAGTTTCATAATTTGTCTTGTACGTATCTGTTTCGATGCATTGCATCCCTCTAATTCCACAATGAGTTCCTACACAAGATAGCCCTTATTAATTGTTCAATATAATTTTTTGTATTTTTTTTTAATTTTAACGTAAAACAAATCGAAATAATGCGTCGCTATAATCTTTAGCGCTATCGACGCTATGCTCTTCACTATGCTCGTTCGCATTGATAGAAACATGTTTGCTCGTCGCTATGCTCGCCTCGTCACCCTGATCATATGGGATCTAACTCTTCTCGTTCTGGTACTTACAAACATCGGACCAAAGTTAATATACCATTTCAATGAAAGGTTTAATAATCCGGAAATCTGACGCAAATGAGACCCAGTGATGTTAAATACGTGTAACTCTTGTAATAACGGTTTTTTTAAATGATCTATTTTTATATGTTAAATACATTTTATGGAAATTTAACGTGACTATGTGTGAAATATGACATCAGACAAATGACCACCATTTTGCTCGATACAGGCATTGGCTCTTTTTAGCGCATTTTGCATTACACGGCGTAATGATTCTGGTTGCAGGCGCCGTATTTCGTCTCGAATAATCTGCTTGAGCTGTCCAAGTGTCTGTGGTTTGTTAATATACACTTTGTCTTTTAAATGTCCCCATAAAAAAAAAAAACGGGCTCAGTTAAATGTGGTGAACGAGGAGGCCAAGGGAAATCTGAATTTCTTGAAATTATGCGTTCACCAAAAATTTCACGCAGCATGTCCATAGTTTGCCTAGCAGTATGCGCAGTGGCTCCATCTTGTTGAAACCACAAATTAGAATGTTGCTCCACCATTGGCCGCAAAAAGCTGTCGATCATTTTTCTGTAAGAAGCCCCGGACACCGTTTCTGGCGTTTCATCCTCATTCTCAAAGAAATATGGGTCGATGATTTTTGTGGCCATAACACCGCACCAAACAATGCATCTGATTGGGTGTGACTGATGCTGATGTATTTTCCCTGGATTATCAGAGCCCCACTAAACTTGTAATCATGGAAGATGTGGGCGCTGATCTTACGTTAAAAAAACGGCGATAATTTCGCTGCGTCAGAACAATTGATCGTTGAGAAGAATAATAAAAACTGATAATTTTAATGCGTTGTTGTGGACTAATACGTACAGCATTTTAAATTTCCAAGAGTTCAGTTATAATCTGCAAAAAGAAAAAAAAATGATGCTAAAAAATAAAAAAGTTATTTGTGTTTCACCCCAGCTGGCCTTATTTGGGGCACCCTGTATAATATATGCATATATAATTTTGAAAAGGATAAGATATGTATATGTTTTATTTGTCTTGCTAATACAAATTTGTTTTCATGAGAATTTGCAAAGCTACGAGTATTTTCAACTGATTTTTGATAACAAACATCTTTTAACTCAATATTAAATATAGTTTTTGATAAGTTTTTTTTTTTTAATTTGGACTAATATGCTTCATTTCTGAAATATTGTGCAAAAATACTGCGAAAATTTAAATTTGTGAAAATAAAACTTGAAAAAAAAAAAAAAATATTTTAAACATAAACAAGCATGGTATATGAATATATTGTCTTCAGGATGTTTTACTATATCTATCTCTTATTGTAACAAATATACATATTTTAAATATAATATAACTGTTTAAGCTTAATATAATAAAAGAGGGGATTTACTAAATTTTTTTCGAGTTAATGCTAAAGATTCATCGATTACTGCTTCAGCACTCTTATCTATGTACATGCAAAAACAATTTGAAGGCTTTAATTGTACAATCGTATACATATGTAAGTATTACTCATACGTTGCGTAGTTCCGCGCATGCTTGCCAATTGTATACTTAAAAAACAAAACAAAAAAACAAATTTATAAATATAACGAATTCGTGTTTACTTCTTTTGGTAGACACGTAAATTCCACATCAATGACCCCGAAATTTCAATTAACATTAAAAAAGAGACAACTACTCGTATTTGCTTAGCCACCACAAATGTGCTCGGCGAAACACTGAGCTATATAGTGTACGCGCCAAAATTATAAATATATACACTAGGGCTATTCCTATTTGTACATATGCACTTTTTTCAAATGTGCTGATGTCGATAGTAGACTATCGACAATATGTTTTGCGTCGATGATTTTAATTGCTCATAACATTCCTTGTCGCGGCAGAAGAAGGATGGTCGCTAACTAAATGAGAAATCGGTTCTCATAAATGTGCCTATAATTTTCATTCAATACTCGCAATAGAGTGATAAAATTAATAATAGCTACATAGCGGGACTATGCTGAAATCGAAAAGTTTAACTTCATACTCATAGCTGTAGATTTTTGAAATATATTATTATTTATTTATTAACAAATGTGGAACAATAATATAATTATTTTTACACGAAAAAAGGAGCACTGGCTGCCAGGGCCTTCGGCTCGCTTATAAACTTAGCTATAAAAGGAAAAAGAAAAATTTATAACTTAGATTGATATTACACGTCAAATATAAATTAAAAAATAATGTCAATAATTAAGAAACAAGGTTAAGAGAGATTAATAAGATACCATATGAAGTTCAGATTAATTGTTTTAAGCCTGTTTTTTCTAAAAATGTTGAAATTTTGGAGACGTTTACTGCAGAGGTAGTCTTCAGGAGCATCGACGGACGTTGGTTATTGAATATAATGCTCCTACTCGCTGTAAAGTGAGGGCAGTCGTCGAGTAGATGGTATACTGTTAGAGCAACTGAAGGACAATGTTGGCAGAAGGGTTGGCTGGAGTGGTTTAGTAGATACGAGTGGGTAGCGATTGTATGACCAAGGCGTAGACGGACAAATGCCTTAACGTCGTTGCAGCGGCAATTTGATGGAAAGCTAGGTTTTGTGCAGTTAGGATTGTATGTAATGTACTGGTGCTGGCTTGAAACCCATGACTCTATTTGTGCTTGGCGTTGGCGTTGAGATATGAAGGTGTATAGTGAAATATATTAATCAATGTGATGAGATTTTCAAATTAAAATAGCTTTTATTGTATTAAGTTGTTAAACGAAAATTTTAATCATTCATTATTTTAGTTAACGTTTCAGAAACCGTTACAGAAATTGGTTGAACGCAAATAATAGGACTTAGATTCCAAAAGCATTGATGTGTATCATCTAAGCCTTCTTCTATCATTTAAGTAAATTTAATTGAACAAACAAATTATCAAAAAACATTTTTTCAAAAAAGAATGAATGTTGAAAAAACAAGCTGCAATTGATTCGCTTCGATATAGCGCAGTTTTTCTCAACGAGACCGCTGCATCTGCCCTAATAAATTTGTCACTACTCACTGTCACTGTCATTGTTGGCACATTGAAATGCGCCATGGCGAAATGTGTAAATTAAGCAACTCCTATAAACTACGGTTAACACGCAATCGCACAACCACAAACACGTGAACACGCTAATCGTTTGTTGATATTTGCTGCGAATAACAGTCGAGAGAGTGATTGGTGACAGGTATCACTGCAAATTCATTGCCTTTGCCATTGTAGTTGTTAGTGTAATTGCCTTTGTTAATACGTCACAATCTTTTTTTGGCAACACAACAACATAAATGGTCAACCAAATGCTTAACCGTGTTTTTATTGACTTCACTTTGTCGACACGCTTTTAATATTAAAGCAATTTTTTTTTCGCTGTGAAAATATCTATGAATTTGCACATGCACTTGTTCGAGCTACATATGTATGTATGTATATGTGACTTTGAAACTTTATGTTTGTAAATATTTCTCTTCCACAATTTGATTTCCATGTTACAAAAACAACGCCAGCAAGCGAATCGCACCAAGCGTTCATACAACGTTGCTTAAACTTCAAACAATGCAGACGTTCACAAGTAGACATACATATGTGTATACATATATGTACATACATACGTGTGTTAAGTATGGGGAGGTTGGGGCGCGACAAACTCGTCTTAAAATAAAGTAGAAAAAGTTGCGACAAAATAAAAATAAGACAAAAAGTTATCGCAACTTAAGAAAGTCAAGGGCAACAGAAACGAGTATGTATGTACCCTGCAGGAAATGTCGATAGTAAAACTGTAGAGATTCACTATTGACTTTGCCACCAGCACTACTGAGCAATTATACCCAGGCAATGCTTCCTGGGGCCTATTTCACAAAACTACAATTCTACAAGTTTACAAGTTACAATCACAAGTTTAATTTTCACAAGTGTTGATAAATTGCGTTTCATTAAAATTTTGACAACACTTGTAGTTTTCTGCACTTGTGAACTACAATTTCTACAATTACAAGTTCTTGTATACTTGTGATGTCAATTTAACAATTGTTATTTCTAATTATTCAAAATTCTACAATTGCTTATAAAAACGCAATATAAAACATTTGCATAATTTAAAATGAATTGTTTAAATAAAATAAAATATTTTAAAAAAAATTATTTTGATAAATTAAACAAATGTATTAGTGTGGTGCGGGAGAACTTAGCTGCCGAAGACATTCTCGTTGGTAAGTTTAGCATAGGAGTAATAGAACTGTAGATCGGGTCCGCAAACCACCATACACGAAATGGAGTGATTACCATGCCTATCATTATAAGCTTCTTCTTGCTCTTTGGGTGCATCTAATTTTATTAAAGTGCCGTCCAAACAGCCGGAAACTATCGGCATGCCTCTGATGGCGTAGAATTTAGTAACCACTTGATCCACATTTTGTGGCCATCTTACATACGTTGCAAACAAAGCGGTATTTAATGCAGCAACTACGCTTTTTACCACTCTGCACACAAGTCACCTATTGCATGGTATGTGGTTGCTGTTCCTAGCCAGCGTAACGTAATCAGCAGCTGCTGTTGCACCGTTAGAGAATGGCTTCTACTTGTCTTCCTCTCCAGTATTGGACACAACAAATTTAACAACAAAACAAATTTTTCACGTTTTAGCCGAAAACGCTCATTATACTCCAACGTGGATTCCAGGAATTCATATTCCAAACGTGGCCTAAATAGTCTTCTTCTTTTTAATGTGATTTTATTATCGCTTTCATCAGTAAAATCGTATAATAAGTTCATTTTGTACACACAAAAAAATATGAGCTTCTTAATATAATATAGTAAGTTTCACTTGCCGACGTGTTCATTTATTTATAACATATGATTAGTGGTGTTGCCGCTTATCGATAATTTGTAATAAACCAACAATGCGATTCGATTAATGTGTGTCATAAAATATTAAATATGTTTTATTTTGTGTTCATTTGAATTAATTGTTATAAACCAAATTCTATATCAATTTATCATTCACTTGTAACTTGCAAAATTTTTTCTTGGGGTCTCCGTCGACCCCAAGGTTTTTTTCTACAATTCTACAAGTGTACAAGTGCAAATTTTGTTTAGTGAAACAAAATCACTTGTAAAAGTATCATTTGTAGACTTGTGACTTGTAGAATTCACTTGTAGCTACAAACTTGTAATTGTATTGTTATGAAACACAATGATTCACAAGTTCACAAATTCACATGCAAAAACACTTGTAATTGTGAACTTGTAGTTTAGTGAAATAGGCCCCTGCTGTCGACATTTAACATGCGCTTGTCATTGAGAATCAACTAATGTCATTAAAATTATTGATTAGGGGTTCTTTTGGAACCACATGGATACATTGGAAAAAGAGATTCAGTAGTGCATTAGATATTTTACGAGTATTAAAGAAAAACCATTTGATTGATTTTGAAACGAATTTTCGTCATCCCTTGTCAATTATGATTTTAACCATTTATTATTTTTCTAAAATTACAAAACAACAAATACATTTTTTGCAACCAAGTTGTGCGTAGTCTTTTTATTTTTCCCTTAGGTTTAAAACTAATGTGTTACTAGTTTAGGTAAACATAACTTATTACCTAATCAACACAACTTGTAGCTAACAATCGTAAAGTTTTTAATATTAAAGTTATTCAAATAAAATTAAGTTTAAATTAACTACCTATGTATCTTCAAAAAATTCAATTCCTATGTGGCAATAACTTAAGGAAACCCTGTTTGATTGAAACTTGATGTCTTTTACATAACAAAGCTGCTTCTGTAAGTGGAACTTACAGGCCTTCCTCCTGTAATATAGCCACCAAATTTTCCAAACTTTTCCTGGATAGTGCTCTTTCAATATACAAATTCTTTAGTTTTTCGCGCAAACTATATTTTGGAGTAGACAAACCTTCAAACGATTGTATAGGCCCTGTAAATTCTTTATCAGGCTCCACAAAATCTTTATAGTTAGAACTTAGACTACATTTTGATGCATCTTTTTCGGTCCTTCTTTTTTTATACAAAATTTATTGTTTTTTCACTAATCTATAGTTATTTCTTTGGCTTGTGATATATTTTGTTCAAAATATACGTTTATTTATTTTTTAAGTTTACTTTTCTTTACTTAAAAAAAACCACGTGTATTTTCAACGACAAAAACTGAAAAAATAAAAAAGGCAGTTTGCAGCTTTCAAAAATATTTCTACCCAGCAAATGCCACCCACAATAGTCGACAAAAGTGGTGACTTAAAGTCACTTCATTCCAAGCTTCCTTCAGGGTATGTTTATATGTATACATGCTTGTATGTATGAATGTTTGTATGTATGCATGCTTGTTTGTATGTATATATCTATGTATGTATGTTTGGTTGTTCATTGAAGTTGATGTGTGAGATACACTTGTACTCCATATTTACATAAATATGTTTGTACATACACTTATGTATGTGAATATGCATAACTTTTTTTATGAATTGAAATTTTTCCTTTAAAGCTACATATGCACATTCAAAAGATGTTGTTTTCAAATCGACAACTTCTGAAATAGATCGGTTTATTTTAGACTTTCAGTTACGACTTTCATCCTGTATGGATTTACAAAAAAACCCGATTTATTATACGCTAAAATTAACTTTAATACAAACGGTTGTTTACACAAGTTCCCAGATTGCGCTATTTTAGTTAGAAAACAAATTACTATAGTCGAAATTAAAACTTAAATTTAAATAAAACTTGTAGACGACAAGAATTCCAAATTTAATTTGATTGCCGAAGTTGGGCTCTTTGGAAACTCTCTAGAATTAATTTTTAAATTATCACAAATCAATGTCAATTGAGTTACCGTTTAAAATCCAACAAAATCTTTCGTGTTTACCCAAATACAAAAAAATCTGTCGGAATCAATTACTTAGTAGATATGAACATTTTTCCTGGCTGGGTAAAAAAAAGGGCGTTAAATAATCGGATATCTAAGTTTAATCGTTTTTTAATATTTATTGTAACCTTTAAAACGCTGAAATTTAATAAATGTGAAAAATTTGCAAAATTAAGATTTAAAAAAAAATAAATTGGAATTTTGATATATTTATGTATGTATTTGCCAACGTCATGATAGTAAATACACTCCGTTAAGCTATCGCCAGTTATTATTCAGTTATTGCTTGGTGACCCTAGCGAAGTGTAGCTGAGCTATGTGAGCTACATGTGTGTATAGATTATAACCTTTTAATTGTGAGCTTTTGTGAAAAATACATTTTTTTTCTTCAAAGTATAAGATCGCTTACTTCGTACGACTGGCATAAAGCTTACATAATGAAAATTAAAAAGCTGCACGCATTTAGCCGACTGAAAGAAACTTTTTTTTTAGCATTTCTACATTATTTTTCGAATGAATTTATTAATATGGTGGATGACAACTCCTTCTTCCGATTATTTTCGAAGTTTCCGATTGTACAGTTTGGAGTCCATTGAACTTTAGTATATTAAAGTGTACTTTCCGAGTAAAGACGCATTAGCGTACATTGTTGACAATTGTTTTCGCCGATTGAATTATGGAAATTATTCCATATAAAACATGAACGCAACCATTAAACGCATAAAAATTAAATTTGAAAAAAAAAATAAACATATTCCAAATTAGTTTAAAATACTAATCATATAATAATTACTTTAAAAAAAACAGTTCAATTTCATATAATTAGATGTTCCCACATACAAATTTAGTCATTGAATGAGAGACTACATTACACTTCGCAGGGTATGAGACATATGGAATGTAGTAAAAGGACACTAAAATCCTCACCCAGCCCCCGGAATGGTTCGTTGTAGTTGTTTTTTTTGGACACTCAATACTTGAAAAAAATGTAGAAAACAAAGGGTTATAAAAAGCTTTTAAATCACAATTGAGATCCACTAAAACAGTGGAAAGAAAAACAGAATTTCTATCCCAGATTGACAGAGGATGCAAACGATTTGCTTTGCATTTCGCGACGTCAGTTCCAAGCGAACGTGCATTTTTAAAAGCGGGGGCAAATAATGTGGATATATTGATTTTTTAAACGAACACTGAGTTTTTTCTATAGCAACGTTAACGTTATAGTCATTTGATATTACTTAATATATATTTGAATTATTAGTTTATAGTATAATGTTTATAGTAGTAACAATAAAACAAACATATGCACTTAACTATGAATTTTAAACCAATAAATAGGGAAACATTTGTAAGAAGTTTTAGGAAAGCCGTAAAATATCTCTACATTTATCACATTAACCATATTAAAAGCTTTATTATCGACTGTTTTCGGATATTGATACGTGAGGTTCCCTTGAACTGCTTAAACTCCATATTTTTGGCAGTTTTGCGTTCTTATTAGAAAGCTAAACATTGAATACATTTTAAATCGGTACCGAGTATCGATCAATACATAAAAGTATCGATTCAGCACATCACTAGTTCGTTGTTCTAAAAGTTAGTTCTACAGTATTTTGAAATGTGAAGTTTAAAAGTAAAAATTATTAATACTTGAGAAAGAATATTTAATTATATTTCTAATTTCTTAAATTTCAATTTCAGTTTTTTAATTTATTAAAATTTGAAGCAAAGGTAAAAAAAATCTCTATAACACGAAAGGGAGATAGTTCATTACATATATAAGTAAGCTGATTCGTAGGTTATAACAATTCTATATCCTGTTATATTTGAGACAAAACTAAAAATTAGCAATTAAATATAAAAGCAACTGAGTTTAGTTTAGTTTAGTATGTTGGTATCATGCCACCGAGCTTTTTCATTCTCTATGACCTTGAATATACAAGGTTTAAGGAATAACCCTACAAATTTTGTATATATATATAAGTACTATGCATAAGTATATGTGTATCTCCACATGTAAGTGATCAAATGAATGGCTTAAGTAACATACGTATGTAAGTATGTATGTACGTATGTGTACAAATATATTACAAAGATATGTATGTATATGGCAATCACGCATTTTTGTTTATGACAGCGAATACGCACAGCTTGGGTTTCAATAAATTAATTTTGTCGCTTTCACACAATGGCATGTAAACATATCCCTGCAGTCAAGTTTATCTACTATTTCTTATTACTACTTTTATCTGAAGTTTTAAATATGTGGTTTTTCATTCAAAGTAGGCTAGTGATATTTTTAGCACACTAGTTACTCGCCGCATTAGCGCCATACCAGTATACATTTAAAATGTATATCTTAGTAAAAGGAAGCATCGCATTTGTTGGTGGCACGCACTATCGCCATTGTGGTTACAGGCAAATCATACTATTGGCAAACTATTCTAGAGATCCTATTCAAATCTAGTGTTAGCTTAGCCCATAAAGTATCAGTTAAGGGACCAAAATATACTCGTACGAGCGTGTACCTAATACGAGTACATACCATAGTTAAGCTTTTGACTACAGGAAAATTTACGGCTTCACTTGTGATGCGTCTGTGTGTCAGACTTAATGTCTATTCAAACGCAGAGGGCAATGTAACACCGTTTATTTCCATTCATTCATTTTTCACGATCTTGATTCTAATGCTGCTGCCACCTACGGCGTTTTGTTCTTCGACTATCCTCCTCCGTACGTATGTCAGAGAGAGCGAGCGGATAATATGTGGTTTCTTGCTCGCGCTGCTGCTTCTTTCATTTTATATATTTGTTTGCGTATATGGTATTTGATTTGACCTTCTGATCACGTACATTTGCCATTATTGTAATAATGCTAATGTTAACAATTAAATATGTTTGCTTGACGTTTGATGACTGTCAAATACTTGAGCGTCGAATGTGATACAAAAAATTTAGCATCGAGTTGTGAAATTATATAAAGACTGGAGTAGTTTAGAGTTTCTACATATACTTACATACATAGATACATATGTACATATGTACATATTTATGATTTTTTGATAAGTTTACACAATTCATTTAAATATGGAAAATAATCGGTTTCGATGATTTGTCAATCACAAATGGGCTGCTTAAGGGGTTTGGATTGACTATGGAGCAACAATACAAATGAAGTTGTTTATTAGCTTTTTCATGTAAATTTCTTTGTTATTACTCATAAACAACATATTACAAAGATCGAAAATCTACTACGGGTATGACATAAGACGAATTGAAAAATAGGTTTTAATTACGAACCGTTTAATGCAGTCATACTCGTTTAAGTATTTCATTTTTATCACTTCAAACAATAGTGGAGAGTAACCAGAACTAAAAAAATAATTACAATATTCCAAGGCCGGTATAATTCCTTACTTCTACCAAAATTAGCGGGAGCCTCCTTGATATCTATTATCATGAAAATATAAAAATAAAATTTGCTAACCAAGAAATCATTAATTTAAATAAATTCTTAAAAATATTAATTACCGTTTGGTAGTCGCCCGAATTTATGTAAATTAATTGTTTAGTTTTCACTTTGCATAAAATTTTTGCTTAATCACCATTTCAAAAAAAAAATTGGTTTTTATAATAGTAATCGCAATTGAAAACTTTAGAACTTTACAAAATCTTTCGCAAAGATTTGCGAATACCTTGAGAGGTAGACACAAAAAGTTCTTAAAGTCGAGTAAATTCAAATTTTTAATCCATATTTTCTTGTTCAACAAGCAACAACAGACCTCATATTCAAAGTAGGATTTTAAATAAGGATGATTTATACTCCCATACAAACACATGCACACACATACCAAACATATGCATTTGAAGCGTACGATAAAAGCTTGGTTGGTTACTCATCTCATTTCTCTTTGAGTTGCGCAGAGGTGAATATGAATTAATTTTTTTTGCGATTGGCCAACGAGGCCTCCTGCGAATGTCATAATTCAAAACTACGCGGCAAGAAAAGCAATTTTCCGCTCCAAACTACCATTTACTATTACAAATGCGTGCATGCAATCGCCTCAGAACAGCGAGAAATTCTGTGGCCATGCCACATATGTACTTTTACATAAGCACGCCCATTATGATCCTTGCCCATAGTTACATTCGAAAGCAATGATGTGTTGCTTGAAAATAAATGATATATCTTTTTGGTCAGTGATGGCTGGTAGTTGCTGCTGGAAAGCGGAAGGCACTAATAAGATTAACAGACAGAAAAAAATAGGGTAGCCGTACAAATGTTATTGCACACACAGAGAATATGAAAAGAGTTTGCTTCCCTGCAAAATATTTAGCTACTAATCTCTAAAGACAGTATTCCGGGATTAGTCCCTATCGGGTACAACTGGGCATTAATTAGTCGCAACAAGTCTCAAACGGGTATAATTGTAGATTAGTCCTGTATTCATCTCTTTCGGGTATGATAAACGATGCATTGGTATATGCACGCACTTAGGCAATAGAATTTCATGCACGTCGTTGGCATGTACGGAGAGCATTCGCTTAGCAACCCTCGGGACGCTGGTTCGATTCTAAGTCGAAGCAAAGATTTTTATTTTTATTTTTATAAATAGACTGGTCCTCATTCCCATTCGAATATAGAAGGGGTCAATTAGTCTCTTCATAGGACATGCTCGAACAAAAGGGAACAGTTCATTCCATATAAAGAGATCAGAAGTTGTATTAGTCGCATGTTCCCTTGCGACTATTCTCGGACTCATCCTAGACTAATCGCATTTTTTGCAGGGTTATTACACTTTGGTCGTGTGTGTGTGTGTATGACAATTATGAATGGCAACACGTTCACTTAATGCAAGATTGTGTTGTTTAACGTTTGGCAAAACACCTTCGTACGAAAATATAACGGTTATATGTACATACATACATACAGCATATACAAAGCACGCGTAAGTTTGTAAACTTTTTTCAGATGCATGATATATAGAAACTTGGGATTGAAGCCTATAATATTGTGCATGATTTGTTGCCACCAATGGGATAGGTTATCTTTTTGAAAATCCAAAATCAACAGTGATTTATATGAACTAACTGTTCCAAATCCGTTCATCGTTTCCTGTAAATTGAATGTACTATCCAATGAGCGACAAAGAATTTTATAGAAAATAGCTTAGCGGGAAACATTACCAATTAAAAACGAAAATCGCCGAAGAGCGAAAATAATTGTCACATGGTTCGAATATCCCTAAAGTACATAAACTTATACTAGCAGTTGCTCATAAAGCTTATTAACAAAAATTATACAGCCTATTATCGTTGCTGTACATATTCTAACCATAAGTTTGTTTTAACATTTAGATAGCCAAGTACACGTGTATTCTTACCCGGGTACATAAAAATTCCCTATTCTCCACTTAGTTTCGGCCTTTACTTACGTTTACCTCTGACCGTTATTGGTCTATTTGCCTTTTATTGAAATCCAGTCCTTTATTAAAAGAGCTAATGGTGGCTAATATTAACTTGAGTGTGAATCCACATGCATTCAGGTGCGCATATATAGCAATGCGCACAGCTACTCTTTCGTCCGTTCACATCCTTCTGCTAGCATTTATACTACTGTTTTCTCCTCTGTCCTTTGTGCCACGTTGACTAACTGACGGTATTCACGTTGGTATGCGAATTATCCGCAACTAATGAGGTCCGTGCATGACATAAACAATGTTCCAGTCGTCTTACTAGTGGTGTCGATATGTTTTTAGTCGGATGGGAAGGATAGACACCCGAATGGTACCAAGGGGAGGAAAAGATGCATATGTATATTGCCATTTAGTAACCTCTTTACATTTTCGATACACACGGTGACAAAAACTAAAGTCAAACTAAATGAAAAATAGAAAATTATTAAACATTGCTTAGCATTCTTTAAGATGATATTAACGGCATGATAAAGCTTTTTCATGGCAGAAATACCCTCGGAGATTTGCCATTGCCTGCCGAGGGGTAACCGCTATTAGAAAACACTTTTTCTATGGTTAAGATTTTGCTTGCCCTGACTGAGATTCGAACCTCTAACTCACCGGCATATCGAGTTATAGCACGCACCGTTGCCAACTCGACCACAGCGGCCATGAGCTAATTAGTTAAAAAAAAACCGCAAAACAAATTGAATTAGCTTGGGAGGCTTGAAATGGTGCAGCTTGAAGTGAATATAAAAATGCAAAACACTCACGAAAATGAACATTCATTTCTTGCCGATTTAAGCGTGCACATTATTTCGCCTGAACTAGAAGTGGTTTAAAACACCATACACAAAATTTTAAAATTTCTTCTAAATTGTCTGCAAAGGTTTTAACTTTATTTATATATATTATGTTATAGTATGAAATGTATTTTTATAAAAAACTTACGGATAAGATTTTACATGAAATACTTTGCAAGTATTTTAAAAAGTCAGTACAAATGCTTAATCTGTGAACTCATTCAACATCGCCATAGAAATTAAAAAACTCGGCGACATTAAAAATATACTTAACATACTTATATACATAGTTTCTTAGATGCAACTCAAGTATGTATATACAATACGTACAGTCATTCCAAAACAAAACTGCATACTCATAATTTTGAGTTGATCCCAAAATCTGCCATTAGACCCCGAAACCAAACTTTGGGCGATGAAAGTAGAACTCAATGCTGTTTTCATACAAAAGTCACGGAAAAAACTTAAAGCACACGCAAAATGCGAGGAACTCGTCCCAAAACCTACGCAAAATGTTGAGGCATAAAAATATCGTTGTTTAAAGTGCTAGACAGCGTAACTAAAACTGGTACCAAAAAATAAATTTTCTCTCGGAAGCTCTTGGCGTCAAGCCATTCATACCAAAATAAATATATATATAAAACTAGCCTGAAATGGTTTTGTTTTATAAAAGAAAAACCCGAGAACGAAAATCTCTTATAAAATGAACATCAAGAATTTAAAAGAAATTTTTTTTCTATTGAAGAAAATTTACACCAAAGTTAAAGCACCTTTTTTTAATTGTTAATGAGCTTTAAGGCCGATCGTTTTTGGAAAAATTTTTAGGATAAAACAGAAATACTCAAAGCGGTAGAAGTTATAGTACTATTTCGGAGATCACCACATCTCCTCATCAGACTCCTTTCTTCTTATGCAGGGGTTGTCTTAAAGAAATTATGTTTTGTTATATCCGATAGGATACGAGTATACTTACATTTTGATTTTCTTCTAATTTTCTAAATTTCTAATATGTATATTGGAACGATTTTCTCTAACAAATATTATAAAATGTTTGTATTATTCAAGTCACAACTTCAAGAAGTTATAACTTTGTTTATTTTTGGTTAAATTTTGCTCTTTAAATTAAAAAACCCTAAATTTTTCAAAAAAAATTTAATTTTCTTCACGCTCTTATTTAATTACGACGCAAAAAAAAAAGAAATAAATTGAAATCGAATAAAAAATTACTTAGTATTGCTTAATTTAGTTATAATAAGTATATCTGTGTTTCCTAGAAATGTTTTCGTTTCGTTTGCTTTTCATATACTATACGTCGCTGCTATTACTCTTTTAAAAGACCAACGTGAAGAAAATTAAAATTTTGGAAAACACTTAGCCTTTCTCCACCCGATTTTCTAACATTTTCCTTTGTTTAATAGGCAAAACCAATATCTAACATATAAGACAGAGGAACAAATTTTAAATTCAATGAAAAATCAACACAGTTATAAGGTCTTGAAGTTGTAACTTGAAAAATACAAATGTTTTATTATATTTGATAGAAAAATTAATAAACGAAGTGATAAAGTACTGTTCTTCATTAAGTCTGATCCGAATTTTGATTAAACTTTGTTAAATTATTAAAATATTTGTATAATGTTTGAAATTTAAGTTAATATATTATTTTTTGGACAATGAATAGTGTTTTTAAAATTAAATATTAGAAATTTAATCATAGAAATAAATAGTCAACACTTACCAATAAGTAGTTGTCGTTTAATTTTAGTATTTAGTAGTTTCTTTTTAAATGACTTTATGGATGCATTGTTATACAAAATAGTGGGGTAAAACGTTTTCAAAAATTATAAACTTTTATTAAATTAAATTTTTCTCTTTATTTTCATTTTTAATCATTGTTCGCACCATTTATATGAATATTTGTTTAAAATGTTATTCATTTTATATTGTTTTGTAGGAATACAGTTCCAAACACTGTTCAATACGAATACTTACATATGTATGTATATATAACTTTACTTACTCTTAATGAACAGAAGATGTTGTGTTTTGAAATTTCTAATTTGGCTTTGATGATACGAGGAAGTCCAGCAAAGTATCTTTCCGTTAATTTTAAGTAGTAAATTCGTGTATCAATTTTAAATATGAAAGTACATGAAGTAGTCAAATTAAAGAAAAATCTAAGTTTCAACTTTGAACATGCAAACATTGTTGAATGCACTTTAATATTTTTCTCACTACAAAATGTCACAATGGCTAAAAATGAATTCAATAAGAAATATGAAGTAACAAAACAATTTAGACAACTACAAACATTCTTACATATACGTATGTACATATATTCGAACACCGCAAATCAAATCGATTTTCCCTTTAAAAAACACAATTCGGATAAAATCAAAATAAATTGAATTGAAGTGAATTTAATTATGTGGAGTGAAGTAAGGTGAAATTGAGTAAATTGATATGTATGTATGTATTTCAACAAAATTGTCGCTCAAATTTTGTATATTAAGTGATAAATGCCAAATTTGCATACGTTTTTGTAATATTTAGGCTTTAATTTATATACAAATGATTACATATGTACGTTCATATGTTACATGTAAGCATATACTTATACAAATACATGAGACATAAGACACACCCAAAATGATATGGCTTGTTAAGCGTATATGTACCTACATATTACTTTTTCTTTCAATTGCCAGAATATATGTATACTAGGGTGACAATTAAATGTATGGAGTATTTTTTTTTTCTTTATTGTTTTGGTCTCAGTGTTTTTTTGTTTGTAGTTTTATTTTAAAAAAATTCTAGTAAAATTTCAAGGTCGTAGGAAGAGGATTAGGGGGCGCGTCGGCCCCCCAAAGTTACACAAAATACGTTTTTTCACGCAAATTCTTACTTTGACTGCTTGTAACTTTCTCTGTGTTTTTTTTTTTTAAACATTACTGGCGAAAGATGTTCG
The DNA here is from genome assembly GCA_963971545.1 of Philophylla caesio. NCBI lineage: Eukaryota > Metazoa > Arthropoda > Insecta > Diptera > Tephritidae > Philophylla > Philophylla caesio. Next base: position 63,683,339 of record OZ020607.1, read on the forward strand.
TTAATATGTCTACAATAACATCTGTCAATAACATTTTTGTCTAATGTTAATATTTAATGAAAAAAACTTAAATATAGGAGAAAAAGTACGCCTCAATGTCGATTTATTATACTTAAATAAAACTACTTATGTATATGATTTCTCTTTTTATTAATATTGTTTAAAGCACTTGAGACAATGTCTTTTTATTACAGTCCGGAAACCGATGGCGGTAATCGCTAACAATTTTTAAAACAAATTGTTTTTGGCGTTCATTTTTGGTAAATAGTTTATTATACTCTTCCATCAATTTAACCCCCCTTTCGGCAGTGTCATTTGTAACATTTAATTTTTTCATCAGTTCAGCCGCTTTAAAATAAGATTGGTCCTGCTCCCATTTGTCTGGGTTTAATTTAAAAAAATCAGTATTTATTTGAAATCTTTCAAATAATGCTTTTGTTTCGGCAGAGACGAACTGTTCAATTCCGTCATGGAATATTTCAACGATTTCTCTATCATTTATTGTAGCTCGCTTTGTGTTTTGCTCTTGTTCAAAATCATTTTCCAAAGCCGCCACCATTTTTTGTTTTGAAAAAAAGGGATACGTTGCTGTCAAAAAATGCAAGACCAACCGCCTCAGGGCTTAAACACCACAAGTGGTTCCTGAACTTTTTAAGAGCAACATAAGATATAGCAGCATCAATTTTTTTGAAGTTTTCAAGTTTTTGTAAAAATAAAAAATCTTGATATGGCGCTTTAATGGCCAAAGGAGCAGAAAACCACGCTTCGACATAGACTTCAGCAATAAAAACACAAATTTGACGAAGCCCATTTAATTCAGTTGCTGAAAGCTGGAACTCGTTACGGAATAAAAATATTTTTAGACAGTAAATCGCTTTTGCCATCCACCTTGCATGGTGAACAGCTCCTGGCGATCGAAACATTAGGCTGTTTGGATGTGTCTTTTCTGGTTTTTGACCCAGGAAGAGCAAAGTGAGTTCCAAGAATTCTTTATAGTCTTCCCTGGGTTGTTTTTCTTCCAAGATATTATTTACTGCACCGATAATGCGAACAGCAGACTCTTTCATGTACGTCTTGACAGTTGGATCGTTGATGCCATACTCATAGTTTTTAGCATCAATCTTAGCCCAAGCATTTTTAAATTTCTCAAACATTTTAACGTTTGGACTTCCATAACAGCTTATTTTTTCTTCGAAAACGCATCTTAAAACAATTTCGTATATATGATGACGGCATGGTAACCATAAAAGTTGTCTTTGTAAATTATTTTCAATTAACGTACAGGTACCATTGAAACGCCCAGTATTGACCGCCGTTGTATCAAACACTAAAGCTTTGATGTGATTTTGCAGACCATATTCATAAATAGCATCGCATACAGCGGATGCCTGTTCTTTTCCAGTACCAGAATCAAGTGCAGGTATTTCAAGAAGCTGTTCAACTTTACCGCTCGATATTATTATAGGCAACCTATCAACTTTATCATTTCCCGTCAGCGCCGGCAAAAGTTTACCATCCCAATGAAGGCAGATAGCGTCGAGCTCATTTAATTTTAATTTATTTTTTAATGCTGAAATTCTTTCTTCACAGATTTGTTCCCTTTCCTGGTGTACAGACGTTCGGTTTAAAATATAATCTTCAACATTATTACCCAGAGCTTCAACGACTGCGCTTATTAGATGAACCGCATGTCTGTCACTGATTTTACAGACATCGAGTGCGGCCGCCAGTTTTGGTGTTAGTATTTTATTTGTTCCCCTACATTTTTTGGCTGGAGGTTGACTACAACGTGGGTCACATTCCATATCTGGAAAACTGTTATCATTCTCTGAAGATTCAGATGACAGCAACTCTGCAGTTTCATCTAATAAAAACGACTTAATTTAAAGAAAATAAAAAATAAACAATAACATACAACGAACCAATTAATGCAATTTCACGATTATTCCGCTCCACTTGTTGTAATAAATTGTTGTTGCGTTCTTCAAGTCGGCACTCTCGGCGTACTTCTTCGTAATCGATACCATACATAAAGCCTGGGCGCCCCGTTTTTCGTTGACTTATCAAGAAATCAATATCTTCTTGATTCGACATTATTTTTAATGCACTTGCATGCGCCACGTCAAAAAGCATATCCAATTTTTCTTTCCACGTGTTTACTTTGCTCTTATGGAAATTAGAAGTCTTCTTTGAATCTTTTTGAAAGCTTTGCCATTCTTTATACAATTTCTCTACATTTGTAATGCAGTGTTGTTTATCCTTGACCGGAATGCGGGCTTTTTCCCAGAACACGAATAGTTCTTTTACAACTAAATCTGAACTTTCCCGTAAATTTTTTTTTACTACACGTAAATTGAAAAACAAAACTTTCAACACTTCTATATTGGAGGGTAGTTTACTTCCCGTTAATGAGTTGGTACAATAACCAATTAAATATATGCGTTCACGTAAATTTCTAGCAGACATTTTCGACTTTTCACATTCAAATATTCACTTCGAATGATTTTTTTGCAAATTTAATGCTATTAAAAAATGTTTGCGGCTGCTGCATATAACTGTAAAATAAGAATCTATTTTCCGAGAAACATTGGTGCTGATTTTTTGTCGGTAGCTTACGCAAGCATTGAGAATAATATTGTTGAGGTTGTAACGGGAATATTCTCGGTCACAATTGTCAATATTATAGATCGCTTCAGCATACAGGCAAAAAAAATTTGAAGCAAACTTTTAAAGACAATTCTTACACTTGAAAACAAAAGTAAACAAAAAAAGTCTGAAGTTCGGACTAGCGAGGTCTTACTGTATATAATTGTTGAAGCTACTCTTACGTAAATCATAAGGAATTTTCTATATGAATCTTTAATTAAATAAATCTGAACAAAATCCAAAATTTGAATCATATAAGTAGTTTTATTTAAGTATAATAAATCGACATTGAGGCGTACTTTTTCTCCTATATTTAAGTTTTTTTCATTAAATATTAACATTAGACAAAAATGTTATTGACAGATGTTATTGTAGACATATTAATGAACATCTTTCGCCAGTAATGTTTAAAAAAAAAAAACACAGAGAAAGTTACAAGCAGTCAAAGTAAGAATTTGCGTGAAAAAACGTATTTTGTGTAACTTTGGGGGGCCGACGCGCCCCCTAATCCTCTTCCTACGACCTTGAAATTTTACTAGAATTTTTTTTAAATAAAACTACACACAAAAAAATACTGAGACCAAAGAAAATATCACTTTCGAAATTAACTGTCACCCTAATGTATACACTTGCATATGTGTTACTCTTTTATATCATATGCAATCCCATCCTTTTTTAACTCCCGCATATCCCGGGATTAGTTCATTCATTAGTTCGTTGAAAACAATTAATTAAATAGGAATTTGAATTTATAAAAGAATTATTAGTAACATTATTTAATAAAACAGCTCCACCCAGTCAAAGTTACACCTTAAGCTTAATGTGCTCATCGCCTTAAATTTTGTTTTTAGGAAATAAAAATTTAAAAATCTACTTTGAGTAATAAATATTTCAATAAATTCGTTTCAAGAATCAAACAACAGAGGACAATCCTGTCTGATGAGCCTTACCATGAAAGCGATGTTAAGAACTCTAAGGAGGAGGTGGGTGACGTTGATAAGTAAGTCTCAAAGATAAATTTCATCAAGTTTTAACGAGCGAGTGTCTAAAAATAGAATGACAAACAATTTTTCTGAAGGTTTGGTAAAATAAATTATTAAAATGGGGCGATACAGAATTTATATGCAACAAATTTGAGTCCAGGTTGGAGGATAACTACATTATACTTCATTTTCTTTAAGATCGAATTTTGATCAGAAGAAGTAATAATTCTGCCTCGCTCCAAATATGCATTTAAGTTTGACTTGATTGTTATATTTACTGTCCGATTCAATTATTCAAAAGTTTATAATTTGTCAAATAATTAAGCGAAGAGAAATCCGTTTTATTTTTGATTAGAATACGTAAAACTTGGAAAATTTGCAATATGGAATATGTGTAAAAATTTATGAATTATCAAGAACCAAAATTGGGCTGGTAATATTGATCTCAAACAGTAATTACAAATAATTTTACAGTATTTGCATTTACTGCTGTACCAAATATGTACTCGTCTTCGGGTCTTCTCCAAGATCTGGCGTATTGTGAATTTCTGGTCGGTGGTAGATTTACCAGTTCTATAGCCCCACTGATAAGGTCCAATCAGTTCATTGACGGTGAGCTTAAGTCTTTCACACAATAAACCCGACAGAACCTTATCCGCGATGCTAAAAAGACTAATCCCGCGATAATTGGCGCAAACTGTTGTTGTTCTTCAGCCGTGCTATCGCTTTCCGAATTTCCTCATAGTCGAGTGATGCTATATCGCGTCCATCGTCATTGATTGGGGATTCGGGTTCAACATCTTCTGCAAGGTTTTTGCAGCTGCTTTCATTAAACAGCGTGAAGAAGTGCTCCCTCCACAATTTAAGTATGCTGTGGACATCAGTCACCAGGTCGCTGTCGTCATTGTTACAATAATTCGCCCCGGTCTTTAAACTTTCTGTTAGCCGTCGTACTTTCTGAAAAAGTTTTCAAGAGCTTTTCCTGTCGGCTAGCATCTCAAGCTGTTTGCACTCACGCCTTTCGGTCTCTCTCTTTTTCTCACGAAAAATGCGTCTTGCTTCTTTCTTCAACTCACGATAACGCTTCCGCACAGCTCGCGTTGCACCTGATCGCAGTGTGGCCCTGTTGGCAGCGTCTTTACATTCCGTAGCGGCGCGACATTCCTCGTCAATAAAATTCCAAAAATTGACATCCCTAGTATGGATGTACATAGTACTAGTTAATAGAGTTGTACATGCTCAAGTTGTGCTTGCCTATCACAGTTTGGAAATATACGTGTCTGTAGCTTCAGTGTGTATATGTACTTTAAGGTGGCACATATTTTTCAAGATTTATATTTTCCTTGTGATACCCTGCAGTTTAGTCCATTTATAAAAAAACGAATCAAAACGAGCTTTTATTAGTTCGTAGGTAAAATTAAAAAGCTAAATGTCGACTCTTGCACCACCGCAATTTACATACATACGTTCTCAATATGAATCAAATTGGTTCATGAATAGCAGTTTCCAAAATGTGATACCACCTTTGCCATCTAGCTAGTTTTAAAATTTTGACTTATCGGGAAGTCTATTAAAAATTTGTCTCAAGATTGGATTACAGATATCGAAAAAGGTGAAAAAAAGTAATTATAGATTGCAAATAATCGAGCAGTTCGACATTGTGTTTTAATTCGGAAATAACGGCTGTAATTTACACGTTCTTGAATACTCGGTTTTCTTTTTAACGGGTTCATTACAAGGTTCTTTAATAAAAATATTCAGTGACTTTTGTTCAAAAACCTCAGCCACTCATAACACTCGAATGATCATATTTGGCAGAACAATGTCGTAACCTGTATTGCGAGAGCAAATGCATCTGCTCGGGGATTAGTCGAATGAAATTGTTGGAAACAAACTGTCATCGTTGAAAAGACTGCTAAAGATTAAATTTTTAATTTGTTGGTGTTTAAGTTAACCGTACGAGGAAGTGATTCACTAGCTACGTATGCGAGAAGTGATGATATATTGGGAGAAAGCGTAAATTCCGATGAAAGAGTTAAGGATCTATGTATATACTAAAGTTGGAGGCAACATCGAAAGCATTCTGGGAGGTCTTCGGAGATCCAAAAGAAAAGAGAAACAGATTTCGTTGAAAAACTTGAAAATATTTTTGATCAAGCGCACGCCAATGCTTTGTGTGATTCCCATTGATGAAAATAAGCAGTTCCTAATTAATCAGTGCTTAAAATGACGACCAGGATTCATGTTTGGAATTGATTACCAGTTTATCGTAAAGAAAATACGAGCTTCTAAATGAAAAATGCTAGAGGCGAAGGGAAAAGAATACAACAACTGAGTAAGTTTAAATTTATTTATATACATATGTATACCACGTATGTTTTGATATAATATGAAATAAATAATCCTTTTTTCTCTTTTTCTAGCCCGACCGTTACGCCGGTGAAGTTGAGTTCATGCAGTTGTGCAGAGTTATTTTCATCTGACTTTGATAACTTTTTGCGAGATTTATCATCACCAGAAATAAAATAGAAGAGGTCGTCAATTAATATTAACTCCTTAACTTGCTGCTGAAAGGTGAAAAATCAGTGTTAGGAATGTAGTTCATATCCTAATAGCTGCTTTCGATACGCTTGGTCATGGTGTTGAGAATTTCACAGTCAACAGGACCATTATTCACATTTTTCGAGAAAAATTTCGGGGAAAAACAGCTACTGAAAACAATGATAGGAAATAAAAAGCTACCAGAGGGATGGTAAGTTACTAACCACAATGACGGGTAAATACACAGTATACCTACTTCCTGTGCTTATTTCAAATTTTGGTATTGATCAACTTCTTGGTGTACCTGCATTTCAATCGGGGAGTGGAAAACACCATTTGACCGCTGTTTTTGAAACCCTTGCGGAACGGGACATTCAGGATTACGTAAAAGTTTTAGTTTTTGACACAACAGCATTCAATACTGGAACTTATCAAGGTTCGTGTGTTTTAATTGAAGGTATTCTCGAGAAAGATCCTTAACATTTACCCTGTCGGCATCCCTTTTACGAAATAATTTTAAATGCCGTGTTCAAGGAAAAGATGGGCAAAACTATAGGCCCAACTATACCAATTTTAAAAAGGTTTCGAAACGCTTGGTCTGGAATTAGCCGTTGTAACTCGAGTTCTTGATTTTGTACGAGGTTCTTTGCAAGCACAACATCCCAGAGAGGATAATAGAGAATTTTATAAATTGACTGCTATATTCCTTGGTGAAACACTATGTCGTTGTGTATATTTCTGTGTCCCAGGGGTTTTCTATCATGCAAAATGGATGGCAAAGGCTAGTTTTTGACTGAAAATATTAATGTTTCGCGATGAATTTAAATTATCGCCGCATGAAGAATATGCTACGTATTTCTGATATTTACATTTTCCTGATTAGCATACACATATGTATGTATGTATGTCAAGACGTGGTTTAGTGCTTCTTCTGCAACAAAGGCACCATAATTGGATTACAATGTTCTTTCGCAACTTTATAAATATCTGGCTATTGATCAAGACATCTCTCGTGTGGCTTGAAAAAAAAAAACATTTCTTGTGGTATGGAATTGAACACTAGATTTGATTTAAGTGACGACTTTCCTTATAAAAATCCTTCACAATGGTATAAAAACGAAAATTAAAATAACGCTCTTAGCTTTGTTAAGGAACTAGAGGTTGTAAACGATTGGGCGGAGACTACTTGAGGGCTACAATAAATTATTTTTGTGTTTATTTATAACTTACTCTATATATTTTTTTGAAAAAAAAATTGGATTTTTATGCGATTTTTTTATTTTATTTTGCATTGTCACGGATTGTCACGGATCTAGGGACACGATTTAACCAAACTGGAGGTGTAATATAAGAACCACCCTAATATACATACATACATACGTACTTAAGTAAATTTTATCCAAGTGTGCATGTCACTTCTAAAATATTGACAAGCGATAATTTGCTTATCGTTGCATATTATTTATTGCACCAGATCGTATTGTCAGGCGATATACATATGTATGTATTGAATTACTATTTATATGTAAGTACATACATGGCTATGTATATGTATAGAGTACATACATATGAATTGTGTGTCACAGTCAGATGAGTAGAACTAAATTTCTTCAGACAGTCTAAAGTATATTGACGGAATTATCCTTAATTAGCTTAAGGCATGCAAAACTCAAAGACGGAATTCGAGTGGCAAATAAGACCATAAATTAAAATAATAATCACGTTACGCATTTGCACATATGTATGTATATCAATTGAAATTCATTCTTAAGCCTATTAAGCAACGGGAAATTCAAAAAACAGTTTTATGAGATCAAACCATTTTATTTTTATATTTATTTGATTTCGTTTTAAATTTTTAATAGCATCAAAGCATACACATTTTGTTAAAAATCAAATTAAATAATTTACACTGTTTACGGAAGAAATTTATGTCTAAATGGCAGATATTTTGATATTTCTTTAAAAATTAGTAATATGAATGTACATATATTATAATTAGTAGAATTTTTTGATTATTTCTTAGGCTTCAGTTATATTAAAATCCTAGCGATTAAGGCATAAACTTTAATGAATTGAAAAATATCATTTAAGAGGCATTCCACATTATTTCAATTGGTCAAAACTACTTTGGCGCGATTTTTGAATATGTTGCAGAGGAGGTTCTAAAATGTCTGTAAACGCAATATTGGGCATGTATTAAACCATAAGTTGTAAAGGCAGGCGAACAATTGTTCGTTACTTCCTTTTCAAATTTCCCATACTATTTATCTTTAAATCTTTACCTTAACAAGATTTCTCCTCTCTTCATTGAAAGGGGCCTTGTTGAAGATATAATTTACTAAGATCTAAAAGATTATAATACCTGAAAGGGATACCAACAAAGCGATTATTACTACAACCAGCAAAGAATAGCAAGTTTGATAAACTGATTGATCTAAACTATATGATGGGAAAATTGGTACTGGTGTATTTGGACCTATATTTCAGAAAAGCGTCTCGATAGGCACATAGGTTCCCAACCCAATTTAAGCTCCATAAGAGCACTAGACTCGAAAGAAACGTCGTTGAGGTTCCTATGAACACGTTCCTAAATCGTAGCTTTTGACGCTACCTAAACTCAACATGTTGTGCTGCAGATCGACAGCTAAGTAAATAGAGCTACGCCGTTATGATTTAAATGCTAGTAGCTAAAACTAAATTTGTTTAATTATTATATTACTGTTGCTATAAAATATCTAAAATATATTTTAATAATAATACTATTATTTTAACACGGTGGCAGCTTAACTTAAAATTAAAAATATAATCGGCGCAACTATCTGATTGCATTGTAGTGTGCGTCGGTTTGTTGGACGTTTTTGGTAAATTGAATAAAATCTCCATTACGATTTCAATTAAGTTTGAAATAAGTCCTTCAACATCAAACAAAAAAAATTAACAAAAATTCTGTATTATCCATACTTTTTGTTTGACACAACTTCTAAGGAGATGGGAGAACGCACGAATTACAACCAAATAAACGGTTGTTTAATCTGAGCAAAGTGTGTCCACAATCCGGACAGGTCACCAAAGGTACCTTCTTTACAAAATGGGATTATCTGAGAAAAATTACTGGACGAAGAAACCTCCGAGTATTAAATGAATGTTTGGAAAACGTCTATAGTTATAATACTAATAATAATAATAATACCGACTATATTTACTAAAATATTTTAAGCTTTTTCATCTATTTCTCTGTTGCTTCTTTTTTGAACTGCATGATTATTGCTGAATTTATCCACGAGCTCTTTTGAATATCCGTTGCTGTGACTACGATGCAGCTAACTAAAGATTGAGCATTCCGGCATGGCGCTATGTTGCTTTTGCCTAACTTGACAGATAATGACGTCGGTACCTTTTCAAAACAAGCCATTTCTTTGCATGTGTTTCACATGGTTCAAGTACTTGAAATAGTAAATGGCAATATTTGCTAATTGATTTTTGTGGTTTTTGTTTGCAAATGCATGCTTGCACTTTGATTTAGTTCAAGGCATAGGTTTTGCTTTCTTACGTTCGCAAATTATAAGAAAACATAGATAAATATCGGAATAAAACAATTAAACTTTAAATTGAGCGCTCTATGTAAAAGTGGCTTAATTCTCTGTTTTCGCATTATCTACTTCTTCGCTCCGCCATCTTCTCCATTAAATTTATTAAATTTACTAAAATATTTTAAACTCCAAATTGTGATCAATTTATATCTATATCCATCGTACGCTGTACTCGCCGACGCAAAGACGCAATGGTCCATAAATCTTTCGAAGAATCTTTCTCTCGAACACTCCAAGAGCCCTCTCATCTGATGTTGTCATCGTCCATGCTTCTGCGCCATACAATAGGACGGGCATGATGAGAGACTTATAGAGTATGGTTTTGGTCCATAGAGAGAGGACTTTACTGTGCAATTACCTACTCAGTCCGAAGTAGCACTTGTTGACAAGAGAGATTCTGCGTTGGATTTCAAGGCTGACACTGTTATTGGTGTTAATGCTGGTTCGTAAGTAAACCAAGTCCTCTACTTTTTCAAAGTTATAGCTGTCAACAGTGATTTTTGATCCCAGTCGTGAATGTGCCGACTGTCTACTTGATGACAGGAGATACTTTGTCTTGCCCTCGTTCACCTCCAGACTCATTCGCTTCGCTTCTCTATCCCGTTTGGAGAAGGCCGAACTAACTGCGCGGTTGTTAAGGCCGATGATGTCAATGTCATCGGCGTACGCTAGAAATTGCACACTCTTATAAAATATGGTATCTGACCGATTTAGTTCTGGGGCTCGAATTATCATCCCAGTTATCAGGTTAAAGAAATCGCATGACAAATAGTCACCCTGTCTGAAACCTCGTTTGGCATCAAACGGCTCGGAGAGGTCTATCCCAATTCTGACGGAGCTGGTGGTGTTGCTCAACGTCATTTTACATGGCCGTATAAGTTTCGCCGGGATACCAAATTCTGATATTGCGGCATGTACTAAACTTCTTCTCGTGCAGTCGAAGGCGGCTTTGAAGTCGACAAAAAGATGGTGTGTGTCGATTCTTCTTTCTCCGGTCTTTTCCAAGATCTGGCGTATTGTGAATAACTGGTCGGTGGTAGATTTACCAGGTCTAAAGCCACATTGATAAGGTCCGATCAGTTCATTGACGGTTCATTTACACAATACACTCGACAGAACCTTATAAGCGATGTTAAGAAGACTAATCCCGCTATAATGGCCCAGACTGTAGGATCACCCTTTTTGTGGATTGGGTAGAGAACACTTAAGTTCCAATCAGCAGCAATGCGTTCTTCCGACTATATTCCAGAAATGAGCTCGTGCATGCAATTAACCAGCTCCTCTCCGCCGTACTTAAATAACTCAGCTGTTAACCCATCGGCCCCGGGGGCTTTGTTGTTCTTCAGCCGTGCCATCGCTTTCCGAATTTCGTCATAGTCGGGTGATGGTACATCCCGTCCATCATCATTGATTGGGGATTCGGGTTCAACATATTATCCAGCTGGTGAACAGACGCTGCGGACTTTAGTGGACCCTTAAGCCGAATATGTCGGAGTGGCTCCACTAAAGCTTCCTCTCTATTAGCCGTGACCCAAGGCTCCACACGTGTTGCTTACCGTATCTCGCACATGGGTTGCTCACGTTGCCCAGGGTGCACGAACGTGGACGTAGGGATTGAGTACAGCCGTGCAACTCTAACCGCATACCCAGAAGCACCACTGTACCCCATTGCACCCCAACAAAAATATTAAGGCAAAAACGAAACATTTAATGTAAAGCATGCCCGTAATAGTCGATCGCATCAAAAAAGCAACAAAGTATATAAATTCGACGATCGTAAGAAATTTAAAATTGGATTATAGAGATAAATAACTATAGCATAAGCCTAAAAAACAAATGGGTATGACATGTATTAAAAATTTGCAGCGTCCAGGAATTATGCATTCTAGTGTTAAACTCAAGGGAATCATGCAAGCCGATCTATAAAAAAGAATATGATGTTTGTAAGGTACAACAATCCGGAACAGACAGCATATTTCCGCAAATACAAACGGACTTATACGGGGAAAATTTTAAAATGTTAATGACAACTCGCAAAAGAATGTCCTACGTTAATTACTTAAGTTTTTAATTTCGTAAGAAATGCTTAAATGGGCAAAAAATGTGCAGAAGGCGGAAGTGATAAATAAAACTAGAGCACACTGCACATACTTTTATGTTAAGCAAGTTAGAAGCGTAGTTGTGTGTCTAGCAAATAAAAAAACAGCAAACAAAAGAGTAGTAGCAAATATACGAGTAATAAAATAATCAAAGCACTGTAAAATGGCAAAAGTTTCGTAACACAAACGAAAAACTTGACTTGCTTAAGAGTACAACGAAATGAAGACCAAATGAAGATGAAATGAGAAACTAATCAAAAGATAGAATGAAAAAAGCCAACCAAAATACAAACAAACATCAACAACAACAAGAAAACGAGGTTACACACAACAACAAAAGTAAAATAAGGAAATAAACGAAAGAAACGCAAACGCAGGACACTAATGAAGGAAGAATGCTGCTTTCCCACACTTTGCCGGAAGTTTTGTGGAAAGCACCACTATTGGCATTTTCCTTCAACAACTGTCTATACTCGTATACCACTTTCCGCGGAGTTGCATTCTTCGTCGCTATACCAAATATAGTCCGATAGGTGCAACAACTTGTATTATATGCCATTAGGGTATAATTAAAATTCTCAAGAAGCTAAAGTTTGCAGGCTCACAACTGCAATTTCTCGATAGTTGCATGCGAGTATAAATGAAGAAAAATATTAATAAAATGAAAGGAAGTTGAAATGTAAAGAGAAAAAGTTAGTATAGTTAAGTAAGAGAATTGATCAGTCAAGCAATCTAGTGAACGAACTGAGTCGTATGTTTAGCGAGTTCGTTACATGTTTAGACGATGGTGGTTTAACCGTCATCCATTAATAAACAACTGTCACATTTTGAATAAGGTGAGTCAGATAACTTGATATTTGTTGGAAAGATTTTCCGTCGTCCCTTGTTAAGTTTGGTTTGGAGACAAACCGGTTTCGGCGATGTGCCATCTTCAGTGTCAATTTTCATTCTGTTCAGTCTAGGTATGTAGTTCCGTATTCATTTTATTGGATATTGGTGCATAATTGTCAATGTAAACAAATGTTAAGTGTCCTGAGTATAGATACCCGAAGTCTCGCGCGGATTGAATTCAAAAGGGTATATTTTATCCCAGAACTTTCTCGGATAGAATTCAAAAGCGTATATTTTGTTTCGGAACATCAGATCTATACTGAACAGCATGATAATTGACACTGAAGATCGCACCATGCTGAAACCGTTTTGTCTCCAAACCACACAAGGGATGACGGAAAATCTTTCCTGTATTTAGCTTGACGTGAATGTACCGATGTGTCAAGGTTTCTGTACAACCGATTAGCATGCTTTCAATATTTTCTGCATAGTTTTGTGCTTTTGAGTTTCCAAGGAATTCTGATATAACCAGCTGCATAAAGTCAAATGCTGTCTTTTGCATATCCGACAGATGACCATAAAATTCTTCATCTTGTAATAATTTTCTTATATTGGGTCCAACGAGCATTCCTAGAAAAGGTAATTTACATTAAATGAAATAAATTATTTCTTAAAACCGTACTTTACCTTCTTTTAATTTTGCTGCAGATAATCTGGGGAAATTTGTTTGAATGCGTTTGAAAGCATTTCCTTTTGTATTTAAGCTTTTAATAAAATTTTTCACCACGCCCAACTTAATATGCAGCGGTGGAAGTATGACCTTATCTTTTGGGACAAGGGATTCATGGATTACATTTAAGTCACCAATAATATTTTCTTTACGTTCTTCGAAATATTTAATATGATAATGGGTGCTGGTAGCACGTGAATCCCATTTACAAAGAAATCACATATATTTTGTGTATCCTGTTTGCATTCCAGTCAATATTGCAATCATTTTGAAGTCTGCGCATATTTCCCATTTATATTTATAGTATTTAATTTTATTTAAGAGATTTGAAATATTTGTGGGTGTTTCCTCCTTTTTTGTGGAATACGCAACCGGTATTGATGGATGCTGATTTCCATTTTGCAGTAAAACTGCTTTTAAGCTGTGTTTTGAACTATCTATAAATAGTCGCCAAGCGGAAGAGTCCAGTGGAAGCTTTAGATATTTTAGAACCTCTTCAATACTGCAACAGTATACAAGTTCTTCTGATTTTTTTAAAATAACTTTCCAGATCGGCGTGCCTTTTTCTTGGCGATGTAACTTTTACATCAGCTTTTATCAAATTCCTGTTTTTCAATCTGGAACGTAATATTTCGTATGTCATTATCGCGTAGTGCCTTTGGCTTCTACCAAATTTGTAATTTACGCAGAAATAGCATGTATCTGATTTGTGATCTTCAGGTTCAATCCATATAATAGGCGCAGAAAATGGCAGCGCCTTAGTACCGCCTTTGTACCAGGTCAAAATACCACTTTCGCAAGTAGTACATACAGTTTTTGGTATCCAAGCTTCACATAAAAATCGTATTCCAAAGAAAAGAAAATATGGTTCTTCAATTGTAGGGAATATCTTTCTTCTGCTTTGATGGTGCGTAAAATGTCCACAAATAAAACAAACCCAATCTCTTAATTTGCAAACAGAATCCGCCATGCTTATTTAAGCTTTAATTTTTCTTTTTTTATATTAATTTTAGTAAAAATCACACCCGATATGTACTGCTTAGTAGCTCAATTATAATTGATTTTTGCCAATTTATCGTAAAGAGCTTTATTTACAACAATGGTGTCTTTGGTGACCCCCGATGAAACTTTCCGCCAAACATTTTCGTAGAATATTTTAATCCTTAAATGTCCTGTTTTAAAGGATATTTTTTGATTTTCTCGAAAAAAAGGGTCAAATTGACCCATAAACAGACCAGTTAGATGGTTAAGATATTCTACAAAAATAATCCTTATACAATTCCACAATACAACTCTGACCATAAGAATTCTCTCAGACATTAACTTACAACATTTTTTTCATATACTAATATAATGCTCCCTTCGACCAAAAAATTAAAAACTTTGACCCACTGTAAAAAAAAACTCAGACGTGCTGGACCATAAGTTTGTTCTACAAAAATGATCTACTCAACATACCCTTTCAGAATTATGGGGTCGCTATTCTGTTCCATTCAAAAAGTCTTCATTTGTTGGACAGTTTAATTATTGCATATTGCTAATTGCACAACGGACAATTTGTAAACACCAAAAAGTTTAAGCAAAATTCAGACGTAAATAAAGCCGGAATTATTTATGTTTGATCTTCTCAGAAAGTCATGAAGCCGTAACTTAAAACACATGTGGTAAAGTGACAAAATTTTTTTAATTATTCACATAGTATGTTAAATCTGTGATCTCGGTTCTGCACTAGTCGAGCCTAGCTACATTCGATTTTTTTTTTGGCTGATTACGAAATAAAATGTATGTATGAAAAACGTACATAAACGTTTTAATTAGGTCTATATTTTGAGAAAAATGTGCCTACATTGTCAGGTGCCAATGGTATTGCTTGAGAAGTTGCATTATCTAATATTTACAAAGGCTCTACAAATATTTTATATATTCAATACGTATGTATGTAAATTCCACCAATCTATCATTTATTTAAATATATCAAAAATGCTTAGATTTAGTGAGATATTCTCGGTCTTTTGATATATATACTGCGCGGAAATGTCTAATCCATACATATTCTAGTTCACGAATTAGTAATATTTGGTGGTTGTTATAACAATTCGTTTGGGACTGCGAATCAGCGATCTTTTCCTATGAATTATTGAAGTTGTTAAAGAATAAAAAAATACCAATAAGCGCTATTCGCGAATATGGCTTTGTTGATTTGACAAACGGAATTGAAAAGAGTGATAGTTTTCAGTAAGGTTTAAAATTTTTGAACAAAATAAAATTAACTACTCACATAATGCTGATGTATGTCTTCATCCATGTTACCAGTCGAACTACAAAACACAATGCTACTAGACTGTTCCTGCAGCTGTATACATACATATGTATGTAATTCAAAAATAGTCAGTTTGATTGCTTGGTGTTTATTATTGTAGATATGTATGTATTTATATAACTCGACCTACAATTGATTTAGCATGGTTTTCAGCTTGGATTTTCAATTCTCAATTGATTTATATTTATGAAACTAATTATGGAGCATGTGCAAATTAGTTTTGTGCAATCATATGTAAATATTTGCAGGTTGCACTTTCAATTGCCAGAACGAAATTCCGATGCGAGTTTACCCATATACAGAATACCGAACACATTAATTTAAAGCAACAGATGAATAAAGAAATGCTTTGCAAATACACGTATACTCGTTTGTATGTTTGTATCTAGAACAAAAGTGATATAAATGTTCTATTGCTAGCAACCAAGTTATTGTTATCGTAGTAAACTCTGCGGCCCGAGTGAACATTTTTTGCCAATTTCCATGGGCGCTCGTACATTAATAAACAGTTCATTAAAATCTTGCATTCTGAATTTGTAAAACAGTCTTTTTGTAAATTTCGATGGCTTATACAATAATTTTTTGATTTTTATTTTATAAATCCGAAATAACAGTTATTTTTGCTTTTTATGTAAAAAATATAGTAAAACCAGTAATTTTTGATTTTTATTTTATAAGCCTTATGATAACAGTTATTGCAGACTTTTATAAATAAATCAGTCACTGGCTTTTAATTTTTGAGTTATACTTATAAAAGTCTTTGTATAGTATTAATAAATGATTGATAATAGTAAAATGCCTCAAGCTGACCGATATCCTAATAAATAAAAAAAAAATATAAAAATTAAAAAAACATATACATATGTATGTACATTAGGGTGACAATTAAATGTATGGAGTATTTTTTTTTTCTTTATTGTTTTGGTCTCAGTGTTTTTTTGTGTGTAGTTTTATTTAAAAAAAATTCTAGTAAAATTTCAAGGTCGTAGGTAGAGGATTAGGGGGCGCGTCGGCACCCCAAAGTTACACAAAATACGTTTTTTCACGCAAATTCTTACTTTGACTGCTTGTAACTTTCTCTGTGTTTTTTTTTTTTTAAACATTACTGGCGAAAGATGTTCATTAATATGTCTACAATAACATCTGTCAATAACATTTTTGTCTAATGTTAATATTTAATGAAAAAAACTTAAATATAGGAGAAAAAGTACGCCTCAATGTCGATTTATTATACTTAAATAAAATTACTTATATGATTCAAATTTTGGATTTTGTTCAGATTTATTTAATTAAAGAATCATATAGAAAATTCCTTATGATTTACGTAAGAGTAGCTTCAACAATTATATACAGTAAGACCTCGCTAGTCCGAACTTCAGACTTTTTTTGTTTACTTTTGTTTTCAAGTTTAAGAATTGTCTTTAAAAGTTTGCTTCAAATTTTTTTTGCCTGTATGCTGAAGCGATCTTTGCGATATTGACAATTGTGACCGAGAATATTCCCGTTACAACCTCAACAATATTATTCTCAATGCTTGCGTAAGCTACCGACAAAAAATCAGCACCAATGTTTCTCGGAAAATAGATTCTTATTTTACAGTTATATGCAGCAGCCGCAAACATTTTTTAATAGCATTAAATTTGCAAAAAAATCATTCGAAGTGAATATTTGAATGTGAAAAGTCGAAAATGTCTGCTAGAAATTTACGTGAACGCATATATTTAATTGGTTATTGTAACAACTCATTAACGGGAAGTAAACTACCCTCCAATATAGAAGTGTTGAAAGTTTTGTTTTTCAATTTACGTGTAGTAAAAAAAAATTTACGGGAAAGTTCAGATTTAGTTGTAAAAGAACTATTCGTGTTCTGGGAAAAGCCCGCATTCCGGTCAAGGATAAACAACACTGCATTACAAATGTAGAGAAATTGTATAAAGAATGGCAAAGCTTTCAAAAAGATTCAAAGAAGACTTCTAATTTCCATAAGAGCAAAGTAAACACGTGGAAAGAAAAATTGGATATGCTTTTTGACGTGGCGCATGCAAGTGCATTAAAAATAATGTCGAATCAAGAAGATATTGATTTCTTGATAAGTCAACGAAAAACGGGGCGCCCAGGCTTTATGTATGGTATCGATTACGAAGAAGTACGCCGAGAGTGCCGACTTGAAGAACGCAACAACAATTTATTACAACAAGTGGAGCGGAATAATCGTGAAATTGCATTAATTGGTTCGTTGTATGTTATTGTTTATTTTTTATTTTCTTTAAATTAAGTCGTTTTTATTAGATGAAACTGCAGAGTTGCTGTCATCTGAATCTTCAGAGAATGATAACAGTTTTCCAGATATGGAATGTGACCCACGTTGTAGTCAACCTCCAGCCAAAAAATGTAGGGGAACAAATAAAATACTAACACCAAAACTGGCGGCCGCACTCGATGTCTGTAAAATCAGTGACAGACATGCGGTTCATCTAATAAGCGCAGTCGTTGAAGCTCTGGGTAATAATGTTGAAGATTATATTTTAAACCGAACGTCTGTACACCAGGAAAGGGAACAAATCCGTGAAGAAAGAATTTCAGCATTAAAAAATAAATTAAAATTAAATGAGCTCGACGCTATCTGCCTTCATTGGGATGGTAAACTTTTGCCGGCGCTGACGGGAAATGATAAAGTTGATAGGTTGCCTATAATAATATCGAGCGGTAAAGTTGAACAGCTTCTTGAAATACCTGCACTTGATTCTGGTACTGGAAAAGAACAGGCATCCGCTGTATGCGATGCTATTTATGAATATGGTCTGCAAAATCACATCAAAGCTTTAGTGTTTGATACAACGGCGGTCAATACTGGGCGTTTCAATGGTACCTGTACGTTAATTGAAAATAATTTACAAAGACAACTTTTATGGTTACCATGCCGTCATCATATATACGAAATTGTTTTAAGATGCGTTTTCGAAGAAAAAATAAGCTGTTATGGAAGTCCAAACGTTAAAATGTTTGAGAAATTTAAAAATGCTTGGGCTAAGATTGATGCTAAAAACTATGAGTATGGCATCAACGATCCAACTGTCAAGACGTACATGAAAGAGTCTGCTGTTCGCATTATCGGTGCAGTAAATAATATCTTGGAAGAAAAACAACCCAGGGAAGACTATAAAGAATTCTTGGAACTCACTTTGCTCTTCCTGGGTCAAAAACCAGAAAAGACACATCCAAACAGCCTAATGTTTCGATCGCCAGGAGCTGTTCACCATGCAAGGTGGATGGCAAAAGCGATTTACTGTCTAAAAATATTTTTATTCCGTAACGAGTTCCAGCTTTCAGCAACTGAATTAAATGGGCTTCGTCAAATTTGTGTTTTTATTGCTGAAGTCTATGTCGAAGCGTGGTTTTCTGCTCCTTTGGCCATTAAAGCGCCATATCAAGATTTTTTATTTTTACAAAAACTTGAAAACTTCAAAAAAATTGATGCTGCTATATCTTATGTTGCTCTTAAAAAGTTCAGGAACCACTTGTGGTGTTTAAGCCCTGAGGCGGTTGGTCTTGCATTTTTTGACAGCAACGTATCCCTTTTTTCAAAACAAAAAATGGTGGCGGCTTTGGAAAATGATTTTGAACAAGAGCAAAACACAAAGCGAGCTACAATAAATGATAGAGAAATCGTTGAAATATTCCATGACGGAATTGAACAGTTCGTCTCTGCCGAAACAAAAGCATTATTTGAAAGATTTCAAATAAATACTGATTTTTTTAAATTAAACCCAGACAAATGGGAGCAGGACCAATCTTATTGTAAAGCGGCTGAACTGATGAAAAAATTAAATGTTACAAATGACACTGCCGAAAGGGGGGTTAAATTGATGGAAGAGTATAATAAACTATTTACCAAAAATGAACGCCAAAAACAATTTGTTTTAAAAATTGTTAGCGATTACCGCCATCGGTTTCCGGACTGTAATAAAAAGACATTGTCTCAAGTGCTTTAAACAATATTAATAAAAAGAGAAATCATATATGTACATAAGTAGTTTTATTTAAGTATAATAAATCGACATTGAGGCGTACTTTTTCTCCTATATTTAAGTTTTTTTCATTAAATATTAACATTAGACAAAAATGTTATTGACAGATGTTATTGTAGACATATTAATGAACATCTTTCGCCAGTAATGTTTAAAAAAAAAAAACACAGAGAAAGTTACAAGCAGTCAAAGTAAGAATTTGCGTGAAAAAACGTATTTTGTGTAACTTTGGGGGGCCGACGCGCCCCCTAATCCTCTTCCTACGACCTTGAAATTTTACTAGAATTATTTTTAAATAAAACTACACACAAAAAAATATTGAGACCAAAGAAAATATCACTTTCGAAATTAACTGTCACCCTAATGTACATACATACATATGTCAGATTTGTTAGATTATTATTGTTAAGCTGATCAATAACAAAAAAATACTACTGTCTCCCAACAACTTCCTTCCTAGGATAAATGATAATGACTTCTATCAGTATGATTTAAAAAATAACAGTCAGTGACTTATTTATATTGACGGCTTTTATAAATAAAAGTCGTCGACTGACTTTTATTGATGATTTTTATAAATATAAGCCTTCAATAACTGTTATCAGAAGACATAAAATAAAAATTAAACATACTTTTATTGGTAGATTACTTTAATAAAAATCAAAAATAATTGTTATTTTGAAGTTATAAAAATAAATCAAAAATTACTGTTATTTAAGGAGTAATTAAATGAAAGTCTCAAAAAAATCGTTAATGAGCGATTTTTTAAATAAAAATTGTAACTGTTACGATCCCTGCTTTAAATATGGTACTCATTCACCAAAATGCCATATAAAAGTTGCTAGTACAAAATATTTCAGTTTATTTATTAGGTTGCCACCGAAGCCGAGACTCGTATACATTGTGTATGAATGTGAATAGCTCCGAACGGGCTCGGCGATAATACAATGCCGAGTATAATTAATCCGACAACTGTCTCAGATATCGAGATATTCGTAAAATCGGTTATACTCGTATTCAAAGTATACACTCTAGTTGAAAACTTAGTGAAATATTGTTAACTGAATATGAAAGAGCCTAAACATTATATATGTTGCGACTCTATTCCTATTTGGAATGTCTGTTGTCTACAAATACATAGAAAAATGTGTCTTCGAAAAAATGAACCCGTTACGTAGTCACGATATTCGTAAAACTTGCATATTTAGACCTTATTTACAACGTACATTACTCAGACAAGGGGAAATACTTTAACAATACTTTTTTAAATTAACTATTTCTAAAATTTGGTTTTTATTCGTAATTTTCTTGAAATATTAATTTAGGAAAAATTGCTAGTGGGAGTAACTTCGATTGAGTATCATTAAAAATTTAATTTACACTGATTTTTCTGCCAATATATTAAATATAATTTTTATTACCAAAGAATATCGCAGCACATATTGTACTGATTGAACAACATGACTAAATAACAGTGACATGCTTATGTGCATACTCGAATGCGTTTAACCGCCAACATATTTTCCCCGCCACCAATATTCTCTTGCTAAATTTTTTTCTTGTTTCTCGTTTTAACAGTATGTTTGTGACTAAAGTTTAATTAAATGTATAAATTTCATAGTTATTGCAACAATAAAATGCTTTTGTGCTGCTCTAGGGCGAATAATACAGAACAATTGTTGGCGCATGCCGCGAGCATTTAAATTGTTAACGGACAAAACACATCTAACCCACATAGAAAAAAAACTAAGGTCAAACAAATTTAAGAGATCATTATTTAGATATTAATGTGTTTAAAGAGATGCACCCAACTGTATAAATACTTATATGAACTCAACGATTCCTCTTCGAGTATATTATTCGAATGGACTTTTGTGTATACATACATATACTTGTATTGGACATAGTTCCTCGGGTAATTTTTCTTCTAATTTAATCTCTATCACTCAGGTGTAATGGTTCAGTTGTGCATACTTGGTATTACTTATACTTAAACTTACAACATACGGCCAACACAGAGCTGATTATACTCCACATAGCGCATACCATCTGACATCTTCTGTCTTTGAGCTGTCATTTTATTCTTCTGTTTTTGTTTGAGTTTCTCTATAAGTACGGCATGCATAGTTATTTGTATGATTTTTTGATATAGTGCTTAAACTATTGATCCGATCAGAAAATATATATATCTACGTGTAGTCAAGAAATCAAACTACAATTTAAAACAAAGACTTGCAAATTTTTTCACTAATTTTTTCAGTGTAAGTATGCACCTTTTTGTATTGCTTAATAAATGCGTTTTGGAGTTTGTCGCCCACGCAATCTATACAAATCTATACAATCTATACAAATTGGGCAGTCTATAGCCCATGCTAGATTGGTTGTAGAGGACCTCATTGTTCCGTACCAGGTCAATTAACCGTTCGTCATTAATCATTCTGAAAATTACAAAAATATAATTTAATAAAATAATTGTCAAGTGTGTGAAGAGAATTGTCAACATCAAGTAAACAAACACAAGTGGCATCACAAATATTAAATGTCATTCGGACTTTACATATAATATCAAGATTCAACAGACTCCAAGTAAAGTTATGTTCATTAAATATAATCATTATGTGACATTTCTCAAGTTAAGTCATCACTCGCTCTTCTCTAACCAAGTCATACGAGAAAAGTGTGGTTGGTGCGCTGAAAATATTTGATCGTCTATTTTCCCTAAGATAATCACTTAAAAAGTCGAAGCAAGTTTTACGACAAAGCATATAATTATTAAAACCGCTCCACACCAACCTTAGGCAATGCTGTTATACAATAATTGTATCATTACATATATCCGAAACCCTATTTGATATAAGAACTTAATGGTGCTGATATTTCTTTTATTAAAATGCTATGCATTTTAATTGTGAAAGTACCGAATCGCAAATTCCTAGTAGATAAACCACTCCCTTAAATTTACTGGTAATAGAAAAAAAAATTACTTTGTATTTTACGGGAATATTTCATAATATGTATGCAATTCGATCGGCTACTTATGATACATACGCTGTATTTTATGGTAAAGTAAACTTTTGGAGAAAAGTAAATTCTTATTCTATAGCAGGTGATTCTGGCCGTGACAACTATTTGAAGTTCTACATAAACTACTCATTCCGAACACCCCTGGTCCTTATATTTTATGCCTGGGTGCACATAAGGTTGGTCCCATAACGTATGGGAAAAAAAACTCAGTATTTTAAAACTCTCATCCCCTCAAGAATCACATTTTTTTTAGAAGTTGCTCTAATTTTCTCTAAACACAAATATTTAATTTAAAAAAAAAATATTTTTTTCATAAAAATGACATAGGATTCATGAAATCTAATTTTGCTAATCGACATACTATGTTTCTGTCCTTAAGATTTCAAAGCACAATGCCAAATTTTTTAAAATCGTGCCAAAAATTTAAAACAAATTATACTTTCTTTTTGCATTTTCGCATTTTAAAGGTTTTTTATGAGCCCATAAACAGTATCCTAAGGAAAACCCTAATCTTGAAACATATTAATATTATCTTATGTATTTTTTTACAATTAAGAGGAAACAAAAGTAGTGAGAGCATTAAAATTCGGGATTTACATACTTTTTTCAGGACCACTCAGGTGTATAGATGTACATATGGAGCTATGTATACACAGGGGCTGTAAAACCTTAGAATGCATTCAAATGTTTGCATCAACAAATTTAGATTATTTTAACAGTTTGTAAATGACAACACATGCCGCAACTCATGCAAACTCGATGTGTTTTTTAATATATGTATATACGTATGTAAAATTGGTATTTAGTTGGTTCGCTATCAGGCTTTGCCTTTCACTCATTAATTTTAATAAATTGATTTGGTTTTGAGTATAAAATATTGTTAATTTACATTATAAATAACTGAAAATTTAGACTTTTAAAAAACTATTTACAAATGTACATACCGGTATGTATCTGCTTGTGTTTGTAGTGTTATACTTTGTATAGGTTGCTATATTTATATAGAAATCATGACGAAAAATAAATGTGCATTGGCATATACATATAGTATATTTGTGTATATAACTCCTATGGACCTATGCAATTGCAAATTTGTTGGTAAGCCTTTAAATTTGTTAAATGATAGCACTTTAATTTAGTAAATATTATAGTTTGCCAACGAATCCAGTAAAATTTGAATTGTGCATATGTAAACAAATACAAATTTTACTCTCGATTATTGTCCAGCAGCTATTTTTGCTGATAGTTAAATATTAATTAAGTGAGTTTATTGTTCCTTATTTGCACTATGCTTTGTTAATTACATTTGTGGCCTGCCTAAAATAATACAGGATGTAACTTATTTTTTATATATAGTTAAATCGTATAAATTCTTATTACTACCAGCCTTATCGATTTATTCAAATGTCATGAGTTCAGAGATTTTTTGCATTTTATTTTAATGAGAACAAAATATTTTTTTTCGTTTATAGTCGGAAATAGTTATTTTAGTTTTTATGCCCTGAACACTAAACCAAGACGTGATATAACGTAATGTTTTTCATATTAAATGTCATAAAAATTGATATTTTGGTAATTTTTGTATATTTTTCTGGAGTTCAATGTTTTTTCAAAGCGTGAACATATGTGCTTTAAATCGAAATACACGTGTACACACTAAGTACATATTTTGAAATATTTTTCTCAAAAAGGCCAAGTCTTCTACATATATGAAATTTTCAAGGAACTCGCTATTAAATTTCTTTGTCTTATCCTCTCTCTCTTTCAGCCCACACGGGTTTTTTATGCGGTTTAGTATCAAACGGTTTTGAAAGGTGCTTGATAATTTCGACGGAACTGGTGGTGTTTCTAAAGAGCATATGAAACAGTCGCATTAGGTGCCCGGCTGGTACTTCAAGGCTGCGATATATTCACAGATTGCAGCACATACTCATGTATGCATATGTATGTATGTGTATAGAAAATATGATTTACTTTCGACAAAATCAACAATAATGTGGTGGTTGTGGAGTCTTGTTTTGTAGACCTAGCATGGTCTCGAACCATATAAATAGGTCAAGGAGATTGCGGGATATCTTATTTGAAGAATGGGAATAGTATATTTAAATTTATACAGCAGTTGGTGTATGGACTTCCCAGCTCTTCGGTGTCGCCCTTTATATATACTCTTTGCTTTATCAATAATTGTAGTTTGATGGTTCAATATCGTGCTCACTTTCGACCGAAGCAAATAATTTTTTCATAACTTACGTACGTTCTTGATATCTGTCGCCAGGTCATCGATGACGTTCGTACCGATAATATATTTCTAACTTAATACCTTAAGGGGTAATCCTTCTTTGTATTCTTTTTGGTTTATTGCTCTAGGTGCAAAATTGCGAACGGAATCGTTCCGGCCAAGGAAGCTCTACAAAAAAATCGTATTTTTTGTATTAATTTACTTGACATGAAACAGTAAATTTACTAACCGAGATCACGAAAACTAATAGGTATTTTACAATAACAATGCTCGCCTTTTTCTAACTGTTCAATTTAAGAAAAATAGATAAATATGCTTGCATATTATTTGTATTAAAGGTCCATTTTTGTATCTATTTTTTTAAATCCTGGCTTGCGTTCATAGCTTTACTCATGTTAATAGTCTTTTTTTTGGCTTAAGAGCATTAAAAGTAAAATGAAACTTGAAACTCATATTATCGTCAACTCCATTATTACTGGTATGAAGGCTTTTAAATTGAAAATACCACTGTGTGTGAGAAAATTTGTAATTAATATTACTCCCTATAGCTTAAAAATATTCCAAACACACATTAAAAGTGAATAAAATGAAATCTTGTCCAAATTGTCAAAACGACAAAAGAGTTTTATACGCAATATATAAAGTGGAGATAGCGGCGATTTGGAAAAATTAATTTAAAAAATGCCTTTAGACAAATAGTTATTGCACAAACGAACTATTGTGTTGAAGAATAGGAGGCTGGGAGCATTGTGAAGGCAGAAAGAGTTGGGCCGGGAGCGCTAGTACGCAAATACGATTGCTAGGCAGTCCGCTTCTATGGCTTGGCTGAAAGCGAGTAAAAAGGATATTATTAAAATCGTATGCAAAGAAGTAAAAAAAATTGTCCGATATAAATCTAAAAAAAAAAGTTTGAAAGTTTTTAATAGCTTTTTTTCTATGACGCGAAGCAGAAGCTGCAACAAATGCTGCTATATGACAGCAGATTGAATTTAGTAGGGCGACAAACTAAGGATAGACTGCGAGCGCTATTCGTAGTTTTGAGTTTAATTTTTTTGTTTTCATCGTCGTTTTAACTGCATGGTACACACTACATTCGTGGTTAGCTTTTGTTCAAATGTGATTACATATCTATGTATGTTTTTCGACTATATTCAATTTCAAGCGAAAAACCTCACAGTTGATATAAGACAGCAATTAGACACGACTTACATTTTAATTAAAAATTGTAAAGTGCTAAATGCGATGTACGTGTATCAGAGCTGGGTAAATGCGAAACTATATGAAATTTTAATTCATCACTTTTTAACCACAAGATTTTTGATTACACATGCCTCCTCAAGATTGACGATTGTACATTTTTTTACGTTTTTTTCTAAGCACGTTCAAATTACCACGTCAACATATTCATCGAAAGATGAAAATTACCCATTGCCAAATCAAAACATTTGTTCAACACTAAATGAGTATTAAAAGGACTGCACTCTTTTCTCATTAATTCACCACCAATATTTCAATAAATTTATTTCGAAGACAGCCGCGCAGTGAGGAAACATACATTTTCAAAGCGATTTATTTACTCCAATAAAACAATCTCAAATTTGAAAAGTGTGAAACAAACTATTATGATATACATATACTCGTATATGTACGTATGTATATTACAAATGTGCATACTTATTCTTGGGAAGATGTCTGCCTATTATAAGACGTTGTAAAATAATAAAAATCCTGCCACAGGAAACAGGTTTTGATACTTATTTTTATGTGCAATAAATTGCAAAAGAGCGGCAGTAAAAAAAATTGACACAAATTAGCCAGAAAATTTCACTAGATATATTCGCAGACAAAATCTTTAAAAAGTTCACAGAAAATATAAGAAACAAATATGACCCCTTAAGCAGCATGTACTTGCGCCGACTACGAACGGCAGATGTATTTTATGAGAAAAATTGTAATCGCAGAAATACTCTCGGAGAGAAATGTTTTCAAGTATTTAGATTTTTCCTGGCTGCGATTCAATCCCCGAAGACAACGACATAGCGAGTTAAAGCACTCCACCGCAGCAACCCCAACCCCAGTAATACGATAAAATCATTCTTCGGAGTTGGCATAAAGCTTAAGGTCACTTCATTTGTGATTCATCATAACAATATCAAGTAATATTTACCAATTATTAATATTGCTATTAAATACATAAATATTTAAAAATTAAACATATTAAAAATGTATCCCTTAACTATAAAATATTTAAGAAAGCTTAATAAAAATCATTATTCGAAGGATACTTGAAATTTAACTAGTAGATACATTTATTTCTGAAATATATAAGATACATATGCATGTGCAAATACATGTACATTCGTATTTAGTAGAACGATAAATTATAACTTAATATATTTCTTACCGCGGTTGCGTCTCGTCCGAATTGATTTCAACGAATGCCGAAAAGTCCGCGATTTAGAAATTAAAAGAAATAGTTCACTGTAGAATATATTAACTAGTGCTTGACAGTGTTGCCAGCAGCTGTGCTGCCACACCCCACCCCGTGAATAAACCAGATTCACTAGTCTCTACAATCAGAACAACTAGCTTCGATGCAGCTCGACGAAAAATCCCTTTGGATGGCCGCACTTCCACCTGCCTGATGATTCCATCAACTCCTGGATAAGTCTTCTCCACAACACCCCGGCATCATTGGCTTCTTGTCAGCCTGCTGTCGCATATGAAGACTATATCGCCTTGTTTCAGGGATTCGGTGGTTTCACACCATTTCACCCGACGTGTTAGGGAGATATTCGGCGATCCATCTCTTTCAGAAGTGGTCTCGCTGCTGCCGAGCGATTCGCCACTGCTTCCGGATAGCACATGTTCTTGCCAGCTCGATGGAAATATTTCCATCCGACCTTATTCTTAGAGGGACCCTTCGCCGATTAATAAAGTTGCGGATCGTCACGATACAGGCGTCAGTACTTAAATCGTGGGCGGGCTCTAGATGAATTGCTATTATCGTCAAACAAGTGAACAACGCCACCCATCGTTTTGCTTGACGACGGCCGATCGTAACGTTAATCGGGCCGTATTAGTCCAGACCGGTGTTTGTGAACGGTCTTACGTATGATGTCAGTCGGTCGACGGGTAATGAGCCCATAATTGGCGTACGTGCAGACCAAACAATTTGCTATGGTGAAGCGCAGGAGCTTGTGTAAGCGAGGTATCCAATAGTGATAACGGATTACGCAAATTGTGGCTTCTGTATTTTGATGTTTCATAGCGTTGTGGTGATGACTCACGAGAAGCTTCGAAAATTAATGGGTTGGTGGCAATATAACTGGCCATCTTGTACAAATGGGCAGCCGTTCAGCTGCATCGATACGTCCTTTTACGCGCAAAATGTAGTGCTCGTCTAAGTAGGGTGAGAGCTTGTAGACGATGAAAGATTTGGAATGATGAAAAGCCAATATAATTGATAAATTCGCAACTTACTAACGCCAAATCGAATTTTGGACCGAGTTCTTCGTCCTTATCGGCACCGCTTTCATGAGACTCGTCTCCTACTGGTCAATGTTCGTTGTTCATTTGAAGAATGTTTGGACCTCTCAACCAACGGAACTCGAAATCAGCGCAAGTAATTTTAGTTCGGGTAGCTTCGTCGGCGACGTTTTGAGCTGTTGGTATCCATCGCCAGTTAGAAGTCGAAGTTGCAGCCAAGATCTCCGCCACTCGGTGGGCGACGAAGGGTTTGTATCTTTTATGCTCGCTTTCTATCCACTTGAGGACAGTTCTCGAATCCGACCAAAGAACGCAGTCATTTATGGAAACTTCGTGCCCTTCGCGGACGATCTGCATAAGCCGTGTACCTAATACTGCGGCTTGAAGATCGAGGCGAGGTATGGCGAGCTGTTTTCGTGGTGCGCAGGGAGACTTTGCACAAATGAAGGCAATGCTTACTTCATCAGTTCCGCCTACGGACATCCAGTATGCTGCTGCTGCGAACGCCTGTTCGCTAGCGTCGACGAAAACGTGAAGTTGTACGATTTTTGACTTCCCACCTCGGAAGTATAACCTTGGTATTTCCAGATTTGTTACTGATGAAAATTGTTGTTGCCATGAACGCCAGACGACGTTGAGGTCGCTCGGCAATGCTTTATCCCATTTTACCTTTCCCCTCCATAACTCCCGCATCAACATTTTTGCAGAAATCGATGCTGAGTAGCTCACGTTTGGTTGGCCTTCGTTCACCAGTAATGATGGCATCATCGACATTGTGGAACAGGTGTTTGAACTTAAAGCGGTCGATGGATGGCTGCCAAAATATGCCAAGAACTTTCTCGGTGCCAAGCCCTTCCTTTCTGATGATATGAACATTCGTTTCGGCACCACGCAGGGCATCCACAACTTCTTGCGAGTTCGATGTAAATTAACGTTACTCAAAGCCTGCCAGCTTATGGATATCTCGGACCTTTCTCGCCACGTTGATTGCCTGGTCAAAGTTTTCAAAGTCGTCGACGAAGTGCCGTTAAAGGATAAACATTACGGCACGCGGGAACTGTGTTTGGTATTCTAGCGCGTTCAGTGTCTTCACGTACTGCGCAGCGCCGCCCGAACGTCATAACATTCATTTCGTAAATGTCTGGAAGGTAGAGATTGGTATTCTTGAGGACCCTTTAATAGTTTGAAGTTTAGCGAAGTGCCATGAGACTCTGCAGCAGCATCAAACACAAGATATAATTTCCCTGGCTTGTTTGGGTTGCTCACACCGAAATGCGGTAGACACCAAATTCTTGGGTGGATACGTTCTGCTTCGTCGGGTAGTAGTTTACAGGCGTAGCATTTCCATACGCTTTCGCAAATTCGTGATCCTTTTGCATACCTCTTTCGATTCCGACTAAACGTCTGTATGCCGCTGAGTAGATTTTAGGCAAGTCAACTACGTCCTGCGAGCGTTTATTCTAGCGTTTCGACTACATACACTGAAAACGTTATTCAGCACGTGCTTTTTTTTCATACGAAAGTCACTGATCATTCGGCTCATCACCGTAGCAGGTTGCTGTGACTTGTGGCCACCAAACCACTGAACGTTCAGGCTTCTATCGTCGCCTTTTAGACCCAACTTCGCAACTATGGAGTTGTCGATCATAGTCACTGAAGAACCTTCATCGAATAAGGTGCAGGTATCCAAGTTTACTGTACCATTGGGCAACGTTACGGGCAGAATGCGGAAAAGAAGCCTGGCATTTGAGACGCAGCTCAAGACGAGCTGATTTTGCAATACGACGATCATGCGCTTCAGCTGGAGGATTTTGTGAACCGTTTTCTTGCTGCCGTTGGATGAGCAGACCTTTCACGAGTGACCAAGTCGAGGAAACATTTGTAATCCTGAAGTTTGTGATAACCTTGGCAAATGATACGCTTTGGCTCTTGAAGGTCGTGCTCTTGTACTTTGCATATTAGGTTGGCGATTTCGCTTAGGCAATCGTTAAAGTTGACCACGGTAGGATGCGGCAGTATCATTGAATGCGCTGCTAGGCAGACCCTGAACGTAGCATGTGCCTGGATTGGCCACGACAAAATTAAATCCGAAAATTCTTACCGTAGTTATTCCGGCAGCAGCGCATGAGGCGGCGACATTAGTTGTTGCTCTTTGAATCGCTCCGACGTATGGCGAGACGTTTGCTCCGGGCGTAATACTCGAAGTGACAAATGGTGTTGCGCTAGGTGCATCAGCGGCAGTAGTAGCTGCGTTATAAGGCGGCATCGCATCGTTAGTGGCGGTTGCATGCTTCGATGTGACGAACGCTACAGTGGCGGACGACGCACAGTGAGACAACGCCGGCATTAAATACAAGGAGTCATTGTAGAGCTCTGAAATTTTGCACAGGTTATTTTTGAGACAATTCTAGTTTTTAAAAAAAAAATTAAGAAAATTCGCCCACTTTTACGCCCACCTGCCCTAAAGTCGAAATTTGTAATATGCCGTATTGTCCGTAATACTTTAGGTATAACTTTCAATTTTGGTATACTTGAATGTTATATAGTTACAAACATTATTTAAAATAAAAATTGAACTTTGGCCCACTTTTAACCCCATCACCCATACTACCTCAACATAAAAAGTGCCATATTTTCTAAAATATATTAAATACAACCTTCATATTCGATATTACTGTAATTTATATCATTTAAAATGTTTCATGCAAAAATTACAATAACACGCCCACTAATACGCCCACCTCCCATTGAAATGCAATAAAAAAAACAATATTTTTTTTTCATTCAATCAATAATTTTTTAACATCATCATGGTATTCTAATTTTTTCAATTTGTTTCTCATTCTAAATGAATTAATATAAGGATCTGATGATATTTGCAAATAGTGCATTACATCTTCATTCGTAGAAATGCGTGAATTTTTACGAGAATGGAATAGCCTAAAATAGCAAAAAAAAAGTTAATATTAAATAAAGTTTAAAAAAATACTTTCAAAAATAAAAATAAAAATTGCAAACAAACCTATTGGCAATATAGCCTCAGATACCATTTTGCTGCCGTGAATGAGAACTTTATGCACAGTGATGGGCATGTAGTACCATAAATGATCTTTAAAGCATAATTCTGAATAACTAACAAAAAACAAATGTAATTTATTACTATTCTCTTGCACAATAAGTGAATAGTAAACAATTAAAAAAAATAAAAGTAAAAAGTTGTAAACATGCTATTGCATGCTAACAAACATACGTATAGCGACAGAATGTGCGCGTTACGTACTTTTTGTAGTTTTTTGTATGTTTAATGTGCTTTTGCAAACTTTTGCTATATGTCCTCTACTTTAAATTAAAGCTGAGACTTCAAACTTTCATTTGGTATAAGTCTGCACCTAGGGCGAGGGGCTGCTCTATATTTCCTAGGCCATTGAAAATGCAAAATGTTCAATTTTTGCACCACAATTCTGTTGTTCAGAAAAAAAAATTGTGTTTTTTTTTTTAATTTATTTTTTCATTTACTCATTCTACAATAACTAAATTAATAAAAAAAATACTTTAAAGTTACATTTATTATGTATTTTTATTTTAATAAGCTTTTGATTATTACATATTGAACTAACATATTTCAAGCGCGTTGGCATACCTCAACTTTGACTTGCTCTAGACCAAAAAGTAATGAAGTTATGAGGCTGAAATTTCAGGGAATTGTTACTCATATATCTGTTAATATACTGTGCATCCAAATTGGACGACACGTCAAAAACCATTTTTTGCCGCGGTTACTATTGGGCTGTCTCACTGTGCGACGCGACGTTAGCGGCGGGTTGAGCGCAGGCAATGGGCGCGGCGGCAGAGGTAATGGCGGCGGTGTTTAAGTAGACGTGCGGGGAGGCACTGGCCGCGGAAGCGTATGGTGAGGCGCAATACGGCATGGCACTATATGCAGTGGCGGCAGTATAGGCGACGGCGAATACAGCTGTGCTGACTGCTCAACAGCGTCCCCTGTTTCTTCGTTGTGTGCACCGCCAACAAATGCGGCTAGAGTTGTGCTACCGCTAGCGGAGGCACTTTGTACTGTATTAGAGAAGGTCAATTCAGTTACACCGGGGGCTGACTTCTGGAATTGTTTTGTGGCTGGCGCCTCTAAAGGAGCGGCATATTCATCAACAACATTAGCCAGGGCGGCGGCGGGCGCTACTTGATATGCAGCGGCGGAAATATAGGCGGCAGCGGTTGGCTCGGAAACGTTAGCTTCACCGGCGTTAGATATGGCGTCGGCGTTCACTGACTGGTATGCAGCAGCTGGCGCGGATGCGCGCGGTCCAAAGGCGGTTGACATTGGGTAGCTAACGGGCCTCTCCTGGAAATGGTGAGTAGTAACGGCTGTTAACATCGTACGAATCTGCAGCGCTAACTTCAGTTGGCAATTCTTTGACTGGTTTTCCTTAACCTTACTTTTCACCTCATTCATCTGGCTCTCCAATGCTTGCGGCACCATCTTGCTGTAACGGCTGGCAATCGGGAGCCCTAGCAGTTTTCTCTTCGACTTTTTCTTCGTGTGTGGCTTGGCTGGCGCTACTTTCCATTACTGGGCTTTCTACCACCTACGGTAGATTTGCACCACTTTCAGAAGATTGTTCTCCCTGGAGACGTGGACTTTTCCTCCGTACTGGCGTTCCTAGTAAGTTTCCAAGTGGCATTTTACTTGGCGTTATAAAATAAGTGAAATTCGATTTATCAGATTATTTTTTTAATTGAAGCTGATCGCTGACGGCGACTACTCGTTTACGTAAGTATGTAGATCTATATATACATATGGCACGAACAACTACTCGTTGTGATACGTTTATTTCTGATACATATATTTCTTACCGCGGTTGCGTCTCGTCCGAATTGATTTTAACGAAAGACGAAACGACCGCGATTTAGAAATTTAAAGAAATAGTTCACAGTAGAATATGTTGACGAGTGCTTGACAGTGTTGCCTGCAGCTGTGCTGCCACAATCAATAAAAATTTTCTTCTTAATATCCTTTAGTCATATGCTAATTCAAATCACATAATTGGCATTGTTTTGTTAAATTCAATTGAATAAATTCAATCAAAACAAAAAACTATTTAATTAATTCAATTCTACATAAGTATGTACAAATGTACGCATATGTACATATGTATACCCTCGTATGTATGTATGTATATATAGTATATGCGCTTAATTTTTATGTGTTTTATAATGATGTGAGTTTAAGTTGATTATATAGATTTAATAATTTAAATTAAAAAAATTTAAAATTATGTAATTTAGAAGGTTAGGTTAGGTTAGAATGGCTGCATTTAGGCTGAAAGTTAAGAAGTCCGTTGTGTTACTACCAGCGCAGGCCATGCATTTTTTCCATCCCTTTAAATATTGAAATATCCCGTCCGTTTGATGTATAGTAGAAAGTTAAATATGTTCGCAGAGTTCTGGTCGGCTAAGCCGTCCAAGAAGTAATTTTTGACGAAATGGTTGCGCGTCTTGGCCAGACCGGGACAGTGGCAGGATAGTGTATCCACCTCTTGCTTAATTTAAAGATTGTGTAATTTAGTAATATAATATGAATATTTGAAATTACTAATATGTAGTAAAACTAACTCGAAAATTTCAATTCGAACAATGTGACGTAATCGACACATAAGACATTTTAAGCATATATGTAACTACATATATATGTAGGTATATCATGAATTCCGTCTAAGCTCTTAAAGTGGTAACGTCGCGAAAATGCTATTATCAATTCCGACGGGATCACGAAATTCTTACGAAATTTCGAAATTCGTGAGATTGCCATCACAGCTTTTTAATGGCTGTAGTGCATCAATTTAAATCTATTTTTCCACAGATCAAGACCATCCGAAAACCGGAGTTAGTATGAGAATCAGGAGAATGTGATGGCGGAGCGGGCTTTCCAAAAACCCGTAAGAAAATGAGCATAGTTGCTGAACAGCCTTGGGCCTCCAGTTAAGAATATTTATTTCGTAGTCAGCTTATTGAATAGAGATATACACAAGGAAGTGCTGTTTATTTCAATTGAATGTTTCGAATTAAAAACATTAGAAATATATCCAATAGTATTAAAAAGGATTAGCTGAATCATTCAACACAAGTATAAAGTGCTAAGTTAGATTAACTATCAAATAGTATACTAACTTCAACAACGACCACCTGGAAAAAAGAATGCTGGCAAAAATTGTTGCTTATTTGTAGAGTTATTATTAAAAGTAGAACGATTTTTGGTTTTTTGTTATTCTCTTTATTTAACAAGATTGGTTGGACTATAAAGGTTAAGTAAAACGAAAGCTGTCTCTAAAGAAAACTGGTTCCAGAGCATCAGAAGGAGGAAGCAACCAAATGCACACATTCAATAATTAAAGGAAACGGTGATAAGAATTTGCGGGTTGGAAACGTCTATTTTGGGCTTCGTACTTCCTCTATTAGTAAAACTGCTTCCGCAATGGAACCCATTTAATTTTTCTTGTATTTAAATAACTATTTATTATTATTATTCGTACTTAACGTAACAGTTGACAGCACTAACTACGAAAACTTCGGAAATCCTAATAGCATTTTTCCCGAATTCGTGACGGGAGATTTCTTCACGACGGGAGTTCATTCGAAATAAGTGATTGGGCTGATAAAAAATTTCATTCAAATGCGCAGCATAATTGCGAAGAAAGTTGAGAAAAACCAAATATCTGCTGAGAAATGTGTAATTGTCGCTTACGTCATTTTGGCGGTTGTGGTTCAATATACATACATATGTAGGATTGTGCATGGATAAGATACTTATGTAATTGGAAATGGCTGTTATATGTATTCGTAATTAATATTAATTAAGCGCAAAAAAAATACGAATCACACACACTTTTCAATGCAATTTGGCTTTTTAATACACATTTAATTCAATTCGAGCAATAAATGATGCTTGTTTAAATTAATTTTGTAATTGGCTAAATGAAAGTACGTGATTGTTAGTTTGTTTATATTTTCGTATGAATAGTCATTAATTATATATTCAATTTACGACGATAGTCAATAGTTCTGTAATGCCTGCCAATGCAGAAATTCCGCTATGCGAGCTATCACTACTTTGGTCAATAGCTTATGCTCATCCTGCTGCTCGCAAACGCCTACACTCATATACGTACAAACATACATATGTATGATTGCGTAATTAAACAAACGAAGTCAGGGCGATTGATTTTCTGCTTGTACCCTGCAAAAAATTCTGCGACTAATCTCTAAAGAGAGTAATCCGGGATTAGTCTCTATCGGGTACAATTGGGCATTAATTAGTCGCAACAAGTCTCAATCGGGTATAATTGGAGATTAGTCCTATTTTCATCTATTTCGGGTATGATAAACGATGCATTGGTATATGTACGCACTTAGGCAATAGAATTTCATGCACGTCGTTGGCATGTAAGGAGAGCATTCGCTTAGTAACCCTCGGGACGCTGGTTCGATTCTAAGTCGAAGCAAAGATTTTTATTTTTATTTTTATAAATGGACTGGTCCTAAATTATACCCATTCGAATATAGAAGGGGTCAATTAGTCTCTTCATAGGACATGCTCGAACAAAAGGGAACAGTTCATTCCATATAAAGAGATCAGAAATTGTATTAGTCGCATGTTCCCTTGCGACTATTCCCGGACTCATCCTAGACTAATCGCATTTTTTGCAGGGTATGTACATACAGTAAAGGACAAAACTGTTCACGAAAATAACAATATTTTGTTTAAAGCATAGAAATTTTATTAGGCACCGTACACATTGATAATTATAAATACATTTTAAAGAGCACTAAATTTTGGAATGTCCTTTTCAGCAAAACATTTTCTTTTTAAAATCGCCCAAAGGTGCTCAATGGGGTTCAAATCCGGGGACTGGGGTGGCCAATCGAGCAGTTTGATCCCATTATCCACAAACCACGATTTGGTAACTTTTGCGGTATGTTTCGGATCGTTATCCTGCATGAAAATATCTCCTTGTCCACGTTCGAGTCCGAATATACCTAGACTTGGAAGATATGGGTCCTCCAGAATATCAATATAATCTGTGGCACGCATTATGCCATGGATCCGCCGAAGTACACCCAGCTCATTTCCACGAAAACATCCCCAAGCCATCAGTGATCCACCTCCAAATTTCATTGTTTGGCATATGGTGCGTTCCTGTACACCAACCTGCTTGTCAATCCATGTCCATGCACGCCCATCTGATCCTATTCGATTTATTTTAGTTTCGTCAGACCAAGTTACCTTCTTCCAATCATCGATTGTGAAGTGTTCATACTTTTTGGCGAACTCTAATCGAGCCTTGCGGTGTTTGTCACTTAAGAACGGTTTTTTTTACCATCGCTCTAGCCTTGAGCCCGTTGTTTTTTAGGCATCTTCTTACTGTCTTGTCACTGACATTGACTCCATGGACCTCTCTAATGATTTCATGTGTTTCCACAGCGTAACAATAAGGCGCCTGGCAATTCGTGCAACAACTGGGGATAACTTCTTCGGACGGCCTCCACTTTTTCGTGGCACTGTTAAATAATTTTGCTTTTTTATTTTATTGATTAATCCAATAGAAATTTTATATTTTTTCGCGATTTCTCGGTAAGAAACACAATTTTTAATGTCTTTCAGGACGTTTTTCTTCTAAGCAGAATTTACAGCTTTTCCCATCATAAAGACACTGAAAAGTTATTTTTTATAATTTAACTGTTAAATATAATTTATTTAATACCAACTTTACTCTACCTTTCCGTATTAAAATAAAACTTGGAACTCAATTGTGCACTAAATCTTTTTGCGGTCAAAACTGTTCACAACGCTCCCTATGTTTGCTTCGACTCAAAGAAATAGTAAAAGTCCCGTTAGTTTAAAAAAAGGGCTACCGGCTGGTAATTAATGTAACGCATGAGAATTTGTAACAGATAAATTTTGCCAGAGTGATGTCAAATTTATGAAATAACAGCGAACCCAAATTTCATATAATCGTGAACACTTTTGTCCCTTACGTTACATTAATTACCAGCCGGTAGCCTTTTTTTTAAACTAACGGGACTTTTACTATTTCTTTGAGTCGAAGCAAACATAGGGAGCGTGCTTAGATGAAAAACGTCCTGAAAGACATTAAAAATTGTGTTTCTTACCGAGAAATCGCGAAAAAATATAAAATTTCTATTGGATTAATCAATAAAATAAAAAAGCAAAATTATTTAACAGTGCCACGAAAAAGTGGAGGCCGTCCGAAGAAGTTATCCCCAGTTGTTGCACGAATTGCCAGGCGCCTTATTGTTACGCTGTGGAAACACATGAAATCATTAGAGAGGTCCATGGAGTCAATGTCAGTGACAAGACAGTAAGAAGATGCCTAAAAAACAACGGGCTCAAGGCTAGAGCGATGGTAAAAAAAACCGTTCTTAAGTGACAAACACCGCAAGGCTCGATTAGAGTTCGCCAAAAAGTATGAACACTTCACAATCGATGATTGGAAGAAGGTAACTTGGTCTGACGAAACTAAAATAAATCGAATAGGATCAGATGGGCGTGCATGGACATGGATTGACAAGCAGGTTGGTGTACAGGAACGCACCATATGCCAAACAATGAAATTTGGAGGTGGATCACTGATGGCTTGGGGATGTTTTCGTGGAAATGAGCTGGGTGTACTTCGGCGGATCCATGGCATAATGCGTGCCACAGATTATATTGATATTCTGGAGGACCCTTACTTCCAAGTCTAGGTATATTCGGACTCGAACGTGGACAAGGAGATATTTTCATGCAGGATAACGATCCGAAACATACCGCAAAAGTTACCAAATCGTGGTTTGTGGATAATGGGATCAAACTGCTCGATTGGCCACCCCAGTCCCCGGATTTGAACCCCATTGAGCACCTTTGGGCGATTTTAAAAAGAAAATTTTTTGCTGAAAAGGACATTCCAAAATTTAGTGCTCTTTAAAATGTATTTATAATTATCAATGTGTACGGTGCCTAATAAAATGTATATGCTTTAAACAAAATATTGTTATTTTCGTGAACAGTTTTGTCTTTTACTGTATGTACATACCCTGCAAAAAATGCGATTATATAGCCAAAAAAAAACTAGAAAGGAATGTGTTGTGTTAGCCGTAAAATTGATTTTTAGTTTATTTACAAGCTGTCAGAAATGTCTAACGACTAACACAACACATTTCTTTCTAGTTTTTTTTTTGGCTATATATCAATTAAACCGATTTCTTAAACGTATACCTATTTTAACAAATTTTCGAAATCGAAACACGTTTATTACTACAAATCAACTTCTCTTCGTTATCCTTCTTCTCATAGTCTCTGTTTACTTTGATTCAGAAATGCCAAATCTTACGGGAATGCGTGATCTTGTAATCTATCGTTCTTGAGTTTTAGTCAACAAGTTGTTACTTCACTACGCTACTCGATACAAACCTTCGAGAGAAGTTCATCAGGTGATCAGAGTACTGAAATTCCCGCTTCGTCAAATATTCCATTCCATTTTAGTTTGTAATCTTTTCACGTGACATACTGAAGATATATTATATTAATTTATTAGACATTAATGTATATAGTAAATAGTTTAAATAAAGAGCTATTTAATTAAATTAACTCCTGTGGCACAAGGACTAATTTTTTCAAAAGTCATGCGACTTTAAAAAATTAAGGTGTCTGGACGTAAGCCATTGTTTATCACTTCACTCGCAAAATAATAGTTCTATCAAAAAA
This sequence comes from Philophylla caesio, assembly GCA_963971545.1. Lineage (NCBI taxonomy): Eukaryota > Metazoa > Arthropoda > Insecta > Diptera > Tephritidae > Philophylla > Philophylla caesio. The sequence continues at coordinate 63,722,639 of OZ020607.1, forward strand.
AATATTTAGTAATTTTTTATAGAGATTTACATATAAACCAATTTTTTGTTTTTTTTTAGACTACAATTTTTCATACCTTTGTTAATAAAAAAATCAATTTGATTTAAAATCATGTTCGCACAATTTTAAAAATTAAAAAATAATATATGTGATAGAACGTATATAAAAGAATAAACTGACCAATTTTTAAAAGGTGTCTCCTTATAGGGCCTGAGATATTAATTTAATTGTATTCTAATAAAATCAAGTGTTTCGCTGAGCAAATGCTTGTACGAGTATTAAGCAAGCTTGCTCGTTGCTTATTCCAACTTATGGCTTAATATTTTTCGAGCTACGAAGTGATAAACAATGGCTTACGTCGAGAGACCTTTCATCATTAAAGTTGCATAACTTTTAAAAACCATTCTTTTTTGCTCTATATTGCGTTTACATACATTTTAGGATCTAGGCTGCAACATATCAAAAATTCGCGCAAAATTAGTTTTTGACAAATTCCACATAAACCATTTTATTAATGGTAAAAATTGATGATTTATAAATTGATAATATGATTTTTACATTTTAAATTGATTTTTCCTAATAATGTCATCTATGCGATGGATGAAAACATGGGTAAGTTCACTAACGCCGCATATCCACAGGCAAATAATATTACCCACGAACTGTAACATTTATTACCTGATAAAAAATTAATTATAGGCAACATTTGTGCGAGAGCATTTTTTTTCTCGATGGCAGGTACATGATGAAAAAATAATTACTGCTAATACGTCAATGACCAAAAATTCAGAAGACGGAAGAGAAGCACGATGGGACCAAAGATTGCTTCTACGAACTCCTGGAGCGCACGTTCGAACGCTGCCCCCAACATGATATAAAAATTGTGCTAGGCGATTTTAATGCCAAGGTGGGCAAGGAGGGCATCTTTGGTTCTAGAGTCGGAAAATTCAGTCTCCACGAGGAAACGTCTGATAACGGATTGAGACTGATCGACTTCGCCAGGGCCCGAAACATGGTAGTCTGTAGTACCAGGTTCCAGCATAGGAGCATACATCAGGCTACGTGGCTGTTTTCAGATGGTAAGGCACGAAATGAAATCGACCATGTTGTGATAGACGGAAGGCACGCTTCCAGTGTCCTAGATGTGCGCACGATCCGAGGAGCCAACATCGGCTCGGACCACTATCTTGTCGCAGCCAAAATACGCACGCGCCTCTGTGCGTCAAAAAGCATGCGGAAAGGCACACAAGGAAAGCTCGACTTCGGAAAGCTGCAATCACAACAGACAGCCATGCACTTCGCTATTCGACTCGCACTCCTGCTCTCTGAGAGCTCCAATCAACACAGCGATATTTCAGAGCAATGGAACCACATCCCTCGCTCTTTACATACCGCCGCTGAACAATCTATTGGTTTTCAGCGAGCCCGGAAAAATTACTGGTACGATGAGGAATGTCGCGTTGCCACGGAACGGAAAAATGCTGCCTACAGGGCCACGTTGCGATCGGGCGCAACACGAGCCTTGCGGAAGAGATATCGTGAGTTGAAGAAGGAAGCGAGAGAATAAGAAAAAGGCCGAAATGCGTGAGTGCGAAGAGCTAGCAATGCTGGCCGACAGGAAAAGCGCCCGGAAATTCTTTCAGATAGTACGAGGGCTAACAGAAGTTTTAAGACCGGGGCAAATTCCTGTAAGAACGACAACGGCGACCTGGTGAGTGACATTCAGAATATAATTAGTTTATGGAGGGAGTACTTATCCACTCCAATCAATGACGACGGAATTCATATTCCGTTACCCGACTGCGATGAAATTCGTATAGCAATAGCACGGCTAAAGAACAAAAAAGCACCCGGAGTTGGCGGGCTGCCAGATGAGTTATTCAAATACGGTGGAGAAGAGTTAGTAAAGCGCATGCACCAGCTTATCTGTAGAGTATAGTCGGACGAATGCATGCCTACTGATTGGAATCTAAGTGTACATTGCCCAATCCACAAGAAGGGTAATACTGCAATTCGCGCCAACTATCGTGGTATAAGCCTTCTTAACATTGCATATAAGGTTCTGTCGAGCGTACTGTGTGAGAGACTGAAGCCCACCGTCAATGAACTGATTGGACCTTATCAGTGTAGCTTTAGACCTGGTAAATCTACCACCGATCAGAAATTCACAATACGCCAGATCTTGGAAAAGACCCGAGAAAGAAGAAGCGACACACACCATCTTTTTGTCGACTTCAAAGCGGCTTTCGACAGCAAGAGAAGAAGTTTAGTACAAGTCGCAATGTCTGAATTTGGTATCCCGGCAAAACTTATACGGCTATGTAAAATGACGTTGAGCAACACCACCAGCTCCGTCAGGATTGGGAAGGACCTCTCCGAGCCGTTTGATACCAAACGAGGTTTCAGACAGGGTGACTCTTTGTCGTGTGACTTTTTTCACCTTATGCTGGAGAAGATAATTCGAACCGCAGAACCGCGGTCAGGCACTATCTTTGATAAGAGTGTGCAGCTGCTGGCGTACGCCGATGACATTGACATCTTCGCTCTATAAGTCTCTCATTATACCCGTCCTATGGCGCAGAAGCATGGACGATGAAGATATCTGATGAGAAGGCTCTGGGAGTGTTCAGGAGAAAGATGTATGGGCCTTTACGCCTTTGCGATGGCGAATACCGTAGAAGATGGAACGATGAGCTGTACGAGCTTTATAACGACATATAGTGCAGCGAATTAAGATCCAGCGGCTTCGCTGGCTTGGTCATGTCGTTCGAATGGATGAAAGCGCTCCAGCTCTGAAACTATTCGACGCGATATCCACCGGTTGTAGCAAAGGGAGGCCTCCTCTGCGTTGGAAAGACCAGGCGGTAAGGGACTTGGATACGCTTGCTATTTCCAACTGGCGCCAGTTAGCGAAAGAGAGAAATAACTGGCGTGCTGTGCTAAGCTCGGCCAAAATCGCATATGCGGTTATCGAGCCAATGAAAGAAGAAGAAAAATACCCTCTCGATGTATGGAAAAGCGATGAGGAAACTTTTCCCGAATTAACCGACTTGGCTCAGTCATGACCACTTCTGCACCAGCTGAAAGGTTATTTTCAAAAGCAGGGTATATTGTCAGAAATACTCGAAACCGTATTTTAGGAAACCGATTACCAAAATAATCATTTTTAAACTCTTTGACTGAAAACTTATGGCATTAATTTCTTTAAGTTTTTTTTTATTTATGTTGATTCAAAGTTTGAAATAAGAAGAAAGCTTTCTTTTATTCTCTAAGTTTGACACCTACAAATTATCATTTTATTTACTACTTAAACTTTTCTGTTATTTTACTTTGATTCAAGTAAAATGTTAGGTGATACTAAACATTTGTGGCAATTTTTAATTTAGTTTTTTTTTTATTTAAACACAAAATTTAATGAAAAATGTATTTTGTTTTTAATTTTAAGATTTACTCAACATTTGTAATAATTATATGTTATAGCTCTCTCTGTGAAGTGATTTGTTTCGTATATTCTTGATGTTATTGTTTTGTACTATTTTTACTGCAATTAAATGTTTAAGAAGACTGAAAATGTGTATATAAATAATTCTAACATTATTTATAATCTAAAAGTCGTCCTTTTGGTTCTTTTTATTTTATACTTATTAAAAATAATGAAAAAAAACTTACGATTTTTATTTGAATCAATTATTTATAATATACCTTCACTTTATGTCGAATAAGCATTTTTCGTGTAAAAAAATCAAAGTATGTACAAAAATCGTATTTTAACAAAGCAATTTATCTTGAACAGAAAAAAGTCGATTTTTTCGACTCGGGTTCACACCCACACCTCATAGTATCTGCGTCATTACGCTTTACACTCGCATTATGATTTTCAATGGTCGAATTTCAAGTTTGCATTTGTATTAAAGAATGATTTGTTTTTCCGTCTTTTGGCAGAAACAATCAACATGTCATCGCGTGCAGGGTTTAGTCTCTGCCTTTTCCTGACCGTCATGATGTTCATCACAGAATTCGCTCAATTTGCCAATGGGTTTGAGCCACAGCAAACTGCCGTTGATATGATTGAGGAAGCTAAGGTTCACATAGCAGCAGAAGATGTTTCGAAATCGCGGACGAAACGCGGCATTTTTTGGGATTTCATTCAGAAAATGGTGACAACGAAGAATTTAGTAGTTGATGTAAGTATTAAAAGAAATAACATTTTAGATTTTAAAATCCAACAAATATGAGCTCCCATCGGGAATTTTAAAAATTCAGCGCTATGCAAGATTTATTGTCAATTGAAGAAAAACTCACAGATTTTAATTTTTTTTAGTTTTTAGAAAAGTTTTAGGTATACAGTTTTAAGGCCATACAATTTTTTTTTTTTAGAAGATACTACCCTTTCTCCTCCAAAAAATGTGTTTAGAACAAATATTATGAGAGATACAAATTATTAGATTCCATCACTAATTCTTAGTCACTTGCAAATTGCACTTTATGACAAGCTCGTTAAGTCAGTTTCGCTGAAATTTTATAAAAATATAAAAACAATAATTTTTGGATCAATACTTTTATAAGCTTCCATTTTTTTTTTGTTTCGAGTGAAGCCAACAAAATTTTTTATTATTCCTTTCAACATCAACCATCTATTTACCTGTATAAATCAATGCGATAAACCACAGCTCATTTTACCTATGTGGTAGCATTTTAATTGAAATTATTTATACTTGGTATTCACTCCATTTCTTCATTCAATCAAATTGTTTTATACATTTATTCTATTATATTATCTAAATTGTAATATTTTCCTTACAATATATTACGTTTGTTCAACTTATAATGAGTTTGGGTGTATATATCCATGTTTTATTCTTTTATGTCATTTTGAGTTTAAACAAGACAGTTTTGAAAATTTCCAAATTGTGATTAGTTGCATCAAGAGCAAGGTTTTTAACCCAAAAATTTTAATTAGTGATGACTTAATTCTACCGTCAGTATGGTACACCGAAAATTCATTTGGTGGTTGTGCCTGCTATCAGCAAAATCAAAAATGCAATTTGATATTATTGACAGTAATGTTTTCTTTTTTATTAATTCCAGCAATATGTGGACAGCAGAGATACATTAAGTCAAGTATACAACTTGCTGAATGAAGGCTTTAGTGATCCGGCGCCTTCGAAACCCACATTGCGGCCACAAACAAGTACAACGGTATGATGTCAAATAATAATACTATATACTATGCATACTCTTATAAGTATAAACTTTATTATTGAAACTCTGACTTTTTATAAACAAAATACTTAACTCTATAAGTTCCTTAAGTTAGTTAATTTTTAAGTGATGATCCTTTAAATAACTTTTATAACTATTACTGATTTGACTGTCGTTTATTGAAGAAAGCATTCCAAATAAAAACTGGTCTCAAAGTTAATAAGCTTTTGTTGAAGTACAATTTAAAAATAATCAAATATCTACATATGTACAAAGATTTATACGCCTTATATATAACTTTTTTTAAATACGTTTTAAAATGTTTGAATTAAGATTTTTATAATTTTTGTGAATATTTTCTGAGTGACCTAGTGTTTTTTAAGTTTCCAAAACTTGATCATGATATTGCGAGCATGTATTTAGGGGTCTTATATTAATTATGAATTCAGAGTTATATTCAAAAAATATGCCAAATCCAATATAAAGACCAAATTACTGCCATAACATCATAAACCATATATTCATTATTTCTCCAAAAATCAAATGTAAAAATAATACAAAACTTCATACTAGAAAATTTTCTTAAAAATCCGGTTCAATATTTTAAATAAAATTAATTTAATTTGGAAATACTGGAATACAATTTCACTTTCGAAGAAGCAAAGCACATTTTAATAAATATAGTCGCGTTTTGTAGAAAAAACAACGTAAATCTTGTATACAAAGCTGCATTCAAATGTGAAGCTTAACTGCGGAGAAAATTAGCTAAAACGCACCTTCTGATTAAAAAAATGTATTTGTTATGGCTCGATATGTATGAACGAGTATATACTGCATTTCAAGTTAATCATTTAATTTGTTTTATAAGAGAATACTGTTTTTAATTGAAAAATAAATAGTCAAAAAATGTCAGTATGTGGGCGTCGTTTAATTATGATAAGCCGTATATTAAAAAAAAAGTATTTATGTATGTATGTTACTCAAATAAAGAAAAAACAAGCAGCTATAAGTATAAAAATGAACAATGTCGACCAAAACTGACTCGTAAGACAAATTTTTTTTTAATTCGCCAGATAAACCATGCTTAGTATTCACATATGTATGTGCATACAACTGTACTCACATACGTATTTATTTATTTTTTTGCAATAGAAGACCAGCGATGAGGATCAGTCTGGTAGCAGCGAAATGTCGACTACTACCGAGGCTTATCAAATTTCGCGCTACGAATTAGGACGAATATTCGGACGTAATTTTCGCGGTTTGCAACGTTTAACGAAAATCGAATTTCAAGATGCATTTAACGTAAGATAAATCAAAAAATTATTATTTAATGCATTAAATGTCATATCTTTTTTTTTGAACACAGCAATCGCGCTACAACATACAAGAATACAAGGAGGAAGCTCGTAAGCAATTCGCCAATAGTGTGGGTGTGGAAAAGGTGAACAAAATAAAAGGTTTAAAAGCAGGCTTGACCGGCTGAATTATATACTCGTACATGCATAAGTATCTAAATATACACACATATATGAACTATAGCTTTATGTAATTTGTAGTAATATATTTAAGTCTTAGATGCTGGATAATTATACATTACATTTGTAAATATCTATATAAGTACGTGATTTTAGTAGCGTAAAATTTTTTTATTACCTTAACCATAATTATTAAAGTTAAACGCTTATGTTAAACAAGATTGCTATAGTATAAAACTAAAACAGGAATTATGAATTTTATTTTCGATTGTTGTTTTGATGTTGTTTCCGGCAGTGTTGGTATGCGGTGCAAGTACTCGTATTTTGAAATGGGTATTAACCATTGATTTTCTTAAATCATAATATATCAATGATTTAATAGTTCGTAACAGACAAATCCCTTAAATTAATTTGTTATACTTACTCATGACAAAATATTAATCATAACTTCTTCCATAATCTTAAAAATTGGAGGGAACTTTTGTATTCAGTTTTCCCATTGCATATCCTGGAATATTTCAATGTCCCGATACGAAAAACCTTGGCATGAATTAGGTTCAAATACTTCTGTTTTTTTTACAAATTTCTGAGGGATTGTAAGCTTTATATTGAGCCTGCGTGGAAAGCTGCTGCCTCCGATATTAAATGGCAGTTTACATTTTTGATCGGCCGCTGTGACTGATTGTATCGCGTGCTACAATCGCTATGACGCTGACATCACACGTTCGTATCTCGGCCGAGGCAGTGCTACGAAAAACTTCTCTCCATTTGTGGTACCCCAAAAAGACGCACATCACAAATGGTAGGAGAATCACTATTAACTAATTAGCCTTCAAATTATAACCGCTTGTTTGTTGTTTCTTAAAATGCCACACTCAAATAACGCAAAAATGCAAAGTGCGTAATTTATGCCATGCGAAACTTTGTCAGGGAAGGTGGTTGCCGTGAAAATCAGTTGATTGCTTAAAACGAAAGCATTATGATTATTAACGGCAAATTACAAAAATAAATAACTAAATTCGAGGAACATCGCTTTTGTTAAAGGATTACAATGTTTCTATAATTTATCATATTTTCCATTTGCAGCTTAAAGAACTCTTAAGGGTGAAAGCGCAAACTATGTATTTTATTACAAAGTATTCGACCAGCTTCTGTTATTTGAATAAGACCTATAGATGTGGAGAAGCAGAAAAAAACCAAATCAGTTGCTTAAGGATTTGTACTTCGCACTACTCCATATTCATCATGATATTGTAGTGAAACCAGCATATATCGTCGAACGGTTAGCAAACCTTGGAGCACACCGAATGGTTTTGTAATTTGAGTTTCAATAGTCAGCTATTTTTCATAGTTAATTAATAAGAGTATATTGTTTACAAGATGGCGAGGTTCTGTAACCCATGCAATAAGATACCCCAAAAATAAAGTTCGAAAAATAGTATCTTATATCTTGAAAAATTATTTTAAAAAATATAAAATATGTGTTACAGGTTTTTGAACTTAAATAATATATGATAACTATCATATCAAGACTCGAAAATTTTTTGACACAGAGTTCCTCCCCCAAAATCAAACTCACGATCTGCTCCTGGTTTTTATGGAAGATTTACATAATAAAATGCAACAATTTAACAATATTTTTTCTAATTAAATCTCTTTAATATGTCATTTTCAAGTGTATATAAATTATTCAATCAAGTTTTCAAGTTCTAAATTATTTGTGGGCTTTCAAGTGTTTTGGGTTGCATTGATGGCAGTAACATTAGTAAGAACTCCAAAGCAGAAAATCAGATTAACCTATGTATATACAGAAATAGGTACGATAACCATACAAGGTATTGAGATTTGGGTTGTTTGCCGTTTCAGATATTTAATGAAACTCGAAGCTAACAAAGGTAAAACAATGGAAAAATGTATAACTGCGTGCTGTGCGCTTCATAATATATGCATTAACAAAAATTACATTTTTGAAGAACAAGAAGAATACATTGAATATGGTTTTGTTCAATCGAAGATACTCATAAAGCTATGCCGTGCTGGGTGTGGAAAAAAGAAATCAAATAAAGGCATTTTTGTGTAACAATTAAATAAAATGATATATTTGATTAATTCAATAGCTGCTTGTCACTTATGTAGCTCACAAAAACATTCAAAATTTAAAAAGTCATACTTTTTATTTTTATTTTATTATCAGAAAAATAATAATACAATATATCGTTATTATTATTTTACTTAAAATAAGGAGCACTAGCTGCCAAAGCCTTCGGCTCGCTGGTCAGTAAAGTTAGTGTTGGTTAAACATTAATATAATAGATAGAAAAAAATAGAAAAACGATTTGTCCGGCTCAATGTCAGATGTGGACAGAGTAATTCAGAACTACTTCGCTTATTTTATTGACAGTTCACCAAAAAGTAATAAATTCACAATAGTAGGTAATGATCTATAAAGTTTAAATGAAATAAACTTAAAATAAGTTGAATAATACCGAATAGTTAGATATTCTTAACCATTTTAAATTTGCATGTGTAAAATCGCGGGTACTCTTTGCTTGTGAGCTCAGATGTACCGGATTTTATTTGGTTTGATTGTGCAAGAAAAATAAAGAAAAATAAAACGCAAGAAGGTTTTAGTGTTTTTCGTTATAATATATATGTGTTTGTATTTAAAATATTTTGATAGATTTTTTACAAAGATTAGTTTACCTTGATGAGGCTGGTAGCTCGCTGTCTTCACTTGAACTCGGTCAAAAAAGAAGTGTTAGCAGAAGCAAAACGGTTTTGAGTCCGAACCATCGGACCATATAAATCAGGGGAAAATTAACGAGAAAAAATGTTTATCCGGCGGGAAAATATAATGGTAGAAATTGAGTGAAAGTGTTAGTATGCATGTGTGTGTAACTTGTGTGTGCTTATCTGCACACACACACACACATACAATTATATGAGTGCCGTGAATAAGTGTGACCGCTGCACATTAGGGCGGGTCGTTTAATCGTGGTTGATTTGAGTTTTAGGCATAGAGGCCTAAACATGCCGCCCCCCTTGCGGTACGCAACATAGCCAAAACGAGTAAAAACTTTGAGCTACCAGCGTCACGTACATACATATGAAGAAACTTAAGAATATTGAATACCGCTGTCCTCTGTCACCATTGCCAGGATCTTGCACCAATAGTATCGTTCCTCATCACCTCTCTTAACCTAGAAGGCTGGGGGAGAAAATGTTTTACATTACAAAAATATATACGTGGTTATCTTTCAATGCACTCTAATATCGTAAAAAAAAGAAAGGGGATACAATTTTTAACTTCTTATTTATCTTTATTACATTTTTTTTTTTGTATATATATTTTTAATTTGATTTGTATATATATATTTTTAATTTAAAAAGATGGGCGGCACGCCCCGGCCAGAGTCCACCCAAAGATGGTGCTCTGTGCCACTAGGGGGCCAAATGTCTGGGGTAATAACCCGGGCAGCACTATGTCGGCGTATACATCCGCGCCGAGTGCCAGGCGGATGGTTGATGTCGCAAAAAATTTTGGGTCAGCAAGCTTGATGTGGGTGTACGGTGTTGCGACTGCTGGATCCACATTTGTGGTGGGCGATATCCCAAGCGCGCGCTTTACTACAAGGGCGTGAGTTGCCACCCGCTTGTTCTGCCCGTGTTTGCCGCGAAGACAGAGGAAGCAGCCCCTTTGTCCCCCAATGCGCGTCTCCGGAAGCCCCAGCTCCTCGACCAGGTCTGCTGCGATGACGGTGTTAGGCGTACACGCGTTTATAAGTGCGCGGACCAGATGAAGGCGCCCTCCTGCTTCCACCTTCACAACGGCCGTCGGCGCAATTGCAATGGTGGGTTGCAGCGACGGCGCGACGATTGCGCTCCGAAACGTCGAATTATGGGATAGCTGGCGAGGCCTAGTCGCCAGTCTATCGTCGTGGCGGGGTTTTTTCGTTGGATGCAGGCGGAAAGGCCGTGTTTCCGCTCTGCGTTGGTTGGTCCCACTGCAGGGAGGGAGTCGTCTCTTATTGTTTACTCTTTCATGGTGTAGTAGAGGCCGGAAAGACCGTGTTTCCGGTCCCCTTGGGGTCGACGAGCGGAGAGGCCTAGTCTCCCCTTCGCCCTCTGTAGCTTCCCTTTCGCGATCTGGACGGAAAGGCCTCGATTCCGTTCCAGAGTCCGACGCGTATAAGGAGAGTGTGCCATCTGCCTCGGCTTCTTCTACTTGGACACTCCAAGGCTTATTGGGGCTTTCGATTATTTCTTTCCGTGGGGCCCTCCAGGACTCGCGTTTGCTTGGTGAGCTGTCCTCTAGATGGAGTGTAGTGTGGTGCTTCTCTCCACACCGGCGGCATCTTCCTTCGCTTTGGCACTCTTTAATTTGATGCCCTATTGCCAGACAATTAGTACAGAAGCGCCCCAAGAGCGCTTCGCGCATGCGCTCCTCCACTGATTTGCTGCGGTACACCGGGCAAAGGCGGATTGGGTGCCTGGCATCACAAAGCCGGCATGTTTGTGGAAAACGCTGTCCACTTTTCTCGGCTTTTTTACGGAGCGTAGTATAACGAGTCATTGTTGCTAAAAATTAAGGGTTTAGAAATACAATACGTTTTTAACACGCTCCTGTTCATGAAATTGGGTTGGGTGGCGAGCGATATTTCCATTCATTACATGGAATTGTAGTAAACATTTGATTGGGTTGGGCGGCGAGCGATATTTCCATTCATTACATGGAATTGTAGTAAAAATTTGATTTAGGCAAGTGCGATTTTGGCCTTATAAAGCTACACAATTATTTCTTGTGTGAGCGTGGTGTAATTCTCGTAATAAGTTATGGCAATTGGCTAATGGGCAGCACTGGTGTCGTTGCCCAGAGTTGCAAATATAAATGCTGAATATAAGTTGGGAGATTTTTAGGGGTTTAGCCAAGCTTGGCACCCAATTTCTACCCACCCGAAAAAGTTTGAATATCACTGGCATAGAACGAGCGCAGGGTGACTCGCATGCGAATTAACGCAACTACCAATCTTAGTTTCTTTTGCGTTAATGATGTCTCTTGGACATGATGAATAATTAGAATATAGGTTATTCTTTATAAGATTGGTGATTTTGTCATACAAGTGAAAGGTGTGTACAAAAAAAAACCATCTAACATGAGCACACTATAAAAAATTGCAGGTTATTGAGAGTGGGTGCTAAGTGTTATACTTGCTTTCATTTGTGGAACGAATGTATATACAGAATGCCATTGAGGGAAATTCACTGAATTATTCATTCAGCTGAATTTTCTGTATACCATCGTTGCGATGTCAATTGAAAGTCAATTTCCCTTCACACACCATGAGGTAAAAACGGGGTAAGTAGTATTTCCTTTGACTTTTTCATTTTTACTCTTGTTAATTTTTTTATTCTTTTACATGGTGCTATGCAGATATTGCAAGACAATTTTATGGAAAAATTAATGCACTATCTCTCAATGAATAGTGGCACAACGTCGAATTTCATGCTTAGGACTGACATTGTGAAAAGTAGGTGAATTTTAAGAATTCCGTTTAAGGGAAAAATATTAAATTTGTATCACTTTCAGTATTAACGTTTCTAGTAACTGAAATGCCCAAATATATCCAACCATACATGGAACGTATTCTACCAATTATATGGCAGCTGCTAACACAGGTCGCAGATGTTTATGTTAAAGTCACTGTTAATCAAATTGAGCCGAATCCATTTCCTATCTCGGAATCTGTTGAAGATGATGAACTCACCAATTTTTCAACAATGATTATTCAAATTTTTGAATTTATTCAGTGCATTATTTGCGCTGGTAAATTTCGTACCGTCATCAAATGTGTTAGCCGATTTGATTTATATTGCAATTGTATACATACAAGTGCCTGAAGAGCAAATTGAAGACTGGAATGACGATCCCGAAAAATTTGTTGATGACGAGGAAGAAGATGGCGTGGAATTGACAATAAGACTGTGTGGGCAAGATGTTTTAAGTGTAAGTGTGTGCAGCATTTCTAACATATGTGCGTAAACATAAAGAAAACTAAATTTATTATTTTTTCGGACTAAAGGCTCTATGTGATGAACTTGGTGCCAAAGTGTTACCGGCATTGCAAGAAGCTCTGGGTCGTCATATGAATGTAGCGGAAGCTGAAAAAACCGCTCGCAATCCGCATTGGTGGAAAATTCAGGAAGCTTGTATGGTTGCAGTACATGCATACCGAGAACTTATTCTAGAGACTGAAGATCAGTTCGATTTGTTGAATTATCTTACACTTGTACGCAATTTGTTAAACTATCAGGAGTCTCCACATTTGGTCGGTCGTGCCTTGTGGACTCTGAGCACTTACTCCAAATCAAAGCTTTACAATCCGCAAATGTTGGAGGAAATTTTGGTGGCAACCATACAAAGTTTGTCACCTGAAAAATCCATAGTAATGAAAATTAGCGCAGTAAGGTGTGTTTTAATAAGAATCTTAATTCCATTCAGCATTAGTTTTAAATATCGATTATTTTATATATAAGGGCCATCCATGGATTTGTGCAAGCACACGAAAAAATCGGATGGAGATCAACGAGCTTTGATTCAAGCAAAACTACCTGGTTTCGTAGATGGTATTCTTGAAGTGATACCCGGTTGCAAATCATCAGTACTAACACTGGTTTTGGAATGTTTGACAACAATTATAACGGTAATATTTTTGTAAACTTACTTTTTCTTTAGTAACTGACAATCATTTTTACATATGTGCAGTTCGATCCTTCATTTGCTGCTCACGCGCAGTCAAAATTAATTCCTTTGACTATCGCTGTTTTCTTAAAATACCCAGAAGATCCATACATCTTGGAAATCGTTCAAGATCTTATTAAAGCACTTCTACAAAATCCTATGTGTTTGCAACCACTGCAGGAGAAATTTATTCCGACTATTGTTAGCATACTCCCATTGCAAGGAGAAGAAGCAAACTCATCCAAACAAGATATTGCATTAGATGTATTGACAACAATTGTACGATATTCCAAAGCACCATTGTCTGCGGCGCTTGTGGATAATGCTTTCCCGGCAATGGTGCATTGTGTTCTGCATTCTGACGATAATGCTGTAATGGTGTCTGGCGGAGAATGTTTGCGAGCATTTATATTTGTTTCCCCCGAACAAATTTGCGCCTATAAAAATGGAGAAGGTCTAAACTATGTCATGCAATTGACCACAATGTTACTAAATCCAATGAATAACGAAATGACAGCTGGTCAAGTGGATCGTTTAGTTATAACAATCATTACCAAAATGGGTAATATGCTGGGCGAAAATGTAGATCTGCTCTTAAAGGCCGTAATCAGCAAAATGCAACTTGCGGAATGTCTAAAAGTGATCATGAGTTCGGTGGTGATTTTTGCCCATCTCTTCCTCACTCAAATGGACCTGGCCCTACAGGTGAACCTGCCATGCAATTTGTATTCAGCAATTGGCTAGCTAAGCAAACTTCATTCTTTGGCACATTTGAACGAAAGGTAAGGATAGTTTCATCATTTTTTCATTAGAAAACGTTCTTATAATATTTTTTTTTTTTTAATTTATTTTGTGTTAAGGTTACTACAATGGCCCTTTGCAAGCTTTTTGAATACGATGTTACCACCCAAGATAATCGTCTTACTTCCATCACTGTTAAGGAGCAAGTTATGACTGAAAACAATAGCACGCGCGTGAAAACAAGATCACAAGCGACAGCTGCACAACAGTGGGCTTCCATACCTGCATTAGTGAAAATTTTTAAGCTTCTCCGTATTGATAGATCTTCGCAACGAAATCTCAGCGGCCGGACGCATTGATGTGGCCGGAACCGATGGCTTCATGAATATTCATCTGATTGATGCCGTGCTCCTTGACCGTAATGGACTGCAGCATCCCCTCGAACAGTTCATGGTGCGACCACGGATGATTCGACAAATACACTCACCCGCTCATCCAGAGGCCGAAAGTGCGATTCAAGATTGGTTGGATTATGGACGCAGGCCAGCTAGGAAACCTTCACAACAACGTAAAGGTAAAATGATGTTCAAACAAAAAAACGCGCAGAACAACGACACAAGGAAGGGGTTGAGTGAGATACAAAAGAAGAAAGGCGACGCATGAAAAACTTTCATCTCTAGATTGCACATTGCATATAAAAAGACAAGTATGTATTTTATTCAATTAGTATTTAAATAGTTACTAAGTACTTTTCATAAACCAAACCTTAAGAGTTAAATGCAACTTAAAATTCAGGATTTCAATTATTCAAATAAATATTTGTTTTATCATAAACGAAGAACTATTCCACAAACTAACCGGTGGATGGGCATAAATTAGAGTTTGGCCAGTATTGCGAATGTTTGATAAGACCGTAAGCCCATTAGTGACTCTAAATATTGATTGCGCCATGCAAAGTTACATCTCTCATTACATAATGATTTGTTATGGAATACATAAATAAGTAAATCTGCCTAATACTTACATATGCACGCATATATATCGATACCATCTACATAAATGCATACATATATTGATAAACATATGATATTGAATATCATATCATTCGTATTACTGGATTGCGATGCTCGTCTTCATGCATAACCATTATTAATAGTTTACCAGTTCAAAAAAATTGCACCTTTCGATAAAGTGCAACAGCAAACAAATGCGTATGTACGAGTATGTTTCTTCTTTCTTAATTTCTAATTTTCAAATGAACAGTGTAGCGTCAAATGAACAAGCGTTCATTTGTAATATGTAGACATTTTATAATTCAGCCTAATCTTGTTGTACCTACTTACGCAGAAAACCCACAGAGGGTTTGGGTCATAATCGCAATGCAATTTGATATTATATTTATTCGGACATAAATACGAGTGTTGCATGTACGCACATATATTGAATACTTTATTTAAGTATCCCCTCTTTTAACCTGATTGGTTTTATTGTCAAAAAATTACAATCGAAATGCTAGTCGCGATTACATAGTGCTTTGCTTATTTGCGCAAATTTAGAAAAAATATAAAAGGCCGAGTGCATTGCTGATCATTTAAGCGCAAGCATATTATCGTAAAATAGTAGATTAATATTATGAAGAGAAATTTGGTATTATATAGTTAAAAATATCAACATTTGAAGTACAAATATATTTCTCCTAAACTTTTGATATAACGGCTTTTATGAAAGTGCGTATCTCGTTTTATGAAGTTCTTTAAGAAAAATAAAACGCGTTTTTGGTACCAACGTTTAAATTAAGATGATACAAATTAAAATTGATAACGTCCTTGGTACGTCACTGTATATAAGAGTACATCAAAAATTAAGTTTTGGGATAACGAGTTGTGCGATTCGTATAAATATTTTTTGCGATAATATGAAGGCATTGACTATTATTAATGATAAGTAAATTCTCGCTTGGATATATTTATTATTGTTTGAAATAACTTTGGTGAAGTAGGAATAACGATTGGGCGTTTTGCTTCGAGTCAAAGTAAAGTGGACTTTAAAGCTAATTGCAGTTTTTTTTTTTTTTTTTTTTTTTTTTTTTTTTTTGTTTTTTAATACGCAGAATATTATAAACTGTAACCACAGCTTGCAGTACTAATCTTTCTGATACTTCACATGCGCAATGTGCCTGCGCAAAAGTTGCCCTGCTCGAACGTTCGGCATGATGCAAATGGTGCTAAAAGCTCGCTTCGAACGCGATACTTCGGCGCCGTTATGTGGTCATAGGTAGAGAACAAATTGTTCTTTTGTCGATCTTATGATGGTCGGTTTAATATTACCAGATCGACCCGGGGAGACCCGGTAAAGAACCATCACCTGAAAATTGGCATGCAGGTTAAAGGATCCTGGTCGTTGGTGAATCTATGGTATTTGTGGGAGTGGAATTCTACGGATATAAAGGAAATGGAATTTTGTGGTAAGCCAGGGAGTGGAATATCAGGAAGAGTAAGGTTCATTTTTGTTTTATTGTTTCGAGTTGTAAGTGGTGACCTATTGGGAGGTTATACCGTTGTCGTTGTCTTCTCTGTAGGGCGGAAGTAGCACCAATTTTACAATTGGTCGGGTGATTGTGCCCTTTTCGGTCATTACCTCTGCAACTCTCACTTTGTTGTCGGAGCCTGGGTGTGGTTTTAAGATTCGTCCCAGTCTCCATTCATTCGGAGATAGATTATCCTCTTTTATGACAACAAAATCTCCTACCTGCAAGTTGTCTTGTGGATGCTTCCATTTGATGCGTTTTTGCATCTCTACTAGATACTCTGCCTTCCATCTTTTACAAAAACCTTGGTGCAGGGCTTTGAGCTTTTGCCATCGGTTTATTATGGATGCAGGGTTCTCATTGATCTCTGGTTCTGGTGGAGCTAATAAGTGCCCACCAACTAAGAAGTGGCCTGGGGTAAGCGGCTCCAGGTCAGATGGGTTATTTGAAGAGGGACTTATTGGACGAGAGTTGAGACAAGACTCAACTCTACATAAAAGAGTCATAAATTCTTCGAAGGTGTATTTGTAGTTCAATGCTATTTTCTTAAAATGGCTCTTAAAGCTTTTCACTCCCGCCTCCCACAGTCCGCCCATGTGTGGAGCTGCAGCGGGGATGAAATGCCATGAAAGCAATTGATGCGCGTACCTGGACAAGGTGCTGTTACGTGCTTCAATCATGAAAGCTTTAGCTTCGGATCGTAAAGATCGAGAGGCTCCGACAAAATTAGTGCCGTTGTCGGAATACATATTTTGTGGGCAACCTCGTCTGGCTGTAAACCGGGCAAAAGCTGCCAAGAAAGACGCTGTACTTAGGTCAGTAGTGGCTTCAAGGTGTATGGCTTTAGTTGCGAAGCACACAAATAAGCAGACATAGCCTTTTGAGATTCGACATCCTCTCCCGCGATAGCTTTTGATGTCAAATGGTCCTGCGAAATCCACTCCGCTGTTTGTAAATGCCCGAGAATAGGTGGTGCGTTCCTGGGGCAGGATTCCCATAAGCTGGGTTTGGGTCCGTTTTTTGTGGATGGTGCAGACCTTGCAGTTGTGGATGACTGAGCGTATCATATTTTTTACCCTAGGAATCCAGTATTGGGTACGGATGAGGCGCAACATCAGCTGATTTTCTCCGTGCAAAGATACTTTGTGGATGAACTGGACGATGAGACGGGACAACCTGCAGTTATATGGCAGTATAATGGGATGGCGCTCATTGTAGGCCAAATCCAGAGACGCGCCTAGACGACCACCAGCCCTTATGACTTCCGATTCATCAATGAATGGGGTTAGGGGGAGAATTTCGCTTTTTCCGTTGATCGATCCACCTGATCTAAGGCTCCTATATTCTTCACCAAAGTGTTGTCTTTGGGAAAGCTGTATCAAGCGTTGAGTCGTTGCTTTAATTTCATTTGCTGAGATTAGGCAAGACTTTGCTTGGAAAGACGATTTTGTTTTGGAGTGAGCTCCCCGGCAAAATCTCATAATATATGAGATAACCCGCAAAGCCCTCGGTAAATCTGAAAATCGATCAAGTAGGTCGCTAAAATTCTGTTTATCGATTGTAACTGCATGTGCTTGAACCCTTTTCTCTTCAATTTGCGTTTTGTAGTCTGAATTTTGTGTGGGCCAATTGGAGCTATCTTCTTGTAGCCAAGAAGGGCCTTGCCACCACAAGCAATTGTTGACTAGTTCATATGCTGGAAGTCCTCTGCTTGCCAAGTCAGCTGGGTTTGATGCTGAGTCAACATGTGACCAGTTTTTTGTACCGACCTTTTCAACGATTTTTGTTATTCTATGGGCGACGAAGGTCGACCATGAGCAAGGTGGCTTACGTATCCACGCGAGAACGATTGTGGAGTCTGTCCACAGGTATACTTTGACATGTCCCAAGTCAAGACTCTCCGTCACAGATTCAATTATTTCTGCTAGCAGCACGGCGCCGCAAAGTTCCAATCGTGGTAACGAGATAGTCTTAACCGGGGCTACCCTGGTTTTTGCTAGTAGTAGACTTACTTCGACCCTTGACTGGTGCCTAACACGTAGATATACTGCTGCACCATACGCTTTTTCTGATGCGTCACAGAAACCGTGCAATTCTACTTCGTTTGTTGGTGAATAGTGTACCCAACGAGGTATTCGAATGTTATTAATTTCGTCGTATTGATGTATGAAATTATTCCATCGCTCGAGAGTGGTCGGGGTTACTGCTTCGTCCCAGTCCGTTTTTTCAAGCCAAATATTCTGCATCAGCATTTTGGCGACAATTATGATAGGAGCGAGCCAGCCTAGAGGATCGAATAATTTGGCGATGGCCGAGAGGATCGTTCTTTTTGTGACGGCAATACCCCCTTCCAATGGCCTCGTCATAAAGTAAAATAAGTCCGTGCGGGCATTCCATCGTATGCCCAGAGCCTTTACTGCGCTCGTTTCTTCGAATTCCAAAAAATCTTCAGAAAGTAGATCGATTTTTGGAATATCTTTTAGGAGATCTTCACAATTGGCAGTCCATTTCCGTAATGGAAAACCGGCTGACTGCAATACGTGAGTTATTTCATTTCTGGCTTTTATTGCAGAGTCGATACTATGTCCTCCCGCCAGTACATCGTCAACGTACATATACTTTCTCAAAATGTTAGAGGCTATGGGAAAGGAGCTTTCTGTATCATCAGCTAATTGTAAAAGTGTCCTTATCGCGAGATAAGGAGCACAATTTATACCGAAAGTAACAGTCCTTAGCTCGTAAAGACTGATTGGTTCGGTTGACTTTGCGCGAAAAACTATGCGCTGATATTTCGTGTATTCGTCATGTACCAGAATTTGGCGGTACATCTTCTCTATGTCGGTATTGAAAACGTATTTGTATAATCTCCAACGCAGGATTATAATAGGAAGATCTGCCTGTAGCACTGGCCCTGGAAGGAGCACATCGTTGAGGCTTATGCCATTAGCCGTTGGACTTGAGGCATTGAAGACCACCCGGACTTTCGTTGAGCTGCTCTCCGCCTTGATGACAGCATGATGCGGCAGGAAATAGTGATCGGAGGAATCTGCAGGTATAATTTGATTCACCTTTGACATATGTATGTCCTAACGACTCGTATTCCGTTAACACCCTATTATATTCATTTTGCAGATCTGGATTCTTCTCAAGTCGCGTCTCATTTCGATAAAATTGCGAGCAGGCCCTTTTGAGTGATGGCCCCAGGCAGGTATTTACTAGGAAATCCTGTTTAAAGGGTAAGGCCACTACGTATTTTCCAGAATCGTTTCTTAGGGTCGTAGTTTTGTATAGCGTCTCACAATATTTATCCTCTTCGCTTTGGCTTCGGCTTTTCGGTAAGTCCTCTACTTCCCAGAAAGAGGTGAGTTGCTTATCCAGTGCAACTTCACTGAAATATGAGGCTATATTGTTAGTTGGACTTGTTATGGCCGTGCGGCCTGTTAATATCCAACCGAACACTGTTTGCTGAGCGAGAAGCGTACTAAGTACGTTCTTCTTCAGACCGCTCAAAATAATTTCGGGATAGATGTCTCCCCCAAGTACCAGGTCCACTGGTTCATTAACAAAGAACCTTTTATCTGCCAAAACTAAGTCTGGAAATGCTTGTTGAGTTAAGGCGCTAATCGGTGTAGTTGGGAGATTTCCAGTTAGTTGTGCTAATACAAGCACAGTGGCATTCAATCGAAAGAGTGGGTCAACTGGTGACCGCAACTCTATTTTGCACGCTTCTCTAACCTGCGCAGATACCGAATTTGAAATGCCTGACACTTGGGCATGCATTCTTGTTGATGGCAGGTTGATTCTTCGTTTGAGTCTTTCTGTTATGAATGAACATTCAGACCCGGAATCAATAAGAGCGCGTGCTGAAAAAGCTGTGCCGTTCAGTTGTATATGTACGCGAGCTGTTCCCAGCAGTACGCCTGTATTTGTTTTTGCATGGCATGACTGTATATTTGGGTTGTCGCCAGTTTTTGCTTTTGAAGAATCTCGCCATGCTAGAGCTTGCTTAGATGTTGACGGCATATCGTCTGAAGGGCTCGTAGGCGTTCGGCGAGGCGGTGCCTTTGGCTGAATTGTCTGTAAATGAAGGAGCGTGTTATGTCGCGAGTGACACGTATTGCAATTGAATGCGCTAGTGCATCTTGACACAGTATGTCCAAAGCTTAGACAATTCAGGCAACCGTTGTTCTTCTTCAAGAATTCGATTCTGTCAGCTGGTGTCAGCCTGAGAAATCGGGAACAGCTGCGTATTTTGTGCTCATTGGATTTGCACATTTTACATGTAGAAGTAGTCATGCTTGATTGGTAGGCGCCAAGTCGTTTAGCAGGGACTTCAGTGGGCTGTCGTTGTATTTGAGACCTTGGTGCTCTGACAACTTTGGAATCTTTTAGCCCTGTTAAGGTTTCTAATGTTTGAAACCTATTTGAAAGGAACCGGTCCATTTCTTCCCATTTCGGTATATCATTTTTGTGGTCTATGGTCTGTTCCCATAGAGCCAGCGTACTTTCGGGTAATTTCGTTGAGCAAAGATAAATTACAATTGCATCCCAATTCGAAATGTCAATCTGATGACTGGATAGGGACGATAGGCAATTATTAATATCTCGCTGCAACCTTTTAATCGAGCTACCACACTCATTTTCTATTGAATGTAAATTAAAAAGTAATTTTAATTGTGTATTTACGAGTATACGCTTATTTTCGTATCTCTCATACAGATTTTTCCAGGCAGTTTGGAAGCCTTCATTGGTGAGTGGACACTTTCTCACGATATCTTTGGCCTCTCCTTGAGTCTTATGGTTGAGGTGAAATAGTTTCTCAACCGGAGTGAGGCGCTTGTTCAGGATGTATATGGCCGTGAACATATCACGGAAAGACGGCCACGACTCATAATCTCCTTTGAACACGTCCGTATCACACGGAGGAAGGTGGATATTGTGTTCGCGTACCGGAAGAGAGAGGAGATCTTTTTCATCCTTTTCTGTTTTTTCAAGCGCCTCCAATTGAGAGGCTATTGCAGACATACATTTTATATAGCTGGCAAAGGAAGTTTTGTATTTCTTCCGAATTGCCTGATTGTCTGCTTTGGACAACCCCTCCGCATTACTCAGATTGTCGTGTCCAAGTTTTGTCTTCTCCCAGAGAGCTTTTAACTCCTCTTGCTGAATGGCAAGACCATGTTTGTTTTGATCTGAGGCGGATGTGCTGCTAAAATCTGCGTCGAATTCAATTATCGATTCTGCTAGACGTATGAATGCTTCCATTTTTCTTTTAAATAACTATTAGCTAGTATGGAAGCTTTATTAACTTATATTAGAATTTATTCTGTAGCAAATTTTCAAAACCAAAATCGGCACAAGCCTGTCAACGAAGCTGATATTCGATATCGCTTGTCTATTTCGAGAGAGTGAACCAAACAAAGTTAAAATATATGAGGTTGTTTATATTTATAATATTTTTTCAACTCTTTATTCAAATTGATTATTTTTGTGTACTTATGTATATTGTTTGCTTGCAGAAGATGTGTACAATTCTGAGAAGTGCTCGCCACCCAACTGTGTTAACAAATACGTGTATCGGTACTATAAATGTCGAGGAATATAAACGTAGTATGTAGATAGTGCAACGTATCAACGTGAAAAAACGGCGTTTAAAATACAATAATATGCAACGCGTTTGTCTACTGTGCAACGAATAAATTCTTCGAGTTTATGCGACTTTAAATACAAAAATGTTGCCTAAAACTGTGTGTGTGTGTGCAAAGTGGCAATGTGATGTGCAACGTTTGACTATAATATGCAGCGTGTTCTCCAAACCAAAGTGTCAATCGAGTGTGCAACGCATCAAAGTGAAACGAAAAAATTTAGAACGCACACGTTGATATACGAGTTTGTGTGTTTTAAAATGGAAAACTCTAATTATGTGTGTGTATAAAAGTGCATAAGCGTAAATGCTTATTGGTTGAACAAACAACCAAAAGACAAAAAAAATAGGTTATGTACCTTATTAATGTGCAGTGTCATAAAATGAAAAAAAGAAATGCATTCGCTTTGCAATGAAGTGGTCACTTGGATAAATAAAAATGTGTATTTATTAAAAAAGAGGAATTTTTCCCAAATAAAAATGTGGAGTAAATTTAAAAAAAAGGTTATGTACACTCGTATATCCACTGTGCTGTAGTGATGTGATGCGTTGCACTGTGATTGTTGGCACTAGTACTGCACAATTCTGTTAGTAAACTAAAATGCACCAATAATGTGTTTCTAACGAACTCGCGATACGTTGCACGCGCATATGCTCACTTTTTAACAATTTTGTTTTTTGTGTTTATATTTTAATATATGACTCGAAAGTGCGATTGAAGTGATAACCACGTACCTTGTTCAATGTAGACGGTGACAAAATAATGTGGCAAGTGTTGCGTTGTGGTTGATCACAGTGATGGTGTTGTGTTGAGAAAAATGTTGGTGTTCTGTGGCAGGTGGTGTGGCAAGTGCTGTGTGAAGTGTTGCGTTGTGGCTGATCAAGAAGTGATGGTAATGTGTTTTTGAAAAATGTTGGTGTTGTGGCGATTAACTGGTGCGCAAAACGATGTAGTTGATTAAAATGATGGTGTTGTTATCTTCGTGGACTGTATTTTATTGTTGAATAAACTGGCTGATTTTTCTGAGGTGAAGTGTAAAATTTCAGTTCTTCTCGGCTCGAAGGACCATGTAAAATCGCGGGTACTCTTTGCTTGTGAGCTCAGATGTACCGGATTTTATTTGGTTTGATTGTGCAAGAAAAATAAAGAAAAATAAAACGCAAGAAGGTTTTAGTGTTTTTCGTTATAATATATATGTGTTTGTATTTAAAATATTTTGATAGATTTTTTACAAAGATTAGTTTACCTTGATGAGGCTGGTAGCTCGCTGTCTTCACTTGAACTCGGTCAAAAAAGAAGTGTTAGCAGAAGCAAAACGGTTTTGAGTCCGAACCATCGGACCATATAAATCAGGGGAAAATTAACGAGAAAAAATGTTTATCCGGCGGGAAAATATAATGGTAGAAATTGAGTGAAAGTGTTAGTATGCATGTGTGTGTAACTTGTGTGTGCTTATCTGCACACACACACACACATACAATTATATGAGTGCCGTGAATAAGTGTGACCGCTGCACATTAGGGCGGGTCGTTTAATCGTGGTTGATTTGAGTTTTAGGCATAGAGGCCTAAACAGCATGTATAAAACATTTTGATGTGATTTTTGTTTTTTTTTATGTGGAATCATTAATACTGTCACAATGTAAAATGTTTCTGATGCAGTAATTTTCTCGCGCCAATTTATTCAATAGATTCTCTTTCCATATTGTCCTTGTGTTTTTTCCTCTTTCCCCTTTTGTGACTACTATGCAGTAAAGTTTATTGAATTGAAATTTGTTTTGACTTCGTCATTTTTGGCTTCAATCCTTGAACTTTTGCAATAATATTTAGGCGGCTATTTGGACTGCCGGCTCGATGGAATCATCCATTTATTTATTATTTCAAGCTGTTTCCAACTTCATCAATTAAAATCTTGTGCCACATTCATCCACATATCTTTCTTACAACGGAACTGCTTTAGAGGACCTACATAAGTCCGTAAAGTAGGATGCGTAGTTATCCAGGAGAAACCTGGTTTTGCCTGCTGTTCACACTGCAAACATGCATTGAGAGAAATCTTAAAATGAAACATCAATATTTAATTATACTGTATTCTTTTTCTTGTCCGACAGGGAGGAATGTTGATATTTGTTGGAACGGCGCCGCAACCAGTTTGTCTCCAAACCAAACTTGACAAGGGATGACGGAAAGTCGTTCAAACAAATATCATTGAAATATACATAGCTATTTATCGTACCTATAACTATTTTGCTGCAACTTGGGTTTTCGGGTTTAGTTTAAAACGCACTAAATAATTTAATATTGGCGGGTATAAGTCAGCTGATCTACACAGCGCACAGTGGTCTGAAATCGGAAAATTCTGGGCGAAACGAAGCAACAACATTATTTTCGGTAAAGTGCAGATACCTTTATGGTTATTGGTCCGCTGATTTTAAAAATGACGTCAGAATGTAAAAATTCCAAATGGCTGACACAAAATGGCGAACTGATTTTCAGAAAAAAATCTTTTAGGAGCTAAAATTGAGTGTAAGGGGGTATTACAATACAAATTGTTTTTTATTTAAAAAAGGTTTTAGATTTTGTATACATACGTTGAATCTATTTAAAAAAAATTTATTTATTAAAATGGTGTCAAATACCTTTCATTTCGTATCCCTATTGTAATATTTCATCTAATATTTAATTAATTTAAAATTTCTGGTTACCTTATAACAATGTTTTTATAAACCGTTGGATAAATAGAGATATAAATGAATAATTAAATATACGAAAAAAGGATCTGAATTCAAGTTTTTTGACCATTGAATTAAAGTTTAAATAACTCATACGATTTTGCGATAAATTACTGCTAATTTCAGTTTCCTTCTGATAATTGTATGCACCAACTCTAAACAAGAGAAGCTAATCTGCCCCTTAATTATATTAAATAATGTTCAATATAAAGAAACTTTGTATGTGTTTTCAAAACATTTTCTTAGAAATTAATATTTGATGTGGATAGCCGACGCAGCTTGCACTTACGCCCTGAAATAGTGAGAATGGTGTAGGCATCGATAAGAGTTAATTAGCCGTACTTTCAATGTGATAATTGAACAGAGTATTGAATAATATTATCTCTACCACCCTTATCAACGTTGATACATTCATATTATTCTATAATGCTGCATTTCTCTAGTTCATCGTCGTCTTCCCTTTTTTAAGTTAAAATTGACTTTCAATAAATAGTTAACGCAAACGTATTACTTTATTATTATTTACCCATGGGCTTAGTGTTGTCACCTCTTAAATGAAATGGAGTGGAAATAAAGTTTTTAAACTGCGATATATAACAAGTCAAGCTTTTATATCATCAACTATGTGTGTTAGTGCATACATACTTAAAGAAACTAGTAAATTCTCAGTTGCATTGCAATAATACCCACAACCATAAACAATTTCTGCTCAAAACTTGAATTATACACCATTGAACATACCCAGCTAACCAAATAGATGCGAGAAGGAGTCTTATTTATAAGCTTTTTTATACTGTTTTACGTAAACAGACTACACCTTTTTCTTTAGGCCCTTTTTTGGAGTTTTTGGAGGTTATTTCTTGAAGTATTAGCGTTGATCGAAGGTAATTAGAAAAAAAAAACATGTATGCAGCGTCTTTTTAAGTGAACTTAACATGAATAGTTTATAGTTATTCCGTGAGCCGTTCACACGCTTTTGTTAAATTGTTTAAAAAGATGTGAATAATTACATACATTATTATGAAGAATCATGTCTAGAAAACTAGGCATGTATGGTAAACTATGTATTTAGATATATATTCTTATTGTGTCATTTACAGGAAAAGGATTTTTTTTTTAATTTCAGTCACAAGCCAACCAAAATGTTTATTTGAGTGCGAGGCGAGGGTGTATGATGGAGAGGTACTTCATTAAAAAAGTCCCTTTGGGTGCTAAGCTTGATAAATGCCTTACGCGGTATATACACAAGCAATTTTCCTCTAAAATTTATATAGAAACTTTTTTTAGGTGATTTCAATCATTCCTCTATGTTGAACAAAATGTATACATACATACATATGTTATGTCAAATATAGCATTTATATCTATGATAATAAAAAACAGAATTAAACAATTTTAGATTAAAAGTAAAAGAATAAAAATTAAACGAGTCATAAAACACACTGAATTCTTCGGATTCTTCGAAGTGTTTTTGGACCCATTTCTTAGAACGTGTGCCCACGTAGAACAATAAATCGCTAATTTGAGGCTCTAAAAAGAGCTCATTTATGAAGTAAAGATCCGATATAAGAAGGTTTTATGCTTATGCATTTATATATGTATGTATGTTACGGGATCCCCAATCCCGAATACTGATTTTCTTATATGTATTATTTATATATTTGTAACGTGTGACTTTAGCCTTCAACTGTTTATCCGGATAAATGTTTGTCATTGATGAAACTGTAGTCTTTTTGGGTTTTTACGCTTACAGAAATTTTTAAAAATTTGACTATACATTTTTTAACATTCAATTTTCGAAAAAAATTTATTCAATTTAAAATCCCGAAAGCGCGGGACTCACAAAGTAAAATGATATCGAATGGCTTAGTAGTAACACATCCAACAGATAATAACACTTCAAATTAAAAAGTTTATGTCTGAATTTTATTGATAAACTTTCTGTCGCAACAGTCGTCCTCATTGTCGTTGTTGCTGTGGTTGCTGTACGTACATACATAGCTTGTCGTATGCCTTGTTGGAGACATCATCATCGTTGCGGCCAACGCTGGCTCAGTTACCCCGTCTGGGATGTGCTAGCAGTCAAATAGTCAGCCAAGAAAAATTAAAACTTTAAAAACATAAAACCATGCAATGGAATAGCAATGTGCACAAGTAGAGACAACAACAATGTTAAGAATAACAGCAGTGGGAATAACATCAACATACAAATCAAATAATTGGTATTGGTTGTAAAAGTTTTGCGATTTTTTTTAAAAACCACTAAAAGTGTCATAATTCGATACCCACGAGACTTTTTGACTGTTCGCACGCACTTGATTTTTTTTCCATCCCATCCAAAATTCATTTTACTATTTCAACCTGCTCTCGTGTCGCACTGTGACCAGTTTTGCTTATTTTTCATTCATTTTAAAATTGACCTCTTGACCGAATAAACTGTTTTTAAAACATTGCGTCAATTTTTTATTTCTTCTGGTGCTACTCGGTGCTAATCGAATTGTTCGAGGGAAACCAAGCTCCTCTCCAACTGCTGAATATACTCGTAAAGGCGTCGTAACACTGCTTGATTTGATTTCACTGCTTGAAATCAATTGTCGACTTTTCAGCGGCGAACAGAAGCAGCCTTTAAATTTCTATGTTTACACTTTATTAGTTTACTATTGTCCAAAGCGATTATACAAGGTGTTTATCGCCCTAGGAAGCTGCATTATTTGTGAAATTTTGTGAAATAATTCGACAATATAATAATAAAAAGAAAATAATTAGTGCAATCATATTCACAGTTTTAATTGAAATTTTAGCTTTTTGGCTAAATTGTTTTTTTTTTAATAACAAGAAAAGTTTAAATTTCTCAAGTTTAAACAAATATGATATCCCTCTATTTAAAAGTCAATAAATCATTTTCAAGATAAAAATGAGCGATGGAAGTACAGTGGATCCCAGCTTTGTGTATGTTTCAATAACCCCAGAAAATGATATCCCAACAAAAATATTAGCAAATTAAATTAGATAATCCAGTATTTTAATACATAAAAACCTTCAAAAACAATTCAGATTGTATGAAAGTTGTAAATTCCGTGATATAAAATAAAAAATTGGTATATTATTAGTATAAGAAAAATTAAGTTATAAATGTTGTATTTAATAATATTTTTATTAATTCATTATTTAAACTATTTATTGTATTTTATTTTAAATGATTGACTTTTTTAATAAAAATCCAAAAGTATTTTCTTTTGAATGCTATGCACAGTTGTACGAGTAAACACATGCTAAAAATTAATTTTTTCATATATTAGAGGTAAAGTTTTTTTGCAAAAAAAATATCCCTTTTGTTCCATGGCACATTAACATCACAGTATAATATTTAAATATCTATCGGTATCACACGATCTGCGAAAATTTGTAGTTACCACGACAGTTTTCGTCGTAATTGGGAAACATTATAGAAAAAATGAGTTCAGTAAGAAACAAATAAAATGAAACTCTTCTTATATAATATATGTACGTATGGTAATTTCCTAAAGATTTTTTTTCATTGGCAATTGTCGTAAAATTACAATTACAATTTTTTAGTAGCTCTCGGAATATTATATACAATCAACACAATTTACAATCTGTCGTAAAACAATAAGTAAATGTAATTGACTAATGTAATTCACATTGATGCATTAAGTGCAATTTGTCCTTTAAGTAAGGGTAATCAGTGAATGTAACGTTTAATTATTATTTGCATTAAATACTTAATTCATTCTTACGATCTAACCGGCAGGTCTAGAGGATGCAGTCTTTGCAGTCGCCGTGTGTCTTCACTGTTGTCTAATAAATTTATGGCGTGTGTGTGGCAATTTAGTCTTGTGATGTACTTAAAGCTGTATCTTCTCATTTCGTCAACCACTTTAGATGTTTTGAGATCCTTGTGTAGATGGATATTTTGTACATACCACGGAGCGTTAACAATCAGTCTAAGAGTTTTTGACTGGTATATTTGAATAATATGTATATTGGATTTACTTGCAGTACCCCAGATTTGAATGCCATAAGACCACACGTGTTTCCTCACAGCTTTGTAGAAAAGCATTTTGTTTTTCAGACTAAGTTTAGACTTGGGACCAAGCAACCAATAAATTTTTCTTCTTTTAAGTTTGAGCTGTGCTCTCTTGGCTGTGATATGTTCACGCCAAGCAAGTATTTTATCTAAATGTAATCCGAGATATCTTACACTATTGGATTTAGGAATAATGACTCCATTAAGATTAACACTAGGGCAATCTTCTTTGCTCAATGTGAAGGTGACATAAACAGATTTTGATGCGTTTACCGAGATGTTTCAGTTGCGAAGCCAGGATTTCAATTGATCTAGCTGTGCTTGTGCAGTTTCAGCAGCTTCGCTAGCCGAGTAAGAGGATGAGAGTATAGCAGTGTCGTCTGCAAGGGTGGCAACTGTTAAATTATCGTCTTCTAGTATTGGCATGTCTGCGGTAAAAATTGTGTAGAGCGTTGGTCCCAGAACACTACCTTAGGGGACTTCAGCTTTTAACTCGTGTATGTCCGAGATTTCATCCTGAATTTTAACGTAGAAATGCCTGTAACTCAGATAAGATCTGCGGAAGAGATAGAGCGTGGTAGGTAGTATCTTATTAATTTTATACAGTAGGCCTGAGTGCCAGACTCTGTCGAATGCCTAGGAAAATCGCACAACAATACTTCTTATCTTCTAGGCTACAAAGTATAGCTTTCAAAATACGATGACATTGTTCCGGTGTACCGTACATATGTCTAATACCAAATTGATGATCTGGAATGATTGCTAGTTTGGCTTTGGTATCTTAGTTATTTCAGCACATTTCCACTGCGTAGGGAAATGGCTCAGTCTGAAGGTACCGTTAAAA
This sequence comes from Philophylla caesio, assembly GCA_963971545.1. Taxonomy (NCBI): domain Eukaryota; kingdom Metazoa; phylum Arthropoda; class Insecta; order Diptera; family Tephritidae; genus Philophylla; species Philophylla caesio. The sequence goes on from OZ020607.1 coordinate 63,752,594, forward strand.
AGCAACACTAAAAATAAGAGGCATTTCTTAGGAAGATTATTGATTGTACTTCCGTCGATATTGTCGTGACCTGGCGACTTTGAATTTTTTATCCGCGAGATTTCGGACTGAACCTCTGAAAGTCTTACGCATGTTAGAGGTTTATCAATTAGGCATGGACTGTCGATGTATTCTCCAACATCCCGGCGTTGGCTGGTACTGTTGAAGTTAAATGGCTCAAATGTAGCTTTAAGATGGTTGGCAAAATCATGTGCTTTGCTTATGTTTGACCAATAATGGTTGCCATCTTTTAGCGGAACCTGCGTTATGGTGGACCGTTTTAAGTATTTGGTGTCTTTCGAGATATTATACTCACCTTGTGTGGATCAACATTTTTGAGGTATTCTCCATCGATTCTTCTTTAAGTTCAGCTAACTTAGTTTTCAGCTCCTTGATTGCTTTGTAAAGGGCTGTTTTGTCATTTGGATTCCTGCTGTTGTGCCAAATCCTTCGAAGTCGCCCCTTATTTTAACCAGTTCAGAGACTTCATCAGAATTTGGTTGCGTGTTTCTTCGTGTTGGACAAGGCTTATTACAACTGTTGGTTGACGCTAGAAAGGCGGCTTCGTGTATTTTGTTGGTAAATATTTCCACAGCATCATCTAAATCTTTATTGAGTTTATCTTCATGTTGAGATTTATATTGGACTCAAGTCGCGCTTGAAGAGGTTATTACTAAAGTAGTTAGGACTAAAGCATGCAAATTAAAAATAATAATGAGGGCGGAACGATCTCAGCTCAGGATCGTCATCATTGAATATTTCGAGGAGATTGGCGTCAATTCTTAAATCAACAGCAAATTCGTAAAGTGAAGTTTTGCAAAAAGTCATTATTTTCAGAATAAAAAGAAGTAACAGATTTTTTCAACAAATATATATCATGTCATTACAAAAAAAAATATTTTTACAAAAACTCTTTGATTTCCTTTTGAATTTTAGTATTATTTTTATTTATAACCAACTAAGTTTCCATTAGCGGGTCTAAGCAAACGAACTCGTTTTTTTAAAAAGTTAACTATTTTGCAATTTTTTAAACAATTACAAATGAAAAGATGAAAAATATGTCTTAGTTTGTTTTTTGCGTTATAGTTTGAAAAAGTTGTTCCATACATATAAGGCCTGAAAATAAAGCTAATTATAAAAATTAAAGATGAAACTTTGAATATGGCTATGTTTCCATTTCAAAAATATTTTGTGCGGCAATTGAAATGTCACGTAAGAAAAACGCCGGCAAAACAAAAAACAATATACTGCAAATTTTTTATAAGTTGTGCTAATTTCTGGGTAATCAGATACAGGGGAAATACCTTGAAGGGATTTTTATTTCTGCAAAGTTTAACTAAGTATGCATAATCAGTCCATAACTCTCGGAGTCTTACTGTGCATAGCGGTGATACTTATTCCGGTTCGGGGTTTGTATTTGTTTACAATGTCGAATCATTACACAACTCTATCCGTGCTCCCATCAACCTTTTGTATGTGATCCTTGTCCAGGCACATTACGACACACACTATGGATCGCCACATGATTTATTGTGAGTGTGTTAGATGTCAATTGAACTTTCTCCTGCAGAGATCTCACGGATTTTAGGGCTGAAATTATTACTGTTGGAACTAGATCCTACGAGAGGCTTTAACTGCCAGCAATCAATTGGGACGATCTGGGAAATAAATATTTGTTTCTCCGAATTTTTTATTGCTTTACAACGACGGAAGACAGTTATTTTCAATTTCTCGCGAAGGCAAAATTTTAAAATGGTTACAAATTTGTTCAGTATGTTTTCAAAATTGATTTCGGCCAAAATTCGCTGTTAAGAATATTTTAAGCGTTTTTTTCACTCACACAAATTGTTACTTAACAGAAAAGTTTACACAAACGCACAATCCTAGTTATGAAATACGTATGTACATATGTACATATGTATGTACCATTGCATTCGTGATGTTGTTTTCAATAGCAGGGAGTTAAGTTTAAAATTTTGATTAGCATGTATTTATTTACGTGAGCCACTGTGCAAATAATTTAAAGATAGTTTAAAATGTTTTGCACATGCAAACGAAAGTTTTCAGAATACAACAAAAGAAACACATGAAATGGGAAAATGTTTGTCAAGCGTCGCACAAAAGCACAAATGGACCAAACTTAAGCAAACGACAAAGAGATCTTTGCAACTGCAAATGCTGTTCAGAGTCGGCTGCAAAGTGAAATTGCAGCTGTGGCAGTAGTTGCAACTATGCGAATTGGCGGTTGACTCGCGGAACAGACCAACGGCGACAACAACAGTTGCAAGTGAATATGTATCAGCCACAAGGGCTGCACAGGAAACAGCTCTGAATTGCGTATATACGTACATGTGTACATAAAATCCCTACATATGTATGTACAGTGAATGTCACTAAAAATCGTACAGCAGAGATCAGGATTATATTTCTGAACTCTTTCCATCTATACAACAGTTACGAGAATTATAAGCAACTTTTATGTTACGCCGAAATGATGATTATAAAATACGATAGCAATCGTTCCACAAATATTTTCTTTTTTTTTGTGTAAAATTGACAACATTGCATAAGGCACGCTTAATTAGGCGTCACTGAAAATCGTACACCATCTTTTTTGTTTGAATTCGGATAATCTCAAGAAATTTCGTTGCATTAAAATTGGGGTAGTGAACTGATTTTTGCTTGTTTATAGTATTGTTTAAATTTTTATTTTCTCATTGTGCGATTTTTCGAATTTTTCGTAAAAACTAAGCAAACATTCATTGAAGTGCGTGTAATTGCAATCAACCAGTATAAAGAAAGCAAATCTTATGGTGAAATCGCCAAAATTTTGAATCGGACTCGAAGTATGGTCCAATACATTATTGCGAGATATAAAAAAGACAAGCGGGTTACGAATAAAACTATTTACGACCGATAGTGAAACACGGAGTAGGATCACTAATGGTATGGGAGTGCATTCCGCCTCATGGAATTGAAAATTTGGCGTTTATAGATGGCTGCATGGATTAGTGGAAGTATTTAAGTATACTTAGGGACAACCTTACGCAAAGCGCTGAAAAGATGGAATTTCTCACACATTTAAGCTTGAACAGCTGTTATTTTTATTAACGTATCTAAATTATTTTATGTTTTGTTTAAAATGAATAAAATGTCTATTGTTCTATGTTAAATATTGGTTTTTTGTATAAAAATCTGTTGTAGTTTTTAGTATTTTCAAAAAGTCTAAGTAAAATGCGCCTGTACGATTTTGAGTGACATTCACTGTAGGTATGTACATATTTGTGTTGTGTCTACATAAAGTTGTAAGTATGTAAGTATGTATGTACACATGTAGTAATGTATGTGCCTGTCAGTAAGTAGGTCCAACAAAAAGTTGTGCATTAACCATTGGCAAAATAAAATGAGGCGAACAACCAAACGTTATAACGGTGGTACGCTTCTGCGTCGCCAAGTGAAGTTATGCTTCGAGCATGCCACATTGCGGTATATTGACATTGTAAGCTGATTGTGTGGCGGCAATGTCAGTTGTGTTGGAAGTGGAAGTTCGCAAGTGACAAGCGACAGCGTGACGATGCGACGCGCCATTGCAAACTGACAAAGCGATTGCAATATGTACATATGTATATATGTATATACATACGTATATATTAAAGGGAGTGAAGAACAATGTTGCCACTTGAATAGAATTCTACAAAAACTGGTTGATTTGATTTATAGTGTTATTTTTTTTTGATGATTTAATATCTCTTTGTTAGATTCCAAAGTATTTACTCAATTATTTGCCCAAAAAAAATATAGCAAAACACAATTGCAAATAACACGTGATTCAAGATGGCACGGTTTCAGTTTTGAGACTCTTGAATTCCTTCAAAACGATGCATTGATTTGTTTGCAGGCCGAATTCAATAACGTTATTATAATGACGAAGTGATTAATTCATTTTATTCGTTTCGATTGCATTTGATTTCTGGTTTTACGTCGTCGTTTGTAAACGTGCCGAAAGCAAAAAGTAAAAAATTGAGATATCTAAATGAAACTCGGTCCTTGACCCAAAGCAGGTTGGTATTGAAAATGCGCAAAATCGGACAATTGTCGAAAATGCAAAATTGCTATATTTCAGTAGCTATGGAAGCTAATTTGGTATGTAGTGTTGTATTTGAGCAGGAAATCCAACTGTATAAAAATTGTGTACAGGGGGCGTGACACCGCCCATTTATGAGTTCATATGTTTTGATATACGTATTACTTTATGCCTATTTAAGCGATATTTGAAAAATTATCAAAATGTGACAACAACCACGCCCACCTGCCATATAACGGTAATTTTCGGAAATACAAAAAATAGGACATTTCAATAAATGTTGAAGGGAAATACCTTGGGTTTAGTATGTGGTAGAAATCCGACTATATGAAAATTTTGGTGTGTCACCGCGCACTTTTGAGATCATATATATATGTCTGGAACTACTTTCTCGATTTCTTCTAAACTTGGCACACACGTTAGATTGTACCTATGTAGTTAGGTGAGATTATGAAAATGCTTGAAATCGGACGAAATATCGACCGTCTCCCATATAACGGTAATATTCCTAAACTATTAAAAAATTTGATACTTCAGTTACTATTGGAATTAAATCAACAAATCCATTTAAACGAACATTTTGGAAAAGGTACATGGTACCGCCCACTTAAGAGTTCATACATATATCTCTGGAAATCCTTTATCGATTTTGCCCAAATTTAGTACAGATATTTTATTATGTCTAAATAAGCAGTATTTTTAAAATCACTAAAATTGTACCCGACCCAGTAAGTTTTTGAAACCCGTAAAAATCTGATACTTTCTGTAACTAGTGAAACTAATTTGCTCATATTTGGTATGTGCTTTTGTATTAAATCAAGAAATCCGATTATAAGAAAATTTTGAAATAAAAGGCTTACTTCAAGTTCGGTTTTGCCAGATATATAAAGTTCGATCGACATTCGCCAAATACTCGTATGTATGTATATCGGCATCAAAAATTTTAATTACTGAGTCGCATATATTAAAAAAACTTTAAATAAAAAAAAATTATATTAATTTTGTTTGTGTGGTTGTTGTTTGTGTTTTTATTTTGCAAATTCTTCAATAAAATTATAAAATATTAACATTTTACTAGGCCAACAGAAAAATGAACAAACATTGTATACAAGGATGAGCACGCCTTAAAAATGCATAAAATAAAGAATTTGCAAAATAAAAACACAAACAACAACCACACAAACAAGTTAAATAGCGGCAGATCAGTTGCTCTTGTTTGTAGTTGGTTTGTTTAAGGAAGATGAAATAAACACAACAGCCAACTCGGCTAGCGTAGCACAATAGGTAGCGTATTGGCTCTGCAACTCCGAGCTCCCGGGTTCAAAGCCTGAGAGAAGTGGTTATGAAAATTAAATTAAAAATAATTTAATTTAATAATCAAAAAGAAGTCTGATGAGGAAATGTGGTGATTTCCGAAATAGTACTATAACTTCAACCATTAAAAACTGTTGTTTTTTCACAAACAAATCTTCCATAAACTGGCCTTGAGCTCAATAAAATTATAAAATATTAACATTTTACTAGGCCAACAGAAAAATGAACAAAATGATTTTTGAATTTAAAAAAAATACCGTAGAATTAATCGAGCTGCAGTAAGAATTTGATAAATTAAATTGAGATTTGGCTTTTTTACATACATACATACATACTCGTACCTTAAATGTATGTAGGTGAGAGCCTCAAATAAGACAAACAAATACTTAATTAAAATTTAAGTAATGATACCATGGTGTCTTATCTTTATCTTTATTTAACTCAGCTGTTAGCATAACATGGTTGTTTAATATCGTACCGATTTCAACGCGATAAATTCGACCACTGTGAATCGTGTGAGAAGGCGTTAAAGAGGGTGTCTGTGAAGACCCTACACCCCAGAGCATATTAGGTCATATAATGAAAACCACCGAAAAATAGGAAGATAACTAATCTTGATCCAACTTACGACACTATCCAGAGGTAGAAAACTAAATCATCTACGCTACTACATCCGTTAGGCAATATGACTTTGGAACTCACCTTCCGCCTGGTTCAGAAGCCGGGCAGCTCGAAATCACGTATATTCCCATTACTTCAACCAAAGCCGCTTTCCACGAACATAACTTTATACATATATATGAGCTTGTTTGTTACGTGTATTTAATGATCTTTAGGATATCAAAATACCAGTAAAGGGTTAACGTTTGTGTATTGTGATGATCGACCTTTGAATTTAAATTTTGTGAATTATTTTGCCAAGCCTTAGGCCCAAAATTAAATAAACTTCGATGTTTGTTTAAGAGTATATTCAATTGTCGATATTTCGACCTCAATTTGAGATCATATTCAGGAACTTTTGTTTGTGCCTGATCGAGCAGTTCAAATTGAGGTCGAAATATCGACAATTAAATATAATCTTAAACAAACATCGAACATTTTGGGCCTAAAGCTTGGCAGAATAATTTATAAAAAAAAGGTTAACGATGATTTTTGCGGTAGGTTTGTAAAAAAAATTGCTAGAATCGTGTTGGTGGAAATGGCTTTTTTCGAAAAAAATATACATACATGTGTGTACTACACCAAATAGCAAAATATTAAAACTAATACTATAGGGGTATTCGGGATGTGTTATATTTGCCATTGTACTTTGTATTCGTGGTTTCTGCGGTTTTTATAGAAAATGTAGTAAAAATCCAACAATAAAATATCCACTTCAAATACAACAGTGCAAGCAAATACATTGGGTGGACCCTAATGTAAATGTGGTTATTTTTTTGTAAATTTCTCTACAAATACGTTAGTCGAATAAATAGTTATTTATTTGTGTGGATTAAAGTTTATCGTTTATCTTAGCAATTTGATTTTCTCACTTTTGTTTATTTGTTTGTAGCACATGTATAACATACATGTATGTACTCGTAAATCAGACGTTCGGGAAATTTTACTATGACACGAATACAGATATTGCAATAGGGTGTGTTTGCGTTTACTTGTGCAAATCCGAATTCGTTGTAAAAATAGTAAATATTACTACGAATATAAAAGATCCCGAATACCCCTTATGTTTCCAAGGCACATGATTCGCTCTCCCATTCGTAATTTGCAGCCCAATCACGAACCGAATCCACTTGATTCCCCATAAAAATTTTTGTGAACGAATCGTCTCATTTGTAATTGATTCAATCTGAATCACCGCGCGATCGACGAAAAAATAAACAAACAAAAAATAATTGAATGCTTAAAAAGTTCCAAACCTTGAGTTTGTGACGAAAATAATCTTGTAAAAGAGGTTGTTGGGCAAACCTATAGTAAGTGAAGACGCAAAATGATGTACATATGTATGTATGTATGTATGTACCATTCGTATAACAACAGCATCTGTGCCAATCGAATTAGGAATGTGTCGTGTAAACGGGGTGATTGGCCATTCGTAATTCAAATTGTGAAGACGTGATTCACTTGCCGTGGAAACACCGTTTAAGTAGTTATTTTAAATAATTAAAAATTTAGCTAAATTAAAGTAAGGAATCAAAAATTGTGGCATGTTGAAATCAATTCTCTGGCTTTTGAGACATAATAATATAAAATGTTGTACATTTCATAAGGATGTGCATAATATTATTGTTTTCAGTAGGTGGCAAAGATAATATGATACGAAACTTCTCTCTTTCGCTTGCTGCGAGAGCCCATGATCTCACATTTTGGGCAGGCAACAAAGCCCAATCATGGGCTACTGAACAGCTGGCACGCAAAAAGGTGGGCTACCAAAGGCAAATGCGTGAAAATAGCTATAATTTTTATTTGGATAAAAAAAGCGAGTAAATGTTATTTTTTTATAGAATGTGTCTTGAAATCTCTAAATTAAGAGTTAAATTTAATATATGAGTTTTAGCAAACTATGAAGGTTTTGATTTACATACAAATATTGTATTTTATTTTAAAAATATATACCAAAACTATTTTTTCAAAGCGAACTGAGTAAATATAGCATTTTAATATACATGAATAAACATGTATGTTTATAAGAAAACACGCTTTATCTTAAATTTATGTTTAATGCATATATAAAAGCAGTTTTTGTTTTTATTTTATATATATTATCTTCTGGCATTAAGATAAATAACATCTCTTATTTTCTCTTATTTTTATTGCATTTTCATTCATTCTGTTAGCAAACCTCAACTGTGGCGAAGCAACCGCAAAATCTCCAAAAAATTAAATAAAAAGCCCCAGATAATATTTCTACAGAGTGGCTCTTTTGGAAAATGTTATAAAAAATGCGCCTTTTGACAGCGCTCTCTCGAAACAAAGAGTTTCGTATCATATTATCTTTGGTAGATAGTAGTTTTTGGACAATTATTGAGCTTGATTTAACGGAAACCTCTACAAATACGTTTTAACGCCAATATGAGCTGCTTTTTTCTGTATTTTTTAGCTTAGCTTCAGATTCATTTATTATTCGATTCGATTCGCATCTGGACTTAAGAGATGGGTTTCATAAACCTTCTTGGTACATTTTATACATATGTACAAATTAATTAAAAATATTTTTTTCAAATTAGGAGTTTATTTTTTTAAAACTATTTCTAGCAGAAATGTAACATTGCGTGAATAGCGCAATGTTAATAAAAGCAAACTAAGGAAATATGAACATTTTTAAAGTACATATTTTGCTTATTATAACACAAACTTATTCCACATTTTTCACAAGGGGTAAACGCCCTTGCTGTCTGGAAATTAGCATCGCATTCGTTTATCCATCCAAACTAGTAAGTGCCCGTATTGGTCTTCTTTTTGAATGAGATATTTAACATCATTTTTGAGGTTTGAAGGTGTTTACGTCAGCTGTTTCGGCATTCACAATATATTCTGCCATTGTGAATTATTATTAACTCCACTTGCAGATGTCGCTATGATAGTACGGGAACAGGGACTCGTTACTTTCTCTCCCTTTTCTCGAGTCCTGTTACCCGTACGGTACGATGGGTTTCGCCTTATGCGAAAACCCAGCGCTCTTTCGCTTTGTGAAGAGACGCCCCCGTAATCACACTTAAGGTTTTGCATTTAATTTTGTATATTTTAACCCCACTTTTTTCCAGCAGTGCTATATATTATAAAATAAATTGCTTGTCATTGACAAGCCCCCCGTTTGCATTTATAAATTTAATATAACTTGTGTGTTTTTTACTTGCGAGAGCAATACGGCATTCAGCTTATTGATTTAAGGATCTCAAATTTTCAGAAGATCGGCTTCCTATTTCCTCGATCCCCGTTGCCGTGGAATTCAAGAGGAATTCCCGGCCCCTAACTCCTCCCCGCTCGAACAGAAGGGTTGATTTTTAAATAACGTCCGTGCTATAGCTACTTTGAATTCAGCAGGGTTGAGAGTTTTACTGGTACTACCCATTTGATCAATTATTTTTCGATATAAAAGCCATGGAAACTCGAATATACCAACGTTTACTACGTATTTTAATTTTTTCCTGGCCCATAACAAAATCTAAAAGCTCGCCACCACCTACGAGTATACATATGTATGTCGATTATATTCTTCCACGAAAAAAGGACGTTCAACAGGAACGTATTGTTTTACCCGACTTATCCCATCTTCTTACTACAGATGCTGGGTACTTTCCTACATATATATTAACACGCCTCGCGCTTTTATTGACCACATTTGCTCGTCTACAGATAAATTCGCTTCAAATGAAACTTTTTTGAAGTTTTTGTTGAGTGCCCCTATTAAAGGGCGGATTTTGTACAATCGATAGAAATCAACGTTGTAGCATTTTGCTATTGTCGTTTAAGTGTAATAGCTTCCTAGGTAATTCAAATCGTTTCGACGGCATTGCCTCTCGAACCTGCGTAAAACTAATGTTTTTAGATCCATAAATTTATATATTTGGCAAATGTACTTTTGACATGAACCACAGGAAACCAATGAATTTACGTAGTTCTTGACTACTTACATATAATTAACATCTTCATGAACTAAGTATAAATAAAACTAGTCTCTTATAAGGTTGACAATATCCTCAGTAAAAAGACACGAAAATACAAAATATTTATGGTGGTAACTGTTAGTTCAAGCTATTCGATTCCCTTGTGATATTTGTCCTGGGTACACGATAAGATGTCCTTGAAGCTGCTGCGGAACTAGTACTATGAGAAGCGGAGGCCAGTTTTTGATAAGATGCAGTACTTAAGATCTGAGTATTGGGCGTCTGTATTGAAGCAAGCAGCTCGCTATATAAATGAACTCAAACTTTTTCACCCCCAGCAATGGGTTATGCATTGGATTTGGGACCCACCATGTCAAATGCAAGTCCAATGAAGCCTCGGATAATGACCTCCCCACACGTTGACGACCCCCGAAAACGAAACAACCCTCTATAGGGAAGGTACCTCTATCCAACTGCTGGATGTCCTAAATAAATATAAGGCTGACATCACTGGAGTCCAGGAGATGCGATGGACAGGGCATGGATGCAAAAAATATTCATCGTGCGACGTTTACTACAGATGCCACAAGACGTCGCACAAATTTGGTGTTAGATTTGTGGTTGGGCAAAAGCTGCGAGATCTGGTCTCCAGGTTCACCCCCATTAGTGAATAAATTGCCACAATCCGTATCAAAGCTAAATATAATAAGGTCAGCTTGATTTGTGCGCACGCCCCGACGGAGGAGAATAATGATGGGACCAAGGATTTGTTCTACGAGCTCTTGGAGGAAGCGCCATGATGTAAAAATAGTGATTGGCGATTTTAAGGCTAAGGTGGACAAAGAAGAAATTTTTGGTCCAACAGCCGGAAACTTCAGCCTTCATGAAAATACCTCCGGCAACGGATAGAGGCTAATCGATTTTGTCGCGGCACGACAAATTAGCCGGAATAATAAATAAAAACGGTATTGCTAATAAAATTGTTTCTGATTATAATTATTGAAATACAAATAAATTACTTACACCTATTCTAACAACCAAGCATAAGTTTTCCCCCAAATAATCACTAATCGTTAATGAATTTTTAAATGAACTTTAAATTCAAATGTAGCCAATTAATCAGCTGTTTCGTTCCTAATCAGTTAAAATACTTTCTGTAACAAAGAGTAAACTTGATCAATTGGCTTTTGTTATATTTTTATATTTGAATAATATGTTGCAGAAGTGCAACATAGCTCCATTAAGGGTTAAATTCAAACAACTTTCATCAATTAAAGGTCGTTTTTTCTACTTATTTTTAAAATTTTTATTGTCTTTAAAGTCATATTTGTTTTATAAAGTTTTCCAGACCGATAGTCAATTCACCTGTTAAAATTGATCTGCCTGTCGCACAACGTTCACTTTAACACAAGGCACATCAAATAGGTAGCCGCAGCAAACTTTTTTTTTGAACTTTTCTCATATTTTATTTTAATTTGAATTGTCAAATTTTGAATTTCGTTGTGATAAGAATGCTTTCAGTACAATTCAAGGTAGTTGATAAAATATTTTTGAAATTTTAGATTTTAAAAGCAAAAACAAAATATACAGAGCTCAAATTTTTTTTTTCAATTTTTCTACTGCTGCTACCTATTGAATGTGCCTTGCTTTAACATGAAGCCGAGAAAACGAAAATAAATTGTTCCCAGTGTACAAACGATCAAATATACAAATATTATTTGCCGGCCTGAAAGTATGCAATTCTTAAGTAGACTTTGTACAAAGTAGAAAAAAGCTCTAACGCTGATAATACCCCGTCGGAACATGAAATTGTGTTAAGGAAGAGATGGGCACAATAATTAGCCCGTTTTAGTTTTTTGCCCGAACTGGTTATGCGAACCAATTTTTGGGCTAGATAGGGGGGCTCATAATGGGCGATTTTGAAGAAGGTAGTAAAAGCGCAACGAATTTTACTATTGCATGTATACAAATGAGAGCGCGCGCATTTGTATACAAGAGGATGCACTTTGGGTTACCATCGTAAAATAGCCTAAGACTTTTAAATTGTTGTATAATTAACACCCATAAAATACATACAAATCCATAATAAGTAATAAACAAGTTATGAGTAAAATTTTTTCAATCTCCTTTTATGTCAGCATTTGATTTTATTTTCAGAAGTGATATAATCTACATATATTTGGTGTAATATAATTTTATGTAGCAGCATGTATTATTGTACCAAAATTTATTTCGGATAACCAATGTATTTCTTAATTTTGATTGTGATTTAATAATGTTTTTTGTTATTATATATACCTTGCACAATACAGTTAAGGAAATTGCATAGTACATACGTTTTCTTATCAATTAATGTAATTATTTTCAATTACACTAATTTTGAAAAATTTCATAATTAATGTAAAAGAATATGTGTTTATTTGAAAGCTAATAATAAAAATAACTTTGTATATAACAAACTTCTGTTTTTTATGACTCGGCGCAGCAAATATGAACATTTTTTTTTATATATCCGTGCGTCATGCGGATGCGCCCCTCGCGTCGGTCGGGCGGGCGAGTATGGAGGGATAAAACCGTTGGGATTATTAATATTATTATTATATTTATACACATATATCAAAAGGATAAAAAAAATGCATATGAGTTTAAAACAGAAAGAAAAAAGTGTAAAACAAATTATTACAGTTCAGAAATATAAAGTAATTCATTTATATGTAGTATATCATAAGACAATCCAATTCAGGAACTCAATTATAGTCACAATATTATCGTTGCTAAGGAATGGTATTCTACAATTTAAAATAATATGTTCAACTGAGGTCTTTTCTGAATTATTACAGACGAATATATATGAATCAGTAAGTTATTTTAGTTCCAAGATCTAGCTTTTTTGAACCTAGTTGATTTGGAGACAAGACTGTTTTTTGATATATTATGTTTGTCATAGTTGCTTATTTCGTACCACGATGGGGCTGTGCCATAATTGTTAATAACCTTTTACTGCAAATCAGATTTCAAAAATTAATTGTGATAGTCTTGTTGTTATTTACAGTTTTAAATCTAGTTATAAAGTACCCCGCTGGTTAAAGCCTCTATAAATACTTAGAAAATTCAAAAATCATTGTGGAAATTTTTCCTAGATAATTTTCATAGCTTCATATGGAATATTTATTTTATCCATTACCTAGAATATGCTAGAATTAAATGATATCGGCCTATAGGAGTTTATACCAGTCATGTTGCAATTAGGCCTTAAAAAAGAAGTAATTTGTTTCAAACATATTTTTATTAATTATTTACGAACTTTAAATAAATAATTAAAAATTAAATAGTTCCATATATGGCAAACAATAACAGAAGTAATAGTGGTTAAAAAAATATGAGGAGAGGAATTGTCAAGCGTAATGTAACACAAATAAATGAGTCGCACTTTTTCTGTTGCTGGTATATTTAAAATCATGGCACATATTGTTCGAGCATAGCATAGAGTGTTTTGAATTAGTTTTTTTTTTAAGTTATTTTAAACACAGCGAACGTTATTACTCACTCTTTATTCGGTTTTTCTATTATTGTATTTTTTTAACGAACGGAACGAATTTGACAAATTTTCCTGTGGGTCATCCATCATGAGAAAATTAAAAATATTTTATTTTTGAGAATCGACAAAATGCTCTTATGTTTGATCACATTTGTGATGAGGAGGTTTTAACAGAAATTAATCTGGTAAAATGGCCATACATAGATTTTGTTTTCGATGTTTTTATTTCTCGTTTGTAACTGCAAAATTATCTCATCCATATTTAATCTTTAATAAACAAAATAATAATAACGAAGCAATACTGATAAAGTATAAACGCTAATATATAAAATTAACATATGCGTTTATTCCTCCTGATCCAATAATGGAATAGTACACAAAAGTCACATTTATCCACAAAGTTGCATATTTTTTTCGAAACAAGTATTATGACATGATGAAACAAGAATATAACATGTGTATAAACCTTAAATTGTCTTTACTATAATATAAAATATCATAATTACTTAGCTTTTTCTGTTCCCCATAAATTTCACAAAAAACATCCATATAAAACATTTTTTCTTGTATACAAAAAGCCACGCGAAATAAAATGACATTTATTGAACTGACAACTAGGTATGCTAGTAATACCAACATAATAACATAAATTTAAATATGCGTCCAAAAATTCGAATAAAAAATAAACCGTTCCGAAATTGGAATACTAGGATGACATGAGTTGTTATGACCTCTTGGTTTATTAATAAGGAAGAATAAAATGATCTCGCTGTCAAAAACAGTGTTACTATTGCAACAAAAACACGCGCCTTTAAATTTCATCACGAATATTGCATCGTAAAATAAATTTAATATAGTTCACTGTCTTGGGAATTGAAAAGCCTCAATTCCCCCAAAAACAGCGTGGATGAATTGGGCTTCTGTCAGAGCATTGCTTGTTCTATGTTCCGCTTGTTCTGCAGTTGGAAATTCATGATTTTAAACCGATTTACCCTGACAGTCAATCCACCAGTTTTTGTTCTAAAAATTCCAATTTTAATGCCGTGTATGCTGAAAAATCCCTGATTGATTTTTAAAAATTCAGGCTGACTGGTTCCGAAATTCATAGGGAAGAATACCTGCGTAAACCGAGCGAGTTTAAAGTACTAAGTAAAAATCTCCATGCAAACTATGTTCGTAAGTTTGAATATTAAGTCCAATCTTAACCCCTTTTGGCGTTATTTTAGTTCTATGAAATCATGATCAAGCATTCCCTCGGAAGTTTTTTATAATGAAACCTATGCTAACTCTTCTTTTTGAGTTTATTGTCAGGCAGAAGTTATATTTTGCGAAAAAGCGTTTAACTTCGACTGAACAGCGTAGAACACGTATGTAGGTCTACAGTAACAAATCTCGCATCTTGTAATGTAAAGATGTTCTTCTGTAGCCAAGCAAAATGGTTTCCGATATAATGATTTAAAATAAATTTAACCACTAATGTTTTTTTTTCTTTAATTTATTTAGTGTCGCATTCCACCAATTAACGTTTAAATTTGAAATTGTTATGCGGAAGTGCCTAGTAAGCAGCTTCTACGATAATGCGTTGAACATTTGTTATTACAATTTACAATGGTTTGCAACCTTTCATATTTCATTAAACAAAATTGAAATAATACACAAGAAAATAATATATAAAATAAAATGAGAATAACGTAAACAGTTTTAAATTAGTTTATAAGTATGTTTAAAAACAATAACTAAATATGCATTAAAATTTACATATACATACATATTTAACAAAATGCATTTCAAGTTTTTAAAAAATATTCCAAGTTTCACGCCAAACCTTGACGATTTTAAAAGATAAAGTTTGCGATGGTGAACCCAGCTGGCAGTACACAACAATATACATATATAATATACTAAAATATACTAGTATTTAATCCCCGATAATCGGGTGTGCTTGACTTAACGATTTGAATTTTTTCTTACGAACAATTATAATCTTTATTTTACAAATAAAAAACAAAAAAAATAGAATGTGTACATCTCTCATCATTATCAATTTGATAATTTTGTGCAAATGTACACAACAAGACCTTTCATTAAAAATATATGTATGGCTGTTGTACTTTAGTCAAGCTGAGCGCTGCTTTTCAGAATATACATATGTACATACATATAAGCACATATGTATGTATGTAGATTACATAGGCCAACAACATTAGAAATATCAAAAGCTGAAGTTATGTTATTTACAACCTACATATTTGGGACTAAATCACTGCTTACTATTCTAGCTCAATACATACTTACATATACATACAACATGTATAAATGTATGAATAAGAGATTAATTTGCCTAGGCAGGAGCCATTTGTAGGAAGATAACCTTTTCAACTTGTTAAATAAGGCAAACGAGAACGAATACTGAGTTGGCGAAGAAGAACTATTTTATTCTATTCTAAAATACAATAGGGGTATTCGGAATTTGTTGTATTTGCCTTTGTATTTTGTATTCGTGGTTTTGTGGTTTTTATAGCAAAGGTAGTAAAAATCCAACAATAAAATATACGTTCCACTTTAACTACAAGAGTGCACCCAAATACAATGGGTGGACCCTGCTGTAAATGTGGTTTATCTTTTGTAAATTTCTCATAGCCGATCACAACAAAAATGATAAATCGTCGAATCATCTACAAATACGGTAGTTTAATAAATATATATTTATTTGTGTGTATTAAAGTTTAACGTTTATCTTAGCAATTTGATTTTAACAATTATCTAAACATATTATAAAACAAAGTCTAAAATTTTGGAGAGAGCTAATCTCGGGCACTACTGAACGGATTGGGATGCATTTTTTTTTTATTTAGTGCTTGCAGTTAGCACTACAATGATATGTAGCTACTTAAATTAAAAATTAGCCTATTCATTTCTGAAATATTTAAGTGAAAAGTTTTAAAAAATTTTACACTAGGTACTGCATTGCCACAACCGAATGTAAAATCAGTGTCGTAGCGGGAAGATGTGTAGTTGTGTGAGAGGTAAATCAACTGCTCTTTGTTACTACTTCGTTCGGCTATGCGCAGAGAGCTGTGCTGTTGACTTATCCATATACATATATAAACAGAAAGCGCGTGGCGAAGCCTCGCGCAACTGTTTCTAGCTAGTTAGTTGTAAAATAAAATCTAAAATTTTCGTTTGAACTCGTAAATCAGCCGTTCGGGAAATTTTACAATGACACGAGGACAGGTATTACAACAGTTAGTTGTAAAATAAAATCTAAAATTTTCGTTTGAACTCGTAAATCAGCCGTTCGACACGAGGACAGGTATTACAACAGGGTGTGTTTGCGATTTACTTGTGTAATTCCGAATTCGTTGTAAAAACAATAAATATTTATACGAATACAACAAATCCCGAATACCCCTTTTTAAAAATAATATATGTATAAATAACTATATTTAAAACATGTAAATATTTACCTTTTAGCTTTTTCAATCGCGAAAATGCGTATTGCGACAAAAACTTTAAAATTAATCGCTGATATTTTTCGCATTCCGCAAACTAGAAGATAAAACCAAACCGACTCTTCGAGGCAATAGGCCATCAAAGCAAATATTGTACTTTATTTTGCTAGAATATATGTAATTATAATAGCTCAGTGTTTAGCCTTCTCCTACCATATGTGGCGTGCATCTTCATGTTGTACCATTGGGCCCACAATTTTAAGCCGACTCTGAATTTTATAAGAAGTTTTTCATTGTAAAAATACACTCGGAGCTTTGCCATTATCTTCCAATTGGTGACTGCTTTATATGACATGTCTGATATTCGAACCTGGGATCTAAGCAGCATTCTGAGTTATAAACTCTGTACACAAAGCATAGCACAAACACATATTGATACATTTGTACGATTTATTTAAACGATTTTTTAATTAAAACATCGTTAATTTTCTAACGAACACCCTTAAAAACATTTTTTGCACATATCGAACAGATATGTACATATGTACAGCATTCAATTTTATTAAAACAAAGTGCAAGTTTCTAGTAGCTACGAATTACCACTGATTTGTGAAAATTTTTTTTACTGATACTCTTTCGTTCCTTTTATTTAAAAAATAATTGCGGTTTTGCGTTGTACGTAGGAAACTGCCAATAAAGAATTGGCAAAAATCAGTGATAAATTATAGGTACATACAACATGCACTTTCTTACACTAAAATTTAAAAATCAAAAAACTTCATGTTAAAAATTTTTTTTAAGTTACAAATTTTGATACATTTTTTTTAATTTATTGTCAATATTGTAAAAAGTCTAATAAATGGTTGTTTATGATTTAAGAGAATGAGTCATATTTTAATGGAGACATAATTTTATTCTGCCAGTATGTCGTTGTGCTATTGTTTGTAAACAGATTACATAACCACTCGAGCACAGCAGCTAGAAAATATCAACCTATAAAACTAATCAAGATTTTCATTTATTTCTGATATTCATTTTAATTTTAAACACTTCAATAAATAGGAAAAAATTTAAATACAATTGTTTACATTTTTAATAATTCGTGAATATTCAATAGCAAAAAAAGTTAAATAAATAACGACAGTCTTATATAAAAATTGGTCAATTACCCCTGTCCTCCTTTCGTGTTTTAAGTGATCTTTAAGTTTTAGCGGGACCTGAATATATGTATAACTTCTATACGTATATAGAATTTTGTTTATACCTTTCATGGAAATGGTATATTAAGTTTGTAAGTATCAGAAGGAGAAGAGTTAGACCCATCAAAAAGTATACCGAAATGATCAGTATGATGAGCGGAGTCGATTTAGTCATGTCCGTCTGTTTGAACGCAAACAAGTCCCTCGGTTTTTGAGCTACGAGTATTTGAATGAAACTTGGCAGTCAGATGCCTTTTTATAATTTATTGGACATTTGTCGGAACTGCTTCAAAACTCCTTAATGCAAGAAGGTCCGCTATTCTAATCTCTATATAAACAGTGAACATGATATAGATAAAAAAATATAACATATAGCTCCATATAACCGATTGTTCAGATATTTCATTTAGCACGAAAACCACTTCATTTTAATATTTTAAGCCTTGAACTTTTTCACAAATAATAGTTATTACTAGAACTATTTTGGCAGTGAAAACCATTATGACCGGATAAATAGAACATATAGCTGCCATACAACCGATAGTTCAGATATTGCATTTAGGGCCAAAACTTCTTTATTTAATCAGCTAAAGACTTGAAATTTTCCACAAATATTAATTATTATTGAGACTATTATAGTAGTCAAATTCATTAATATCGAATAAATATTACAAATAGCTCCATAAAACCTTTTTTACTTGTTCTGTAAACATAGATGTACACAGATATACATTTTTCTCAGTTTTTGGGTTTTTTTTCATATTTTTAAGGTTGAATTTTTACATTAAATGGTTCTGCTAAATATTATTCGGAGCTAATTGTACCAATGTTGTAGGTTATCTTTGGATGAGTGTAATTCACGAAAAATATATTTTGTTTTTGTAAACGAAGGTTTATAATAAACACTTGCAAAAGATTATTAAAAAACTTCGAAAAGTTTCGGCATGTTATGAGCATAATATACATGTTTATGTGTACATTTTACTAAGATTAGTAATAATAATTTGCGGTATTAATTTTTTAATAATTAATTTCGTAAACATTTTATTTCTCTTTATTTTGTGTTACAATTAAGAACAACATGTTCACAATGTTATACTGCTGTTGAAATAATTGTACAGATTTCACTTGGTCATTGTTGAACTATTATAACGACTTAATAAAATTATATACATATATACTAATTACTTCCGACAGTGGAGCAAATGTGTAACAATTTTGTATGCTTGCCATACTCGGATAAGTGTAAATTGCGAATGCGTAGCTGTTTGAATTGTTGAATGCGCGTGTATATATGTATGTAAGTATGTATGTATATATGTATGTGTGCATTAATAGATATACTTTTCATGCATTATAAATATATGAGCAAGTATGCACTTACGAATATATGAATGTAAGTACATACTAGGGATGTCAATTTTTGGAATTTTATTGATTCCGGGATTTTCGAGATCTGAAAACAAAATCCCGGGACAATCCCGGTATCACGAATTTCAGGAACTTTTCATTTGTCAAAAAAATGTAACACGTCTGTAATCATTCTATTATAGAAGTATTCAAAATGACATTAACACGAGTATAACAAAGAAGAACACTTTGTTGTAATTCATGTACTTATGTATTTATTGGTATCAATATAATAAACGTAAAATTTGACCAACATACAAAGTAATTAATACTTCAAGTACAAATATAGGAGTCCAAATTTGGTACAGCAGCAATTTCATATACAGCAAACATTTTTTTATCACTGTTTGAGATCACTATTAACAGCCGGATTCTGGTTCTTGAGAGATCATCATTTATTTACACATATTCAAAATTTTAAATTTACCAAGTTTTATGTATTCTAATCAAAAATAAAACGGATTTTTCTTAGCTCAATTATTTGTATAAATAATGTTAAAGACAAATTATAAAATTATTTCTTTTTATTACTACTTCTTTTGATCAAAACCCGATCCTAAAGAAATTAAAGCATTAAGTGTGTTATCTCCAACCTGAACTTAAATTTGTTGCGTATAAAATCTATATCGTCCCATTGAATTAATATATTTTACCAAACCTGATAAATTGTGTGCCATTATATTGTTGCACACTCGCTCGTTAAAGCTTCGGGAAATTTATCTTTAAGACTTACTGCCTTATCCAGCTCAACCTCCTCGTTAGTGTTTATAACATCGCTTTCACATTCTCCAACTCCTTTATAATGGCAGCAAAATTAGACGCTTTAGAAAGTCATATACATTATTTGTATTAAATGAAAAGTGTACACATCTGACAGGATTGTCCTTCGTTGTTTAATTCTTGAAACGAGTTTATTGAAAAATGTATTACTCAAAGTAGATTTATTAATTTTTATTTCCCCAGCATCAAATTTAAAGCGATGCCACATTTAAATAGGTCCCTGTTGCGAGCACATTAAGCTTTAAGAGTAACTTTAACTGGGTGTAGCTGTTTTATCAAATAGTGTTACACATATTGATGTATATTGGAACAATTTTCCGTCATCCCTTTTCAAATTTGGTTTTGTAACAAACCGGTTTCGGCGTTGTGCGATCTTCAGTGTCGTTTTTGCTCTCTGACACTTTCGCCCTTGAAACGAAGATACTTGTGATACAAATTTTATACATTTAAACTTCTGTTAAATTAATTGTTTTAAAAAATTACCGGGATTATAGGTATATCGGGATTGACAATCCTATTACATACTTGTATGTAAACAGGCATTAGCAATATTTAGCGTCCGTCCATGATATAGAGCAATATGCATAAGTTACTGCGGATAGAATCGTTACTTGTGGTAATAAATGCTAATTTAATTTCTAGAGATCACTTCCAGCAATAAAAATTATTTGCGTCGTATTTGTCACGTATGGCAATTATTATGTGTATTTGATTTCGCATTTGATCAAAATATCAGAAGAGAACAAAACGGCACGAAATATTTTAGAAAAAAATAAGTTCGATTTACTTCTGAGATCGTTCTGACTCATGTTCGAGTTGTGGTTAAGAGCAGAGCACGTCTGGGTAAAATATAATTAACTATGACAATAATTAACATGCTCTGTAGTATTTTTTAACGTGAAGTTTACCTTCTCATAGTTGTATATGTGTACACACATTTAATGTCTTAAGCCACCTAGCAAAGAATTTAAATAGTTTTTAGAAATAAAACCTGAAAATTATTGTAACAAATATATTAAAACCGAGGACCACATTTTTTGTGTTAAATTGTTTAAATTATGAAAAAGTATCTGTGAAGTAGTAAGAAAAATGGATACTAAATTTCAATTTCGAGTACACGATTACGACTTTGAGTCGAATCTGATGAAGGATATCGATTCGAACTCTTCTTCCTTGAGTGGCGAATTGAGCAACTACATACGTATGTAATTAATATTTTAAATTGGTATCTACGAGCAATTAATGGCTGCGTTCAGAAGGCGCAATATTTCAGAAACGGTCGTGATTTAACTTTCTGAACGCGTAATTGGGAATTTCTGCTCAATTTGAAAAAAACGTGTTTTGTTATAGAGTTTCACGGCTACTGAATGTGTCAAAACGTTCAGAAGGCGGAAGGAAGGTAGAGTTTAACGAATTAATTGATCATATTTTTACTACCTACATATCTGAGCAAGTTATATTCCTAAAGTTGAACGAAGGTCAATTCGAACGATTAGACATTACTATGAAAAATCAAACATCATGAAATGTGTTAATAAAAATAAATAAGTAAATAAATGCATGTATTTTATATAACTGTGAAATTTGTAAAACATTTGTATTAATGTTTTAGCAAATATGCTTGATTGTATTTGTTTGTTTATTTCTTCATTTTACCCGAGCGTACTTGTACACAAAGGTATATTGACTTTGTTCGCATAACGAGATAGATAAAGACATATGTATGTACATATATACGAGGATACCAAAATGAACATAATGAAAAGAGAAATCGATTTATCCCAGACTGTCTGTCAGTCCGTCTTCTTGTCCGTGAACATGATAACTTGAGAATTCTTACTGAAACTTGGTACATAGACTGCTCTTTGGCCAAGATATGTTGGTATTGAAAATTATCAAGAATGGTCACTCCTACCATACTGAAATACATCGCGAGAATATATAAATTTCGGTTTCATACACTAAACGACAGATGATGAATTTTCTCTTTTACATTTGTTGTTCGAATGATTGTAATGAAGCACCGTTTTAAATAACTTAATCAAGGCCATAGTTTTCATCTAAACTTTTGGTTAAACATCATCAGACTGTGATATTTGTTCTACTTCATCATTAGTTCATTCCATTACATATACATACCTACCAATAATTTCTTTCGTTGTAAAACTTAGCACCGTTTACACAAACGATCTTGTTGAAGGTAGTGTTCTAGAACAACTTTATTTTTTTGATATTTTGGAAAAGGAGATTTGAAATTAACGAAAAAATTATCGTAACAAAGAATTAGTAATAGCGTAGGTACCGTTTTCCAATTTTCTGGCAAACAAGTGAATTAAGTATAAAAAATTTGTTTGTGATACATACATATGTATATAATAAAAAGAAACTGTATTACAAAGTTTGTATGGCATTTATTCAATATTCAAAGAAAATTAGTGGTTGATAGCAAAACATTTTTTTTTACATTTTTTATTAGCTAATAAAACTCGGTTTCGACTTAATGTAGCATTTCTTACTTGATTTTACTTAAACAGGTCTACTTAAACAAATTTTTAACTTTTGGTCCTATCACTAATCGTAACTAAATGTTAGATGTACACATTAAGTTACAATGCGTATGGCAAATTTAATGATAAGCAACTAAATATTGCTACTTGTTATTTATTTGTGTTTTTTGTTAAGATAAGCAACAATCTTTGCTTATCTATGGACAAGATGATCGCATAAAAATATGTTGACTTTCTAAAGTGGTTTGTATAAGTTTGACTCATTGCATTTTGTTTATTTACATATATATTTTTTTTTTTTGGGGGCATCAGGCACGAAATAATGCGTGCAGCAAACAGGACTCAGACTACATGCCGTCTATTGTAGTGTTTTCATGTTCCTTTTAATCTGTTTTAAATCTGCAGGATTTACGAATAAATCCCAGCAGATTTTGGGGTGTCAATGAGCTCAGGTGTTCGTCTCTCAACACGTCGCGACCAAATGCCTCATACCTAGTTCTTGCAAAGACGGGACAGAAGCACAGAAAGTGTTCCGCCGTCTCTTCCTCTTCAAAACAGGATGGGCATATGAGTTGTTATGTACGCCTATCATTGTCTATGTCACGTGGAGTGACCCATCAACAGTCCAACAAGTTGCCTGCAGGCACGCCTGTTAAGTGAGAGCAAGTGTTTTGATAGTCCTTCTGAGGTTGAAGTAACATAAGTTTTGCCTATCTGCAACCTCTCGACGCCTCCCAGTCATTGCTGAGCGAAGTATTCACCCAGTTTCTGATGGTGGCATAGATGGCCGCAGGTGGGAGTGCTATAGCTGGTTGCGGGCCGATGAACACCTGATCCGAGCCAATTCTGGCCAAATGGTCAGATGTCTCATTACCAGGTACTCCCGAGTGACCAGGCACCCAGAGTAAAACAAGTTCTTTATATTTACCAACATAGTTTAGTCGAGACTAGCATTGCCGAACTGGTTTTGTAGTAGTTAGAGGGCAGGCCAATGCAGCGAGTGCAGCTTGGCTGTCCGTGCAGACACGTATACTCCTTCCCCCTCCACCTATTTTCCACCACGTAGTCCATGGCCTTGAGAATTCCAAATATTCCATTCGGTAAGCATCCTACAACTATATTTTGGTTTCAAATCGTAGGTATTTTAGCAACGAAACCTCTTGCATACAAGTATTTCACGAGAGCAGAAGTACAGTTGTTAAAATAATTTACCTCAATATTTTAAAAAGCTTAATAAAGTAATACTGAAAAACAATGTTTGTACATATGTATGTAATAAACCTTGTGTCTTTTTTTTGTGCGGGAGCAATATAAAGTAGCCGCAACAATTTTTTTCCAGCAATCAATGTCAATAGTATTTACATATTTATTGTATTAAACTCAAATTAGTAACTAAGATATTAGCACGAACATTTGCTATGGTAAAAAAGTTCGAGTATAAGGTAGAGATGGGATTTGTACATATGTAAATTGAAACGACGATGGATTGACTGAAGGACCGATTTTTACCCGATTCGATCCAGGAATTGATAAAAAAAAATAAAGAATTGCATGTATGTAATGTATTCCTTCATTAGGTTCGTACGCTAAACAGGTTGTGTTCGATCGGATTCATCAAAATCATTTGGTTCTTGAAAATAATTCAGATACAGAAATAAAGGTTGAGTCGGAAAATCCAGGCGTATCCAAATTGAGGAAAAAATATGTATCCCGTTATTATTTTTCTTAGAAATACTTTTGTTCTTGGCGATCGCGGCAAATGTTTTTGAAATTTTTAAGAACGTATCTTATCTTTGTCATGTCGATATTAACATATATTAAATCGATCTAGTGGGATCGTTATATTTTCACTCGGAACTTTTATTGTATCGATATTTCATTTTTGATCCGAATCGATTCTAAAATCGAAGTTTTTATTTTTGATCTGACATCTCTAGCATAAAAGTTTTATATTTAGAATGCGTGATTTCAGCGTTCATGGTATGTTCATACATATGTATGATATTGTTGTTCATGTATGTACATACATATGTAGATATTCAGTGATTCCATATAATTAATATCAAATAATATTGTCACGATCTTACCGTTAAATATAACAGCCAACATCGCCTAATTCTTAAAACATAATACAAATCTTCCGCTTGCTTGGCTTGCTTATTTAATCGTTGAAATAACTTGTTTTTTTTTTTAATTTTGTAAATTGTTTTATTGATTTTTGTTATCTACAAACATACCATTAACCTAGATATGTTGTAAGTACATACATATGTATATTTTTTCAGTAGTGTCAGCTTAACGAAAATAGTATTGACAAAATTAAATAATTTAGATCAAGAAGAGATGTAACATACCTACATACATGGTCGGTGTGAAAATTCAGTGACGTTTTAAATAAAATATATGTACTTTTTCTGCAGACAAGGGTTCTACCTCTAAACATAATCTCATTTAAGCTCTAAACACTTGGTCCAGCGTTTTTAAATTTTTTTTACAACTTCCTAATAAAAGCATTTTTCAAAATAGCCGTTTGTTTCATCTCTTTTCTTGGAGAATATCCTGGATCCGGTAGCGGTTCGTAGCCCAATTCATGGAGTTCTGGCATGGTTTTGAAGTGGTCACACGTTTGCGGTTATGGTCATGTGTTAGCAATCGTGACACTCGTCGGGTAGGTAGTCTTTTCATACCCAAATATTCGTGTAAAATGTGAGGTTCCTAAAAGGTTTAAAATATTTTGCATATTTGGCAATTCTATTTTCAAACTGCTGCATGATTACAACAAGGGGTAATGAGTAATAATAAAAAAATGTATTATAATTAATTTACTAAGAATAGTCAAACAATTAAAAATAATGAAATAATTTAAAACAAGCAATATACATATACAAGTATATAATCAAATTATATATATATTAAATAATTTTAAATGTGAAGATTTTATATTTGCTTTTAATTGCAATTAATAATTCTTAATAAATTAATGTGGTTGGGTAGAAAGCGGTGCGTGCTATAACTCGATATGTCGCTGAGTTCGCGGTTCATATCTCAGCCAAAGCAAGTAAAATCTTAACCATAGAAAAACACCTCTGCAGGCAATGGCAAACCTCCGATGGTATTTCGATGTATTTCTCATTAATAACATCTGCCGTTCGGAATCGACGCAAAACAGTAGGTCCCTACATTTGTAGCACAACATAAGCAACGCACAACAGAAATGGTAGGAGAAGCTCGGCCAAACACTGAGCTAAATAGTGTGAGCGCCAAATTAATAAAAAAAAAATATTACTTACTAATAATTGATTAATGTGCTATGGAAGTAAATGAAAATAACCATTAAATTAAAAAGGCTAACAAATGTATGGTTTCGAATGGTTATGGAAATGTAATAGCTTTGATCAAAAGAAAGATTTTTGAAAATGTTTAATTTTCATTTTAATCTTCAACAAATGTGTATTTTGCTATGAGTATTTGGAGTTTAATCGAAAATAATCAGAATTGAATAATGACATAATCAATGGCCAAAGTTTATGCATATATATAAAATAATATATATATGTATGTATATACATATGTACATACATGCTTATGTACATAACTCACTACTTTTTCCCTTAAAATGTTTCGCAGTAAAAACTAGCCAGTGTTTAACATATCAACAAATAATTCACTGTTTTTATCGCAGCATATGTATATGCACTCGTATTCGAACTACCATAATTGTGTTCTCGGCTAACAAATTACGGTCATTCCCTATCATTCTGACAAAAAAAAGCATAGCAAAAAAGACAAAAAAAAATTATTTTATTTATGTTATTGCGAAAAGTATGTAAGTATGTATTTTTCAATTATTTTCGTTTGCAAAATTTGAACATGTGTTAGTTCCAATTATAAAATAATGTTATTTTTAAATATATTGATAATTAATGAATAATTATTTTTAATTTCGAGCCGTGGGTTCATGCCGTTTTTGCCGTGAATGCGAATAAAACTCCATATTATTTTCGGTACAAAAAATTTGGCAACATTTCTCACTTCGTTAAACTTCACTGTTCAGCCTTTTATAACTAATTATGTAATTCAAAAATACATTAAACATTCGGGCGACACTGACGTCGATGGTCAAGTGATTGCCCTCTAGGACATTCATGCGTCTGAAAGAGGAAACGATCATCAATACTTATGGGCGTAACGGGTTTTTCGTCGGACTGCTCACCTTTACCAGCTGCTACTCCAGATGGGTTATTGCCCGCTTCCAGTTCTGGTGCACCACTCAATGGAGCTAAAGGTACCTTCTCGGTAGGCGCATTCGCCACTGGGAATGGAGTTGAAGGCCCATCGGCTTGATTGTTGTCCGTCAATTTGTGCTTCAATTCGTCATACTTCTGGACAACTGTGCTACCAAATTCCTTGGCTGATGTGCCAATCTTGTCAGCCCAGGGCTTGGCATTTTCCTGTAAATTTTCTGCACCCTTTTGTATTTTGCAGCCCAGATTTTTGAAGAACTGTTTCACTTCACCGTCATCAGCACTCTTCGATGAATCGTCATCGCAGTCGGCGTGTACGTAAGCGCCACAAAGGGCGAGACTTAACATAACGACCAAAGCTATTGGCTTCATTTTATTATGATTTCTTGTATTTTTATTTCTGTCGTACAAATATTAATTTTGTGTGTTTTTAATTAAAGAAAGTTTGACGTTTTATGTTCAGAAATGTTTTCTTGATACTTGACGTTTTTTTCTAATTCTTTTTAAAGTGCGTTCCGATATAAAAACCAAACTGCTGTTTATAAAAGTCGCGGAACAACTAAATGTTTCGCTGGCAGCTGTGGACTACTAAGCGCTAAGTACAGCGGCGTGAATGCTTGCCACAGCAAGCTTTTTAAGCCAGGCAAAGTCATTGAAAAGGCGGTGGTGTAGTGGAGTGCCGAGTGCGACCACTAAACTTGTTCCAATATATATATATATTTATTATATATGTATATATATGCATATATACAAATATATACATATGTAAACTCGGGTGAAGTTATTTGCTTTTGTCAGGGTGGCAGTGTGAGTATTAAGTGCAATATAGTGGCTAAAGTGGTTTTATTATATCCAACTTGCGCCAAAAATTATGCACTTGTATACGTATGAATTTCGTATGTCAATTAATTAATTTGACAATTCCACATATGTAATATAACATAAATATGTACATACATATGTTTGTATATGTTGACAATCTCTTAAAATTTTCAACGCGAAGCTGATCAACCTTAGTGTGCGGAAATTAATGTGGTGTGAAAAGAAAAAAAAGTGTTCATGCAATATCCCTGCAACAAATTGTGCGACTAGTGTCTAAAGATATTATTCCGGGATTAGTCTCGATTGGGTACAATTGGTTATTAATAAGTCTCAACAAGTCACAAACGGGTATAATTGTAGATAAGTCCTGTATTTATATCTTTCAGGTATAATAAACAATGTATTGATATACATATGTACGCACTTAGGAAACGGAATTTTATGTGCGTCGTTAGCAAATTAGCAAAGCATTCGCTTAGCAAATCCTGAACAGCCGGTTCGAATCTCACTCGAAGCTATGATTTTTATTTTTGTTTACATAAAAAGACTAGGCCTATAAAAGGGTGCAGGAAGTAACTTTATACGATATACTCGAACAAATAAGGAACAGCTCATTCCATCACAAGAGATGAAAAGTTGTATTAGTCGCATATTCTTTTGCGACTATTCCCGTACTCATCCAAGACTTATACCGTTTTTGGAGAGATTAGATAAAAACATACACCCCCATGTCAAAACCCTTCGTACTTTCTATTAGGCTACTAATCGTGTAATCGGATTGCTCAATTCCGGTTTTAGTAATCGTAAATTTGAAATTCTTAGGCTGTTTTCGCAATTCTTAATACCGGTATGCCGGAATCCAATGTGGTTGTCAATTTGCAGAAATTTGGTAAGCTTAGTAACTGATGTCGAAACGGAATGAGTTTTTAAAAAATTAAACGTTTACCAGTATAAACGTAAAAATTTACAAAATATTAAAGTATTTATGAACGTACATATATGTATATGCTCATACGAAGGAGATATAAAAAGTTTCCGACCTAACAATAAATTATAATACAAGACATTCTTTCTTTATTTTTATACCCGAGCGTACTTGTACACAAGGGTATTATAACTTTGTTCGCATAACGGTTGTATGTAACAGCAAAAAATAATCGAGATAGATATAGAAATTTTTATACTAATATGATCAGAATAAAAAGGGAAATCGATTTAGCCCTGACTGTCTTTCCGTCCGTCCGTCTGTCCGTGGTTACAATAACTTGAGTAAAAATTGAGATATCTCAATGAAATTTGGTACCTAGATTGCTCCTGGACAGGGTAGGTTGGTATTGAAAATGGTCAAGATCGGTCAATAACCACGCCCACCTCCCATATAGCGGAAGTTTTTGAAAAATGCATAAATTTGGTATTTGGAGTGATTTTGAACTAAGAAATTAGGTATTTATAACCTTTTGAAAAATGGGAGTTGCCACGCCCACTAATGAAAAAATGTCTGTATCTCAATAACGGTGTAAGGTATTGTCACAAAAATTTAATGAACATATTTTCCTGAATATCACTGTTATCATCGTTAAAAATTTTTTGAAATCGAACAATAACCTCGCCCACCTCGTTTTTTCTTTATCTATTGAAACATATTAACTAAATTTTGATATCTAGAGAGATAGTTAATTAAGAAACTTGATTTTTATGAAATTTTGAAAATTGGGCATTACCACGCCGACTTATAAAAAACGTCTGTAAGTATCTCAACAACGATGTAAGGCATCGTCACCAAATTTGGTGAACATGGTGTCCTTGATATCACTTGCATCACCATCAATAATTTTTGAAATCGGACCATAAGAACGCCCTACTTCCATATAAAGAAAATTTTGAAAAATGCAAAAAAGTTTGTTTTTCAGTATTTATTGGAAGAAATTGAGCACAGTTTAATACTAGCAGCGATTTGGAACAAAGAAACGGGAATTTAATGAAGTCATGGGCACCGGACATACAAAAATATATCGCGAGGGTATATAAAAATCCGTTTCGCCCGCATTTAGCTTTTCTTACTTATTTTATTTTTATATTTCCACACATTGTCCTTGTAACTATACACACTTCTTTCAGCGTTGCTCCCATCTCTCTAACCCATCCAAATAGAACTCGGTATTTTTCTCTTCAAAATAATTGTTCAAGAACGTGATTGCTTCCTCATTTGGAGAACATTTTTATCCCCTGAGTTTTTAGATGAGGAAACAAAAAGAGTCGCTTATGGCTAGATCTGGTTAGTAAGACTAGAAAGCAGTCAAAACCATAATGGGTAGATTTCCCTATGGCAACCACTGAGGTGAGAGACGGCGTTTTTGGATATTTTTATAACGTCTGCTATCAGTCTCACTTTGAGTCGACGTCACCATTAAGTGAACTTTAGTGATGTTACCGTCAGTAGTTGCAGAAAAATCAAGCTTCCAGACCAAGTGTGTAGAACAGAACTTTATTAGAGAATAAACCATGAAACCAAAGTCGATTACAACAAATTGAAATATATATGCATGTGGCGATGCCATCTTGCAATCCTTAACATGGGGTCACACGGCAAAATTCGTGATAGGTTACACCTAATACTAAACATCCTTCCCGCTCAAACCGGCTAGTTCAGACTAGACTTTTTATAGCGCGAGGACCATGCCGCCAGCCCCAGGGTTTACTTCGAACACCTGACATAGTCACCAATATGTCGGTGAAAGTACTTCTCGCTTCACAAGAACTATGTCTCCAACTTTCACATTGTCTTGCTTATTACACCACTTATTTCTTCGTTGTAGAGTCGTCATATATTCTTCGCTCCATCTCTGCCAAATTTTTGGTGCTACTGAAGAAGCCACTGTCAAATAAGCCTATAACGCTTGCGATATTAATTGCTCTACCACTTCTATTTGCAGGGCTGTCAACTCCAGATTTTAGGATCGGGCGCGCAGGTAAAGCTGACATTTGTTGTGTCAGAGCAACACCCCGATGTCTACGGCATGCTCCACAGCGATGTACAGCCTGTGGGGCATGTAATAACGACTTCGCAAGGTTTGAAGCATTAGTTGTACCCCACCGTGAACAGTAGTGTCATGTTCGCAAGTTATCAGGATTGCCAAAAACTTCGAATCGTTGAATAGGAGGGCCAGTTCAATTCCGGTCGCCTACTCGCATAATAACATGATCATCTAGTTAGGTTCAAGTGGCTTAGCGAACTTAAAGTAGCTACCCCACAATGACACGAAAGAAAATACCTCACTCCAAACACAGAAGTTTCTGTACTACCTCTTCAATCTTTCTGGCTCCGATATGTCGAGGCAGCTGCTGACGGCGGGTAGCACCCTTTCTTCGTTGTGTATTGCAGCCATCTCCTCCGCTGCCGGTAGTGCGAACGTCGTCTCGTTATCCGGATCATGACAAAGGAAAGAGGAACCCAATCACCATAGGTCATGCCGCTCTAGTCCTCAGGTTAACATGGAACGGCTGGCGCAATAAGCTGTATTCTGACCGATCAGTTGTTTTCAAAAGTGCTGGCGGTTTTCTTAACCAGGCCAGAGCAATGGTGAAATCAGACCACATGTAAAACGTCTTATTCGTACAACCAAAGGCAGTACGCATATTGGAGAATTTGAGCGGCTCTGAGTTCCACCCGATTTATCATAGCTATGTGAAATGTCCACGGCCAGCCGTTGTAGTTGTCTTGTTGTGAATCACTGCTCCGTATGCGCGAGTACTGGCGCACACTGGTCTGAAAATCGAATCTAGCTGGCCAAAAGTCGAAAAACTCAAGTCATTAAAAAAATTTTTTTTGATTTTTTTCATGTAGTAGTATATGTAGCTAGACTGTATTTTCATGGATTTACCAAAAAAAAAATGTTTGCACAACTTTATTAATGTTCTAACCTGCGGAGACTTAGGTACAGCTGATTTAGCCGTCAAAATTGTATCTGCAATTGAATGCAACTAATTATTATTATTATTATTTTAACAATTTTTATATGAATTTGGTAGTCCATTTTGCACACTTTTCGAAAGTTTACAGCACATTATTCTATCTTCAATGTTTACATTGGAGAATCGCCAACAAAGATTTGTGTATTCTCTACTTTTACATTCTGAATTTCAAAATGACGTAACTGAAAAGTTTCGACTTGTTTCGACCTACTATTTTAAAAAAAGTATTTATTAGGATGTATATTTTCATAAAATATTTTTGGTTTTTGCCACTTTTCGACTTACATATTTGCGTTTAAAGCAAGCGACGCGACGCGTCAGTTTAAATCAAATTAAAAAAATCAATTATATTTCAATTACGTGATGCGTGTTATATTATATAAAAGTTGGTGCTGTGCATTCGAAAGATTATTTTAACGACGACAGGTGAAGAGGTAAGTACTTTTTGTAACTTTTGCATGTTTGTAAATTCATTCGTACTATGTTCATGCTTCTTGGCTAGATATGATATTCCATATTTCGAATCAAGCCGGTACATATTTTTCGTTATTACATTTACCGTAATTGATAAAATGAATTCATTCATTTATTTAATATTATTTAGTTTAATCATAAATACAGTAAATAATCATCAATTCTACAACATTAACTTTCAAATGTAGCAGTGACTAGTGTGAGTAATAATTCCCCGAATTTGCCAGGGACTTCAACTTCAATTATATCCCATATCTATAACTACCTGAGGTTTGAATATTAACCAAAATTTACATTAAAATATTTTTGAACTTCTCTGCCATGCCATATTGAAATGAACTTTCGAAATTTTAAATTTGAGTATTTTGTACGTAATAAGCGACTTCAAAGGCCCATAAAATGTTATTATTAACACATGTAATTTAGATTCAACTTTCAGACCACTGTGTGGCGTATGTAAACCTATGTATCTCGACCCGGTTAAGTGGTCACATGCCTAACCAATGCGGTACTGGTATTCGATTGACAGCATGTCAGCTGGTAAGTAAGGGAAAGCCATTCCTCTAACAATTTTCCGGTGAAAGCGCATCCCATGCCAGCTCAGAGGCCCACAGCGTCTGTAAATAATACAAATGATACACTTGTAGTTTTGTTTTTATTAAAACTTTATTTAATGACAAGCGCTGGCTGTGTCGGTGAGCTCACAATGGAAAACTGAAAATTAATTTTAATTCTAAGCTAATCGAAGTCACCTGCACCTTTGCATTTCTGGATTTTCTGTTAGCGTTAGATAATAGCTGCGCTGCACCAGCTATTGCGCCCGGATGCGCTGTAGACGCTTACGTTTGCAACTTTTCGGTTAGCACAGCGAGTTACCCGTGGTCAGCGTGAGAGTGTAAATTTGCTGACTTAGGCCACGCGCGGACTTTTGTCCGGTATGTGAGCTGATCGCGTCAACTCCTCCCCTTCTAAGTGAAGGCCGTCCTCAGGCTCCTTAAAACTGTCAATGACAGCCTGTAGGTCATGATGTTGTCGCCTCTTATTTCGCCTCCGATAGAGCTTAAGGAGAACGTAACAGCTGATAAGAATGGTTATGGTAGCAAGACTTGAAAGTGTTGGTCCTGTCATAACTTTGCTTTCAATTTCTCCAATATAGCGCAGGTTTTTAATACTCATTCTCATTGTTTTTATCAGCATCCCTAATGTCTTTGAGCTTAGGTCTTTGTGTTCAGAACAAGTAAATTATGTGTTGAAAGAATAAAAAAATTATAATGATGCCCAAAAACATGCATTTATTAGTGAAATTCAGTACAAGGTCCATGCGGACCTATTCACACGTCTGCGGGGGGGGGCGATTTTGTAGTGGCCGAAGTAGGAGTAATTTCAGTTTGAAAAGGCAAAAGGTCCTAGGGACTCATCGGAGGGTTAACTTGTATAAATTCATCACCCTTTCCTACTGTCGGGTCGAACAGTTACACCACTTCGTTGCGGCGCTGGTAGGCAGCGGAAATTCAAGATCGAAAGAAATGCGTCTCCCAGTGCATCCCAACATAAGCCACTGTTTTTCGTCTTTCGACAAGCTGTTGATTACAATGGCAACATTGGAGCTCAACTTGAATTTACCAGCAGTCAAAATGAATTTACCAGCAGTCAAAATGGTATCCGCATTACGCGCTTCAGAAAAGGAGTCGAAGCTAATAAGAAAATCATACACATAGAGGACCTTAGAAAGACATCTCGAGCATCTGTGGCGGCTTACTGATCCGTTACGAGGCCAATGTGGACAGCGCGCACGGCGTTAAATGTGCTACACGACATGCCACACATAACTGTCAGCCTATACATACATTTCGACAGGTGCAGTTGGAGTATAATGCCAAAGAATACGTTGGTAATTACGATGTACCGCATCGAATATTACCTTGTTAATAATGCGATTAAAAAATTTTTTCAAACAAAGAAAATTTTTATTTTTTTTGGGTTGAGAATAAAGATTACTATTCTTGTTGTCTTAATACTTTCTTAACTTTCTATGCTTATTTATGCTAACAAAATTGTAAGTTGGAGTTCAAAGTGAATATAAACAAGTAAAACACCAGCTGTCTTCTTCTTTTTATTGGAAGAAATGTATGAGAACCATATGTTTTATTTATTTGATATTATTGCTATTTAATAGTCCCAATAATGAATAATATTTGCGGAAAATTTCAAGTCTTAGCTGACGAAATCTTCTATTTATCCGACTTTTATGATTTTTTACTGCTAAAATACTTCTCACTATAGCTATTCTTTGTGCAAAATTTCAAGCCTTTACCTGCTTAAATGGAGGGGTTTTCGTACTAATTGCAATATCTGAACAATCGGTTGTATGACAGCTATATGCTCTATTTATCCGGTTTTAATGATTTTCATTGCTAAAATAGTTCTATAGCTATTATATGTGCAAAATTTCAAGACCTTAGCTGATGAAATGAAGGAGTTTTGGCCGAAAATGCAATATCTGAACAATCGGTTGTATGGCAGTTATATGTTATATTTTTCCGATTTTAATGATTTTCACTACTACATTAGTTCTCACTATACCTATCCTATGGGCAAAATTTCAAGACTTTAGCTGCTTAAATGGAGGGGTTTTCGTGCTATATGAAATATCTGAACAATCAGTTATATGGGAGCTATATATTATGTATCTTTGATCTATAAGATTTTCACTGGCCTTATAGAAGTTAGTATAGCGGACCTTCTTGCGAAATTTCAGACCTCTAGCATTTTAAATGAGCAAAATATGATATCTGAACAATCGGCTCCTATATACGTTATAGTCGTCCGATCTGGCCGGTTCCGACAAATGTCTAATAAAATGTCAAAAGACATCTGACTGCCAAGTTTCATTAAAAAACTGAAAAACTGAGGGACTAGTTTGCGTTCAAACAGACAGACAGGCGGACATGTCTAAATCGATTCAGCTCGTCAGTCTGATCATATCGGTCTAATTTTTAATGGGTCTAACTCTTCTCGTTCTGGTATTTACAAACATCGGACCAAAGTTAATAGACCATTTCCACGAAAGGTATAAAAAGGGGTCTTGAAAGTTTAAAGTGAACATGGAAAACTAAAGATATTTACATGTTCAGTATTTTGCCGCCCTGTCGTTGATATTTGGACGGTTCGTTTTGTGCTCATATTTCTGTAGAGCGGACGTCTTTTGGTTGTTGTTAGAGAGACGAATGCTGACCCGCACGCTGAAGCCTGGTTCCACATCCTTTTTAGTATTTAAGAGCCACTTTGAATTAAAACATAGAAATTAATAAAATGTATACAAAGAATTCAAATATACGTAAATATAAACGATATATAAAAATATAATTTTGGCGCTTACACTATATAGCTCAGTGTTTGGCCGAGCTTCTCCTACCATATGTGGTGTGCGTCTTTATATTATACCACAAATGTTGGGACCTACATTTTTTGTGTCGACTCCGAACGGCAGATGTATTTAATGAGAAGCTTTTTCATGGCAAAAATCCCCTTGGAGGTTTGCCATTGCCTGCCGAGGGGTGACCGCTATAAGAAAAAACTTTTTCTATTATTAAGATTTTGCTTGCCCTGACTGAGATTCGAACCTCGAACTCACCGGTATATCGAGTTATAGCACGCACGGCTACCAACTCGACCACAGCGGCCACTGAGTTTGGTGAACAAAATGTGGATCTGCAAGTGGGAGACCATGCAAATGTTTCCATGATAATGCTGCAACTGGTACTCCGGGAGTAGAAGACGTGATCGACGGAATGATCACAATATTGACGGTATATGCAAAGTCTGAGAAGTGTGGCAATACCTTCCACTGCCACATTGTGTTTGAGTGAAAATAATTGCGTCGTCATTAATAGCGGCGGTCTCTTGCCCGAAATCATTTTTAATGCATAATGGCAAAGCCTCTTATAACAAAGCTAAATTCTCGGCCATAGCATTAAAACATATGGGTTTTATTTCTTCTTAAAAATCACATGTCTAAATAAAGCACCCATTATTGTACCACAAATGTAGGGACAGTTTTGTGCCGACTCCGAACGGCAGATGTATTTGATGAGAATCGGACAAAATTTTGTACAAGGAAAATAATTCACTTGCGCACAATGTTTAAGATCGAAAGGGAAAATAAATTTTTATTTTCTGTAAAGGCTTTTTATGAAGCAACAAAATAGGTTATATTAGAAAAAACAATTTTGAACGTCATCATACAACGTTTCATACAGAATATGATTCAAAGTGAAACCAAACAGTCGCCTTAAAGTTGACACAATTTAAGAAATTATATGCAAAACTTTAAACATAATTTAAAAAAAAGTACAAAACATTTTTTTTTTCAATAATATTTTGCTTTTAAAATATTAAAAAATAAAACATACTTATATAAATTATGAATAATTTTGCTGAATACTTTTAGAATTTTTAATACATATGTACTATGTAGCTTCTTATTGCTACCATGATTGTTAGAATTTCTGTGTGCGTAAATTTACATATGTAAGTCGGTAGTGGGTTTTTTGTCATTTTTTATATTTCGTTGAAATATTAGAATAATTGAGATAGTTTTCTAGTTTGTTATATATTTATCGTTGGGTTCTTTAGAAGTTCAATGTGGATAGCGTCAGTATTAGCAGGTCTAAGATGTGGGAACCTCTTGATTGATGGCTGACGCTGCATGTTCTTTTTTGGGTTGTTGTGATTTCGCTTTGAGCGACTAATATTTCTTTATCAGCTAAAATGTGTATTTGATAGCATTTAGATTAATAAATTACACTGTGTAACACTGAAAATGAACTTTGAAAGAGACCTAGCCTAGGCGTTAGGCCTTATAAAACTAAGAAAAACTGTATACTTGAAATTTGCGAAACACCCCCAAAATCTCATTTTAGGGCCAAAAAACTGTTTTTGAGGTCATTCGCTAGTCAATCATCAATATCTTTGCGAATTTTCATCCGATTCAAAAGTTGTTTATATATTTTGAAAGGTGACAAATCACTATTTTAATGGCGTATAACTCATCAAAATCAAACGAGAACTGACGAAGCTACAGAGAAAAAAAATCGTAACTTAATAAAAAAAAATTAATTTTGAAACTTTGACTACGATTTTACGATAGTCTTAATTCAGAAAGGTACCTATCAAAGACAATATTATTAAAGTGAATTTAGTACTGCGTCGATTAAGCTATTTCAATCGAAAATCGGTTGGAAATTGACAGAGTTATTACTATTTAAATTATTTTAGATGATGACCATATTTAAAAATTCATACATTTTGATTATCTTTCAACTTTAAATTTTTATTGTGACTGAAAATAAAAAAAAATTAATCATTAAAATGCTAAATAACTTTATTGCTAAAAATGTTTGCTTGATCTTCTGCGTTTATAAGACGAGTCATCTGTTTCACGTTTGAGTGACCAGCAGTAATTAGCTATCATCCTAACTTGGTTCTTTCCTGTAAACCGTTTTTCAATGTTGGAGATTTCTTGGTGAAATATTTCACCTTGTTCGTCGCTGAATTGACCAAGATTATCCGGGAAAAATTCCAAATGAGAATGCAAAAAGTGAATTTTTATAGACATGTTGCATCCCATTTCTCCATAAGCTTCCAAAAATTCATGGACCACCTCAACGTAATTTGAACTTCTCGTGTTTCCAAGAAATTTCGGCACAAAGAAATGAAACTCAGCCATGCTCTTTTCTCTACTGGGTTCAATTTTTTTATGAAGTCATCATCAGTCATAATCTTACGAATCTGCGGTCCAACGAAAACGCCTGTAATTCATGATCAAAATGTAAAAATAAATTAGGATGAATTCTTTTTGAAGAATTCTTGTTGGGAAATTTTTATAAGTACCTTCTTTAATCTTGGCGTCACTCAACTTGGGGAATACAAGTTTCAGGTGTAGAAAAGCCTCGCTGTTTTTTTCGAGTCGTTTAACAAACTGTTTCATGTACCCCAATTTTAAATGCAATGGCGGCAAAATTATATCATCAGGCTTAACTAATGCAATATTGAGAACATTATTTTTGGCAATTTGAAACTTTCTCGGTGGCCATATGTTACACTTGTAATGATTTTTGGCACGACTGTCCCATTCACAAAAGTAACAAGGATATTTAGTGTAGCCACCTTGCATTCCAAGTAGAATTGTCAGGACTTTAAGGTCCGAGACAATCTGCCAGCGAAATTTATTGTATTTAAGCAATCGTAGAATTTTTTCCATCGTTTGATAAGTCTCTTTCATATCAGTAGCGTATGCCACGGAACTGATGGCAATTCATTTCTGTTGTGCAGCAATACTGCTTTCAGACCTACGATGTTAGTCACTTGAAAATGAATTGATAAATTGTATTCAAATTTAGTTCTCTCACACTCATAACACATTAAATACTTACTTTTGCAAGAACCGTCTAGAAATAATCGCCAATCTTGTGGACAGTGCACGTGATCGAGTGCAGCAAACAATTCATCCACATCAACGCAATAAACTAGTTTGTTATTGGTGTCGTCAGCTTTGAAAATGTGTTCGAAGATCCATATCCCGCACAAGATCACAATAATCGTGATTTGACACGAAATGACGTTCCGTTTCTATTGCTTTGGTTGGAAGGTACGGTTCGTCATCAGGAAATGTAGCTGGATTTTTGTCTTTAGTTCGCTGATCTTGTTTTCCTCTTGGAATCGGTTTCGATACAGTCAACACATTGGCATATTCTATGAGGTGGCGACTTTTATAGTGGTGACCAGTGATTTTTGTTTGGCAAAATTAGCAATCCTCCGGCTTGTGATATATTTGATAATGCCAAGCCATAGGAGTCACAAACGGCAGACGCTGGTCATCGCATTTACCGGTTTTCCATTGTTTTAATGTTGTACAGCACATCGAACAAATATATTCGGGTTCATACCAAGCACTTTCCACGTATGAGCAACTGAAAAAGAGGTTGAACGCTTCAAGCACAGCTTTATTTGTTCTTAAATCGAACCGATATTTCTTATCAACAAATAGACCGCAGGCGTAACAAAATTTGTTGCGCCTATCACACATTTTACCACACTTATTACACAATATAATTGCGAAGCGGTCGCAAGGTAGATGACCACTCAAAATTTTTGGAAATGAATGTGTTTAAAATAATTCCTCATACTTGCTATGTTTCTAGTAAAATAACGCAATGAAATGCGGTCAAAGTAGAAAAATTAAAAAAAAAAAACTTTTCGCAAGGTAAATTTATTTAATAGCAGAAAAAATTTAATAGCTTCGTCAATTTTTGTCCGATTTCATTGCATTAGCACTCAAAATTTTTGGACATGAATGTACTTTCAAAATAATTTCTCATACTTGATATATTTTTAGTAAAATACTGCAATAAAATGCGGTCAAAGTAGAAAAATTTGAAGAAAAAACAAATTTTCCAAGTTTACCCGATGAAAACTTACAACACGCTAGCTCAAAAAATAGATCTTTATATCTCATCCTTACCTTTCCAAAACATATTTCATATTGAAAATCGGTAAAGAAATGGCCAAGTAATGAAAAGATTAACGCGTACACTTCCGAAGAACGGTTTTTTAACGGTAAAGCAAGATTTTGAGGGTGTTCCAAATTTTCCAAAAACCGTTTTGAGTTATATTCGACCAGGTGAACAATTTCCAATATGTCACTTTAAAAGTTCATTAAATTTTTTCCATTTTGTAACACTGTGTTATGCATTTTCTTCTGGAATTATTTATGAATGCTCGTGGTCACTAACACTGAGTTATCATGGATAATCAAAAACATACAAAAATGAATTGTAGTATAATTATATACTTGGTATAAAATTAAATACACGTATGTATGTGTGTATGCATGTTTTTATACATTTAATTGAATATTTCTTCAAGAAGTTTTCATACTCCATGCCTTTTCGCCAAACCATGGGACACATTTTTCCTTATAAGCCGTTTAAATAAAAATTGAAGATTAAGCACCTCAAGT
The DNA here is from genome assembly GCA_963971545.1 of Philophylla caesio. Classification (NCBI taxonomy): domain Eukaryota; kingdom Metazoa; phylum Arthropoda; class Insecta; order Diptera; family Tephritidae; genus Philophylla; species Philophylla caesio. The sequence continues at coordinate 63,793,053 of OZ020607.1, forward strand.
ATTACATAAATGTTTTTATCTAAATAATTTAGCAGTGAAGAGAGATAAAAAAACTTATATTTAATTAAAGTCTGTTACAAAATATATTGGAGTTTTAAGTGAATACAAATGAATTGTAAAATAAAACAAGTAAGAAAAGCTACGTTCAGGAGACAACGAATTTTATATACCCTCACAATGTATATAAGTTATGGAGATATAGACATTTTATAATAAAACTTTTGTACAAAATACTCAATTGATATGAAATTCTAAAAAAAATAGCAAATATATGCAAATACTAAGAATGCTTTATACATATCGCAGCAGCGGATGTAGACATTATCAAAATCAATTTTCTACTGTCTATGGCCAATTTGCGATAACTTTGTCATAAATAAGTAAAACTTGTGTAGGCAACCTAATTAGACTAACTCAAAGACATTAAATATATCTTCTACAGCAGCTAAACTATGTCAATTAAATTATGTCGCAATGAGACATCTCGAAGCACACGCACAGCCACTCATTTTTTTTCGTGTTAAAACTTTTTAAAATATATGTACATATATGTATATTAATAAATTAGAGTTTTACATAAAGAATTAAGTTGCAACTTCGCTCAAAAGTTAATTTACATTAACCCTTTGAGAACCATATCAAGCGATTGTGCGATGAGACTTTAAAAATTTCTAGAAGCCGTACTACTTAATTTTGGTTTAAACATCCCAAATCAGTGATTGTGTGATCTATTTTCTTATGCTCTCCAAATAAGAAAAAGAGAACATATTATTGAACAATAGAGAAACATTCAGTTGTGTATCATCTCTCGGAGTGATCAGTAGTATGGCCAGCAGTAATTACATACATATATTTTATTATCTATTCTGGTAAATTTCTAACGTGAATATGTGTACGTGTAAAGTGTAGTCCCATTTATTGAGTAACGTGTTTATATGAACGTTTTTGAAAATTTTCCAATCATTTCTTTGCGCTAAAAATCAGGTGACAAAATTGTGTTACTTGGGCATATGTAAGTGAAGAATTTGATGCAAGCTCACAATTGTGATATTTAATGAATTTTAGGAAAAAACATATATTTATTAAGGGATTCGGACCTTTAAATGGTTATAGATATTCTTGAAAACTCCGATGCCAGCTTTTCAGCTGATGATGATAAAAAAAAAGGCTGTTTTACGCCCGCCCAAATGCAATAAAGTGATAGTCCAGCTGAAGATGACTCTGCAGAGGTTATTTTTCCAGTCTTTTAAAGTTTTTAATTTACTTTTTTTACTCATTAACTTTGCCAGCAGATTTAGTTCCCGAGAATACAATTAATTATCAAAAGGGTTCGACGACCCAAAGGACTGATCTTTGGGAAAAAAAACAATTCGCAGTTCACTATATTCCAACTGTACAGGGCTGTGAGAACTACGTCAAACTTGGCACACCTTTTGAATAATTTTTTAAGTATTTCACTCATTACATACATAGATGTAGTCCAATATACAAAAATGTATATTCTTGCCTACTCTGGCACCGATATGAACCTAACAGCGACTAATACAGCTGACCAAATGATGGAATACTATCACATTAAAATGAAAACTAGGAAATGGATAGTCAAAGTTTTTTTTCCGTTTCCTTGATTTAGCAAGTTGAATGGAATATAGAAAAGACGCAAAGTTACTCGGTATTACAGGAAATATTGTAAACAAATTTCTTCATTTTAAAATGGAGATCGGTAATAAATATCGCTCAAACAACGCTCCCGATGACATTAGGTACGATAGATACGGCCATTGGCCCGAATTTGTAGATGGAACTGCAAAGAGGTGTCGCAATTCGCTATGTGAAAGCCGGTCTAGTAGACGATGCCAAAAGTGCAAAGTACACTTGTGTCTGGCAAAATATAAGCAGTGTTTCAAGGAATATCACACAAAGTAATACACAGAAAACAAATAACTATTGATCTCAATATCTACTATACTGAATTTATTTTTGTTTTAGTTTTTAGTATTTTCTTAAACTCACATGAATTTTAAATTATATACGAATTAATACAAAATGTTGAATTTATTATATAGTAGTGACCCAAGGTACACCATAGGTTTTTTTCGAAAAATTTTTAAAAATCATTTCATGTCAACTAAAAGAGAAATAATTGAGACAACTTTATTTTCATTAAAATTATGCCTTAAAATCGGCTTGGTTCTATAAGGGTTAAAAGTACTTATTAAACAGATTTTTTTTTAATTGATATTTTGCCAATTAATTTGGCATATTGAAATATTTGATAGCAGCCGAATAAAATAATACTGTTTACCAGTTCATTTCAGCAGTTATAAACAGGAGAACATATAGTTTTTCGTATTACTGGCTAAACAGAATGGTGTGGCTGTAGTAAGAAGTAAGAGCTGTCAAAAGTTAAAATACTCTAAATGCTCTTAACTGCGCACAATGCGTAGCTGCAGCTGTGTCATACTATTGTCGCTGTGGATTGAGTTATTTTGAACTTTTGTGGCGCAACGGTGTTGACAGTTAAAAATTTGAAACTTAAAATGGAAAACGAAAAAAACTCAGTGATATTACAATTTTTTGGTTATAAGTTTTTGGATATGAGCTATACCATTGTGTTCATATATTCAAGCCTTGCCACAAAATCAGCCATCAGTAGTTATCGAAATAGCTTGTGGCTGTAGTACTGCATTCTGGTTAGCCAGTTAATTTATAGGGAAATATGTGACTGTTTTCGATTGTATTGTTAGCAACACATTTCAAGTGAAATACAAAAATACTTCGTAATAATAAATCGGCTGCAAGCATTATATTAACTAACTGAGGTGATTTATAATAAATATTGGATAAACGAGTATATATTTTATTACGATGTAACACCTGGAAATGCAGACACTTTAATTGCATTTGGAAAGGAATATACGAGTATATCGATAAAATTGTACTTTCTCATACACGTTTGAATCCTTCCTCGAAAATATGTTAGTAACGAACATCGAAAACGATTTATTTGAAAAGCGTTACCAAGGGTGATTGGATGGAAGTCAAATTCGCCAGCAGTTTAATGCTGGAGTCTTATGGGAAATGCGCTTAATTTCCGGTACTAGTAGAGAATTCACTGCATCACATATCACTGGCCCCTTCCACATTTCCAGCTTTTCATATATGTACCTCAGCCACCCTACCGACCTCTAGTACTTGCAGTCCACGAGCATTCCCGACCGAAAATACACCCCGTAAAATGAAAGGGAAATGACGCTTCCGATGCTGCCGAGTAGATGGGCTATTGATCGATCTGCGACTGCCCTCATAACTCCCTGACGGTTGCTCCGTTGGTGTGATAAGCTCACCGAGCGCCCTTCAATGCGGACTCTGCTGTTAAAGGCCTCACTGCAGGTTCCCCGCATATCTGCGAGCACGGGTCGCTGATGCCTTGTTTTAAGCTCTCCGCATATCTGCTTTCCAGCAGGTACAGGTTCTCTGTAGTGGAAGCTAACCTCGCTCTTCCGTACACTCTACACCGTGAAATCCGGCACGAACGATTGGTATGGCAAGAAAATGAAGGAGACACAGCAATAGCCCAACCGCCACCCAGACTACCAAATTGCTTACGAGCGCATATTACGCCACATTGCGTACCGCAACAAGCTTTCCCGAGAGCCACAGTGGGAAGTATGCATCCCATCAATCGCCGAGAAGTACACAACAAAATTACTATTAGCCCGGAATGTACCGTGACGTTCTAAAGCATGTACGAAGCTGCGCGGAATAAAAAGCTCTCCAAACAAGGAAACACCTGCCTATTCGTTTTAGTAGACAAATTCTCAAAATGGGAAGAACTAGTTCCAGTACGCCAAGCATTAACCGCGACCTTTATCAAAGCGCTCCAGGAGAGGGTCATCTATCGATTCCAATGCCCACAGATCTTTCTCAGTGACAACGACCGACAGTTCGTGGGAAAAACATTGGCAACATTCCTCAGCGGGCACCACATTGAGCACAAATTTACCGCAACCTACGCTCCCACGAAAACCCAACCGAGCAGGATAATCGAGTGATTAAGACGATGATCGCCCAGCGGTCGAAAGCCGACCACCGCACATGCGACCACAATCGCCTTCGCTATGAACACGGCGCAACAATTTTGAGCAACGTTTGAAAAACCTTCTTGGTGAGTTCCGTCTTAGTTTCAGTAAAGTGACAAAAATTGGTAGGAAATATGATGTATCCAGACGATCAGTCAACAGGTATTTTGCCATTACCAATATCGAGCAATTGTTTGTAAAAAAATATTTAATTTGAGCGTTTTAACGTCTTTCCATAAAATGGATGACTTTAAACATGCGTTAAGTTCGTCGGCTGGGGTTTATCGTGGTATTACTGGTAGTGCTTGGCGAAAATCACCTGCCAATAAAATCCTTGCTCCACCAAACCGGTTTTGTATATTTCGTAAATCTTGCAACGTACGGTGTAATACTTCCAAAGATCTTTTGTGTGCCATCGTGCACTTATCCCAAACTTTTATTTTGCTCTGCTGCAACATTTTGGCCATCGCAGTATTTCTCGAAGTTGCTGGTGTTTCATTTATGTGCTGTTCGACCGGTTTACAATAACGTAGCTGCAATACCTGACGAAGCAAGTGCAAGTGCGATACCATTTTGCGATCGGACCGTTGCCAAAATCAATGATATTAAAAACGTTTTCCCAGTACCACCGGGAGCATCTAAGAAAAAAATTCGCCAGTTCCATCGACTCTTCAATAAATGCGTCGTGCATTGCGCGATTGGGCGTTGTCATTCCTAATTGTATTAATCCTTTGTTGGCAAGCATCAAGCACATGTCTTCAATTCAAATTAATGCTTCATTGTATGTACATTTCTTCGTTTGCTTTTGATGTTCAAAGACGCTTCTGATATAGATAATATATCTTCGGCCATATGATCTTTATATTTGTTCCATAAGTAAATGGTGTTGATGGGAAGCATGTAGACAAAATTATGTTCGTATTTGTTTGGCATTTGACGAAATCACAGCATCTTCGAGAGTGTGGTCTCACTGAAAGTCAATATCTAGCAATATCTAACTTTGACAGGCTTCTCTGTATGTGCCGCACAGTACACCATCAACAGTTCGCAGATGCTGGAATGATGTTGAGCCACGAACATTGACTAGTTTAGGTTAGAGTGGCTGCCCCCGCACACACTTAGGCTATAAGAAAACCATTGTGATATCACTGGCGTAAGCCATGCATTCCCTCCATCCCCTCTTTAAAAGATTGAACCATCCTGTGCGCTTAATGTAGAGTAGGAAAATTGGAAATGCTTGCCGAGTTCAAGTCAGCTAAACAGTCCAGAAAGTAACTTTTGAAAACTTTACTGCGCTTCTTGGCCAAGCCGGGGCAGTGGCTGAGATATTGCTCTCCACCTCCTCCTCGTTTCGGCAACTGCGGCAAATATCATTTATTGGGTAACCCAGCCGTTCCCATGCGTTCCCGGCAGTGCCGGTTGTCACCCCAACTACTAATCTGAGAGAGGAGCGTCTAAGCCTAGTGGGAGCTTTAGAGCTCTACCCATTAACTTCTGGCCAGATTTGTCTGGAAATGTGGCAAGTGGGCTCCGATGACCACCTTAAATTTACCTTACCCATGAGCTCAGATTTTAATGTGTGTTTATAGGATGCTAAGGGTAAACGCGCCTTTTGAGCAGAGTTTATCACAGTTAGTTCCGTTCCTTTCCTTGCTAGTTCATCAGCCAGGTAGTTGCCAGGAATGTCCTTATGGCCAGGGACCCAAACAACAAATATGGATCACACATCTGCCAGCTGGTTTAGAGCTGCTTTGCATTCAATGGAATTTAGAGATTTGATAGCAGCCTGGCTGTCAGAATAAATGGTAATGCCTCGTTCTAAAGAGGTGCACGTTGTAAGGTCACGAGGTGCTTTCATTATTGCATATAGTTCGGCCTGTAAAACACTACAGTGGTCCGGTAAACGAAGACTGAGGTTTAGATCGAGTTCACTATAGTAAATCCAGCTGCCCACTCTTTCGTTAAACTTGGAACCTTCTGTGTATAGAGCCGTCGAGCCTGGATCTCTGGCATTCTTGTGGAGAATCTATTTGCAGAGAAAGGAGGGTGTAAAGTGTAATCCAACCTCCTCGGGTTGTCGGGTAGAGTTTCCAGGACCTTTGCGTGCCCGTGTTTAAGATTTCTCCACGGAAGGATCGCATTTAGCCTAGTAGCACTGCAGGCTGCCAGAAATTTGTCGTAGAGATCCACCGGTTGGAGAATTAACATTATCTCCAGAGATTTGGTGGGTGTAGAGGACAGTGCTCCCGTGGTGAGCATTGCGGCTGCCCTCTACGATGATCCCGTAGAAAAGAATGGGTTTTATCACAGCTGTGTATATCCAGTCAAGCTGTATAGATGTGTTTTCTCTGTGCTACTTTTTTAAATTGAAATTTCATTATTTCTTTGTATATAAATTAATAATTTAGTGATACAAGTTTTGGAGATTTATCTGTGCGCATTTAAAGCTAAGTATAATATTTGTTGAGCATTTTTTGCATTGATTTTATACACTTTAATTTAGTTTTCAATTGCCGAGTCATTAGTTGATTTGCATTGTTATTTTTTCTTATTTACATTGTTTTTGCTTCTTTGTTTTGCTTTAAACTTTATGTGTTTGTTTAAGTTTGCGCGCATTTTATTTTCTCTTTTTGATTGTCATTCTTTGAACAGTTGTTTGCGTTTAGTTTTTTAGGTGTCTATTACTGTGCATCTAAAACTGTTCGTTGCATAAATAGCTCTCAAACCTTAAATAATTATAAAACTTGCCCTACCTTACAAACTGCTTTCTTCTTTGATTTATTAATACAATTTTAGTTTAGCGATAATGAGCAACGCTCTGTTGCATGCTGGTTGTGCGATGGCATTGCTCATATAAAATGTGCCGGATTGATTGGTAGAGTCCTAGACTTAATAAATGAAGGAAGAGGCATTCGTTGGTCTTGTTTAAAATAAAGATGATGTTGAACGTTGCGTCCAGCATTTTAATAACACTATATTTAGCTTATTTCAAAAGTTTGTACCAAAACGGGTTTGCGTACAAAAGGAGCAATCACAACCTTGGTTTACTAAAGAACTAAAAAAATTTAAAAATAAGAAGTCGCGATCGTTTAAATTGTACAAAAAAACTGGTTTGCACACTAACTATATTAAATACTCAGTTATCCGACAGGCTTATTTTGAATTAAATAAAAAATGCTACAGATCTTATTTGTGCAAAGTTAAAAGGAATCTAATAAAAAACCCTGAATCATTTTATGACTTCGTTAACTATAGGCGCAGAGTGACTAGTTTTCCGTCTGCTATAAAATATCAAAATACCGTTTCTTGTGACTCCCAATCAATTTCCAACATGTTTGCCCAATTCTTCAGGTCAAATTACTCCATTAACTCGCCTCTGAGCAAACCTTATCCATATAAACTCTGTTCCCTCACCTCTGCTATTATTCAGCAGATATCTTCCGAGGAAGTATTTTATTATTTGAGTAACTTAAAAGAATCATTTAAGGCTGGCCCCGATTCGATCCCGACGTGTTTCCTCATAAACTGTGCTAAACATATTTATGTGCCCTTAACTAATTTATTTAATCTTTCTCTTAAGCTTGGGATTTTCCCTTCAGCTTGGAAAGAATCATTCATTATACCCCTTTATAAGACCGGGAGTAGGTCCTCTATAGAAAATCACCGCGGTATAGCTAGCTTTTTGCTATTCCTAAATTATTCGAAGCTATTGTTGTTGACCATTTAACGTGTTCCATATCCTCTACAATTTCTAGCACACAACACGGGTTCTCTAAGGGTAAATCTACCGTTACAAACTTGCTTGAGTTCACAACTCATGTTTCAAATGAATTCAGAGAATTTATGCACACTGATGTTATATACACTGATTTTAGTAAAGCATTCGACAGAGTAAGTCACTCTTTACTGATCCATAAACTCGATATCCTTGGTTTTCAACCTAATCTCCTTAGTTGGCTGTCTTCTTACCTCATTGACAGAACACAACGAGTTCTTTTTAAAAATAGTTCCTCAAACATTATTCATGTTTCTTCAGGGGTCCCGCAAGGAAGTCACCTTGGTCCGATTCTGTTTTTACTTTTTATAAATGACTTACCTTCTGTAATAAATTATTCAAAAATTTTATTGTATGCTGATGATGTAAAGCTTTTTAGATCGTATCATTCTGTTGAGGAAAGGTCCTTACTACAAGCGGATTTAAATAGCATGACTAACTGGTGTGAAATAAATTACATGCCTAAGGCAGCCCTAGATAATGACTACAAGTGGCAACGACATCAGAGTGGATAGCGAACGGGAGATCAATGAAGAATAGCGAATGGCGGACGCAGCGCTGCAGTGAATGTGAATTTACTTTACCTTTTAAAAGCAGACTCTGTAAGATAAGTTAATAAACATTGCGGTTAATACATTGGCGACGAAGAACGGGATAAGGAAAAAAGCGAAGAGCAAAAAAAAGGGTGAAGTTTGCTAAAAAAAAAAAAAAAAAAGAAGAAGGTGAAGTTTGCCTGTAATTTGCAGATAACGCATGCTGCGCTGTCGCTGTCGAGAAAACCAGCAACCAAAAGAGCGCATCGAGAGCAACAAGTAGTGTCCGAGTTCGATTGAATTGCGAACGCCTGCACAACGAACACAAAGTAAGAGAAAAGAATTTGGAAACAATAATTCGAACGGTGACTCTAGCATTAAAATTTAATTATTAAATTGCAAAAGACGGAGTCTGCTTAAACGAGCGTTGACAAGAATCGTGGCTGCAGTGTGTATCTACATTGAATTGTACCAACAAGCTGAAGCACACGAACGTACACCACATATACATACATATGTATACATATATTTCTTGACAGGGTGAGCAGTAACAAACAAAATATATGTACATATACAAGTTTGATAGCGAAAAAGCTGGGAAAAAAAATAAAATAAAATTATGATAAAATATCTGTCTAAATAAAATTTCTTAAATGCAGGTACCTACACCCATAATAAGAAAATGATGAACCCAAGTGTGACATCATTTCTGTGCGATGTTATTGACAAGTCAGTCATTCGGACAGAGTGGGAAAAATGGCTACGATCTTTTACGTTGTATTTAGAGGCAGAAGACATCACCGATACTTCTAAGAAAAGGAGTAAGTTACTACACCTTGGCGGCCCTCAACTACAGGAAGTTGTGTATAATATCCCAGAGGCGCTTGTAGATGCAAAAGAGGGCACAAATCCTTATGAGGTGCTTGTGGGGAAACTGAATCAATATTTCTCCCCCAAGAGAAATTCTACCTTTGAACGACATTTGTTTAGGTCCTTAAACCCTGTGGAAGGGGAGAACCTTAGCAAATTTGTTTTGAGATTAAGAAGCCAAGCAGCAAAATGTCAGTTTGGTAAAACTGAAAAAGAAGTTATCGAAACAAATATTAAAGACAAGCTTATTGACTCGTGGGCACCAATAGATTTGAAGAAACGGCTACTAGAAAAAGAACAGTATTTGTTGAATGTTATTGAAATGTGTCAGGTACACGAATCGATAAAAAATCAAACTACTTCTATGTCTTCTGACAAAACCTCACTGGATGTAAACAAAATTGTCAACAGAACTGATTTCGGTAATGCTGAATGTAACAGGTGTGGTCGCAGAAGACATACTAGTAATGCTTTAAATTGTCCAGCCAAAAATGCTAAGTGCAATAAATGCTTGCTTCTGGGTCATTTTGCTGTGAGGTGTAAAACAAAAAGGCTCAAACGTGAAGATGCAAGTACGAATTTCGACAACCAGAAACGGCGGCGTATGGCAACATCTAGAGTGCGGTGTATCAATGATGAGGGCGAAGTAATGGCCGATGAAATGCGGGAGTTTGACTGTTTTAAAATTGACAATGGCATGGATGATGAAATGATTAGGTGCTCTGTGGGTGGGCAAACAATTCACATGGTCATTGACTCTGGATCGCGGTTCAATTTAGTAAGTGAAAAAGATTGGTCAACGTTACGAAATGGAAAAGCTGTGGTATGGAATATTCGGTCCCACTCAGCCAACAAATTCAAGGCGTACGCTGCGGATAAGCTTCTAAAAATCTTGCAGGTCTTTGACGCTCCAATTTCAACGGCGAACACAGAAATGATTGCTACCTTTTATGTCATTGAAAAGGGAAGTCAATCACTCTTAGGGCGCGACTCAGCAGTAAAGCTTAATGTGTTAAGATTATGTTTGAACGTGCATCATATTGAAAATAAAAAGCCTTTCTCCAAAATATCAAAGTTACGTTAACTATAGATCATAGTGTCCGGCCAGTCCAGCAACCACTAAGACGTATTCCGATTGCATTAGAGGGGCAAGTAGCGCAGAAAATTGATGAAGCGCTATACCAAGACATAATCGAGGCAGTTCCAGGGCCAAGTTCGTGGATTTTACCTGTGGTTATAGTGTTTAAAGCTAATGGGGACCTGAGGTTATGCATAGACATGAGGCGTGCAAACGAAGCTATTCTACGTTAGAACTACCCTATACCCACCTTCGACTCTTTCATGACAAAGCTAAGAAATGCAAAGTTTTTCTCCAGACTAGACCTTAAAAATGCATATCACCAACTAGAGCTTGATGAGGCCAGTCGGGAGATAACAACGTTTATTACGCACAAGGGACTATTTCGGTACAAGAGGTTAATGTTTGGCGTGAACTCGGCACCTGAGATTTTTCAGCGCATACTAGAAGAATTACTATCATCCTGTAAGAACGTCCTCAATTACATAGACGACGTTATTATATTTGGCAGTTCTGAAGAAGAACACGATACAGCTGTGAAGGGGGTCTTGCAGGTATTCGATGAGAATGGTGTTGTACTAAACGAGGATAAATGCGCTTGGAAAGTAAAAGAGCTTAAATTCCTTGGGCATATGTTATCGGAGCAGGGTTTTACAGCTGATCCAGAGAAAGTTAAGCTCATTCAAGAATTTCGAGCTCCAAAGACCAAATATGAGTTGCGGAGTTTCCTAGGCCTAGTTACGTACATAGGCAAATTCATACCTAAACTTGCAGATATTACAGAGCCTTTGAGGAACCTAATGAAATCGTATAGCACTTTCGGCTGGAGTGACTATCAGGAAAAAGCGTTTCAAAAACTTAAATATTATTTAACGCAAATTCCCAAGTTAGCATATTTTGACCCCAAGAACAGAACTCGAGTAATTGCAGATGCCAGCCCAGTAGCCTTAGGGGCGGTTTTAATTCAATTTGATAGCGCCGATGAACCAAAGATAATCAGATTCGCAAGCAAGAGTTTATCAGATGTCGAAAAACGATATTCGCAGACGGAAAAAGAAAGCTTGGCTCTGGTATGGGTAGTTGAAAAATTTTATTATTACTTGGCAGGGTTAGATTTCGAGTTGGTCACAGACCACAAGCCTCTAGAAGCGATTTTTAAACCAAAATCTAAGCCACCCGCTAGAATTGAACGATGGCTCCTGAGACTACAAGCTTTCAAGTTTAAAGTAATTTATCGCGCTGGCAGAGAAAATATAGCTGACCCAGTATCGAAACTGGTAAAATTTTCTGGTGGTGACGTATTTGATAGCAACTGCGAATATAATATTTTCCAAATCGTATGTAGCTCCATTCCAACAACTCTTACAGTGACCATCATTGATAAAAAGAGTACAGAAGACGATCATATATCTGATGCAATCACTTACATAAATAACGACTCTTGGAGCTCTGGAACTTTCAATGCATATTATCCCTTCCGATTTGAGCTTTCTCGCACACGAAGGGCACCCAGGAGAGTCGGCGATGAAAAGGCGACTAATAGCTAAGGTTTGGTGGCCTCTAATAGACAGGGAGGTCGAACGCTTTGTAAAAAGTTGTCGAGACTGTTTGCTTGTATCGCAACCAAACAATCCAGCCCCAATGCAAAGACATAGATTCCCTGATGGACCGTGGCAATGTGTGGCAACAGACTTACTAGGTCCTCTTCCCAACGGAGAGTATGTGCTCGTGCTAATAGATTACTTCTCGCGCTATCAAGAGGTCGTGTTTTTAAGGAAAATAAATTCCGAAACTATTATAAGGGCAATGAAAGAAATATTTTCCAGACTTGGGTTACCTAAATCATTGCGAACGGACAATGGGAGGCAATATGTGAGCAATGAGTTTAAAGAATTTTGTAATGGGAATAACATCAAGTTAGTCACAACCCCGCCGTATTGGACTCAAGCTAACGGAGAAGTTGAAAATATGAATCGGTCACTAGTAAAGCGGCTAAAAATCGCTCACTCAAACAAGTTGAACTACAAGTCAAAAATACAGGAGTTTCTACTAATGTATAACGTCACACCCCACAGCACGACTGGATCTACACCAACGGAATTGATGTTTAATAGAACCATTCGAGACAAAATCCCAGATATACGTGATCTAACGGAAGGAGTCACTGATTCGTCCGCAAGAGACTTGGATTGCATAAACAAACATAAGGGGAAAGAGAAGAGTGATGCGGCAAGAAGGGCGAAGAGTCCGGATATAGGAGTTGGCGATATGGTACTTTTAAAAAACGTACTATTCCCGCACAAGTTAACACCAAAATTTATCCAACTGAATACGTAGTGGTTAAGAAGAATGGAAATGAAATTCAGCTAGCAGGAAATGGTAAGATACTGCGGAGGAACATAAGTCACTTAAAGAAAATTCCCTCCGCTAAAAAACTATCGGCCTGTGGGTCAGACAAGGCATCGGAAATGTCGTCAGCTTCGCCATCAAAACAAGATTCACCGGGGAAAAGCTTAGCCATCAATTCAAGTACAGAGAAGGAAGGAACATCTCAGCAGGAGCAATGTACTCTAGAGCCAGCTGCTAAGGTCTCATCACCCACCGGTTCCAACGCGTGCACAGGAAACACACCGCAAGCTCAGCAAGACGGGATTAAGTTAAAACTGAAAAAGGTAGGAGGGATGTGGCAGCCCTAGATAATGACTACAAGTGGCAACGACATCAGAGTGGATAGCGAACGGGAGATCAATGAAGAATAGCGAATGGCGGACGCAGCGCTGCAGTTAATGTGAATTCACCTCGAACAAGTGTTTAACTTTGTTGATCTTGGAATTACAATGGACCCGAAATTTAATTTTAATCTTCACATAAATGTTACATTTAACAAAGCCAAGGGTGTTTTTGCATTTGTAAAACGGTGGTCAAAGAATTCAATGACCCTTACATCACGAAGGCTCTGTTCACAACGTTAGTCAGGCCCATACTGGAATATGGATCTGTTGTTTGGAACCCGCGCTATCAAGTTCATTCCGACCGAATATAGTAAATTCAAAAACAATTTCTGCTTTTTGCTTTAAGGAATTTTCGTTGGGATTCTCAGTACAACCTGCCGACATATATAAGTCGTTTAAAACTCATTAATCTTCCAACACTTGCTAGTCGCAGAGAAATGCTAGGCATTGTATTTTTGGTCAAGTTACTGACAGGCTTGATCTCTAGCCCATCTCTTCTTAGCGAAATAAAGCTAAACGTTCCCTCCAGAATTTCAAGACATTTCCGGCCTCTCTTTCTGAAGCCATGTAAAAGTAATTTTGAGTTAAATGAGCCATTCCGTAGTTTGTGTCAGGATTTTAAAACTCACTCCGGTTCATTTGATATTTCAGACTCACTTTTTTACATAAAGAAAACTATACTCAATCCTCTCAATAATTAATACATACATACATATACATATATTACTATTCGATCAGCTGATGAGCATTTGTTCTGTAGCTGAATAGTTTTAGATCTCGACACTTAACAAACCTCTGCCTTTCATGACTCGGCGCAACATACATGAAAAAAAAGAATTTTTTTTTATATATCCGTGCGTCATGCGGATGCGCCACTCGCGTCGGTCGGGCGGGTATGGAGGGATAAAACCGTTGGGATTATTATTATTATTAATGTGTGGCTTTATACCCCATTTCTTCCCCACGGCCGTCTTACAGACATATAGAGCAACAATAGCTTACTTGGAGCGGTTTTCAATGTTCCGCCTCCAGTCGAGTTTTTATCCTAGTATAATTTCGAGATATTTGACCTCGGTTGAGAGACTAAGTACCACTCCGTCGATTTAAAAAGATCCCCAGCGTGAACTTCTTTCTGGCCAATCCTTTCTCGATCGTTGAGGCGATGTTATGGACAGCGTTCTCCAGGGATTTGCCTTTTGAGTATGCATGCTGGTTCGAGGAGAGTTTGTCTTTCCTTATGTTTCGCCGAAAATGCTCATCTATGAGCCTCTCAAGAATTTTGATAAGGAATGAGGTGAGGCTTATGGGCCTGAAGTCCTTGGGTTTCGCGTGAGCAGCCCTGCCTTCCTTCGGTAGAACAACGACTTCGCCTTCGTCCACTCATAAGGAATGTAGGTGAGGACGAGGCATGCTGTAAAAATCTGTGTAAGCATGGGACAAAGAAGGTCCTTCGCTGCTTGCAGTTGTTCGGGAAAAATTCCGTCAGGTCCTGGAGATTTGTAAGGTTCGAAGGATATTACTGCCCACTCCACCTTGTCGTACCTCACTATGTCCCCTGTGGTATTCCCTAAGAGTGAGTTGGCTTGGAGACCTGGCAAGATGTTGGTGTCATCAGAGCACCCAGGAAAGTGGGTGGTCATTAGTAGCTCCAGCATTTCGTCGGTTGTAGATGTCCATTCTCCGTTTGGTTTTTGAATAGAATTTATCGTTGGAGAACTTTTCGAAAGAACCTTACTCAGCCTGTTGGCTTCGGAGTTTTCTTCTATGTTGTTACAAAAGTATTGCCAAGATTTGCGTTATGCTGTCTTAATGGCCTTCTTGAAAGTTTTTAGAGCGTCTTTGTATGGTTGCCAAAGACCCGTCCTCTTGGCTTGGGTAAATAGTCGCCTGCTCTCTTTCCTGAGTGCTGAGATCTCTAGATTCCACCACTGGGTTTTTTTTACCCTTCGGGAGGGTCTTAGGGCAAGAGACTCTGAAAGCAGAATTACATGCGCTTGTTATAAGGTCTACCGCTTCATCTATTTTTGAGGGACTCGCTTCGTCAGGTGTTTGCGATAGGCCTAGCCTATCATGATGTCCATGTCTGGACAGAGAGGCTAAGAGGACGTTCTTATATTCCTGCCAATGCCTCCGCCTCTTATTCCTATACGCCGTTAGAGTAGTAGAATTGAGAGTGATCTTAAAAGTTATGTAGAGGTGGTCGGAAAAGGAGTGCTCTGAGACACTTGCCAGTCGCTTATCATCTCTGACAAGCTGCCTGATGCGATGGTGATATCCAGCACTTCTTTTCTGACAGAGGTCACGAAGGTGGCATCGTTCCCCCGGTTGCATATATATAGATTATTTGCTAGTATAAAATCAAGTAAGCACTCACCTCGAGGGTTGGTATCGTTTGAGCCCCATATCTCATGATGAGAGCTCGAGTTGGCTACAATTATGACCGGGAGTCTTTCTTTGTCAGCCCCTTGGATGGCTTCCTTCAGTCTTTTTGAAGGGAGAGATTGGCTGTCGTGGACCATGTAGCTCACCAGGAACCAGACAACTCTCTCTTTCATATGGACGCTTATGCTAACTGTGTTTTCGTCGCTGTATTGAGAGAGGAGAATATAAGAAAGTGCTTTTTTTTTATACGAAAACGTGCTCTGATCCTACCTGCTACTGGGGCTGTGACCGTTTGGTAGACATCAGTGTTCAGTCCGCAAACCCTGAGGATCCACGGCCCTTGGACGAGAATGATGTCCTCAGTCCTTTCGCTGAGTCGAAGAAGGAGGGCAGCCGATGCTGCCTCGGAGTGGTGCATATTAATTTGTGGAATCTGCACCATCTCTACAGTAACCGACGTCAATTGCCTCTGGCTCTTCTCTTTGGGCGACGGCCCTGACTGTGATGTCCAGATCCGTCTCCTCAGATTCCGAAGCTAGAAGCTGGTACTCATCATCCGGCGTTACCCATCGGCTGTATACCGACCCAACGTATGCAGATGCTGAGCCCGTGTCGCTCTCAGCATCCATCGCGATGTCCGATACGCCCGATGGGATGTCCTAAGTTGCGCTCAGGGCGCTCGTTTTCATTTTTATTTTCGGCTCTGGCTCCGGAGCTTTAGCGACGCTATAGGTGTCTCCCAGTTTGTTGGCCCTCTCGCCAGTAAGAGTGGGCTTGGAATTGGGTGCGCTCGAGGCGTTGCCCGTCTGATCCGTCTTCTTGTGGACTTTAATGGTGAGGGAGTAGAAGCCGGAGCTTATTACCCCACCACAGTGCGCGAGCACTGGGATAGAAGCATCGTTGATGACTAGGTCAACGTAACGCTGATTCTCCTTGGTCGCGCCAAATCGGACTATCCTCCAATCACTAGTGGGTAGATCTCCGTTGCCAAGGCGGATGAGCTCGAGGATCACCTGCGGTTTAGATGGTTCCGCTGGGACCCAGGCCTAGGCTCGAGGCCGCTTAGGGATCTCATGCCTGTGGACAGCCATTAAGTCTGCCTCGGGCCACAGCTGTCGCACCGAGGAGATTGCCTCCTTGTACAGCCGGACTGCCCTGACGTGAGGCCTAAGGGTTTTGCCGGTGTTTTGCGCAGCGGTGGTTGGTTTTGTAGAGAACCCCTGTTAGACCAACAAACTGTGCTGAGTGGGAGAGGCCGTGGTGGGCCTGGGGAATTGATCGTCCTCAGTTTTTCGCCCGGAAGCGACTTTCCCTCTAGGGGCTTAGTACTTCCGGCTTCTCCGGACGATGGGTTTCCCTCAAGGGGTGGGGCCATATCTCCAGTCGCTGCTGAGGATCGAAGTTGTCCGTCGGCGGCACTACGCGAGCAGGGTTCCGAAGCTGGTTGTTTGGTTTTGAACATCATTTTGGTTTGTTGGTCACCTATTGAGTCGAGACCGGTCGGTGGCCGGAAATAAAAGGAAGGGGAAGGGAACGGTCGACTACGGCAGAGCCCCATGCCGCAGCAAGTCCACCGTTACTCCGAGAGGCGGACCGGTTTCCGGGAGGCGCCGTTAGAATACAGTCGGAAAAGCCCCCTTACTGCAAACCATCTATGGGCTCTGTGACGCATGACACCCTGCATTAGGGGGAAGGGTTGTTTCGACACCCTCCGGGTCTAGATTTGAAGTGTTCGGTGGAAACAGGGCCACCTCTAGAAGGGTACGATTCCTCATCGTGCACTACGGTCTTGATGTGGGATTGGCTAGCTGTCTAGGATAACCTGGGCACTAAATTGCCTTTCATCCACACCCTGCTTTCGCTCGACCCCACGAACATTGACTAACATTAAACGCAAATAAAAACACTCGTGTTGGCTGGGATGAGCAGTGTACAGACGTCCTAGAGCATCGGTGGAAAATACTTGAGGGTAACTTGTAACTGGTTGTTTTTGTTGCCGTCGTTGAAATTTCTTTAACGATTGATTCCAGGTATAAATTCGTAGCATTTCGTAATAAAGCAGTGTTTTAGAAAAGTCATAATTGTCATTTCAAAGAAGCTGCTCAATGTCGTGGATGGTGGCCTCTCAACTCGTTGTATTACGTTTTCCGTTGTAAAGTACACCCTTTCATGTATTGGAAACGAAAAAATACGCCACATCACCTTGTTACTACTGACATAGCGTCACATTTGGAAATGAGTGATCTCGTGTTTGAATATTCAACAGCAACTCAGAACACAGCCATGTCACTACCGTTCTTCGGGTACTTGCAGATATATTTTATCGATTTTACGGAATGGCAATTATCAACTTCAATTTCCAGCTGATTCACTTTGACTAGTGTTGACCTTCCGTTGTCATCAGTGGATCGCCAGCGATAAAGTGTGTAACCATAATTTCCACTAATAGTTTCTACTACTAATTGTCTCGGAAAGTGTTTTGAACATTTTCCATCAACCATGCACTGAGAATTGCGATTAAATATTTCACAGGGAAAATGAATCATATTTTTCCTTGCATAAGAACCTTCTACCGACAATAACAAACACAACAAAAATAAAATTATCGGAATCGGTTCAGCCGTTCACGCATGATGTCGTGACCAAGGGAAATAGGAATTGATTTATATATACATATGTATATATGTAGATTGTTCTCAACCAGTGATTAACAATAATTTCACTTTATGTAGGTGCATTTGTGTCTATACCAAATATGTATATTTGTACTTGAAGTACATATAAATTATTTTATACTAGCCTAAACCCCGCGGCTGCGCTCGAGTGAAAATTGGGAATGGCATGATATCTGTATTCCGTTGTTGTCAAGGATATCATTATTCACGATAATAATAAAATTGAAGAGTTAAATTGGCAATCGACTTTTTTTTATTGACTTTGAAAATCACATGTTTCCAGGTGCACAATCACAAACTTGAACAAAATACGATCACGAATCGATATGTGAGGGGTCATGTAAATTGGCACCCTCCCCTACCTATAACTAAAAAAAAGGCTCCGATAGGACCTTCTACAGGAATAAACGAATAACTGTGCAAACTTTCAGGTCTTTCCGTGCAATGGTACGGACGTTATGCGTGGGCATAACGAAAAAGCGTTTAATTTTTATTTATAAGAAGAAGATGTGTGTAAAATTTTGTGTATAATTCTTTTTTTCCAATAAATACATACTTACATGATTTACAACAAATCGTTCTCTTTGTTATATTAATGTTATTTTGTATGCTTCTATAATACAACGATTATAGACGTGTTACATTTTTTTGACAAATTAAAAATTACCATTCAAAAGTTTCTTCTCTTCGCTCATTCCTGTCAACCCCAGGTCACCGGCATTTCGGGTACAACGTCGTATGTGTGCGTGTGTTCTATCTCAAAGCACGAAATACTGTGTTTTATTTGGTGGGGGTTAGTGTGACCTTCACTGTACTCTGGATCGGCTGAGCTCAACTCAGCCTTCGACAAAACCCACCCTCCTCATAACCACATAGTGACAAATCAGTAAAGATTGAAATTTGGAAATTTGTTTACAGGCATAATATATTTAATTATTTCATATAACTGAATTTCAACACACATAAAATCTATATACTGAACATTAATTTTATTAATTAAGCTTCTGCCCTTTAATTTAATTAGTTAGTGAAGTAGAAAATCGAATTTTCTAATTGGTATGCATTCAAATTTAACTGAATTATCTTTGTATAGCGAGATAAAAGAAAATGCTAAAATCCTATACATATGAATTGAAATGAATTTACATAGGCATGATCAACGACGTCTACTTCCACGTACATACATATATAATTATACTTTACTTTTTCGGCGTAGTTACTACTGGGATTTTGTTTATGCGTACTATTGGTCTAGGCACTGTTGAAAAAATTCCCGCGCTCCTCAGATCCCCAACCTGAAGAAAGATTATTAAAATGCATAACGTGTACAGCGTGTAGTAATGGATGGATAACAGCATCTTTTAGGCTCTGATCGTTATTTATTTTCCTGAGAAGTATTTCTTCCGCTGCCTTCGATTTTGCTTGTCGTCTGTTGTTGTCAAAACTTGATTTCGTTGTTATTGATTCACCAATGTAAATATTTTATTGTGCGACTGATAAATCTGAACTGAAACTGAAGTGAGCACAGCAGCTGGTCAAAATCAACTGACTGATATTTTCGCGATGCATATTTACTAACTGAAGTTTTTGTCTTGACCGCACGGCCAGCGGATGTTAAACTTGTCATTAAACAGTCATCAACTTATACCGTATTTATGTCGTTAAAGTAAAGAAGAGAAAGTTTTAAATGAGCAATACGCTTTTACGTAGGCTAAAAGAGAAAAGTTTTCTTGATCCTATGCTCATAAGCATATTTGAGGTGCAACATTTCAGCTTAATCCATAGCCATTTCAAAACTTTTTTAGATTGTGTATCTGAACGGAGTTCTTGGAATTTTAATATGAAAAGTGTCTAGGTTTCTCATGTGGTATAAATAATTTTGATAATGAGCCAATTAAAAAGTGTCGGCCAAACTTCTTTTATTATTTAATAAATTCTCTTACTTAAGCTTTTCTTCTGTCGTGATGGCACTTGGTTCAAAATTATTTTAAGTGTTGCTTTTACTATCAAATACTATTGCTTACATCTCGGCAATGAGCTTGAAATTTCGCATCAACAAGTGGAATAGAGTTAAATAACATTTAATTCTATGGCAAGTGATAGATGAAACATCTGCATTAGCTTTCTTAGGAGTTTAGCAATTTTCCAGTCGCTAAGGAGGTCTGAAAATGTGTTTTTGGCCATTGAGACAATTCTAAAAAAAGATTTGCCGAATAGTGGGAAATGGTAGTTTCGATACTTTTTTGGTCGTTGGTGTTCGGTGGCGATGTAAGCTATGCTAAGTACACAGGATTACATGATATTAATAAATAGATACTTGCCAAAAGGTGCTGCTTTGGTCTCGGTAGGCAATTGAAAAGTGGAGTAGAAAAATGGTCGCTGTTGATCACCGATAAGTGGCAACGAAGGTAATGGCGCCCACGTCCCCACTTAATTCTTAAAAGGGATTTATGTGCATATTAATACATACCTTTGCATATTTGCTCTCAGATCATTAAATATTTTTGCATCTTAAGAACAAACAATAAGTTCTTGGCTTATTGTAAATTTACAAATGAAGACTACATTTTGGTTTTTAATTTGAACCAGGGTTAAAAATTAACAAATATTTAAAAACTAGGTAATAATAAATCGTACACAAAAATAATGCATTCTAAAAGTTTATTGAATCATTTCATATACTTAATCTTATTTTCATTTAATATACATACAATCTCTTTGCTAAACATTATTAATATTAATTATAATCTTATAAACATAAATAAATTTTTCGTTCATAAAATTACGAAATATTTTATTACAAACTTTTCAACAATAATGTGTTTAAACAGATTTATTTTAGAACATAATACAAAGAGCGTAATGTTCTCAAATTTGTAGCAAACTAAGATATTGTCACAATATTACAAACTTAATGAATTAATTAACGGTTGGAAATTTTGCACATTGACTTTGATAATCTTGTATTTATTTTTTGGACACATTTACTACTGGTATTTTGTCTCTGTTAGGTACAACTGGTTTACCCACTGTTTTAAAAAGTGAATTGCCTGCCAGGCCACCAAACTGCAGAAAGATTATTAAAATGCATAACGTGCAGATTGATAAGAAATTGACAGATAACCGCATCTTTTTGCCTCTGATCGTGATTAAAATATTTTCCTCAGAAGTGTTCTTTCCACTGCCTCTATTCGAGTTTGTACGATTGATTGTGACCTTTTGATGTGAAAACTGGATTTCGTTATTATTGATATACGACTGGCGCAGGCAAAAAACTGTATTAAACACAGCGGTTTCTCCAATTGAACTGACTTTTATTTTCGTGATGCACATGTACTAACTGAAGTTTTCGTTTTGAGCGCACGGTCAACGGATGCTAACCACATCCGTAAACAGTCATCAAAGAATATGGTATGTTCGAGTATGTTATTTAAAAATAAAACACCATTTTAAAATAACATGACACAAGACCATCGATTTGTGTCGAAGAAATTACTAATTTTTAGGGAACTGATTAGTGAGTTAAGAAAGGCGAGTTCGTAGAAGTCAGTTTGAAAGCGAATTGAGTTTTCCCATTGTCTCATTGGGATATACATATGTATTTTCATTTTTGCTTACTCAAGTTCTTACATACATATGTATACATACACTGGTGAGGAAAAAAATAGACTCTTAGCCTTGGAATGCATTCCATCGTTCATATATTCAATATAAATGCACTGATGATTAAAAGTTGTATACCGGTTTTTTGTTTTGATCTAGTGTTATTAGCAAAAGCACAAACAATTAGTTTACCTTTAAAAAATAAGAGAAAACACGAAGAAGAAGCAAAAATCATAGAAAACTTTCGAAAAAAAGGTTATATCATAAAAAATATTTCAGAAATAGTTAAACGGTCGGATCATTTACTAAAAAATGAACATAAAAGCTAAGTTAATATCGAAGAAAAACGGGGAAGACCATGAAAAACGCTGGATGGATAATGATCCTAAGCACTCGGCTGATTTGACCAAAAAAATGGCTAATGAATGTATTCGCTTACTGGAATGGTACTCTCAGAGCCCAGATCTCAATCCTATTGATAATTTATTAGATTTATGGCAAAAATATTATTGATTTAGCAATCCATTCCGAAGGAGCAGTGTGAACGACTCATGAATTTGATGCCCCGAAAATGTGCCACTGTTATCCAAACTAGAGGATGAACAATTAATTATTAAAAATCATTTAAAAATATCCAACCTTGTTTTAAGTGACGTGGCCTTTTTCGGAAAAAATATTGGAAATAAAATGAAAAGAGTCAAATTTTTTGCCAACCTATTTTGGTACCTATGTGTATGGTTCGTGTTTTCTCTAATTTTTTAACGGAAAGTGAAATGTTTGTCTTTTTGCTACAAACACGAGATTGGAACAAAAAATACCAGTATACAAGTTTTAATCATCAGTGCAGTCATATTGAAGATATGAACGATGAATTGCATACCAAGGCTAAGAGTAAATTTTTTTGCCACAATTTGAAATAATATGATTTCAAAAGTGATTTTAATTTAAATTGAAATAATATGATTTCAAAAGTGATTTTAATTGGGTGATTCACAAGGTGTCATAAAGAGTCATATTGTCATAATATCATAATATATATGATGGTTTAAAATATCTTGTTGTTGTTTGCTTCATGAATTGAGTAGTAATGAAATACAACTTTGAACGGTATGTTTTTATTTTGTCGAATTTTATAAGCTGTTATTTATTTTCATTTTCATTTAAAATTTTACTTTCGGGATTTTGATTCTGCGGCTTTGGAATTCCCAAGTGAATACTTCTGCGGTTGCACAAAAGGCTTAACATATTGATCATAAAAAGTTCGTCGGATTCATTTTGCTCCTCCTCATCGCCTTAAAGAGAATAATGTCCGAATGCCAAAAAGATATACAAAGATGTTGTTTATATTTTACTTGAATCTGCAAAACCCATGTCCACAACCTGATTTATGCTGAGTTCAGTAATTATTTTATTTTTCACACTTTCCCGCGGCATATTTTTTTTATATTCGAAATAAGACCAAAAATAAGTAGTTTGCCCATACGAGTTATAAATCCACACAAATTTATTATAAGTCATATGACTTTATGACACCTTGTGAATCACCTAAATGTTATTTTTATTATTATTTTGTTTGTTTGTGCAACTGATCCTGATTCGATTTTGTAAAATTTAAAACGTGGTAAGCCAACATAATCCAGTCTTTCTCTTCTATTTTTTCACCTACATTTTTGAGAATCGCCACGTGTATTAAATACGCTGTTTTTTTAATTTTATTTTAATTGACATATAAAAGAGTTCATAAAAATTAGTCACAAAGTATTATGTCCTTTCAATGAGTTAATTGGAACGTAGCAAGATCCCAGAGAAAAAAGAGTGCACGAAGATTTAGACAAAGCGACTTACTTTAGTGCAACTTCTGCAGCCAGTCATCGTCCATGCTTCTGCGCCATACAATAGGACGGACATGATGAGAGACTTATAGAGTATGTTTTTTGTCCGTCGAGAGAGCACTTGATGTCAAAAGATTCTGCGTTGTATTTCAAGGCTGACGCTGTTATTTTTATTAATACTAGTTGCTAAGTAAACGAAGTCCTCTACTTTTTCAAAGTTATAACTGTCAACAGTGATGTTAGACCACAGTCGTGAATGTCTATTTGATGACAGGATATACTTCTCTATCCATTTTGGAGAAGGCAAAACTAACTGCATGGTTGTCAGGACCAATAATGTCAATGCCATCGGCGTACGCCAACAATTGCACACTTATATAAAGATGGCGCCTGACCGATTTAGTTCTGCGGCTCGAATTATCTTCTCCAGCATCAGGTTAAAGAAATCGCATGACAAAGAGTCACCCTGTCTGAAACCTCGTTTGGTAGCAATAGTCTCGGAGAGGTCCATCCCAATCCTGACGGAGGTGGTGGTGTTGCTCAACGTCATTTTACACAGCCGTACAAGTTTCGCCGGGATACCAAATTCAGACATTGCGGCATGTACTAAACTTCTTCTCGTGCTGTCGAAAGCCGCTTTGAAGTCGACAAAAATATTATGTGTGTCGATTCTTCTTTCTCGGGTCTTTTCCAAGATCTGGAGTATTGTGAATTTCTGGTCGGTGGTAGATTTACCAGGTCTAAAGCTACACTGATAAGGTGCAGTCAGTTCATTGACGGTGGGCTGAAGTCTTTTACACAATACACTCGACAGAACCTTATACGCGATGCTAAGCAGACTAATTCCGCGATAATTGGCGCAAACTGCAGGATCACCCTTTTTGTGGATTAAGCAGAGCAAACTTAAGTTCCAATCAGCAGGCATGCGACCATATTCGAAAAATAAGCTCGTGCATGCACTTAACCAGCTCCTCTCCGCCGTACTTAAATAACTCAGCTGGGAACCCGTCGGCCACGCGGCGGATTTGTTGTTCTTCAGCCATTCTATCGCTTTTCGAACTTCGTCATAGTCGGGTGATGGTAAATCGCGGCCATCATCAGTGATTGGGGATTCGGGTTCAACATCTTCTCCACGGTTGTTGCAATTGCTTCCATTAAGCAGTGTGGAGAAGTGCTCCCTCCATTATTTAAGTATGTTGTGGACATCAGTCCCCAGGTCGCCGTTTCCATTCTTACAGGAATTCGCCCCGGTCTTGAAACCTTCTGTTAGCCGTAGAACTTTCTGAAGAAATTGCCGGGCGCTTTTGGTGTCGGTCAGCATCTCAAGCTTTTTGCACTCGCGCATTTCGGCCTCTCCCTTTTTCTCACGAAAAATGCGTCTTGCTTCCTTCTTCAACTCACGATAACGCTCCCGCACAGCTCATGTTGCGCCCGATCGCAGTATAGCCCTGTAGGCAGCGTCTTTACGTTCCGTAGCGGCGCGACTTTCCTCGTCATACCAGTTGTTCTTTCGGGCTCGCTGAAATCCGATGGATTCTTCACCGGCGGTATGTAGACAGCGAGAAATATGGTTCCACTGCTCGGAAATATCGTTTTATTGATTATTGATCTCAGAGAACAGGAGTGCAAGTCGGGTGGCGAAGTGGGCGGCTGGCTGTTGCGATTGAAACTCTCCGCCGTAGAGCTTTCCTTGTGTACATTTAAGTGCGCTTTTTGCTGCACAAGGCGCGTGTGGAACTTAGCTACCACAAGAAAATAATCCGAGTCGATGTTGGCTCCTCGGATAGTGCGTCTATCACAGCATGGTCGATTTGGTTTCGTGTCTTACCATCTGGAGACAGCCACGTAGCCTAGTGAATATTCAGTCTCAATCCGTTATCGGACGATTCGTCGTGAAGACAGAATTTTCCGACTGTGGAACCGAAGATGCCTTCCTTGCCCACCTTGGCATTGAAATCGCCAAGCACGATTTTTATATCGAGGAGATCGTAGAAGCGATTTTTGGTCCCATCGTCTTTCTCTTCCGTCGGGGCGTGGGCGCAAATCAGGGAGATGTTGAGGAATCTCCCCTTGATGCGGATTGTGACGAAGCGTTCGTCCACCGGAGCGAACGACAGTACTTTACGGCGCAGTCTCTCTCCCACCATAAATCCGACACCGAATTTGCGCTCCATTACATGGCAGCTGTAGTAGATTTCGCAAGGGCCTATCGATTTTTTCCCTTAAACGTCCATCGCATATCTTGGATGGCGGTGATGTTTGCCTTTTCTTTGCTGGGAACATCTACCAGCCGGGCAGAGGCACCTTCTCAATTAAGGGTCCGGACATTCCAGGTGCATGTCCTCAAATCGTGTTCCTTAAAACTTTTGCCGTGGTCGTCATCAAAAAATGGGGGTCTCATCCGAGGCTTTGTGTGTCTTTTCAATGGATATTTGTTTTACGTGACGAGTTCCAAGGCCTGGGCGCAACCCATTGCTATGAGTACTCCATTGCATATATATTATTTTGAAATAACATACATTTTTTTGTACAACTTATCCGGATTTACTCCATCGCAAAATCAGATGTCAATAGTGAAAAAATTATAAATTAGACAAACTAGTCAGTAATGGCAACGCTTTTTTTAGTATGAACAAGTTTTTTTAATATACTGCTATTACAAGTGAAAACTGTAGAATATGCAACATTTTTCACGAGTTAAGACGCCGATTTGCCATGCGGGAAAGAGTAAACTGCTTCATTAGAGAACCTTATATTATTGAATTATTTGTAATACTTATACATGATTCAATTATAAACAGTTAGTTAAATAATGGCACTCCAATTTTCACACTTCATTATAAAATGTTGTTATACGAAGTATGGAAAATGGGTTAGATTTTATTACCCTTTTTTAAAAACTAAATAATAAGTAGTAAAATGTTAGTGATCTTTTAAATTAAAAATTTCGAAGACATTTCATTCAAATTAAAAAATACAATAGCTATGCTTACAAAATTTAAATAATTATGTACTTCTAGGTAGATATTTTTTTTTCAATTTTAACTAGCGAATAAATTTTCAATCTATTTGTCCCATGAACTAAACGATTTTATAGTGTAAAGCAAATATAAGTTATTTATTCGGTTTATTCCTTTTATTTATTTACCATCGGTATCAGGGTTATTCTTAATATTGTGATGAACCCCTAGCCATTGAAAGGGCCAAACATTTTATTCCGATAAAAAAAATCAAGATTTTAGAAAGAGAATCTTTATAAATTAAAAAAAAAAAAATCAAACTTTATTACTCAAGAATTTAGTTCTTACAAATTCTTGTTTTTGGCATTTGGATGATTATTATGTCAAATTATTTTTAATTTATTTAAACCCATTCTAGGAATTCCAAAACTTTCCACTCTGTCACATCGAATTTATTCGCGCGTGAAAAGCGTTCAATAAAAAAGAGCGTCCTTTATACATGAAATATTTACGAGACGGGGTCAATCTTGTAATCAGAAAAAATGCTGTCATTAAAATCCGGATTTAAACATACTGTTGCGTCAACATATAAAGAAAAAGTGTTGCCTGTTAGTGGAGCTGTTTGACAAAAAGTAAAGGAGCTAGCTGCTTAGTTACCAAACCTTTAATAATTGAATCATGATACTTATATATATGTATATTGGCAGTACCAACAAGTGCAGTCAGCAAACATTACAGTACAAATATATAAAATTAGAAAAGGAAAACCAAGTAAACGTAAGTCAAAAATGACACTTGAATTCAAAATAAAGTCCAGTGGCGGTACGCTTAGAAAGTTTTTGAATTTTCCCTTATTTTGTGAAATTTTTGAATAAAATAAATTGCAGAAATGTCGCACAGATGCTTTTTATGTGAAAACAACAAGAGATAAAGCAAAAAATATAGATAGGAGGTTACTGCCAATTTATAAGTATTGTATATATGAATTTGAGGAGTAGTAGAAGTCAGTACGTAAAATCGTATATTTTCAATGGGAAATACATAAGTATGTTACAAGGGACATTAAACAGGGAGCAGCATTACAGAAAATGCAACCCTAGTTTGATAATTCTAAATGTAAACAAAATGTACGTGATTCTACATTTTGCTTGAAAAATACATTTGTTTTCAACGCAAACAGTGCAAGACGCATCATACTACAACGGATCATTGACTAACATTGCTCCTGGTCACAAAATTTGGAAAAGACTGTCGAGGTATACCTTCAAATATGCAAAAAATGGTCGGTACGCACCCAATAGTTTGCAGAAAGCGGCATGCCGAAGTTTTATTCCAATTGGATGACAAAAGCAAGATCCAAAATTCCAATCGGCTGCGAACATTATATTACCTGTTTATTGTACCATGGCTCAACCTGTAAAACAATTTTTAAATCAATTGCTTGTGCTTTGCTACATCGAAAAAAAAATTGTGAAATTGTATGAATATTTTCAAAATTCCATTGAAATTATTTTTGGTTTCTGATAAGCACAAATGTATTGATATCTCAGAAGATTTTGCTAGTGTATTCAAGATATTCCAGGAAAAATTTAAACTCCATCCACAAGCGTTCATTTAAATTTCAAATATGTAAATCGAAACAGTTTTATTTATGTACATTGAAACATACATGCTACTTGCAAAATTCAGAACAGGCCTGTATATACATTTTTTTTTCTGCTAACACTAACTGGAAAATAAAGAAAGTGAGTTGAAAATGGGGAGCAAATACTCTTTAGCCATATACAAAGAATTTTTCATACGGGGCCGAAATAGAATAATATATGCATTTTCAAACACCATCTTAAATAAAAAGTGCCAAAAAGAGTTCTGTATAGGAAAATATATTGCTTTACAGAGAAGTTCACTAGAGTCAGATATGAACTGCTCCCTAGAAGCTTCAACTATTAATATATTTCTTGCCTCGTAGTTTACAACTAAATATATTAGAAAGTTTGCGAGAATTTTTGAACAACGAATATAAACGAAAATACCAAACTTAAATACCTTTTATTTCATTTATTCTGTGTTTCAACGGACATGCAGATTATATAGATAATATATCATCTATTTTTTGATAGAACTTCCTTTCTTTTATTCGATAGCAAACTCGTTTTCTAACGTTGTTGACCTGTGCTATTATTATAATATATTATATAAGTATATATTATACAAAAGGGTATGTTGGGGTTTTTGGGCAAACCGACACACAGTTGTAGTGACATATAAGAATATAAATATTAATAGTAATTTGGCATTTATGTGATATATGCAAGAAAGACGCGAGTTTATAATAAACCCGAGGTTTGTAATTTTATTTACATATTCCAGAGGCTTATCACCAAGGCCGAATTTAGGTAAAGCTTTTATGTTAAGCTTCTTCTTGGGATTTGGTAAAACAAACGACTTTCTATAGTTAAGACAAAGCCCATTTCTCTTAGACCACTGCTTAATGGAGTATACATATGTATATCTAGGCTAAATTGGCGAGCTAATAAGTCTATATTTTCTAAACTATTTGACAGATATAACTGGATGTCATCCGCGTAAGCATGCATTTTTGCAAACTCACGTTCCCTAAAAATGTCATTGATGAAAAGCCTAATAATAGGGGACCAATAATTGAACCCTGAGGAATACCAGAGGTAAGCTTTCCTAATTTAGAAGTATTAACACCGACCCTAGAATTTTTATCAAACCCATAGTAGTGTTTAAGCTTATCACATAATATCAGATAATTTACCGAGTCAAATGCTCTATTTGAAGCTAACGATCCCCTTAATTTCAAAGAAAACACATTGGTTCAGCAATATACTTAATTTCTTTCGTTTTAGTCTCTTGCATTAATGTACATTTGCAAATTTGACACTTTGTATTGACACTTTTTTAAAACTGCAATTCTAAAATCAAATTTAGGTTTAGATATACGTGACGAGATTTTCCTTCTGAGCAGGGCCGGCCGTAAGAGGGGAGAGGGGCGTTGTTAGGGTGTTTAACCCCACCTGTTGGAGGGAAACGTGCACACAAATTCCCTATTATTTAGTTTATGATCATAATGATAAAAAAAACCGTTTTATTGAGGTAGCCTAATGATGACAACATTGTTTTTCCAATTAAGGGAACCAAGGGTATTGTAGATTCAGCGGCTATTGATAACGACCTAGTTAACCCTAGAATACTAACTATTCATAAATTTTACGAATGGAAAATTTAAATTTGCATTTGGCAACACAGGAAGCTCTCAATCTTACTGAAATCCCGCTTAACTTCATTTCGCGGTGACGAGTTGTTTCGTGTGAAAGTCATGTTGCTTAGAGGTGAACTTCAATTCGAAATAACGGAAATTTTGTAAAGAAGTTGTTTGTGTTACATAAGTTTTGTTTTTAATTACTAAATTATAGATTTTTTTTATTTCGACAATAGTTGTATTTTAGTTGAATTATGGGAAACTTTTCAGAATATTATCGAACACCAAATTTGGGGATATCGAAGCTCTTCTAGAAGAAATTTTTGAAATACATTTTGATCAATTGTGTAACGACATGAACTGTGTTCGAAAATCCCGCAGATGGCCGATGAAAGTTTTTTATAATATGCCAAGTATTGCTTGCATCAATTCTGGCAAACTATAGACAGAGATTAAAATCTGAGTTTATAGAGAAATTAAATTCCAGATGGGCTTCGGAACTCACCTGCCACATTATTAGAAAAATCTGGTCAGAGGTTGGTCGAAAGCTCTCTCTAGGCTTGGCCGATCGTAGCTTAGATGATAAGTTGGGGTGATAACCGGACACTGCCTTTTGGGCATGCTTAGGGAGGAACTAGGTTACCCAACAAATGATTTTTGCCGCAGCTGCCGGGACGAGAGGAGGTGGAGATTATTGTACACTGCCCCGGTCTGGCCAAAACACGCAACGTATTCTTCAAAAATTATTTAGTTCTTTGACTGCTCAGCCGAGTTGAATTCGGTAATTTTTTTCTCTACATTAAACGTACAGGATGGTCCAATTTTTAAGGGATGGGAAGGAATGCATGGCTTACGCCAGTGGTTTATCAACGGACTTTTCTACCTCCAGTCTAAGTGTGGCGCCGTGCTCCTCCGCGGGTGCAGCCACTTTAACATAACCTAACCTAACCTATAATCATAATAGGCAAAGCCATCATATACAACGAGTAAACAGAAAGCGTCATAGGATAAGACTTTATAAAGAAATGGTAAAACCTTGGCTTGAGTATCGGCTTCAGTTGCCAACTTTGCAGCGCTTATTCAAACAAATAACACTGTGGAACAAATTCAGGTTAGAAAAAGTTAGGTCGATTCTGAGAGTGAGGGGTGAAAATAGAGGCTTAATCATAAGACACGTATCGCGGCGTTTGTTTATGTTAGTTCGAATTCTTTTTAATCGACCTTCGAACTTTCCATTCAAATGCTGATTTTCAGAAAATGTTTGTAGTGCTTATGAAGCAAAATGTTGGAAGTTAATTTTTTTCAATATTTTTGAACATATTTTCCACAAAACTAATTCTGTTTTGCTTTCTGTTTGATCTATAATATGCTTCTCAGTTCCTTAATAAATTTCATTTGAAAAGAAAACAATCATAATACAAAACTTGGGTTTTCCAGCTTAACATTAATTTACTTCTTATTTCTTATGTACCAATTTTTTCAGTTTTGGATTTTAAAAAACATTGAAAAAGAAATTATAAAAATAAGGAACAAATATAATTTTGAAATTTTAGTTATGAAAAGTTTTAAGTAAAAAAATTTAATTTAATAAATTAATGATTTGGAGAGGTTCCCGTTTAGCAGACGGCTGTGGATCAACATCGTCGTGATAAAATTCGCTAATAATTTTTTTGGAAATTATTTTATTTTGTGAGTGATTTAAGTTAAGTGCATCGGTTTCATAAAAATAACAAAAACAACATTGTGTAATATACATATATTGAGTGATTGTTTTTTGGAAGCCTATAAACAATTTTTCTTGCAAGAATTTACCACTGACGTAAACTATGCCCCTAAAAAAGTTTGCTTTAATTGCTTTTCAAGTGTTGTGCAATGGAAAAGTGAAAAGAAGAAGGCTATGCCTTTTGGTATACCAATGATGTGGTTAGACAACAGCCCGCATCAACAAGAAAATTGGTATGGATGTATCAACTAACATGAAACTTTGAATAGAAGGAAAGCAAATAATAAAACTTATGTAGCAGTGCCAAGTGTAAAATTACCATTACCGCACTCAGAATTCGTTCCAGTACCAACATACCGAAGTATTGATCTTCAAACAGGTATCAGTACTACAACCGCCGCTGTTATATCCATGCATTTCTTCTCAGAATACGACCCTGGTGAAGGTATATCCCATGAAACATCAAAGGACCCAATCCTAGTCACACAAAAGCAATTGGATGCAATTTTGTGTTTGACTCAGAAAAAATCAGAACAACTGGCTTCATTTTTGAAAGGAAATAATTTGCTGGCGAAAGGTACCAAAGTAACAGCATATCGAAAACGCCAGAAAGAGTTAGAAAAGTTATTGTTGTTGTTGTTGCTGTTGTTGTAGCGGCTAGCTACGCCCCACTGGGCAGGCGGGCTCCCTCAATCATTATCGTCAAGCTCAACTAACGAGAGGTCCAGGAAACGAGCCGTTTCAACAGGGTCGGACCATAGGGAGAGGGTTGTCAGTTGAGTTGGTTTGGCCGGGCATGTGAATACGTGATTGGTGTCGTGCGGAGACTCTCCACATTCCGGGCAAGTATTGGGGGTGTCGGGGTTGATCCTGGATAGGTAGGAGTTTAACCTGCTACAATATCCAGATCGGAGTTGAGCCAGAGTGACGCGCATCTTCCGAGGCAGCTGGAGCTCCTCAGCTGCTACACACAGTCGGTTCTACGCTACCGAAGTGACTCGGATTTCATCCGACCAAGGACTGTTGTTTCGGTGACCTAACCCCACTTAGGCTGCCGGACACCCCCAATCTTAGAAAATTTCTTCAATGTGAATGATGCAAAAAATGTCGCTTATTGCAACGATATCGAAAAGTTAATGGAGACGACAGGGCTAACCTATAAAAAAGATGATTGGCGTTTATTCATCGATAGTTCACTAATCAGCTTAAAAGTTGCCTAAAGACAATTAGCTACACGAAAAAGTCTTGTTCCTGAAATGAAAATTGTGTTGCCGTTGCTCCACATTAAACTTGGCATTGCTAAAAATTGTTTGAAATGTATCGCAAAAACATCAGCAGTAGTCAACCGCCTAAAAGACATTTTACGGAAACTAATCAGTCGTCAAGATTTTGACCAAGTTCTGACAGACCGAGAATTGAATGCATGGCTCGCATTGAAAGCAGTCATTAAAGTACTTTTGGGTAAAGAACGCAAAGACCACTACAGGCAATCTGTTGCAAACATGTTGGCAGCTTTCGATTAAATTGGGGTTAATATGTCGTACAAAATTCATCTCTTGCATCAGCATCTTGATCAACTCGCTCAACAGTTGCCAACTGAATCTGATTAGCACGGCGAACGTTATCACCAAACTGCGCTTCCATTTGAAATAAGGTAACTATAGAGTGTGCATATTTTGAATTCCTAGATTTTTCTAATATCTTTGTCAGAGTGCACAATTTAAACATGTTTTCGTTTCAGGTACAGTGGAAATAAATCTCCAGATGCAATACTTGCTGAAATTTGTTGGTGGTATAAAAACACCTTTGAAGAAGAGGAAGACGAGGAAAAAGGGGAAGACAAAGATGAAATTCCAGAATATCTGTTGGACAAAATTATCGACCTTTCTGATGATGATGACGATGACCAAGATTTTAGAGAGAGCAGTGATGTTGGTCCACAGCCGCCTGTTAAACGGCAACTGGCCAAATCATTAATTTAATTATTTAAATTTTTTTACTTAAAACTTTTCTTAACTAAAATTTCAAAATTATATTTTTTTCCATATTTTTATAATTTCTTTTTTAATGTTTCTTCAAAACCAACACTGAAAAAAATGGTACATAAGAAATGAGAAGTAAATTAATATTAAGGTGGAAAACGCAAGTTTTGTATTGTCATTGTTTTCTTGTTAAATGAAATTTATTGAAGCACTACAAACATTTTCTAAATCAATTTTTTTTTTAATATTAATTGTTGCACAGGTCTCTAGCAATAATTTGGCTTTAACAGATTGAAAAAATAGCAATTAGTCGACGAGTTATAGCCAAAAAATCATATAAGAAATATGCTTAAAATCGGCATTTGACTGCAAAGTTCGAAGGTCGATTAAAAAAATATTCGAACTAACATAAACAAACGCCGCGATACGGGCCTTCTAATTACGCCTCTATTTTCACCCCTCTCTCTCAGAATTGACCTAACTTTTGCTAACCTGAATTTGTTCCACTATGTAATCGGCGATATTTTGGATTTAAAAATGGAGGATCATCCAGTGGTTCCTATTGTTTAAAAAAGGACAACCTGTTACTTGTGCCCGTCTGAGAAACGTAAAATGACTTCAATTAATTGCACGTGCACGTTCCTGAATACCGTGCGACAACAAAAATTAGTAAGATCTACATATACTCGTATTAGTGGATTGTTTTATTCTTTTTTGTTTGTTTTTTGGTTGCAAAGCACTTTGTGTGACGAAATGGAAGGGGTTATGTTTTTTATGAATAAAAATTCATAAAATTTACGAAATGGTTGTGTTGAAGTAACTTCAGTTGATGGTTAGTATCATAGAGGTAAAAAACAGCAGGCGCCATTTAAAATAGCGATTCAATCGAAAATGGGCATGAAAAATTACAGTCATGGAGCATCGTCGATTTCACAATAGACGCTTTCTACCTACTCAGCCTGAATTTTCCAATATTCATTTAAAGCTTGTACTCTTTGCTACTCCAATGGTTTTTCAAATGTTCACCAAGTTCTTAGAAACTTAGCTGTTTTTCCTATTACGACTTTCGCGAATAAAAAAAAAACATTTTCAATATGGCGCCGCCTAGAAACTTATTTAAGAGTACCTATGAAAGAAGATCGTTTCAATGGGCCAGCTTCTTTAAATATTCATTGCAGTCTGGATATTAATATTTACTCTGTACCTAGGCAAATTGCATTATTGAAAGCAGAACAATTTAGTAAATAACGCATCATGTGACTTTTCTTTGAGTTGATTCGAATTGTATCCATATTAAACAAATGCTTTAACATTAACCCTCCAAAAAAAAATTCCTGCGGCCGACCCTGTTTCTTAGTAATATTAATAATACACCTGTAAATCATGCAATGCAAATTCCGACTGTTTTTATTTTTTTTATGCAATAGAAATATTTTTCGATGAAACTAAAACAATGGAAACCAGATATTAAAAACAAACCTAAACTTCTTTTAGCGAATGTTTCAAGATGAGTGACAAAAATGGCGAACGAATGCATATACGAATGAAAAAAGAAAGTAGTTTTGTTTTTCTGTGATATTTTTAAGTATTTGTGTTATATCTACGTATGTACATATGTAAACAACTTCGAATGTATGCCAAATTAATAACAAAATTTTTTCAAAACAGTGACAATATCAAA
This sequence comes from Philophylla caesio, assembly GCA_963971545.1. Classification (NCBI taxonomy): domain Eukaryota; kingdom Metazoa; phylum Arthropoda; class Insecta; order Diptera; family Tephritidae; genus Philophylla; species Philophylla caesio. Next base: position 63,828,187 of record OZ020607.1, read on the forward strand.
ATGAAACCTTAAGTACTAAAACGCACAGAAAAAAACAAACAAAGTGTAATAAAAGAGACCAAAGAAGTTATACAGCTTTTACCATACGAAAGTGATGGAACAAAATAAAATCCAATTGACGGAGATTTCAGAGGAGCGACCGCAAAGCAGCTGAGACATGCAATCCACGAGCCACAGGCTGAACTGGTCGTGTAGCGTATTAAGCTTAGATACATGCACTCAACAAGTAAGTCAATTAAACAAACTTATTCAGGCTGATGGCATACCTTAAGTATAGTATTGGGTAAACTACTTTAGCTGCTGCAAAACTAGTTTCAGTCGAGGTTTGTACACCAAACATAACGGATTCCGCGATTGGGCAACGCGTAAACTACTAAGCACAAAAAGTTATTGCCTGTTAACGCACCGACTCGCTACAAAGAAAATAGAAAAAAAAAAAAAAAAGAATGAGATTACTTGATATTTCCATGCAGCACACTTTTGCTTTATTCGCTTGTGTTGCACTAACAAGCGCCGCGGTAATTTGTCTCGATGACTCATCGTTGGACAAAACGCATGCACTAGCTGAAAAAGTCAATGAACGGCAGCAGAAGGCAATTGCATTGCCTGACAAATATGAAACAACCGAATTTGGCGATGATGATTATAACCACACCGTTTTAGGCGTCGCCATCAATGCCAGCCAGCATGGCCAAAGTCAAGTTACGCAATTCTTGCAAACGGTTCAGGACACTTTAGAGAAAGCTAAACCATGGGTAGTTGAAATTGAAAAAGAAGCCAAGCGATTGGAAGAGACCGCCAAACGCTTTGGAGAGGGTGTAATACGCGGCCTTGGCAGTTTTGTTGACCGCTTGATTGGCGGAGGCCACGTCAGTGGGAGCATCAATGACGAAGTAACAACAACAACGAGTCCAGCAGACGACAAAACTCCCAATTCCCACCCCGCTTCCACTACAACCGCAACAGATACTGTTGCCGAAGTGCGGCCTGTGGTTACGACTACAGGTGCTGTTGGGGCAGCTGATACCGCCGCCAACGTTGCAGCTATCAATGACGCCGACAATGAAATTTCCGGACAACAAGATGATGATAACACACTATGTCCCGACGGCTTTGTGGCCGATGCAAATGGCATCTGTTTGCGCAACCACAAATAAGATTAATAAAATGATTAACTCAATTTACTTCTTAATCGGAGAATTCAACTTACATTTAAAAATCATTCGCAATATTTACATACTTATGCATATCATAAAAATACTTAATCATAGCATGTTGTTTTAAGAGTAATCAACTTATCGGTCATAACGTTGTGTATGCATAAATATTAATAACAAAATGTGTCGTTTACAAAAAATACACATGTGAAGTGCATATGAAAAACGTGTTTCTAAAAATATTATAAATGGGACTTTATTAACTCATCGTTTTGTCGCGGCATAAAAACCTCCATTTTATTAGTTTACGCTTTAATGTATTTATAATTGAGGGCGGATATAGGAAACGGTAGTTGCCCACCCATAATGAGTCATCAAACTGATCCGATCTGAGTTTGAGGCGGCTGTTTGTCAGATTACAATTATTTGTTTTTTTTATTTCTTTGTTTTTTTTTTATTTCTTTGTTTTTTTTTATTTCATACTTATATGTACTTAAGTAAAAGGTATAAAGTTTGATGTATACATACAATCAATCGTATTTATGGACTAGATTTCTGCATGTATATTTTTACTTAATTTTGTGATAATACATACAAGTGCTATGCGTTTCTAATTTAACTGTATATTCCAAAACTCTGTGACTCGTCTCATTTAATAAAAAAAAAAAAAAAAATTACAAACGAAAAATCACCTTTAAATCATGCGATTAATGAAATGATATACATATTCATGTCTGTAAGTATATTTGCAATGCAATTTTTTTACATTTAAGAAAATAATAATTCTAACATATAACTGGTTTTTGTTCAGCAGGGATTTTTCTAGGAAATCTTATTTATGCAGGTGGGTATAGTTCTATATTTTCGGAACCATTAGGTTGACGACAGAATACACGCTATAAGCGGAGCGAAGATTGAAGCGATAATATTTCTTGCTATAATCAAAGCTATCACATGTCAGAGTGCATGCTAGTTTGCTTAATATAAATGTCAATTTTTTACTTTTCACTTTTCATAAACACATAATAATTTAAGCGCGAAACAGCTGTTAAAATGACAGAAAACAAAAAGAATAGAAAAAATTCAAGCGAGTTCATGCTATAAAGCAGTTCACAACATACTTTGTAGCTTCACGCTTCATTTATAGCATGAATACACTTTGCTCTTCGCTTACACTCTGACATGCGTCAAGCAAACACATAAGAAAATAATAGATGCTATTTATAGCACGATATAGCTTTACTGCTTTGCTCCGCTTATAGCGTGTACTCTGTCGTCAACCTTAGATAATACATACATAAATTAAAGTTAACAAGTTTAGAACATTGTATATTAAACTTGAACATACAAATAGGGGTACGAAGTTATTTTCAAGATTTATACGACAATAACCCTTAAATGCATGAACGCCTGAAAAAAATGAACATGGAAGCTACAACCACATAATTTCGGAAAATGAAAGCGAAAACAAAAAATTTAATTTTTTAGATTTTATTTCAAAAAAATGTCTTGTTGTATATTTGCAACACCATGCATTTATTTATGGCAATTTTGAAGCAATTGTAAGCCTTATTTAAGCAATGTGAGACACCACATTTCTCAATTTCGTACATCCAGGCATTTTCCATCTTCCACGAGTGCAATTTTTTGGCCAATATTATCGGTACGTAGATCCTTTGGTGGAACATACTGTTCGACCTAACCATTTTCCTGCTTGAAGTTCATTTTCCACGCTGCTTTCTAAACTAGATCTTCCACGCCAAGAGCCTCTGGAAACTCCAGTCTATATTGACATACATTAAAGTTGTCTTAATATTTAAGTCACCAATTTATAACGGGCAAGATGGTAAAAAATGCGAAGATAACATTTTCTGTTTCTCATGCTTATACGTTATCAACGAAAGAATATGTCCATAAGATTCACTCCACCCTTATGTGCATTGTAATCTTTGAAAACTTAAGGACATCGAACGTTGATTTTTCTTTTTTCGGCTTTGTCAAATCTTCCTATTTGAGACACGTGTTCTGCGTCAACATACGATGAAAGCAAAGTCAGAACTTTGTTGTTCTTTCAGGTAACGGCTACTAGCTCAAAACCTTCAAAATCGACTGCTTCGCAAAAAAAGCCACAAGGACGAGATTTTTTCTTTATGACTTCTTTGTCCGTTATTTTACAATTTCCTTATCTATTTGCTTGAACGGTACCCATACAAAAAAAATCCAAATTTAAAATAGTTTTGTAGGACTGTCTAAACTTATATAAATTTACACAATATTTCATAGACTTGAAAAACAGAGATGAGTTTTTCAAACATAAAAGCCATAATTTGACGTTATTCAGCTTTTTTGACTGAAATACATGCATACATAGAAAAGCTCAAATACATACATATATACAGTGGGGAGCAAAACCGTCAAAATGTTCACTGAATGCTACTAAATGTCCTTATAATTTTTTTTTCTACTAGCAGTATCGGCAACATTCATACTCCAAAATAAAGATAATAATTCAATTTATCAAAAATAGTAAACAGAACAGCATTATTTTATTCCTGAACGAAAATATAGGATAAATTCTAATTACAAGTCATTTTGACAGTTTTGCACCACTGTATAAGTATGCCACAGTCATCGACTAACACTCGTTACGATCGGACTTGTTTCCATAAGTGCTCGTGTTTAAGTAGTCTCTGCTTTGTTAGTGCTTCACGCATTGTGTTTTTTCTTTTCCTCAATAATAACCCTTTCGTTCAGCTAAGCGCCAAATTTACACTTTTTTATCGGTATAAACTGCAATGAGTTCCTCGACCCCCTTGGGGGGGAACAGGTTTAGTGTGTTACAAGATGACGCACAAACCAGCCCCAAAGCCAAACGGAAGAAAAAAGTGAATATCACAAACGAGGTATTTCCCGAGCTTCCAGTAAAAAAAAAACAACAATCTGCAACCAAAATTCATCATTATTAAATCAACAGAAGAAAGCAAACCATTGTCAAACTTCAGTGTTTTTGCAAAAAAAAAGCACTCGATTCCATCAGCACAGAAATACAATCAGTCAGCATGCTCCGTGATGGCAGCCTTCTGGTTTTAACAAAAAATCAACATGTTGCCGATAAATTTATTAGGACGACTAACTTTGGCGGGCTGTGCAAAGTCTCAATCGAGTTCCATAACAGCTTAAACTCCACAAAAGGTACGATATACGACATAAATCTTATTCCTACACCAGAAGAAGAAATCTTAGAAGATCTGAAAAGTCAAGGCGTAGTTGGCGTTTACAAATTCACTAAGAAAATCAATAATATCTTTGTCCCTACTGGATCAATTTTTCTAACATTTAACTTATACACTCTCCCTAAAAATGTTGACATTGCGTGGTACAAACTATCAGTTAGAGAATATTTCCCCAATCCTATGCGGTGCAAGAGCTGTCAAAGGTTTGGCCACACGGTTAAATTTTGCAAAAACAATCCCATTTGCGTGGGATGCAATTTACCACCACATGACCCATCCTCATGCAATCAAAATTTATGTGCCAACTGTCTAGGTTCTCACCCCTCATCCGCCTCTTCTTGCCCTACCTTTCAACAGCAGAAAGAAATTCTAAAACTAAAAACGCAAAACAAGTGTAGTATTTTTGAAGCAAGACGTTTATTCAAACAAGCACACCCACTCCCCTTCAACCGTGAGGCTTCTTACGCCAGTTCTTACTTCAAACAAAGAAAACAACGAAAATACAAACAAAGATAGTAAAAAAACCAGTTTTGTTCCCCCTTCCCTGATCCCTCCACAGCAATCTACTATGTCAATCAATAGTTATCTTCAACCAATCACTTCCACTCAGTATATTTCAAATCCACAACCAAATGATAATAATTCCCAATCTCTCAACAATAACGACCAAAACGCCACTCCAAACATACCATCCACATCTACCACTCTCTCACAAATTCTCACATATCTCTCAGAATCTCACTCAGCTTCCCTAAATACTCCCTCACTAGAACTCAACATGTCCACAGATCACAACAACGCTTAAATATCACTTGTCTCAATACATTAGGTGTATTGTTGTTAAGTGAATTTGTTTCTCTCTTAGTTATACTGATGATGAATATTCTGCAATGGAATATCCACGGCTATCAAAATAACTACTTAGATTTGGAAATAATAATTAAAGAGCACTTTCCAAAAATAATATGTCTCCAAGAGACGCACTGCCAATTCAACTCAAAACCACCTCTACCTAAGCAATACAACGGAAACTTCCACAATTTTAGCTACAACACTACTGCTAAGCAGGGCACTGCATTATTGATACACAAAAGCATACCATACACGCCTGTTAATATCAACTCCCCTCTTTCAGTTATTGCAGCCGAAATAAAATTAAAAGTTCACTTCACCATACTCTCAATTTATATCCCACCTCAGCAAACTTTTTCAACTTCTGACTTATTTAACATATTAAACTCAATCAATAGCCCAGTAGTAATAGTTGGTGACATCAATGCTTGGAGTCCCCTCTGGGGTTCCCTTAGTTCTAACTCAAGGGGAAAAATAATTGAAGATTTTATATTAGGATCAGGCCTTGCTATCTTAAACGATGGATCCCCTACCCACCATTCCACTCATAACACTTTCACGCATATTGATCTGTCCTTTGTTCTTCCCAGCTACTTCCGATGTGTAACTGGTACGCAGTAAATGACCTACACATCAGCGACCACTTATCCGTAAAGCGGCAAATGAATCAATTCCAAGAACTTCTTTCATACAAATCAGTAGAACAGTACCCTGGTGGTCTCCGGAGCTGAAAGCCTTGAGAGTAGCAAAACAGGATGCTTGGAAACTGTACCGGAACTCTCTTGCTAGCGATAAATTTGTGGCATACAAAAAAGCAAACCACCAGTTTAATAAAGCCAAAAAGGAAGCGAAACTTAAAAGATTTACAGACTTCACTCGTAAGTTAAACCCAAGCACTCCAACGTCTCTAATATGGCAAGACATACGGAAACTGGTTGACACCTACAGCCCTCAGTCGATTGGCCCCATAGCCCCAACAACCTCAACCACAGCAGCTACTGTCACTAATCCAAGGGAAATATCAGAATTATTTGCACGAAGTTGGTCTTCCAACTCGGCTGACTCAAACTTCTCTGCATCCTTTTGTCAAACCAAATGCACGCTTCTTCACCGGTGCTTAAACTGCAATTATAATAAAAATTCAAAAATTATTGACTCTCAGTTTCGTTTTAATGAGTTTGATAGTTGCTTAAAATGCTTCACTGGGACTACACCTGGAGAAGACAAGATATCCTACCCAATGCTGGCTAATATGCCCCTTTCTTTAAAAAAAACGTCTTTTACATCTATACAACAATATTTTCGAAACGGGCGTTGTCCCACAGTCATTTAAGTCAGCAATTGTCATTCCAATAAAGAAATCAAACAAGGGCAGCCACTTGTTGGAATCATATCGCCTATTTCGTTGCTTCCTTGCATCAGTAAAATATTAGAGAAAATGGTTGCACAAAGACTCACTTGGTATTTAGCGTCTTCTAAAACGCTATCTCCAAATCAGTTTGGATTCAGACCCGGTACAAGCACAATGGACGCATTGTACTACCTTGACCATTTGATCAACAAAACTCTATCATCAAAAAATCCTATTTCAATACTAGCTGTCGACTTCGAAAAGGCTTTTGACAGAGTCGGTGTTCACGTCGTGCTTAACAAACTGCAAGAATTACAAATGGGACCAAAGATGTACAATTATATCAAATCATTTTTAACAAACCGAACCTTTCGCTGCAGGGCAAACATGACATATTCGTCAAAATATCCTCTATCCAACGGCATCCCGAAGGGGTCCCCTCTGTCAGTAACTTTATTTCTAATTGCATTTGACGAGCTCAGTAAAAAGCTTATCGAACACAATGACTTATATATAACACTGATGACTTATATATAACATGTAACAACAAGAACCTACAGGAAATAAAGAATCATGTTGAAAACGCTTTGGCAAGTATTGACAACTGGTCCAAACACTCCGGCGCAAAATTATCGGTAGAAAAATGTAAACACCTACACATATGCCGGGAACATTATTGTAATCCTGTTAATATTAATAATAACAACATAATTATACAAAATGTACAAAAACTTAAAATACTAGGATTAATTTTCGATAGTAAGCACACATTTAAAGCACACTGTATTAGCCTAAGTACTAGTTTAGCTGCCAGGTTAAATGTAATAAAATACCTTTCTTCTAACAAAAGCCACGTCCACACTAACACTCTCCTCAACGTAAACAAACTTACCCTTCTCTCCAAAATTGATTATGGATTATCACTATATGGACAATGCGCTAAATCTCACTTGGCGGTAATAAAAGACCATATCATGCAGCCGCCAGATGTAGCCTTAGGGCTTTCAGAACTACGCGTACAGACAATCTGTTGGCAGAGAGCGGTTTACTTACAATTGAAGATCGACTAAATTATATAAGATGTCTACAGACTCAAATAATCTACTCCAACAGTAACACGGTCATCCAGAAAGAAACAAAATTCTTAAAACAACGTAAACGACGTCCTAGATTTTTCTCCGCACTAACACGCGTTTACGATATAGCGTCAGCCTCGGATTTGACACCCACTCCCTGTCCAAAATGGAAGACGCCGCCATGGCTGCTACAGGAAAACTCCTTCATAAGCAAACTTACTTGTTACGGGAAGCAAACAACTAACCCGGTCACTTACAGGAAAATTTTCTACGAAGTTACAGACTACTACAAAAAACGGAACTGGAAGCTGGTCTACACAGACGGATCCAAGTCAATAGATGGTACGGGATTTGCAGTAGTAGATCAGACTGGTAAAGTGCTGGCTCATGGAATCTTACCTATTGTCGCAACCGCCTTTGACGCTGAAGTTCAAGCTGTACTGTCCGCCCTCCGTGTAATAACTACATTAAAGAAAAACGCACTGACAGCCTTTCGGTTTTTGAAGCCACGAGATCAGAACACAAACCATCAGAACCAATAGCCGCTGTAAAGGAGCTTATGATACAACTACATAATAGAGTTAAACTGATGTGGATACCAGGGCACGCAGGAATAGCTGGAAACGAGCTTGCTGATACCGCCATAAAATCACCTCTAATTTCGTTTATGCCATTTTCAAACAAAAGTGTGGCAAAAATGTCATCCTAATCAATATTTGTAAATCTAGCTATCAGATGGACAAGCCACAACCATTTCTACAAAAGGTTCAACTCACACAGATCTCAAATTACTCTACCCACGTCCACGCCCATTGCTATGAACAGATGCTTCGTTCGCCTAAGATTGGGTCACACCAATCTCACACACGCTTACTTACTCAAAAATGAACCACCGCCAACATGTCAATTTTGTCGAAATACTACCATAACAATCTTCCACATCCTTGCTGAATGCCCCTTTTTAAGAACTCATAGAACATCCATTTTCCAACACCACAACCCCTTAGACATTCTTAGTAACCCAATTGAAAAAATATTAAACAGATCTTCGATTTTTGCAAAACGATACACATATGTAGAAAAGCTACTTTAAGACACATGAATTGTATTTGTAACGTAAGCCGATAGCCCTGGCAGCTAGTGCTTCATTAATTATAGTTTTAATCAATTATAGTTAATTTGTAATAAATAAATAAATAAAATAAGTATGCCATGAAAGTCCTGCTATATTTACCGGAATGGCTGGGTTAGGTAATTCAATTGAAGTTCTGAGCGGAGGTGGAATTAACAATTTATATTAGTAACGTTTTGTGAAGAGAAGCTGCTACTAAGTTAGAACTTCAAGCGAGTAAATGGACAGTTCGACGCTCTTTAAATAAAATTGGTATGGTTGCTGCGGTTAAACAAAAAAAAATTGCTTAATCTGAGCGAAATGTTAAAGCTAGACTTAAATTTTGCCGAGAACGGAAAGATTGGACAATTGAGGACTGGAAAAGGGTTATATGGTCAGATGAGACGAAAATTAACAGGTATCAATCTGATGGTAAGGCATATTTTTGGCATCGTCCGCAAGAAAATCTTCAACGTGGACAGGTAAAGCAAACTGTCAAATTCGGCGGCGGCAGTTTGATGATTTGGGGTTTCTTCACTTGGTGGCATATTGGTCCTTTGTTTAGAATAAGTGGAATAACGAATAAGGAGACGTATCTGCATATTCTAAATACACAGTTGCCTGACTTCGTGGACGAATGTGCCTATCCAGCGGAGGAAATAATTTTCCAACAAGACGGCGACCCGAAACATACGGCGAAAATTGTCCAAGAATGGCTCCAAAACCAAAGTTTTAAAACTTTCAAATGGCCAGCACAAAGTCCCGACCTTAACCCAATAGAAAATTTGTGGGCATACCTTAAGCAGCAGCTGGCTAAGTATCGAAATCCGCCTTCCAACATGGACGAACTGTGGAGTCGGGTACAGACGGAGTGGAGAAATATACCCCACTCAATTATTGAAAACTTGGTTGAAAGTAGGCCCAGACGTATAAAAAGCGTAATAAAAAATAAAGGTCTATGGACAAAGTACTAAGTTCTGTATATAATTTAGGTCTAAGTGTATAAAAGCAAAACTGTCAAAATGACTTGTAATTGGAATTTATCCTATATTTTCATTCAGGAATAAAATAATGCTGTTCTGTTTTCTATTTTTGATAAATTGAATTATTATCTCTATTTTGGTGTATGAATGTTGACGATACTGCTAGTAGAAAAAAAGTTATAAACTTTTTAAAAAACAAAAATTCCATTTGGTTTCTATAGATACAAAATCTAATAATTGATTTTTCAAATTTTTATATGTAGCTTAACTTTTCTGGCATGTCGCATTTATCGCAGAGCTGAAGGAGCAGAAAATACGAAACGTAGCATGAGCACCAGTATTGCCATTTATTTACAATATAATTATAAAAAATAAGTACACAAATAAATAATTATAATGATATCTTGTACCCACGTCAATCACAAAAAAAATCTGAAGATTTAAAAAGAGCGATTATAAATATGCGATTCGATGTTGTTATTTAGCATAAAAACATGTTTTTTTTTCAATTATTACAACAATTTTTTTACATTATATTTCGTTTGAAATGGTAATATTGGATATGATTAATTAATTTTTGAACTTTCATCGAGCTACAAACGTATGTGTCAGCGGTCTTAACGGAAATTTTTCAACGTCGTAATTTAAAGAACGAAAATTTCTAAACGCTAGTAAAAATATTTGTGTTTCTGCCTTTTTGTGCAGGTAAGAAAAATGAAAAGAAAAACGTTTTACAATCTTGTTAGCCAGGAAAAAAAAGAGTTTGAGCGCAGTGTTCAAAATTATACAAAAATCTGTGAATTTGCTCTGGCAGATTCGAATGAACGCATTGCGAATACTGAAGATATACATATGTTGTAATAATAAATTAGTAAAATTAAAATAAAACATTATTTGTGTAGTAATAGTATGCACATTCTTATGTACATAAAAGTTTTGTTAGTTGATAAATTTTATAAATTATAATTATAAGTATGTACATATGTACGAGTATATGAAATAGTGTAATTGTAAATGTACGAGTATTTTCTATTAAAAATATTATAAATAAAGCAAACTAAAAAATAATAAAAAGGCGTTTTCATTAACAAATCGGAGTTTAAGTAAATACGTATTGGTATATAAATTTATTTAATATTTGTCTGATAAATTGACCAGTTAAATATCGGAAAAATTACTTGGTTAATCACTTGAAATTTTCTAAGAAAATCACGCACAATCCACTTGTTCATTTCATAAAAATATTTTGTAAATTTACTAGTAAAAAAACTAGTCCTCCTCACCTGTCAAAGCAGTATAGCTATATATTTGATGAAGCACATAAACAACATGTAAAAACGAGATGTACAATTAGACAACAGGAATATATGGTTTGAAACGGTCACAAAAGTTCCCAGTAGCTTTAAGAATTTGATGGGAAAAATACTGAAACTTTTAGTCTCAACTCCAGGTAAAATAACCAGTAATTTTTTCAGTATATTTCTTGCAGGGATATTTACGAGTAGTATACATATACATATACATATGTATATATACATATACATATATACATATACTCTATATTTGAGTGCATTTATATTCCTGTAACTTATATACATACGTAAGTATACGTATGTATTTTTAAATTAATATTATAACAATTTAAACATGTTAACGATTGAAAACTATTTTCGTTTCAGGTACAGAGGAAAGAAATCTCCAGATGCAATACTTGCTGAAATTTGTTGGTGGTATAAAAACACCTTTGAAAAAGAGGAAGACGAGGAAAAAGAGGAAGAAGGGGAAGACAAAAATGAAATTCCAGAATATCTGTTGGACGAAATTATCGACCTTTCTGATGATGATGACGCTGACCAAGATATTAGAGAAAGCAGTGATGTTGGTCCACAGCCGTCTGCTAAACGGGAGCCTCTCCAAATCATTAATTTAATTAATTTAACTTTTTTACTTAAAACTTTTCATAACTAAAATTTCAAAATTATATTTGTTCCTTATTTTTATAATTTCTTTTTCAATGTTTTTTAAAATCCAAAACTGAAAAAATTGGTACATAAGAAATAAGAAGTAAATTAATGTTAAGCTGGAAAACCCAAGTTTTGTATTATGATTGTTTTCTTTTCAAATGAAATTTATTAAGGAACTGAGAAGCATATTATAGATCAAACAGAAAGCAAAACAGAATTAGTTTTGTGGAAAATATGTTCAAAAATATTGAAAAAAATTAACTTCCAACATTTTGCTTCATAAGCACTACAAACATTTTCTGAAAATCAGCATTTGAATGGAAAGTTCGAAGGTCGATTAAAAAGAATTCGAACTAACATAAACAAACGCCGCGATACGTGTCTTATGATTAAGCCTCTATTTTCACCCCTCACTCTCAGAATCGACCTAACTTTTTCTAACCTGAATTTGTTCCACAGTGTTATTTGTTTGAATAAGCGCTGCAAAGTTGGCAACTGAAGCCGATACTCAAGCCAAGGTTTTACCATTTCTTTATAAAGTCTTATCCTATGACGCTTTCTGTTTACTCGTTGTATATGATGGCTTTGCCTATTATGATTATAGGTTAGGTTAGGTTATGTTAAAGTGGCTGTACCCGCGGAGGAGCACGGCGCCACACTTAGACTGGAGGTAGAAAAGTCCGTTGATAAACCACTGGCGTAAGCCATGCATTCCTTCCCATCCCTTAAAAATTGGACCATCCTGTACGTTTAATGTAGAGAAAAAAATTACCGAATTCAACTCGGCTGAGCAGTCAAAGAACTAAATAATTTTTGAAGAATACGTTGCGTGTTTTGGCCAGACCGGGGCAGTGTACAATAATCTCCACCTCCTCTCGTCCCGGCAGCTGCGGCAAAAATCATTTGTTGGGTAACCTAGTTCCTCCCTAAGCATGCCCAAAAGGCAGTGTCCGGTTATCACCCCAACTTATCATCTAAGCTACGATCGGCCAAGCCTAGAGAGAGCTTTCGACCAACCTCTGACCAGATTTTTCTAATAATGTGGCAGGTGAGTTCCGAAGCCCATCTGGAATTTAATTTCTCTATAAACTCAGATTTTAATCTCTGTCTATAGTTTGCCAGAATTGATGCAAGCAATACTTGGCATATTATAAAAAACTTTCATCGGCCATCTGCGGGATTTTCGAACACAGTTCATGTCGTTACACAATTGATCAAAATGTATTTCAAAAATTTCTTCTAGAAGAGCTTCGATATCCCCAAATTTGGTGTTCGATAATATTCTGAAAAGTTTCCCATAATTCAACTAAAATACAACTATTGTCGAAATAAAAAAAATCTATAATTTAGTAATTAAAAACAAAACTTATGTAACACAAACAACTTCTTTACAAAATTTCCGTTATTTCGAATTGAAGTTCACCTCTAAGCAACATGACTTTCACACGAAACAACTCGTCACCGCGAAATGAAGTTAAGCGGGATTTCAGTAAGATTGAGAGCTTCCTGTGTTGCCAAATGCAAATTTAAATTTTCCATTCGTAAAATTTATGAATAGTTAGTATTCTAGGGTTAACTAGGTCGTTATCAATAGCCGCTGAATCTACAATACCCTTGGTTCCCTTAATTGGAAAAACAATGTTGTCATCATTAGGCTACCTCAATAAAACGGTTTTTTTTATCATTATGATCATAAACTAAATAATAGGGAATTTGTGTGCACGTTTCCCTCCAACAGGTGGGGTTAAACACCCTAACAACGCCCCTCTCCCCTCTTACGGCCGGCCCTGCTCAGAAGGAAAATTTCGTCACGTATATCTAAACCTAGAATTGCAGTTTTAAAAAAGTGTCAATACAAAGTGTCAAATTTGCAAATGTACATTAATGCAAGAGACTAAAACGAAAGAAATTAAGTATATTGCTGAACCAATGTGTTTTCTTTGAAATTAAGGGGATCGTTAGCTTCAAATAGAGCATTTGACTCGGTAAATTATCTGATATTATGTGATAAGCTTAAACACTACTATGGGTTTGATAAAAATTCTAGGGTCGGTGTTAATACTTCTAAATTAGGAAAGCTTACCTCTGGTATTCCTCAGGGTTCAATTATTGGTCCCCTATTATTAGGCTTTTCATCAATGACATTTTTAGGGAACGTGAGTTTGCAAAAATGCATGCTTACGCGGATGACATCCAGTTATATCTGTCAAATAGTTTAGAAAATATAGACTTATTAGCTCGCCAATTTAGCCTAGATATATGTATACTCCATTAAGCAGTGGTCTAAGAGAAATGGGCTTTGTCTTAACTCTAGAAAGTCGTTTGTTTTACCAAATCCCAAGAAGAAGCTTAAAATAAAAGCTTTACCTAAATTCGGCCTTGGTGATAAGCCTCTGGAATATGTAAATAAAATTACAAACCTCGGGTTTATTATAAACTCGCGTCTTTCTTGCATATATCACATAAATGCCAAATTACTATTAATATTTATCTTCTTATATGTCACTACAACTGTGTGTCGGTTTGCCAAAAAACCCCAACTTTCGCCAGTTTCCTCTCTCCTTCACGAGGTTAAGCCAGTCTTTCATACCAGATAAAGACATACCCTTTTGTATAATATATACTTATATAATATATTATAATAATAGCACAGGTCAACAACGTTAGAAAACGAGTTTGCTATCGAATAAAAGAAAGGAAGTTCTATCAAAAAATAGATGATATATTATCTATATAATCTGCATGCCCGTCGAAACACAGAATAAATGAAATAAAAGGTAATTTAGTTTGGTATTTTCGTTTATATTCGTTGTTCAAAAATTCTCGCAAACTTTCTAATATATTTAGTTGTAAACTACGAGGCAAGAAATATATTAATAGTTGAAGCTTCTAGGGAGCAGTTTATTTCCGCCTGTAGTAAATTTCTCTGTAAAGCAAAATATTTTCCTATACAGAACTTTATTTGGCAGTTTTTTTTAAGATGGTGTCCGAAAATGCATATATTATTCTTATTTCGGCCCCGTATGAAAAATTCTTTGTATATGGCTAAAGAGTATTTGCTCCCCATTTTCAACTCACTTTCTTTATTTTCCAGTTAGTGTTAGCACAAAAAAAAATTATATACAGGCCTGTTCTGAATTTCGCAAGTACCATATATGTTTCAATGTACATAAATAAAACTATTTCGATTTACATATTTGTAATTTAAATGAACGCTTGTGGATGGAGTTTAAATTTTTCCTGGAATATCTTGAATACACTAGCAAACTCTTCTGAGATATCAATACATTTGTGCTTATCAGAAACCAAAAAAAATTTCAATGGAATTTTGAAAATATTCATAACATTTCACAATTTTTTTTTTCGATGTAGCAAAGCACAAACAATTGATTCCAAATCGTTTTACAGGTTGAGTCATGGTACAATAAACAGGTAACATAATATGCGCAGCTGATTGGAATTTTTTCTTGTTTGTGGTTCATAAAAAGTCAAATTTTGTTTACAAAACAAACTTTTTTATTAAAAAAAAACAAAACAACTTTGTTTACAAAACAATATTTGTTTACATTTTGTTTATTTATAATTTCTAATAATCATACGGTTGGGTGCGTTCCGACCATTTTTTGCATATTTGAAGGTATATCACGAGAGTCTTTTCCAAACTTTGAGACCAGGAGAAATTTTCTTGAGGATCCGTTGTAGTATGATGCGTCTTGCACTGTTTGCGTTGAAAACAAATGTATTTTT
Organism: Philophylla caesio; assembly: GCA_963971545.1. Taxonomy (NCBI): domain Eukaryota; kingdom Metazoa; phylum Arthropoda; class Insecta; order Diptera; family Tephritidae; genus Philophylla; species Philophylla caesio. Next base: position 63,843,661 of record OZ020607.1, read on the forward strand.
AAAGCAAAATGTATAATAACGTATGTACATTTTGTTTACATTTAGAGTTATCAAACTCGTCAAATTTGATATATCTACATATATCTATCTATTAATGTGCCTTGGGTTGAGTGATATATTAATTTTTGAGGTTTGAACAAAACAATTAAAAATACGCAAAAAAAACTTATTGCGTATTTAAAAATCTTCTGCCATTTACTTTCCTTTTCTTAGTGCGTGAATATGAAAGCGGGAGCATGGTTGATAATTTCAGTTTAAAACACTTAACACTCCGAAGAAATTACTCACGTATGTAAATATGCATAAAAAATTAATTTGTTTGATTATAAGCATCCGATTCAAAAAATTGGAAGTTCTAATCTTCGGCAACAAGCGAACCGAAAAAATTATATAATTGCTTCACTTTTAAAATTCGAAACAGTGTATACTTTTCAAAAAACCAATTTTTTTAAATAAAAATGTGTACGTTTTATTTAATATAGGGCATATTTCAATTTTCTTTTTCGATCTCCTTGCTATTTGAAAATAAAATCCCAATTGTAAATGCTGCAGACGCAAGGCATGTATACATAACTTTAGTTTTATTTTCCGTAAATATTGTATACAAACTAGCTTTCATGTCTACGTATGTTTTTGTGCATACAATTTAAATTTAAAATAGTGTTGTAGGACTGTCTAAACCTATATAAATTTACACAATATTTCATAGACTTGATATATAGAGATGAGTTTTTCAAACATAAAGCCATAATTTAACGCTATTCAGATTTTTTGACTGAAATATATGCATACATAGCAAATCTCAAATACATAGATATGTATATATGTACGTTTATATTTACGAGTAGTATACATACATATCCATATACATATACATATATACATATACTCTATATTTGAGTGTATTTCTATTCCTGTAACTTATAGGTACATACATATGTATGTATTTTTAAATTAATACTATAACAAACGATAATTAGTAATGTCTTAAAATCAATTTCTTTGGACATGCACATCACATTATAGGAAAAATATCTATGCACCAATATATGTACATATTATACTTCAATATAAAATCACTTTCTCAATTTGCTGCAATTGCCCAATGCGTCTAAAATATACCCGTGGCCGCATTGTTGCTCAACTTTGAGCAAATCAGGATTTATGATTTCCACACTACGCAGGACACCGTACGCTGTTTTTTCCTCGGCAGAATCACTCGAAAGTTTCTCCTTGAAATCACCAAATTTATCCTTTATATCGGAACCCAAGTCTTTTGCCTTCTCACCAAACTTCTTGGCGCTATCCTTTAACTCAGTACCTAACTTCTTTGCTTGTTCGGATACTTTTTCAGCACCCTTTTTTATTTGACAGCCGACGTTCTTGAAGAAATCACGAACCTGATGCTCTGCGCTATCCTCGGAACTAGTTACTTTTGGTCCAATGATGGGCACATCGGACAGAGACGGTAATATTTTCTCATTGCAATCGAGTAGATCCGCGCGTGCAGAGGTGATACCGAAGCTCAATAGTGCTGCAGTAAGGATCAGAATAAAATTTTTCATTTTTTTATTTTGTTTAAATTTTTATACGTTTAAGTATGTAAAAATCCGAGTTTTAATTTTCCCACTTTCACTTTTTGATCGTTTGTGCGAATTTTAGTTTCACCTAACAGTTGACCGATAGCAATGCGTGTGACACCGTCTAGAAATACACAATAACTGTGACTGCTGCTGTTTTCAGGCCACAGCTACGGTTTTTATTTAATTGACAATTTTCGAAAGAATTTTATTCAATCAAACAATTACTCGCAAACAGCGCTGCGTCATAAGTTCATGATGTGCATGTTAGTATGAGTATGTGTTTACAAATGATTTTATATCTCACGGTTAGTCGTTTGCAAGCCTTTGTGCTGGTCTTTATTCGATTTTTTTTTTCGTAGTGCAATTGTTGGAATTTTAATGAATTCGAGAACCATGAGGAAATACGCAATACACGTATGTGTGTATATCTATGCCGTAAAGATAAACGCACTGGTGCAAAACTGCTAAAGTTCTAGTTGAATTAGGAACGCCCGGAGTATTTAATAAAAAAAGCACTGTCACTAAAAGCGATAAATGTTTTGTTTTAACCTATTAAGTAATTATTTACGCTTTATTTTACATACACAAAAACATATAATAATATTACGCTACAACTCATGTACTTTCTTATAAGCTCATACAAATTTATATTAAGCATTCTCAGGTTTTTCCTGCAGGGCACATCCTCTGATACCTAACAGCGTTTAGCTGCTACCCCGTTGGAAAATGAAATGAGCCATCCGAATAAGACAGTTGTACATAGTAGTAGCACTGGCCTTAATCCATTACTGCATAAAGTTTGTCAATGGAGATAATTTTAACCAAGAAGAGAGAAAAATATTGCATAACCCATTATAGTTTGCTGACGACGAGCCGTCTGATTTATCGAACACGATGCACACAAACACCAAGTGGTACGACCTTTTGCAAAATTTATTCAAAATACTATTAAAAAGGCAAACTTTTCTCGTTTACAACTGAAACATCAACCAAGTAGACATAAATTGGCCACCATCACTTTCTTATCCGCATCCATTTACCGCGAGTTTTCAATTGCTTGGTAGCATTTATCCACTCCACCCGTTTACTTATTGTAATTGGAAATTATAGACGCAATTTATGCAGTCAGACTGCTCAAAACTTCATCTACTATCAATCTGTATAAAGTACGCTTCACATTACCTTTCGTTTTATTTAGTAACACATGTATACGCTAAGAAAAACCGTATACATACATTTATTGCTGAAAATTTACCAAAACAAAAATATAAAATTTTTTACGCTTTTCGCAAATCGGGTCGCTTATATTCCGCCATATTGACTTTTTGCGTGATTTTGGTGATATAGGGTTCTCCGTGTTGAAGGATAAATAAACTTCCGGTAACGCTAACTAAAACTCCAAACATATATTTGATATATGTATATAAAATCGAGTTGCGTACATATAAACTCCCATAACTCGATAACTGATTGTCCCATTTAAGTAGACTTTTTTTAGTTGTAATTTTCTTGAACCAACGAAAAATGTTACGGGGAGAAATCTTCGATTGTTGTAACTCAATATCGCATTTTTAGTCCGATTTTAGTCATATTCTATATATGTATTGGTAAAGGGAAGAAAAACATCTCTGCAAAAAGAGGATATTGAGGAATTTTTATTCACAGTTGTTTTCAGCAAACGCTGAGAAAACTTCAAAAGCTGTAGCTTCAATTATAAACTTATAAAGTCTTCCAATTTACTAGCTTTAGCTTTAAAATTAACCAATGTCTGGTAATGGACTAAGTAATCTATCACTTATATTTATTCTCCACGAGTGTGTCATGTCATACCAAAGTAGTGTGCCACATGTAGTTTTAATTTTTCAAAAAATCATTCCTTCCACCGCTACTCGAACCACGGACCATCGCAGTTGCAGTCAAATGTCTAAGTTATCAGCCGGATGAATAGTTTGCTCAATATAATTTTTTATTCTAATTCCAATTTTAATTTCACTACACAAAACTTCAACTTGAAAATACCCATTCGCTTATATTAGAGTGCAAATTTCGTTCAATCGGTTTCTTTGATATACATATAACTTAGTACGATAAAAAGTCAATGCATTACTCATTTTCCAACTGGGTACTTAAACTACTGCATATTTCGCGAGTAAGGCGTTGCACACATACTTAGTTATAACAGTAAATGCCCTTCAGCAAAATTAATTGGTTCAGAAGTGGCGCAGAACTAGCACAAAATGGGACGGTATTGGTTCTCGTTCAATCTCAAGTCAATGATTCCAATTGTCTTTTTTACACGGCGATGTCCTACGAAGTCGAAATTGGCGCTCTACGCAGAACTTTTGAACCTGTTTCAAACTGGTTCTCTTTTGACGGTTCCAAGACGTTTCACATAAATACATAAGAATCGAGAAGCTTTGACGACAGCGTAACAAGGAAAACGTGAGTTTCAAAAGTCTCGCTGATAGTGTAGCAATATCGGCAGTTCAGACTGTCTGTAAATGTTGCTGCAGGGTGCAGAGAGTAACTTTTGCATTGTACTCCTATAAAATTATCTCATTGTATGAACGTATATTTACATACATATGTATATACATACATATGTTATGTACATAAGTATATAACTTGTCCATTTATTTTCTTCCAATTTTAGCCTTATCTTAATGTAAGTAATTGAGATGAGTAATATTATTATTCGGGAAATCTTATTTAAACTCATTATAGTTGTTATGTTTGCATTTTGATCTTAATAAGGAAATTAGTATTGAAATTATTTCTTAGAAGTAAAAAATTGAAATATTATATTGTTATGATTTTTTAATTTTGTAAAGTTTTTATTTGACTTTTTATTGAGCTCGAGGTCACTTTAATGGAAGATTTTTTTTTTGGAAAAGCTGCATTCAAAATAGTTGAAATACTAAATAGAATTACTTAAAAACTCTGCTTTAGTTTGTAGTTGATTTGTTCGTGTTTGCCGAAACCGTCGTGTATACATATATGAATGTAAGTATATACCAAAATGTACATACATATACCATATATAGTACATACTCGTGCATAGGTATTAATCGCATTGTTATGCACTTATGTTTCCGAACAGGGGAATAAACCAAATTTAAAAAAAAAACTTAGGTGGTTTATTTTTTTTTATAAATACCTTGAATACATTTCTGTGTCGTTATTTCGATATTGTGAAGAAACTCTGACGCATTGCGTAAACTCTGTTTATTTCAAGAAAAATTAATATAAATTAATTTGTTTTACAAAATTGCTCAGAGGCATTCAAATATTAAATAACACTAAAAATTTCAGCATAGCCTGCTAACTAAAACAGTGATGGCTAAATATGTCGTAGAGTCAATCTAAGTTTACATAGCACTAATGTTTTGAAGAAAACTGTATACTTTTAGGGTGCGGCATTGTGCCTGTACACTAATTGTATGAAGAAATCGAGCCCAGTAGAAAAAAAATCAATTAACGGTATTTCGGGTTTTCTTGTTTTTTATTCTGTGATTGTCATTATTGTTGAAGCCTTATGGTATGTCCAGACTTGGGAAATGCTATATTCGCCTTGGATTTACTGTTAAGTGATTTTTATGAAACGAACGAATAAGAAATAACTTCAACTTTGGTCAAGGTATTCCTTAAAGTTGATTTGAAAATAATATAGCGATAGTGTAATTAGAAAATTTATTCTTTAACGTTCATAATAAAAAAAAATAAAATCAATGAGTTTATTAGAAAATATTACCAATTTTTATTTCATAATCATTTAGAGTGACAAAACACTTTTATGTGAAGAAATCTGATATCTTAATTAAACCGTGCTCGATTCTTGAATTGAAAGTTAAAATAAAAATTGAGAAATGAAAACTAAACAACTTGACCATGAATTTCTTCATACTTTACATTTTGAGTAAACAAATATTTATTATAAATTTTAGACAAAATCGCATTAAAATGAATATAAGAGTGTCTAAAAATTATTCTATAGAAGTTTGTTTGGGGGTTTCAGGAAAATAATGATTTGATTAAATGTCTTAACGTTAGACACCTTTCAAAAAACAAAACAATTATAATTAATTGATTATTGCTAGAATAATAACTAACGAAGATACAATTTTATATTGATCAAAGTATCTTTATATAAAACATTACACATGCTCCCTTAAAACACTCTCGTTTTTTTTTAACTTCTTACAATTAAAAAAAATTCATAAACCATACAAATTCATTATCTTATTTTTAAGTTTTAGATTTTAAAACTCAGTAACACAAAAGATTTTGATTCCAAAAATTAAGAAAACTTGAAAGAAAGAAACTACCTTCACAATTTGTAAAAATAATTACGATTAGAGTATCGAATTTAAAGAAATTTTTTGTTTTGCCTACATATTAGTACAGAATTCTTAACGGGAGTACTTTTGACCTTTAAGACTTACGTGTAATACAAATATTAAAATGTGATGTATTTGAAATTCGATTTCAAATAAAATATAATATGTATTTGCGAATATTTAATATATAAACATTACTTAAAAAAATGTATTTTTACATATACATATATGGATAGTTTAGTATCTTGTTGATACCAGATATTTTTAAACAATTGTTTGGTATGCGTATTCATTTTACACTTTGAATTTAACGGGTTGAACTCTTTTGCTTTGTTATCATTGCAAATCGCGACAATGTAAACAAATCAGGAAATATGAACTTAACTGAGCCATGCATGTACACTCATATATATGTATACTAAGGGCCGCTTGCACCATCTCTGGTTAAAATTACCGGTTAGCAACAATTCAGCTTACTATTCAGCGCTGACAGATGGTCTTAACCGGCGCTTTTAGTTCCGAGAGAATATATCCGCAGTAGGCATGCTTGACGTAAAAGGCGACTAAAATCCCTTTAGTGTGTATTTCTCTATTGGCAGTCATGCGTCTCGGGAAGTAGGAGGATGACGGGAAAAATGCCCTCTAAAATACGCACCAATCCTGGCAGTTTGGGACAAATCTGCACAGTATAGCAATGGCACAACGAAAAGATTGTGATACTCCAGGTGGTACCCATGCATGTGGAAATCCACCCGCAGCTGCGGCAGGGGCACGGATTCTGGAAGCCACAACCATTGCTAAAGTCTCCTGTGTCACAGACCAGGAGCACATCCTGAAGGAGAGTGAAAAGGTAGTGCCAATCCTTTCTTCTTTAGAGTCGGAAGGGGACCCACCTCTTACAGGCATCGTGCGGCGAGTGCTGGTGCGGCGTTGCCTAATTCTGATCTCGTGGCGAACACTTAGGGACAGAGGCGGAAGAGGGCGGTATCACCCAGACAGACCTCGAGCGGCACGAACCCCTCGCATGTTAATGGGATATGTGACTCTTGCATACATATTACGTCTGGGCTTTTCTCATTGATAAGCAATTGCAGCTCGAGATAGTTATTGAAGTACCTGTTTATATTCCACTGGATAATTTTTAACGTCATAAAACTGTATCAATGTAGAAGAAGAAGTAAAACTGTATCAATGTAGAAGAAGAAGTAAATATGTATTCATTGGAATAGTTTGACTGGAATTGTGAGGAAGATAACTGTGAGTTAGTTGGAGAGAATTGGTTGATATTAAAGTTAGTGTCTATCTCGATCCGATCAGTGAGATTAAGTGGGATTTCGGAAGACAGAGAGTTAAAAGTTAAGTTGAATTTGTTAGTATTTTGTGCTGTGAAAGTATTATCGTTTGTTATTGCTGTTGTGTTAGATTTAACTATAGGCGAATCGGAGTAGTTAATTTGTTCAATGGGAGCAATTGGATTGGAAGAGGGGTTGGAATTTTCAATATTTATGGTTGTTTCTTCATAGTTTTTGTTGCTGATACTATTAGGGTTATTAATGGTCTGCGGGGAAACGGACAAGTTTTTATTGTTTGTTGTAGCTGTTGTCAATAATGAATTTGTTTTGCTAGTGTTTGCGCTCGATGCAATGCCAGCGTAGGAGTTACTTCGTGAACTTGTAATATTTAGTTGTTGTTTGTGTTTTATATAGCTTCTCTCATTGAGCATTTGTTTATAATTTTTATTTTTATAATCTCTTTCGCTTGTAGAAATTTTGTAAATTCTTTGGAAGATGAGGGATGTGGTTGGGCGCAGTTAGCACAAAATGTGCTAACACATTCGGATGTGGATTGGGGAGCTAGGGAAAAATGTACACAAAGAGGAGACCGTTTACAATAATTTTTTGTGTGTCCAAGCATCTGGCAAGATTTGCAGCGCATGGGAAGATGGTAAAGAGTAAATGTAAGCAGCACAACTCCTGAAGAGTGCCGGTTAAAGTCTACGATTTTTTTAAATTTGTATGCTGCTACAACTCTTTGAGAGCTTAATTCTTTCACAATTTCTTCTTCTGCTACATTATTTAGAAATGGGGCAAACACTGTTCCTTTAGGTTCGTTAAGCGATTCGTGTAGCTTGGCTGAGATGGAGCACACATTTCCGAGTTGTTTGACTTTTAAGAACTTTTCGGCGATTTTATTATTTTTTACGAGGACAAGTAGTTTTCCATCACGAAGAGTAGAAATGGAGTGAACCTCACTACTAATTTGTTTGTTACCACGATGTATGGCGAAGCACGAGTAAGATGAAATAGGCTTGGAGGAATCAGTTGATTCAATCACGACAAATTTTGGATCATTCACTTTAGTTTCAGGCAGAAAGGGAAAATCGGTTTGAAGCGCACTTGAAGAATTTTTTTTTTTTTTTTTTTTGGTCCGGTATCTAGTAACGCAAAGCGATTTGCGTTGATGTTTGGTGGTCCCGGGACATGGTGCACCAAAAACCAATCGGCCTTAAAGCTGATAGCAAATAATAATTACTATATATAATAGATATATGGTCAATAAATACCAAATTAAAAGGCATAACTTTCAAATTGTTTCAATGGAAAAAACTTAAGTATTAAAATTAGGTTTTAAAATAGTTCCGAATAATCCATACATATGTATATCCATTTTAGTTCCTGTGAAGATATTTCAAAATCGTTATGCTCGGGTGGAGTGATAATAAGCAATTTCGTTTTGGTTATACAAATTAAAAATTTTGTCGATAGATGTCGCTATTCGCGGGAATGAATCTTCATTGCAAACGTACCAATTTCGAGCGAGAAATTTGTTTCGTGATTTCTCTGCAGACCATATATACATATATGTACATACATATGTATGTACATACCTTTGTATAAATAAATGAAAATTATATGTCCGAATGTAGGTATTGCAAATTTTGACCAAACTGTCTATTTGGTGAGTGAAAACGTCCACAAAAATTTGGCGCATCGAGAAAATATTTACGAATCACCGAGTACAATAATATATGTATGTATGTATTCAGTTTAGGCAGGCGCGAGTAGCGTTTGTATTAATAACGTTTTCTCGTTTTTCTGAGCGTGGAAAATTGACAGTGAAATCGCTCATATCGGTTGTTTTTGAAAACACTCACGTTAGTGTGAAATTCTCTGCTGTAAGCAGCTGGTCGTGCTTGCGACGCGAAAATTCGATCGCAGAAAATTGACTAATAAAATAGGATTATCGCGCTGACGAGTACAATAGAAACATACGAAAACGACATTACGTCGCTGCGGTCGTTAAAATTTTTGTTGCTGAATTTAATTTGTGATAGATGACAGCGCTACCAGCCTGCTCGCTGTTGTCGTGCTAATTTGTACGCAAAATACCTACATACATACATACATACATATGTACTTACACACATATTTATATACATATGTACATATATTACTACATTTTGAGTTTATACGTATATGTATATGACCATATGTTTCTTAGGGTGCCTGTTATTTTTCAACTTACGAAAAGTAGCTTACTCGTCTAAATGACGAATGAGTGATTTTCAAAAATAAACTAATTTTTTGCCACTTAAAACTTGCAACTTATTATATTAAATTGAAAGTACTACAAAACTTGACACTCAAAAGAGTTTTTTTGTTTAATTAATAAAATAAAAAGCTTAAAATAAAAAAGTTTATTTTAAAAATCCATTGTTTAGGCCTTAGAATCAATCATCCTTTTCTAAGGACTAATGAATGGATTTTTAGTATACAATTTTTTATTTCAAGGTTTTTGAAATGTGCATAAGTAAGTATGTGATGAATGTTGATTTAATAAAAAGCTCCCTAACGTAATGTAATGTATGTAATTAGAATGTGCGAATAAGTTTTCCGGTTAATACAAATTTTTAAACATCTCACATACACGCACATACACATATATTGAAGTTGTTTATAAACTGTTGGAATAACAAAAAATATATATGTATGTATGTGCATAGGTATGGCTTAAAAACAATAAATAAAAATATTCAAAAATTCATTTTAAAATTCAAAAATATCACTCATAGTCACAAGCAATTACCGAAAAGCTGCGGTGATCATTTGTTTTTGAATGTGCGGATATAGGTTCATACATACGAGTATATATGTACATATATACTTAAATGATTATTTGCAGTTCAGTGCAAAAGTGTCAAAACTATGAAACTACATAAAATTCCGTAGTTAATGATAATGAATAGAACTGTTGCGGTGATATTTGTACGCGTTTAACGTACTAAGTTTTTTTAGACATGTGGTTTTTAAGAAGAAATAACACGCATAAAATTCGTTGCTATGGCCAAGAATTTAGCTTCATTATAAAGATAAGGGGTTGCCATTAAGTTTTAAAAATAATTTTGGCGAGAGGTCCAATTTTCGACCACTTTTTGCAGCAATTTGGGCAATAATTGTCAGCAATAGCGCGCCGAATATTCTCTTCCAAGGCGCCTTGAAGTGGCAAACCAAACTGAGTATAAATCAAGTAACAGCTGTCAAAAAAACCAACTCCGAAAAAAGAATTGCCTCATTGAAAACCACACGTCTAAAAACCACCCTCCATAAAAAATTAAAGTGTTTATAAAAAAATCGGAGACCGTAGATTCTACTGTATTGTATCCAATCAACTAAAGCTACATACATATATATATGCGCCACAAACACACAAAAGTGCTTTTAAATAAATTTCGAATATGTTTAAAATAAACAGTTGCCATAGCCACAATTAAATACGCTATGCATGTTTGGAAACCCATTTTAACAAATATTTATGAGTTTCTCAAAATATTATTATTAAGTAAAAATATAAACAAAATAAAAAATATTGAAGTAATCGGAGTAATCACAACAACAGTACGACCCACTTACAATCGATGAAAATGTGCACTTCATAATGTCATACTGCGAGCAATAGTTCAAATGATTGATGCTGAAATTTGTCTCATGCTTTGCACAGTGGGCGTAAATGTTAAAAAATGTGTGCAGTATTTGACGACACTCCATTTCAGCCATGGAAGATAGTGAATTTTTCGAAAAATTTCATTGCTATGAAAATACCAATAATACGTTTTTTTTAGTTCCTTTACTAAAATGTCGAATTAAATTTCATTCTGTAATAAAAATAATTTAAGGCAAATTTTGCGAAAGAAGAATCTGAACGTATAGAATGTGTATTGTGTGGTGATTTAATTGATTATATTTTTATAATTCCGCTGAGTTTTATTTACTACTGCAGTGCAAATTTCGATTTTTTTATTTAACTTCAAACGACTCTGCTTGTCGAAGTTTCTAGTTGCTCGTACATATGTACATACATAGTCAAATGCAGACGTGCGATCATACGAGTATACACGTGGTGCGTTCCGTAGTTATGGCGCGGAGGCACAGTATAAACGTACATACATTTATGTATTTAAAACCTGACGTAAAACTACAAAATAAAATTTCAGTAAATACTCTTATTAAAAAAAAACGGAGAGAACGACGTTCCAAATTTGTTTTACATATGTATGTATATGGCGAGCAATTCTACGAATCTAGTACCACACAAAGCACTTGCAGCGTTTAAACCAACCGCTTTGAAATGTGCTTGTAGTTTGCTGTATACTTAAATGAAACAAATGTCGTTAATAAAGTCTTAAAGCCTGGTTTTTCCTTGTTTGTGTTCCTGTCATTCCTTAGCAAATATTTTCACGTTTAAACCTTTAAAACTGTAAATAGTCGATCAGGGGTTACTATAATACAGCCAAGTAGTGCGATTCTTAGCTTTTAAATTTCATTTCATGCGATGAAGGCGAACACTCGATCTTTAATTGCGCGTCATACAAACGTAATTTGACTGTTTTCAAAATTTCTGCATCATTCGCAAATTTTTACCTCCAGCCATTATTCCAGTATAATAGCATTAGAAAATACTTAAGAATATTACAACTCAATGATTTTCTAAATGAAATCCTTATAATGCTATAAGTGTGAAATTTATTTTTTAATTAAATTTCAATTTCTAGTTAATATAATTTTCTGACATTTTGCAGACATATATATTTTGACCAGATATAAAACACAAGCTATATAGTCCCAATCATTTCTTTGCTCAATTTAAGCTATTAGCAAAAAAAAAAATATGTTGTTGGCGGTTAAGAAATCAGAAAACGGAATATTTTTATTAACGTGAAAAATTTACCTCTATTTTTAATTATTTATTTTTTTTGTTTTGCGCACATAAGGCGCTTTCTGAACGACTTGATACATTACCTGCACATATTCCCCAAGGCCGATGCTACAATTACACAGCAACGTAATTGTCTCACAGGAAAAATTCGTTATTTGTTTGAATTACAGGCGAGGTGTGTTCAAAAAGTAAGGTGACATAATATTTGTTCATCAAATTACCAATTACTTAGAGCAGATTCACCGAACGCCACTGTCAAGATTTACAGCTATAAAAGCACTTGATTCCATTTTTCACACAAAATTTGATGGAAATTCCTTGCAGGTATATTTTATTTTAAGTTTTTAAGAATTGAAAGTAAATTAAGAAAGAACTAAATACATTCATTTTTATTTACAATATGTACATAGCAAATTACATTTAAACTTAAAATCTTAAACCGTCAGTCGATATTTAATTTTGTTAATATCGATATTTTACACATCGACGATTTAATGAGTGGCACACCTACACACCTAGTAAATACAATACGTTGTTTCAAGTGAACTGAAAAATTAAATGATTTACAATGAAAATGGGTTTGCTGGTCAGAAATTTACAACAACACGAAAATTAATATGTGGGTTTGAGTTTAAGTTTTCACTTCAAAATTTAAATACTTAAAAACGTCAATAATGCTGAAAATTGTGCTCTGCATTTCAACCGCACACAGTTTAGTATTTTGGTTGTGTGCCTTGATGGCTCTATGCAGAACTTGTGTTTACAAAGCGCTCTTATAAGATAGCTAATGTCAGCTTTCACGTTTTTGTGTAAATCGTTGTTTGACTGAATGAACACTAAGAACGTGTATAAAAATGTATACAATACAATGTACATTTTAATTGACCTAATTTTTTAACACTCTCAACACACTGTAAGTCGCTAGAGTCGCTGACGGTTGAAAAACAAATATTCGAGAACGCGCACGCATTCTATAAATACACGCCAAGTAATGCGGAAAGATGCGCGGGTGAATGCAAACGATTGTGGTAAAAAAACACTTTGGCTTGTTTTAAGAAAAAATACTTAGAATATGTAAGAATGTATGTTTGTATGTACGTATGTATGTAGGTATGTATTCTCTGTTATCATATTATAGCACAAACACATATTGACACATTTGGACAATTTATTTATCTTCCAATTTTTTAAAATTAATTTTTAATTAAAACATCGTTAAATCTATTAAAAACACCATTAAAAGCAACATTATAAATTTAATAAAATATGTAAAATACATTTATCAAAATTTTATAACAAATTTCGAACCTAAAAAAAATATTCAGAATTTTTTTAGGTACTGTCCCGCACTGTCTTGCAGTAAAATTGAATGAATTGCATGCAAAAAAAATTCTAAAAACTTATTTTAAATTTTTATGAAATTTTGTTAAATCAATGTACATTTTGTAAATATGTAGTTTAAAAAGTGGGTGTTTATGGTGTTTTTTGTTGAGAATGAATATAATCAAAATAAATATAAAAATAAAGGGCCTAAATCTGACAATACGGTGGCTGTGCTATAGTTTTGAACAGAGTACATAAAAACGTGATAACGTTTGTCGTTTATAAACAAATGCCAATGCGTAGATAGGTGTACACATATACTTATACTTACTTACTATTAAAACATATGGCAATGGATTCATTGTTGTTGTGGTTACTGCTACATATTATAATTGCGATTTGCTATGCACTTCGACGCCTCTGGTCAAACAATAACAGCTAGAGGTATCAATGTGAAGCAATAGAAATGCAAAAAAGCAATAAAGAAAAAAAATATAATTCAAATAAGAAACGATAGAAGAAAATCCAATAAAAGCAGCTGATCAAGTGTGATAGCGAAATGAATTAAACCGAAAAAAAATATTCATGCACACAAAATTCCGCAAATAAACATTATTTTTTTCAACGACATATGTACGTACATAAGTACAAATGAAGATATGCAGATGTGTTATATTTTTAAAATTCAATATCTTACGTTGTTTTCCTTTTTTTTTTGTATTTTGGCACTCAGCCAGCGGTTAAATGATGATCTTCATCTTCAGTTTTTTTTGCAAAAGTATACATATTTAAATAAAAACGCTTATTGCATGAAATTATTTTTTCATGCTCGCATTATTGTTGCTTATTGCTAGGACAGCTGGTGTAGCATTTGAGTCAGAGTCAGCGTTTAGGCAGTAGTCACATAAGGAAGCAGTGCTAGCATGGTGATCATTACAAAAATTAACAAAACAAATAGTAGACAAAGAAGTAAAGAAAAATAAATACAAAATAATACGAGTGACCACCGAACACAAATCGCTTTAGTAAACACACGTTTTAATATGTATGTACATCCCAGCAAGTGAGATCGCTGAACAGCTGAAGAATTGCAACTTTCATCGCCTACTCACCTCGTTTTGCTGATCACTTATACGCCCCATTCTTCTTTGGAAAAATGTCGGATTTCCTTATGGACATGCAACAGCGGCGTACTGTTACAGCGCTGCCAAACGTAAGACAATACAAAAGCAAACATAACAGTCAAATCGACAATGACGCTAACGGTATTTATAATAATAACAAATTCAGCTGCGGTAGTTCTAGAACTCCTGATACGGTATGCTTATCACAATATTCAACCACCACAGCTGACACGATGACCACTTCTGATAATGAAGGTAATGTGGATATCAGTGATCAGTTCGAAAACGTTCTGAGGTTGCAGCTGCGAAAACCAAAGCATTGGCGTTGGGAGCTCAGCACGTCACGCTCATGTTCGAACATCGTGCTGCCACGCATTCTTCTCTACGATCACAAAGGTCAGCTGTTGGTGGATGCGAATAGTCAGGTAGAGCAGTGCTACAGCGAGCTACAAAGAAAACACACACAAAAAGATACACATCGAAAACCGACACACGCAGCGCCTAATTCTCAGTCAATTAATTATAAGCGCACTAACAGAGCACTTACAACGAGCTTGACTCAGACGATAAGACAAGCTCTAGATCAACAATTTAGCGGCTTGCAAATACAAGAAGCCACACCCTCACCGATACCTTCGCACAACTGCAGTACTGAAACTGAACAAACCACCACGCCAACCTCGGCTATTGAATTTTACACCAATGAGCTGCCCGACTACCAGAGACAGCGGCGAACCAACTCGCTGAAGGGTGTACGCTTTAAGGTCAATGACGAACCGATAGCAAAAATTGACGCGAACGCCTATAAGAGCATTCAAAACGCATTAAATTTAGCCGATTTGCCTACACCACCATCCACCATCACCACAACCACCACGCCCACAAATTCCTCATCGTCTGGACCGCGCGAGAAACGTCGCTATCGCCATTCGCATAGCTCGGGTCGCTCACCTGCCACTTCCGAATCGATACTGGAGCGTTTCAGTTTAAATAAGGGACGTTTCTCCTCGCCTGAATATACCGAGGAGCATGAAGTCCACCATGCGCCGCGCTACTTTCTACGTACTAGCAAAGCTGGCACTTTGGTGGTGCAGGAAGAGAGCTTTAGTGGATATCGCCGTCGGCGTCGACCGCGAAACACGTCCACTGAGAATTTACACAGTGGCACAGGTAGCGGTTCGAAGAGTTCGCTAAAAATATCGGACAGCACGTTGTTTCGTAAACAATTAACAAAATTTACTGCAAATAGAGAGCCAAGAGAGATGTCTTGTGTCAGCCTGTTGAATGAGGTTGATTTGGAAGCGCAGGTGAAGTGTAAAAAAGTGTACCCCGTGCGACGTTATCTTAGTGACGGTAATGTGCTGTTGCAGCAAGCGTGTAGCTCAGATGAAGAGCAAAAGAAAACACGAGAGTATGATCATACAAGAGTGCGAAATCCGAAGATAGCGCAACTATCACAACGAAAATACGTCAACCAAAGAAAACAGAGCAAAAGAGGTGAGTGGGCGCGCCTTAGCATACTTAACAACATTTCAGTTTTATTAGTAGATATGTTTGTATGTATTACTTATATAGTGTTGAAAATTAATTCTTTATAATGATTTGCATGCGTACACAATTTCAATTTCAGAATTGATTACGATAGATCCAGAAAACAGTGTGCAGCCGGGCGCTTTTTCCACAGAGTCAAGGTGATGGGCATTTTTTGCACAACACGGTTGAGTTCATCTACCTCGACATTATACATGTACATTTCTATGTACATACATACGAACGTGTATGTGTGACTACATATTAATATTAGCAAGTATAACATATGTATGTAGTGTTTATGCCTGAGTGATTTGTATTAAGTTATTAAAGTAAACGAAGCATGTATATCTATTACATGAAATTATTCATTATTTATTAGTATTCAGCAATTGTGTCTAGAAATTAAGTTAAATTCATTACCGAAATAAAAATTCGAATGAGCTTTAAGTTTTGAAAATAAGTAAGTTCGGTTATAAACTTAATTAAATATAGGTCAAACTCTAATAAGAGCATTGAAAAATGAATGCTTCGAAAAAATTTTGTTTTAATTTATGGATTCAATTTATTAAAAATGTGTATGTACGATTGTTTTAAAACACATATGTATAATCAGGCCTGGGCGCAGTAAGTGTCAAATACAATCAAGTGTTGTACAAGTATGAGTACGCGTCACACTGTGAAAAACGAAGTACTTCCGTTTTTTTTTCATATTTTATTTTTAAAACAAGTTTTATTGAAACAAATCATTTTTTGAACTTTTCTTTACGTTTTCTTTTAAATTTTATTGTTCTGAGCTGACAAGCTTTTTTGTCAGCTGGTGCAAAAGAGAAGAAAACAACTGCATGACTCCGTTATCAAAAATAAGTGAACAGTTTATTTTCTTTGCAGAATTTATATGAATATGTTAATACATATGTACGTTTGTATGTATAGTAGAATGTTAACCATTTAACTAAGCACTTAGTACATACCTACATAATTACTTGAACTTCTAATAATTTACAAACTATTATTGGTTACAGTTATCGGTTTACATAATGCGACAAAATAAGTAAATTTGCATATTTAGACATATGTACGTATGCCTACATAAATGTGCATGGTATGTATGCACATACAGAAGTGCATATATACCTAGCATAGCAATAGGTGAGCTGGAATTTACTGCAGCGAATAAGGTGGGAAGATAAATGAGGAAACAGAAGATCGCTCACACACCCTTAACCTTTAGATGGTCATCAATGCTTAACCCCTAACATCCTCCCCCGTTGAAGGAATATGGCCTTCAAAATTTTCGATAGGCAGAAGTGCAATTTTATTAACGGCTCGTTTTGTTACTCCATTTTCTGTCCTGATGAGCGCCACTCTAGCCACCTTGTCACTGCCAAGAATAATCTCCACAACACGACCAAGTTGCCACTTTAATGGGGGAAGATTTTCGTCTTTTAACAATACCATTGCTCCTTCTCGGACGTTCGAGATATTCTTGTTTCTTGTTGCAGTTTGGTGAGGTAATTTGTGCTCCATTTCTGCCAAAACATCTGCTGCATGAAAAATAAACGCTGCCACCGATCTAGTCGACTGGTCTCAATATCTGTTACATTTGGCTCTAGAACAATGATCTCCAAAACGCATATTGATACATTTTTTCAATGCTGCTAGCAGAGAAAGCCGAAGAGAAGCGACGTATTGAAGCAAAATATAATAAATGTACACTGAAAATTTTTTTTTTTTTACTTTTCTTTATTAGGTATTTTTTTTATTTGTTGTTATTATGATATTTTAACGATTCATTAATATTAATTGATTTTCTATAATCCTTGATGCGGAGTAGATTAGCCAAATGAATGTCCGAGAGCCTGTTCCTCTGTTGAGTTAGTATGAAATTTAGTGTTGGAAAAGCAGATTCGCAGTTGTATGTTGAGCCGTACATGGAATATAATTTTAAAATTTCATTTTTCAAAATAGGATATTTTTCTTGGTTTAGTTTTTCCCAAAATTGCGTACCAGTATCTAGGGGTAAGTTAAAATCATTTCGCATTTTTTGAAGTTCCTCTTGAAATTCTGGTTTTTGATTCTCAATATTACAGATCTTTGCGTAATCATGAATTTCGGCCATTTCTTTAATATATTTAAAATCTTTGAACCTGTTATTGTAATCTGCAATCAGATTTTCAATAATTTTGGAATATTCAATAATTTCTCCATTATTATTTTCAGAAAAAATTTCTTTTGTATTTTCCAAATTTGAAAAGTCATGGTTTTTTACTTGTTCCAGTAACATTTTTAATTTTCTCATAAAAAATCATTCGCATAAAAAATCGCTGTGCCATTTTTTATTAAACATTTTTTTGTGTGTATTATTTGCTGAACGTAGCTACAGCGAATGAAATTTTTCTACCTGCTATCTGCCAACAGACTTGCCTTTTTAAAAAACGAGCGCTTGCTCGTTTTTGTCTCATCGCACGTACGTGTGACCAAATTCTGCCACGACCGTGGACATGTGAATTTCAACCACATATGCGTTCGCACCCGGTGCATAGGCGTGGAGAACATTGCTCTAGAAAGCTGGTAAATGGCGCTCCAAATAAGAAGTGCGCCGGCGTTAAAACCTCCAAATCGTTTGGATGCTCTTAAATTGCGTAAAGAAGTCGAGAGTTGATTATAGCACATACCTGGCATACAAGAGTACTTAGCTCTTCGAATGTAAGCACAGAGAGACCGACGACACGGCAGAAGTGAAAATTGGCCGCCTTAACCGCTACTTCCCATAGACCACCAAAGTTGGGAGATCGTGGTGGGATAAAGCACCAATCAATGCCATCATCCAGTTAGTGCCCTGGAATAGCTTGGTATGAGACGTGGACAAGAAAAGATTTTTCAGCTCTGCTAATTCATTTCTTGCTCCAACAAAATTTTTAGCGTTATCTGACCATGTTGTTTTTGGTTTCCCACGCGTTAAAATGAATCGCTGTAGAGCTGCCAAAAACGAGACGGTAGATAAATTACACACCTACTCCAAATGCGTAGCTTTTGTAGCAAAGCAGATAAAGATGCAAATGTAGCACTTGACTGCACCCTTGTTGCGAATCTCTGACTTGTAGGACCACAAAAATCAATGTCCGTTGTAAAGAATTGCCTACTTGGCTGCACTCTGTGTTGCGGTAAATTGCCCTTTATGTGTTCCATAACCTTTGGTTTTAAACGAAAGCACCTTTCGACCACCAATCGGCCAAAATTGTAAGCGAATTGAGGCGGCCAAGCTTTGAGGTCCAGCATGCATAAATTTGTGATGAAAATGTTGAATGATTGCGATGGTAATGGGACGTCGTTTTGGTAAGATTATTGGGTGGCGTGCTTCATAATCCCGGATTAAGTTTCCAAGGCGACCACCAACTCTTATTAATCCGAAATTATCAAGAGCAAAATGAATCTGTTGGATCAGACGCAGTAAGAGTTGAGTTCCAAGTTTGATATCTTCAGGTGTAAGCGCGCTATACGTTGCAGCTAAACTAGTGTGTCGACGTTCTGGTATGTCGGTAAGAAAATCAGGTGCTGATGGCCAAAGCTTCTGATCTCTAAGTAGGAAGGACGGATCGTGCATTCAAAGTTGCGAATTAAGGAGCTCCCTTGGGGATGCTCCGCGCGATAATATGTCAGCTGGGTTGAGTGCAGTTGAGATGTGATGCCAAAACATACCTTTAGTTAGAGTCTGTATACGGCTGACCCTGTTCGAAACGAAGATATTTAAGTGTGAAGACTCCTCCCGTAACCATAACAACACAACGGTTGGATCCGACCCGCAGTGTATGCGACAATCAAATATTTGTTACTGTCTGACCGATTATAATAGCTCAGCAAGTAACAAGGTTGAGCATAACTCGAGCTTTGGTACAGTGAGAGTCTTTAATGGCGCTACTCTAGATTTCGAGCATAATAGGCTGGTTTTAACTTCATCGATGCATTGCGCTCGAACATATACCCATGAACCGTACGCAGCCAGACTAGCATCACAAAACGCGTGGAATTCTTAATACGAGTTTGGTATTAGTACAAATTAAGGAAAATGAAAATTGGATACTAGTTCAAGTTCACCGCAGAAATCGGTCCAATTCTTGTGCAAATGTTGTGGCAAACTTTCATCCCAGTGAAGTTGTTGCTTCCACATGCTTTGTATAAGTATCTTTGCTCGGGTTAGAATTGGGCGATAAGCCCTAATGGATCGTAAAACCGAGCTACTGTCGATAATGCGACTCGTTTAGTTGCATGTACGTGAGTTTTCATAGGTGCAAGCGAAAAAATGGAGTCATCTAATTTTGCGTCCCACACTAGTCCAAGCGCCTTTGTAATGTGCGTACCATCATGAAACCGTTTCAGCGGCTCTCGGTCAGATTCAGAAACTCCATAGAGAGATTCAGAAACGTTTGAACACCACTTTCGAAGAACGAAGTTTCCCCTGTGAAGTAACTGAGTTGTTTGATGCCGAATTTCAATCACTTGCTCGAAGGTATCTGCACCGGTGATAAGGTCATCGACATATAAATCTCGTCGAGCGATCTGTGCTCCAAGCGGGAAGTTAGCTTCTTCGTCTGTTGCCAGTTTATACATAGCGCGAATCGCCAAAAACGCAGCAGGTTTGGTACCACATGTAACCGTTGACTGTGTATACCTTTTAATCAGCCTTAAGGTCGTAAAGTAGTTATCCAGAGGCAAAACGCGTACGCACCGATACATCTTGTTGATATCACCCGTTAAGGCTACCTTGAACATACGAAAACGCAAAAGCATGTTGAAGAGCTTAGACTGTATGTTAGAACCACCCATGAGAACATCTTTTAATGAGTAGCCACTACTTGATTTTGCGGACCCATCGAAAACGACTCGCAATTTCGTGTTTGATCTCTCTGCCATATGAACGCAATGATGCTGCAGAAAGAAGATTTTCATTTGCTGTTCTAAGTTTACAGGTGACATTTTCTTTTGTACTGAGCTTTAATGTCGGGCTACTTCTGAAGCTTTCCTTCTAAACTTAAGAAACGCTGCTTGGCTTGTGTGAATGAATTGCCAAGAATATTAGCGTGATGATTCAACGGTAGTCGTACAGCATACTCACCAGAATCAAGCCGAATATAATTTTGCTGAAAGTGCAGTTCGCAATTAATTTCTTCCTGCATTTGAGTGGGAAGAACCGAGTAGCTCTCGACTTCCCAGAATTGTTTGACAAGGTCATCAAGACTATATTCCTCTTCTTATGGCTGAGAGCGAATTGCAACTAAAGCCGATGACTTGTAGAAATATAGTCCCCCACCAGAAGCGACCCATACTAATCTGGTCTTCTGTAAGATAGGAAGGTTCTTGCCCAACTCAGATTAGGTCGAAAAACAACGATACTCCCAACAAAACGTCAATGCACTGTGATTTATAGAAAAGTGGACCTGCGAGTTTGGTATTTTCAGGAAAACTCCATGAATCGATATTTAGGTCGAAGTTCGACTGGCGATCGGTGATGGTGTTGGCGATGATGGCTTCAAACGAGAAAGCGTAGTAGTCAATATGTGCCTTTGCGGAAATGTCAACTGCCCTTTCAGCTATGAAATCGGATTCACCAATACCAGATACTGAAGTACTGATATTTTTCAATTCAATTTTCAATTGATTTACCAGGCGCCATGTAACATAGTTCACTTGAGAGGCGGAGTCGAGCAGCGCGCAACAAGGAACGTAACAGCCTGTACGATTTTTCATAAGAATGATTGCGGTTGCCAGTAGAACGAACTTTTCTGAGGATGCAGCAGTAGCTACTTGCTGCTCTCTTGACGAAGACGTTGTGGGTGTTCCAACTTCAATATTGTTGGCGATGCGAAGCGATGTAGATTGGTTATTCTTTTGCATGTGCAACAGCGAATGGTGTTTGGATGTGCATTGTCGACAATGACCTGATTTGCATTTGTTTAATGTATGGCCTTGACGAAGGCGGTTGAGACACAACTGTAGGCGTTTGGCTCACAATTATAAATCCAGTGACCAATAGAACCACAGAACGAACATACCCTTGAAGACGCTACAAGTGCCTTTCGAGAGCTGCTATTACCATAAAGTGCCCGTTTGCCTACCGCGGAAGTGCTGTTTGCTGCTGGTAGTGTGGCTTTCACGTTTTCCAACATTCGGCACCTCTTCTCCAGGAATGATGCCATGGATGTCCAAATTGGAAGTGAATGTGTAGGTAGATCTTCTTCACATTTGATTTGTTTTTTTATATCGAGCTTTTGAGAGACAAGGTATATGATAAAGCCATCAGCAATTGTCGCTGAAATTGCGCAGACCAGAAGCGCAGCCCATCTCAACGTTTATGGGCTTGAAAGATGAGTAGTTGGTTTCCAAAACGATTCTTCAAAAGGTCTAATGCCTTATCGTAGTTGGCGTTACTTGGCTCCAAGGAACGAATTGTATTCAAGACAGCCCCTCTTAAGTTTGCCCGCAAATGTTGAAACTTTTCAATTTTGCTTAACTCAGCGCAATTGTCAATAACCGAGTTAAACATTGCAATGAAGTCTGGCCATTCTGTATATGCACCATTAAAATGTAAAATTTGTAATTACGGTAGCCGGTTGCGTTGCGAAATGATAAAAGATGGAGATGAATCATCGATAACGAATGGACGAACTGTTGATTAGTGTGCAACGTCGACTGAGCGGTGATTAAGTTCACGTTTGAGCTTGCTTTGACTACCATGTGTAACTTAGTGAACGACAAACTGACTTCACTAGCCAATTCGCTATGATCCTCAGCTTCAAGGCAGGATTGAGCGTCGTCAAAACTTGTGCGAAGGCGCTCAACCAACTCCAGATGCATAGAAATGTCCACATCATCTAAGTTTCTTAAAAACTCTGGAAACAGGTTCTGTTGGAAGTCATCCAGCTGCTTCTTTAGGGAAATTGTCCTTTTTTTAAAAAGGGATCCCACCTTAACTGCGCCATCACCGGTAGTGCTTTCAGCTGCGGGAAGCATTTTTACTTGCCGTTGATTTTGATTCCAAATAATGATTGATAATAATTTGGAGTTATGTATTTCCAATTATGAATACGCGAATATTTTAAGCGTGACTAGATCACGTCGGGGTCACCAATGTTCTGAGCTTTTTTGTCAGCTGGTGCAAAAGAGAAGAAAACGACTGCAATGACTCCGGTATCAAAAATAAGTGAACAGTTTATTTTCTTTGCAGAATTTATGTATATGAATATGTTTAATGCATATGTACGTTTGTATGTATAATATAATGTTAACCATTTAACTAAGCGCTTACTACATACCTACATAAATAGTTGTACTTCTGTATTTTGGAACGAATTTCCGTCATCCCTTGTCAAGTTTGGTTTGGAGACAAACCGGTTTCGGCGTTGTGCCATCTTCAGTGTAATTTTTCGTTCTGATTCTTTTTGGTTGTTGTGGTTTCCGACAGGGTAATTATACGCTGTATTTTGGAACGAATTTCCGTCATCCCTTGTCAAGTTTGGTTTGGAGACAAACCGGTTTCGGCGTTGTGCCATCTTCAGTGTAATTTTTCGTTCTGTACTTCTAATAATTTACAAATTAATATTGGTTACAGTTATCGGTTCACATCATGCGACAAAATAAGTAAATTTGCATATTTAGACATTCGTATGTACATACGTATGCCTACATAAATGTGCATGGTATGTATGCACATACAGAATAGCAATAGGTGAGCTGGAATTTACTGCAGCGAATGAGGTGGGAAGATGAAAGAGGAAACAGAAGATCGCTCACACACCCTTAACCTAGCAGGCGTAGAGTGGGGATTCGATACACGACATACCCAGGAAGTGCTTAGTAACCTATTTTAAACTTCAGAGTGTCAGTGATATTGATTTTCGACGGGAAAATCAGTAAACTCGTGGTTTATAAAACTTTTTCACTTTTTTTTTACTTTTTTCTAAATACGCGCGAAAGAGGGGAAAAAAACTGTGTGAGGAAATATAAGCGAGACAGGTAAGAGTTAACAATATTTGACTAATTGTCAAATACAGCTCATCCTGTCTCCCAAAGCAGGAACGGTGTAACCAGCTGTTAGTCAAGTTCTAAACCTTACTGTTGCAAATGCACTGTAGTAGTTTAGTATAATATCATTAGGGTAGCTCATAAATATATAAAAAAATAAAGAATATAAAAAAAAAATAATTAAAAATATTTACCAATAATATATACAAGTGAATAAAAGCATAAAATATAATAAAATAATAATATTAATACAACTTATATAAAAAAAATAAATAAATAAATAAATAAATAAAAAAAAAAAAAACTCACAGAATCCCTAATAAAATTTAATAATAATAATTACAATAATACATTCAAATACCTTTTAAATATAAACATAAAAATTAATAATAAAAAAGTCAAAATTAAACTATGAGTGTCACTAGGTCGTCCCCCCCCCCCCCCCCCCAGGGCGAAAGATCTCAGAGGATGTAGGTCCTTCTCAGCCCGGGATTAGAGCAGTTGACAGTGGGCTGATAAACCCACTTGCGAAGCATCCCAGACTTGTGTACTCTTCGCCGAAGTCACGGTCATGTTCACCAGTGCCCGAACAACCGCCCACTGATCTGAAAAGTCCCGCGTGGATCAAGCTAGGGGCGAAAATACGTGAGCTCCACGACATGATGGACGATGGTAAGAGAAGGTCAGTAAGCCAGCAGATGCGAGATTTAATCTCCGAGCTGTCGATACTCTACGAAAAGACAAAGACTCATACCCCTCGAAAAACAACAAGCGTATCTTCTCAGACTTCTCCGAAAGCTCCCATGCGCAAGGCCCAGTGCAGGGGAGAAAAAGAAGTTCAGCAAGGTAGAGTAGTGCCAACCGAAAAAGAGAACAACAAATGGCCCACTTGAAGTACCTAAAATTAGGTAAGAGCCCCAGTGGACGACAATACCGTCCAAAAGAAAACATATAAAGCCAGTACGCCCCGATGCACTAATTATTAAAAGTAACTGCGGGGGATCGTATGCAGACGTGCTAAAAATAGTAAAAAGTGATCCACAGCTGAAACATGTTGGTAGCATGATAACAAAAGTCCGAAAGACTGCTAGTGGGGATCTTATTCTACAATTAGCAAAACCTGCGGATACGCACACTAACGAGCTACAAAGTGCGGTTAAGTCCGCGCTAGGTGAAAAGGCCTCGGTACAAACGCTAACAGCTGAAACGGCGATTGAAATAAGAGACTTGGACGAAATAACAAGTAAAAAAGAGCTGTGTACCGCTTTGGAGCAAGAGTTTGACGGAATACAGTTTGCCGAAACTAGCGTAAAGTCACTAAGAGGTGCCTATTGCGGCACTAAAACAGCCACACTATTGTTTCCAGTCCCAGTAGCAAACAAACTACTAGCAGTCGGTAAAGTGCGAGTTGGTTGGGTAATTGCCCGTATACGCGTGAAAACATAGCCAATAAAATGCTTCAAATGCCTCGAGTTTGGCCACTTATCTAGAAACTGCAAAAGTTCGGTTGATGTAAAAAATACATGTTTTAATTGTGGAGACCCGAACCACAAAGCTGCCGAGTGTAAAAAAGAACTAAAATGTGCAATATGTTCAAGAAGAAATGCGCCACAAGTGAAGCACAGAACCGGTGGCAGAGAGTGCCCATCTTATTTAGAGGCGTTAAAGAAAGCACGAGCACAATGAAATTCCTGCAATTAAACCTAAACCATTGCAAGGCTGCACAAGAGCTTCTGGAGCAGTCGGTAGTAGAAAAAATATCGACATAGCAATACTTAGTGAACCGTATAAGATCGGTAAAACCCCACTGTGGGCTAGTGACACTAACGGGAAATCAGCGGTATGGAGCTGTGCTAAAGCGCCGATTGCGATTGAGCAATTAAAAGCGAAACTATGCTACGTATGCATTAGAGTATCGAAGTTATTTTTATATAGTTGTTATATACCGCCTAGTTACAGCCTTACTGAATTCGAAACCACCTTAGACGGTCTGATAAGCGACGTGAGAGCCACATCACCAGTGATAATTGCAGGTGACTTTAATGCATGGGCCCGAGAATGGGGCAGCCGACGAACAAACGCCAAAGGAAGGGCCTTGCTCACATCATTATCAATGTTAGAAGTTACGCTTGTTAACACAGGCGATAAGCTTACCTTCCAAAGAGATGGAAGAGGGTCCATTATCGATCTTACCTTCGTTAGCAATACAATCTTTAGACGAACATCGTGGCATGTAAGCGAAGACTATACGCATAGCGACCACCAAGCTATCATATTTTCGATAAGAAACGAGTTGGCTGGAAACTGCATACATTAGATGAAGAAGGTCTTAAGGTGATGGTAACTCATATAATCCTCCCAGAAGGAGCGATAAATTTGGCACACCAACTAATAAATGGTATTAAAGTAGCATGCGACGCCTCGATGAGGAGAAAATCTGCATCTTCCCGACGCTCACCAGTGTATTGGTGGAACGAAGAGATTGCGCACTTACGCCGACAATGTAACAGCGCAACTACCAGAGAGCTAGAAATCGAAGCGCAAATTTTGCGGTGCAGCAAAGGTAATATAAAGAAAAGCGCACGTCGCTGAAACGGGCTATAAAAGCCAGCAAAACGAAATGTTTTCGAAGTCTATGTGACAGCGCAGATAAAGATCCCTGGGGTTTAGCATTCAAAGTCAAAGCCAAAAAGATACAAAAGTCATTACAACCGAAAATTTCATGCCCTAGAGAGTTGGCAAAAATAGTAAGCGCACTTTTTCCAGCCCATGCCCCCCTACAGAAAACGAAACGCCCCCAGTAACGGCAGAAGAAGTTTTAATAGCCGTTAAAAGCCTAAAAGAAAAAAAGGGCACCAGGTCCTGATCTTATCCCCAACCACATATTGAAAATAACTGCAAATACCAACACCGAAGCGTTTGTACGCACGTATAATGAATGTCTTAAAGAAGGAATATTTCCACCAATATGGAAGCGTCAACGACTGGTACTTCTACCAAAGGCCGGGAAACCCCCAGGTGACCCGTCAGCATACCGCCCAATATGCATGCTTGACACAGCCGGAAAACTGTTCGAACGAATTTTAAGCAATAGGCTGATTACAGAAATATAAGCAGGGGGAAACCTCTCAGAAACGCAGTTCGGCTTTAGAAAAAAGCGATCAACAGTAGGCGCGGCTATGCTTGTTAAGAAGCTGACAGAAGAAGCGATAAGTGGAGTAAGATGGAAAGGCGGATCTAAGAAATATTGCCTGGTCATGACACTTGACGTTAAAAATGCGTTTAATTCCGCTAGCTGGAAGAAAATTGTCGAAGCTCTCCGTGGTTTTCAAGTATCAAGATATTTGCGAAAATAATAAGTAACTACTTGGAAGATAGAGTCCTAGTATATGATACAGACGAAGGCAGCAAAGAGTATAATATATCCGGAGGAGTTCCTCAAGGATCCGTCCTTGGACCATTGCTCTGGAACATTATGTACGACGGCATTCTGCGCTTACAAGTACCTACAGGGTCAAAAATTGTTGGTTTTGCGGACGATATTGCGGTGGTTATTGTTGCCAAGCATATAAAAGACGTTGAGCGAGAGGCAAACTCAATGACTGCGCAAATACAGAATTGGCTTGAAGAAAATGGCCTGCAGTTAGCCGAGCAGAAAACTGAGGCAGTGTTAATTAGCAGTAGAAAAATACTAGAGTTTGTTAAAATTAAAGTTGGAGGCCATGAAATTGTTTCGAAAACTGAAATATCTAGGCATTATGTTTGACGCTAGATTGGTATTTAAGACCCACCTAGAATACGCTATTGGTAATCGAAGAATACGCTAGAATACGAAGTTGGGGAAATCGCTTTCGGTTAAAAACCTGGTAGATACTATCCTCGAGTCTAAAGAAAATTGGTCCGTTGTCTGCAATATGGCGAAGAAAATCTTAACTAAACTGCGTCAAGCGGAGCAACTCCGCAGAAACTCATAGAAAGGCAATATGCCGCTCCCCCTCCACGAAGTAATACCTAACGGTAGTTTCACGGAGCGAGGGAAACGGAGCGGGGGTGGATTTTTAGTATGGTGAGTCGAAAGGCAAGCCCCACACTTCGGCTTTCAATGCTTTGTGCCACCTCTAGAACAAAAAAAAAAAAAAAAACACCCTTAACCTTCAGGCGGTCATCAGTGCTTAACCCTTAACAGTTAGAATTTCATTAATTGTGTAAAATTGTGTGTGTCTGTTCGATTTTAATTTCTATCATATTATCTATGATTTCATTTGATATTGTTTTATCTCATAGTAACTATTTTACGCAAGCATAGCATACGTTGCGCTTTATAAAAAGCATTCATAGAAAATAAGAATTTATTTTCCCAATCGACGTTATACATACATTGTACGCAAGTGAATTATTTTCTGTGTACAAAATCTATCCTAGCGAGCAACAGGCTTGCATATAACCAGGCCTGGGCGACGCAAACAGCGCAGTACCCATTGGGTACCGTCGCTTGTTCGTACACATCCAAGATTGATATGGAAGAGATTGCGCCGACAGCCAACAAATATCAGTTGCTCAGTGAATTTCAAGCAATTAAGGTTGTTGCTCGTTAGCGGACAAAATTTTGTACACGGACGATAGTTCACTTGCGCACAATGTTTAATATTGAATGGGAAAATAAATTTCTATTTTCTCTGAATACTTTTTGTAAAGCACAATGTATGTTATGCTTACACAAAATTGGTTATATTAGGAAAAGTATTGGTTATATTATACTACGTTTCATAAAGAATATGATACAAATTAAAAACCGACAGCCGCCCAAAAGTTGCCAAAATTTAAGAAATTCTATGCATCAATTAAAATATAAGCTAAAAAAAAATACAAAACATTATTTGCTTCAATAATACTTTGTGTTTTTTTTTAAATTAAAATTATGCGCAATGTTTGGTTGTATTAGACGATTACTGCACCCACCCCTGTATATAACACATGAAGCTTTATTCTTGAATATTATGTACATATGTATTATGTATGAATGTATGTTTATAAATACCTCAAGGTTTGATAAGAAACAAACATCTGCTAGAACCGGATATTACACCAACTTTTTGGTTGAATTTGATAATATTTTATAACGCCTCTTAAGTACGAGATTCTGGTACTCGTATGAAGTAAAGTATTTTGTTTTATTCTTTTAAATTCACACTTAACGGGCTGTATAGAAAAAACCCTAATAGATCGCACGATATACAAGCACCCAAAGGTGATATGTATTAATTGCATCGCCAAATTCGCAGACAGTGGCGGATTTACCTTTAGGAGCACCCTGGACAAACAAATCAAACCGCCCCTTAATATTTCTAAAAAAAAACCTTACTTGCCTTCGTAGGGTGACATTTCATTACTGATATCTACATTTTACACATTTATAAAATTTGATCCGAATTTTCTGAGAAAGAATATTTATTTCATTTTTATGTATAAAATCAAGCTTATGACAAAATATTTTTGGTTTCATAAAACTTACATATTGTCAGAGAAATAAAAATACAGTATTATGAAGAGGATTATTCAAAAACACTTGCGTCTAGCTTTTTGGGAGGCAAAATCTGTGATCAAATGTTCAAAGTTCAAGGGGAGGAAATTATCAGATTCGATACAAAGCAGTGCCAAACTGTTGAGCCGATCTTCAGTCATTTTGGAACGGAGGTAATTTTTTATCCTTTTCAAACAAGAAAAAGACCTTTCGGCACTGCAATTAGTCACAGCCATGGTAGCAAACATTCGATATGTGATGTCCACGTTCGGAAAAATTGTGTACAAGTGATCTGATCGAAGAAGCTTCAGATTTCATCTGAATAATATTTTCTCTGCAATAAGCAAAAAAATGGACGAATTCATCATCAGTTGTTGGTTCCAAATCAGAAGGGAACGTAGATATCAGAATCTTCGATGCCATCCTCATTTTTTGGTTAGAAAACAATCCATTCGCCTTGAGGATGATAGTGCATTTTTCGTCGATTATGTTGTATACACTGCATCTCTCTTCTAATTCCACAGCCAAATTATCCAGAATAACATTGAAGATATTTCAAATCATCTTCAACCGCTATTAAAACTTCAATAGTTTTGGCATAATTATCATTCAGAGTTTTCACGGCGTCGTATCGAGCTGACCATATAGTTGTGGACAACGATTTCAAAGTTTCGTTGATGCGGTAAAAAAAACAATTTTTTTGAACGCTTTGAATTGTAGAAAAAATGCAGCTGCTTCCGGACAATTATCCACTGCATGGACACCGACTAAATTCAACGAATGAGCAGCACAAGGTACGTATTCTGCTGCAGGATTTGATGCGTTTATCCGAGCTTGAAGACCATTATAAACGCCGAAATGTTTTTCGCGTTATCGTATGATTGGCCGCGACAGTCAGCAATGTCCAATCTGAGGTCAATCAGAGTTTTGAAAATAGCATCAGCTAATTCCATCGCCTTGTGCACCATGTTCTCCATGAATTTCAGAAATCGTTCAACAGGGACACCATTTTGTTGGACATATCTGAAGACGAACGATAGTTGGTCGACATGGGATATATCAGGGGTCGAATCCAGTACTATAGAAAAATATTTTGCTGCTTTCATCTACTTTGAAATGGTGGATATCACTTTTTTCGCCATAAAGCTTATGTACTCCTCACAAATCGTTTTGGACAAATAACTTGTACTGCCACTTCCTTTGTTGCCAAATTTGTTCATGTGCTCAGCCAAGAAGGGGTCATATTATGCAACAACTTCCAAAAACATCAAATAATTCCCATTATTTGGAAATCCTAGTTTTTCGTCGCTGCCCCTGAATGGAAGTCCACGGGATGCCAAAGCTTTCGTTACAGAAACAACTCGGTTCAAAACTTTCCTCCAGTAAAATATTTCTTCATCCAATTGGAGAACGAGCGTTTTATCAATTCTTGATTCCTGATGACCCCTTTTGTTTCAGTTTCAATACGTTGTTCTTGTGGCTTCCAGAATTTTCATACTCCTTAACCCGTTGAGTTGAATGTTTTCAATCAGTGAATCCCATTTTGCAGTTGAAAGAACAAGGAGGATCGAATAAAAGCCATGGTAAACAGAAGACACTTCCTTTGCTGGCAGAATAAATGAGCCATGTGCGAAGGCTTCTTTCTCTTGAAGATTTCGATAAAAGAGATTTTTCGACAGGTATCTCACGCTGCCATCTGGATAAATTCGTTTAGAAACACTGAAATCAACTTCAGAATTTTGTGTGCATCCATGTATTGCTACATGATCACGAATTGCATCATCAATTCTCCATTCGGCGGGATCATCACTCAAAATCAATTGATCCATTTCAATAGGGTCATGTGGAAAATCCAAATCTTTATTTTTCTGAATAGGTATGTCACCCGTAGGAGGATCTAATGTGACTTCGCTACTTTCAAGACTCACATTGTTTTCTGTTTTCTAACCTTCAAAATGCTTTGATCTTGAACCTTCATTATGAGGTGGCACAAAATACTCTGATCCCTTATATTCTTATTTGCTGGCAATGTTCAACTGAATAAAACCAAATTAAATAAAGTTATAACACACAAAAACATGAATTTACTGACACTTTTCGAAGTTTTCAACTCGAAACGTCTTTTGAGGTTACATAAAATCATTCCCAAACAACAATAAATCCGATATCGCCGAAGTTGTTCCGAAGTCGCGCCTATACACTATTGAATGTACATATGCGCAGTACATTGTAAAGAGGCGCGAAAAATTCAAACTAAGAACCGTACTAATGTTCTTAAATTAAAATGTACTTAATTTAATTAAATTTGTCTCCATAAAAATTTGAATACGTTTTTCATTCATGTTGAAATATTAAAATTTTGTTTCGAATAAATGGAAAAAAAATTTGGCGCCCCTATTGGAACGACGCCCTGGGCAGCTGCCCATGTTGCCCCTGTGTAAATCCGCTCCTGTTCTCAGAGTTTCTATAGTTTCCTATTAATTCAAATGTACTCAGAAAGTCGGTATCGCTTATCGTCTGCTTTGGAAGAGTGTCCTTACTCTTAACATTTACAAAAGTATTAACTTACTTTTTTGCTTCCAATAGAAATACATAGTTGTTGTAAAAACTTTAATTAGCTTTTGAAATAATAAGCTTATCTTTTAGAAAAGTTGTTAAGTTTAATCTGCTAATTTACTTAAGTGGTCAGACCAAAGTACATTTTACTTATTGTCACACAAATGTATCGTCATAAAAAGTTATGTGATTTTACAGGCATTTCGATTCCGACAAATCTGGAATGTGTATAAATCTTTTCTCCACAATCTGTTGTGTGAAGATCAGAATTTATTATTTTCTTTCCAAAAAATCAGGGGCAATATTTTAAAACCAAAAATAAATGCTTGCTTTTAATTTGTCGGAATCGATATGCAGAACAGGCCTGCATTTATTTAGTAATTTAAAAAAAATGAAAGTATTCATTAAAATCATAAAAATATTATTATATAAGTTATATTTCTGAAATATTTGTTTCTATTCGATCGAAGCTATAAGACACCTTCTCAATGAATATAACCCATTCTGACGTCTAATCGAGATCGTGAATCGAAACGTGGAACTCATTCACGTTGCAGCGAACCAGAGATGGTTTTGCTGATTTTGAGAATTCGCAGGGAAGGTACATAAACTAAAAATCGGTAATACGGCTTACACAACACTTTAACACCTAAAATCAGAATAACTTATGGCCGAATTCAGTAACTTGGTATAATCTCATGTTTCAAAATGAGCTAGCTTTTTTATTTTATTTTTTTGTGACCTGCTCAAAACCAGTTCAAAATTTAGAGACTAAGGGCTTTATAAATTTAGGGGTATAAAATTGTGACTTTTGCTTCTATTAAATGTCTATGTTTTCCATGAGAAATACCATGGGTCGCGGGACGGCGTGATCTTGCCTGATCAACATTAAAATGCGCCTAAAATTATTCTATAGGAACGTAATTTTCGTAATTTCTTGCATTCATATTTGTATATGTATTCACTTAAATCAGCCGTCCGCGCAGGAATTATTTTAACTGATTCCATTCTCTGTACAGAGGAGATATGTTGTATATTCAAAAACATTTTACAACCTTACGTTAACTTACGTTAGCGTATCTAAACACGCTTCAACAGGTTAGAAAGAAATTTGAAATGAAGACAGCTTGTGTTCGATGTTTAAAAGTAAACTGAAAGGTGATCACATAAACTCAATATGGCTCTGGTAGTGATGGGCGAGTCCGAGATGTTTTACTCGATTGTTCAAACATCTTGATGGTTCTCGATGATTTCTTTCTTAGACGAATTGCCAGTCGAGAATAGTGATGCTTAAATTAGCTAGCAATCGAAACACTCAACCCAAACATCTTGGACTCGCTCCTGGCCAGCGATTGTTAAACCATCTCGATGGTTCTCTCTCGCAGTCTTTGGCAACGAATTGCTAGTCGCGATTAACATTAGATAACAAATGGCCAAAAAACAAGCTTGTGGCCCATGGCAACTTTATTTTTACAAGCAATTAAAAAGAAAAAATAATCATTGCAATTAACAAATATAAAATTAAGAAGAAACAAAAAAGTATATCCTTGTTGGTTGGTAAAAAATAAATGTGATCAATTATAGTCATTATTGGTATTTAGTAAGTTGAATGCGATGCTTCGTTTTGAGGTGGTCATGCAAGTTGGTTGTATTTCTAAAATATTTGTAGCTGGTATTGCAAAATTTGCAGTTAACCGACGTTACCTTGAAACAATCCGATATTATATAAAAAAAAAATTCCAATTTGACTAATTTTTTAAAATAGCGATGCATTTTGAATTTTCGAACAATATTTTTAACATATAAAATTGTCTGTAATATGAAAATATATTTAAAATAACGCTCGAATATCTACACCTTCAATATTATCTATTTTAAAAAACCATCAATATACACCTGCACAAGTCTACGAAAGCTATGGATTGTCGACTCGAAACAATCGAAAAACATCTCGATTGTATAGTCGGACAGGGAGTCGATTGTCGACCCGATTGTTCTTTTGCAACGATGGCGGTTCTCTCGATTGTTTAAACATCTCGGACTCGACCATCACTAGACTGTGGTGGTCTGCATCTTTGATTGTAACTTACTAAAATTTTGTATATTGAACTTCAAAATTTTTATCAATAATAATAATAACTATATATGCATAGCTCAGTGTTTGGCCGATCTTCTCTTACCATTTGTAGCGTTTGTCTATACATACATATGTATGTATATTCTACTACAATTTTGTACCCACTCCGAACGGCAGATGTATTTTATGAAAAGCTTTTTCATGGCAGAAATACCCTCGGAGGTTTGCCATTGCCTGCCGAGGGGTGACCGCTTTTAGAAAAAACAAATTTCTATGATTAAGGTTTTACTTGCTCTGGTACGCACCGACCCACTCGACCACATCGGTCACAAAATATTTATTATTCATCTTTAAATAAGAACTTGCGTTATAACTTCTTCTGTTAAGCAAAACATTACGTGACATTTTTTATTCGTCATATTTATCACAAATATCTATATTTTTGAAATATACAAGATTGGACCATTACATTATAATGATTGTTTGCAGTTATCCGCTCATATGTACATTTTATCTTTCAATCTTACTGCACCATTTAAACCAGGGTCCTGGATTTTTATAACTTTTAACATAAAAGTCTTTAGAAAAGAGTTATTTTTGAACTTTTATTTAATTTGAAATAAAATAATTGGTCAACCCGGAATTTTATGTTCTTAGTCCAGTTATAACAGTTAAACTAGGCAAAATATTTTTTGAGGCCGAAATAAAAGTCCATTTCTAATAATAAGCAAACCGTTTATCCAAATTGAATAAATGTGGTATCAAATGAATTAAGACTGAAATAACTTTCAAACTGAAATTTCTAATCGAAGGTTATCATTTATTTATGTATATATTTTTTATAAATTATTAATTAATTTTTTGTATGTCGAAATAAAAGTCCTTTTGAAATAATAAACAAAATGAAGCCTACAATAATATGGAAGTATTTAAAATCAGAGTCTATAATGCACATATTACTTAGGGATTTGGTTATTTTTATAGCAATAAAAAAAAATTACTTATACTCAATAATTCATTGGTAATTAATCAAGTAAGCAAAGTTAAATTCGGGCGAAACCGATTTTTATATACCCTCGCGATGTATTTTTGCATGGGCGGTGCCCAAAATTTCATAAAAAACCCCGTTTCTTTGTTTCAAATCGCTGCTAGTATTAAACTTTACTCAATTTCTTCCAATAAATACTGAAAAACGAATTTTTTTGCATTTTTCAAAATTTCCGTTATATGGAAGTTGGGCGTGGTTATGGTCCGATTTCAAAAATTATTGACGGTGATGCTAGTGATATCAAGGACAATATGTTCTCCATACACCGTTATTGAGATACATAAATTCCTAATTTCTTAGTTCAAAATCGCTTCAAATATCGACTTTCACTCAATTTGTTTTAATAGATACCGAAAAAATTAAGTTTTTGCATTTTTCAAAATTTCCGTTATATGGAAGTTGGGGTGGTGATGCTAGTGATATCAAGAACAATATGTTCACCAAATTTTTTGACGATAACTAACACTCTTATTAAGGTGCTGATATTTTTGCCTAAGTGGGCGTGGCAACGCCTATTTTTCAAAATTTTATAAATACTACCTAATTTCTTAGTTCAAAATCGCTCCAAATATTATATTTCACTCAATTTGCTGTAATAGATACCGAAAAAAGGAGTTTTTGCATTTAAAAAAAAATTCCGTTATATGGGAGGTGGGCGTGGTTATTGACCGATCTTGGCCATTTTCAATACCAACATACCCTGTCCAAAGAGCAATCTACGTGCAAAATTAACAAATTAAGCCAAATTGTAACCACGGACAGACGGACGGACGGACAGACAGTCAGGGCTAAATCGATTCCAATTTTCATTCTGATCATTTTAGTATGTACATATATGTCTATATCTATCTCGATTATATTTTGCTGTTACAAACAACCGTTATGCGAACAAAGTTATAATACCCTTGTGTACAAGTACGGTCGGGTATAAAATTAGCTATTTTAATATTTGGCCTCACGGGAATCCGTATGAAAAAGTATTCCCAAAAATTATAAAGTGCAACACAACATTTTTCCGTTAATTGTGAATAAATATTTCTGACTCAACAAGCAAATCAAAAAAAGCCTCACTCCTGTGTTGTTAATACATCCGTTAACCTTCTTTAAGGTATTTCAGTTTGAAAGTCATGAAAGGTATGAATATTATATGAAAGGTGTTTGATTAAGCGAAGACGGCACTTCCTCACTTACTTATTCACAAGAGAATGATCCCATGATAGAAATTTTTTTCCCTCAGGGAGTTATAATTAAATGTATTTTATATTAAGATTCACTTAAAGAAAAGTAAATGATTTTATAAGTATAAAAAAGCGACACGCAAAAAAAAAATGTTATCAGTACTAATTACTAGAGAGAGCTTTGGGATTCGTTTGTATTATACATACATATGTATGTATACGAATGAGTAGCAAATACATCGGATTACGTGTGTATACGTTCTTTAGTTATTAAACAAATTTTTTAAGTGTTTAGTGTGCTCAAATGAAAGAGTATGCAGACGTATTGCCCTGATAAGGTTGACGAGCGGAAGGCCCCAAGTTTAGTTATAGTCAAAAATTAAATCAATCAACAAGTGAACTTTATTAAAATACTATATATATGTACAAATAAATATATATAAATATATAAATATAAA
The DNA here is from genome assembly GCA_963971545.1 of Philophylla caesio. NCBI lineage: Eukaryota > Metazoa > Arthropoda > Insecta > Diptera > Tephritidae > Philophylla > Philophylla caesio. The sequence continues at coordinate 63,880,631 of OZ020607.1, forward strand.
TAAACTGATTAAAAAGAAAGTAGTGCAGCTAAAACAATAGAAAAGAGCGAATATGAAACTGTTTTGTTGCATTCTTTTACTGCTTATAATCTGTCTCGGCGGCATTTTTCAAATACAGCAGCCCTCAATGGTAATTGGAAAAGTCATCTTCTACACCAAGAAAAACCAAACGGAAGAAAGTAGTATTTTCGCAATACATCGACGACGATGCCGATATGTTATGGATCATCTTGGCCGTTGTCGTAATGTAAGTTAATGTCAAGTATTGTGATTGTAATAACATAAATTAATTTGCACTCTTCTTAACAGTTTGCATGAACTTGGCTGATGCCTACCTGGAAGTTGAATGTGATCTTATACATATGTATGTAGGGACAAGTTAATATATGTGACATAAAATATGTGCCTAACGGAGACCGTAATCGGTATAAGGCATGTAAAAAAAAATGTAGAGTTTAATAATAATTTTTTGTTTTTTGAATCGTTTTCTTAATTTTTTTAATCAGCAAATATGATCGTTATTTTTTGTTTTAATTCCTCACAAATAAAAAATTTTAAGAGGATATTTATTTCAGCATACGAACAGCAATTACTTCTTGATGCGAAATTTTTGGATTGAAGATAAAATATTTATTTGAACTTTATTACATTGATTCGAAATAATATGACTTCGATTTATTTCGGGTTTATTAAGCTAGTTAACCCTTATCTATTGATAATTTTACTTTGTAAGCAAATAAGTAAACATTTAAATAAATTTTAAAAGCGCAATAAAGTTGTAAAGTATTTATTTTCTACTTAAGAAATCAATTATCATTATGTGTATAATACGCACAAAGATCTTGGTATCAAAATCAGAAAATTATTTGATTCTAGTAAAAAAATTACAGCCATTTTCTCCAAAGCAGTTTATGTAAATTATAAATGATTGTTTCTTCTTTTAATAAGTACTGTTGAAAAATTAATAATTAGAATAGCAAGTTTGCTTCAGAATTTTTGAGGTTGACATTTTGGAGCTAATTTGTATAAATGTATGCAATTTCCTTTTTGCGAAAACATTTAATTTATTCCGTTGCTAACTGTGTATAAATCGTCACAACGTAAATTATAAAGTGATAGCGTTGAGAAAGCAAATAGAATGTGTTTGCAGTAGGTACGAAAAATTTAGGCACGTCTCTTGACGAATTCCAAGCAATGACTCACTTTAGTTATTGGAATTTTAACGCCATGTGAAATGCATTATCGAAAAAAGCGAGAGTAATTACATATATATATATATATATATATATATAAATGCAACATACATATGTACTAAAAATGTGGTTGAAGTGGAAAAGGCAGATGTATTGCATCAAGTTTTAACGAGCAGCTCGTAAGTGTCCAATAATAGAAAGGCATACAATTCATGAAAATGTTTGGTAAAAGAAATTTATTTTTTTTGTAATGGGGGCGATAAAGGCAATTTTCTGCAAGAAGCATTTAACTTTTTGTCGACAATCCAACCAACAAGTGTTGAGGCGGAGCGGTGCTTCTCCATGCAGCTTTTATATGCAACAAATGTAGGTCCAAGTTGGAGAATAACACACATAATGCGTAAGTTTCTTTAAGATTGCATTTTGATCAAAATAAGGAATAATTTTGTCTCGCTCAAAATGGAATGGGTGATGTATTTAATTTTTAGTTGATGTTTAATATTTTTACTAAATGTACTGTATGTAATTTTGATCTCAATCAATGATTCCAAATAATTTTACTGTGTATGCATTTGCTGCTGTACCAAATACGTATGTATGTATACATGTACTTGAAGAATAAATTACTTTGTATGTTTGTTAAATATTTTGTAATTTTTTTTTTACAATAAATTGTTATTATATTTATGGTATTATGTATACTACTATAATACGGCGATTACTGTCGTGTTACAGGTTTAGACAAATTAATATTTACAAAAATTTGGTGGACATATTTTCCTTGATATTATTATCGTAGAAAATTTTTGAAATCAGATCATAACCACGCACACCTCCCATATAACGGAAGTTTTGGAAAATGCAGAAACTTTGGTTTTTCGGTATCTATTAAAACAAATCGAGTGAAATTCGGTATTTGGAGCCATTTTGAACTAAGAAATTAGGTATTTTTGAAATTTTGAAAACTTTCTGTATCTCAACAACGGTGTAAGGTATCGTCACAAAATTTTCCTCAATATCGCTGTTATGATCGTTAAAATTTTTTTAAAGTCGGACCATAACCTCACCCATCTCCCATATAACGTAAATTTTGAAAAATGCAAAAATTTCGTTTTTTCTTTATTTATTGGAACATATTAGATAATTAAAATTTGATATTTAGAGAGATAGTAAATTAAGAAACTTGATTTTTATGAAATTTTAAAAAATGGGCGTTACCACGCCCACTTATAAAAAAACGTCTGTAGATAACTCAATAACGATGTAAGGAATCGTCACACCGTCCCAAAATTTGAATTGTATTGTCCTTGATATCACTAGCATTACCGTCAATAATTTTTGAAATCGAACCATAACCACGCCCTACCAATACTAGCAGCGATTTGAAACAATAAAACGGGGTTTTTTATGAAATTTTGGGCACCGCTCATACAAAAATACATCGCGAGGGTATATAAAATTCGGTTTCGCCCGAATTAAGCTTTCCTTACTTGTTAATATTGTTATTTGACGCCAAATCCAAAGGGCTCATGCTATAAATAAATTGCTTCATGACATGCCGGTTTTTCTAGAGGTGTAATTTTTAAAATTTAAATTAAGTTAATAGAAATATAAAAACTAATGGCGAAATTTTTCGTTTACTATAATTAAATACTAAATTTCAAAGATTTTTTTATAAAAGTAGAAACTTTGATTCATAACCTTTTTGGCTGAGCTATGGACATCATTTTTATCAAACAAAAATTCGAGAAGAAGCTAATATAGAAAACGTTTAAATATTGTAAAAAATATGTATGTATGTAAAATTAAGTTTTGACTGATACTGTTGGAAACTGAGAAGCTTACAGTAGAAATAGTCAAAAAACAAAAAAAAAATGTTCTTTAAAGAAGTTTTTTTTATCACTTAAATCAAAAAACTCAAAATAATCGATGAAACAAAAATTATTTTTAATTTTACAGAATATTTTTTCGTCGACAGATTTTGATTGGAGTCTTACTAAGACTTCTGAGCAATTGTGTTTTACAAATCTTCTGGGATGGAAAAGGCTTAATAACTATAAACATTTTTTTTAATATCTTTATTAAACTTATTTAAAAATCCAAAACTGTAATATATAAAATAATCATTAGAAAAGTATTCAAATATTAACCATTTTTATTTTGGTAAATGTCATTTTATATTCCCGTGGTTTTTATATGCATATGTAGGTACATACTTACATATGTTGATGTAGACATTTCTGAGGAATTGCGTTTATGGTGTTAATTCTTTGATACTGCGTCACACACATAATTCGAAAAGTAAGTTCTGATATCCGACTTCTGCTTTGGGTATGTATGTTCCATATTAATGTGTATTTAACAGCAGGCGTTCCCAAACTTAATTACAGCTCAGACAACTTTTCTGAATGGAATTTAGCTTAAAAAATTACATTACACTTTGCAGAAGACTTATGAATGAAGATGAATTAAGATGAAGATAAAATAAGGCCGATGTGGTCGAGTAGGTAGCGGTGCGTGCTATAACTCGACAGGGCATGTAATATCTTAATCACAGAAAATTTTGTTTCTAATAGCGGTCACCCCTCGGCAGGCAATGGCAAACCAGAAATACCATATCTGCCATGAAGAAGCTGCTCATAAAGTACATATGCCGTTGGGAGTCGGCACAAAACTAGTGATGGGCGAGTCCGAGATGTTTAAACGATCGCGAGAATCGCCATCGTTGCTAAAGAATAATCGACTCCCTGTCCGACTGTACAATCGAGATGTTTTCCGATTGTTTCGAGTCGACTGGAGACGTCGTATCACCTCAATCCATAGCTTTCGTAGACTTGTGCAGGTGTATATTGATGGTTTTTTAAAATAGATAATATTGAAGGTGTAGATATTCGAGCGTTATTTTAAATATATTTTCATATTACAGACAAATTTATATATTTAAAATATTGTTTGAAAATTCTAAATGCCTCGCTACTTTAAAAAAACAGTCATATGGGATTTTTTTAATAGAATATCGGATTGTGGCAAGGTAACATCGGTTAACTGCAAATTGTGCAATACGAGCTATAAATATTTTGGAAATACAATCAAACTTTCATGACCACATCAAAACGAAGCATCCCATTCAATTTACTGAATACCAATGATGACTATAATCATTTATTTTTTACCAACCAACAAGGATATACTTTTTTGCTTATACTTAATTTTATATTTGTTAATTGCAATGATTATATTTTTTTCTTTATCAAAAGTTATTGCTTGCACAAATCATAAAAAATAATAAAAAGACATTGTCTCAAGTGCTTTAAACAATATTAATAAAAAGAGAAATCATATACATAAGTAGTTTTATTTAAGTATAATAAATCGACATTGAGGCGTACTTTTTCTCCTATATTTAAGTTTTTTTCATTAAATATTAACATTAGACAAAAATGTTATTGACAGATGTTATTGTAGACATATTAATGAACATCTTTCGCCAGTAATGTTTAAAAAAAAAAAACACAGAGAAAGTTACAAGCAGTCAAAGTAAGAATTTGCGTGAAAAAACGTATTTTGTGTAACTTTGGGGGGCCGACGCGCCCCCTAATCCTCTTCCTACGACCTTGAAATTTTACTAGAATTTTTTTTAAATAAAACTACACACAAAAAAACCCTGAGACCAAAACAATAAAGAAAAAAAAAAATACTCCATACATTTAATTGTCACCCTAATGCTTACACACCAGAATAGCCCAAAAAAGGAAAATCGAAATTTTAATGCACTTTGAGGTGGGCAAATTTGAGCGCCATTACACGCTCTTAATATTTTTGTATTTCAAAGTAAATGTTAAGAAAGGTGTCCGTTTTTTGTATAAATATCTAGTTAGGGAACCCCTGTCCCAGTACTTATCACATTTTGTTTGTGTCTGCTACGTCATAGCGTAATAAATAAATTAAAGTGAAAGTAAGTAAATATTCACATCCAAAAAGTAAGTATACATTAAAACTTTAAATTATTAAAGGCTACATTTTGCATTTAAAACGCAAAAATCAGTATTATGTTGGGTCGGTTATTGATTTGATGGTAACATTAAGCCGATATGGCATATATTTTACTAGGTTTTTCGTTGCAGTGAGAGATATCTAGTACCACTCTTCTTTAAGGACCCTTTTTAAGTTTTGCTTATTTTTTATATTATGTTTACAAATTTGTTTTATTTCTTATATTATGTTTACAATTGGATTAACATACGGTGACTGGTATTTTCAATTATTACCTGATTACCCGCTTCATTGGCCGCCATACATCCCCACCAGCCAAATTTCATGGGTTTAGCTCATCATTCACTTTTCTCCACTCTTTTTGTCGTCCATTCGACTTATAAATATATAATTTGCTATCGTCTGAGAAAATAATATTGTTCTCCCAATTTCTGATCGTGTTTTGATATTAGGTAGTGAATGTTGTGCGTTTACGCTGATTTTAATTGTTTACAAATGTCTTTTTCCATATATTTTTTTTCGGTAACCTGCAAAATAGTTTGAGCATAAAATTGTTGTCCTATTTTATTTTCCACTTTAATTTTAATTTTTTTTGCACTTGACTTAGAATTTTCCTATATTTTCCGAATGATAATGCGGTTTCCAGCATTATTAAAAATATGTCAAGGGCCAGAACGTGGATCATTATTAATAGTGCTTGAATTTTAAAACTTCTTTATTATGTTTTGGATTAAAGCAAGACTTTACCAACTGTTTTTGCAATTTCCCGCAAAGATTTCTCTTATTTGTATTGTTTTATAACCATATTTTTGAGGTCATTAGAATGTTCTTTTCCTCTTGGCGACATTATTGCAATATTAGTGTAAAAGTTGTATGCATTGAATTTTTCAGCATTGGTATTACTCACTCAAGAATATACTCGTATTAATTTAAAAAGAAACTAAATTGATTTCACTCTTGCAAATTCATTGCTGTATTCTTGAAAATAGTTTGCTGGAGGTAACGGAACACGAATATTCCGCTACATTAGGGCGTGCATGACAACGCAAAGTATAATTTAAATATTTGAACTAAAAAATGCTGGATTAAAAAACTTCGGCGCAGTTTTTGAATAAATCGAAAGTATACTAGGGTTTATACTTACTTAAGTGATACACTGTACATACATACATGCCACCACTCAATTGAAATAGTAATTGCTAAAAAATTTGCAGTAACATATTCTTAAGAATTCGTGTGACAACAAATACTTGCAGATAGATAATAGTTTAAGGATATATACTGAGACAGCACTCAGTGGCATAGGACACACCGACACATGTGGCAATAAAAGCATTAAAAATATGTTTCAACTTGCCGCAACTTTTTCATTAATAATTACTTTGTAAGATAGTTATGGCTAGTACCTTTCAACTATTTACAATATTTCGAAGTATACAAATATTTTGTAAGACAGATGTCTATCCTTTTTTTATATCTCTAATGACTTATTGCGAAGGCCCTCGGAATATTATGTCTGCTTTTTTGGACTTCAATTTAAGTGTCATGTACATATACATAAATAAAGAATATGTAATTTTGTTTTATAAAAATTTTAAATTATGTTTTATAGGTCCTTAAAGTAAACGAAAGAAACATAACGAAAATCCACGAAGCAACTATGATTTTAATATAATAAAATACTCAACGCAAGTACAATAGTTTTAAAGGTTATAAGCACCCTGTAGATAGTCTCGTCAACCTGTTTCATATTCACACTGATCAACATTTTGCGAATATTCTTATTGCATAAATTCCATAATTTAAATCGATTATATGAAAAAACAATATTTGTGCTTTACGTTAAATTTTACCACAATATGATAGTAAACAATATTTAGAGTGTAAACTATAAGAAAATATTAACTGCCCGATTATGTGTTCTTCATAAGTTATCAAACATTTACATATATTCAATATTGAAAAATAATGAAGTTGCTTCTATTCAAAAATAAAAGGGGGTTTTCTTTGCTTAATTATAAATATGAAAAATAATATTGACAAATAATAAACTTTTGAATATTTGAAATTTTAGATAATTTATAAAGTGCACAGGATCAGGCAGTAAATATATACTTGAATGTACATAAATATATGTATCATATGTCAAAACAAATAAAATCTTTTTTTTTTAAGCTGATTGTATGGTAAAGTTACTGAAACTTATGACGTTTTCTTTTCTCGAAATAATTTTGCCTCGTCTGTTTTTCTCAGACCTTTCAAGGTGTTTTGTGTCTATTTCCCACTTTATGGGACTCTGCCCAATCAAAGTTGAAACAATTTCTTCTAATATAGTCATTTTCCAGGATAACAGATACCAAACAAACAAAAGATATAAGGTGAGAAGAAAATATTTTTTCAAGTTTTTAATCCAAAGCCAAACCTGAATATGGCACTTAGGCCGCTTTAAATGAATTACAATGATATTCACACGGTTTTAACAATGTCGTATTCTGTGATATACATAGGTACATATCTAATAATTACACAAAGTTTTGACTGCAGTTCAGTAAAATTTTTTTTCAAGAAGACTTTTACCAAGTTTAATGCATCAAATGTTTTTAACATGTCTCAATTAACTATCTTATTTCAGTACAATGAAATTCAATAGTAACAACTTCATTGTCATGGAAATAATGTAACTGAATTTAAACTTTACAAAAGTCACGTTTGCCAGTTCTTCGTTTTTTTATTTGGTGAAAACATTTATAGAGACCCTTTGATTTTATTCAAAGTCAAAAGTCGTGAAAATGGGAGCTCCAGAAAAATATTATTTTCTTTATAATGAATATTATAAAAAAAAGCAATTTATTTTATATGCATTAATATTTTCCTGTTGCAATAAAAATTGTTCTGAATTGTGTTTTGGATTTCGTATAAAGATTCGAAAAATGCCTTTTATAATAGATGGATTTCTTAACAAAATTTAATGGATATCCAAAGTGCGCTTAATCATATGAATCCACAAAATTTACAAATGTTTAAGAGATGGAAAAACTAAATCAAATTGTTTATTTTTTTTGTTTTTTTACAAAGTATAGCGTATGCACGTCATAAGTAATTTTCACACTAAATCCGGTTAAGTAGTGTTAAAAAAAGAAAGAAAATACACACAAAAAATACAAGAATGGCGTGGAAAACAACTCTTATCAATATGTGCCGATACACACAGTAACTAAGCCAAAAGATGACAATGCAATTCTCCGCAGTTAACCACTTTACTAGACGATTTCGTTCATTCCAAAGTACGTACATACATATGTACATATATGTAACTGTGATTGTGAAAAGCTGGCACTATCGTTTCGCTATCTCTGACGTTCTCACGAGGAGGGAGGTTTTAAGTAATGGCACGATAAGTCATTTTCATTCAGTTAAAGACCAGCGTTCACGGCGAAACAGTTAAATTTCCACCGAGAAGCGTGAAAATCGAAATGAATATTAATCAAAACTTTTAAAGTGTCAATAAAGCAAAATTAATGTGATTAGTGTAAGAAAGTGTTCTACATATAAACACAATTATTAAATTAAAGTATTTGAAAGACTTGCTAGAATTCTGCGTCATTTTAAATACACTAAATAGACCAAATATACATACATACATACTACACACACACACACACACACACACACATAAAAAAATGACTTCGAGACTGATGAAATTTTCCGTTTGCATGTTGTTTGCCAGCGCTTTGCTTCTGGTTAGCATGCCCACTGAAACGGAGAGCCGGCGTGTAATCTTCTTTGCACCACAACGTATACAAATTTTCACCTCACAGATTTTGTCATCACGAGCGAAAGAAAAACCATGCGCGAAGTGTCAAATGAGAGATCATCGCGGAATTTGTCGGCGTGTTTTGTCATTTAACAGCAGTGAGTGTTCTTCAATAGTTACAATGTATACGCTACTGAGATAGAGCCGTAACAAAAACAAAGCAGAAAAAATATATATCCACTATGTCTACAAAGACCGGCTAGAGTCTTTTGACGCATTTGATATTTTACTGTCAATTACTACATCTATTTCGTTTTTTTTTTAATGCATTCAACTTTATTCAAAAGCATTGAAATTTTATTAATTAAGTGTTTTAAATTCAAATAAACTTTATTGGCAAACAAAATTATTTTCAAATTTTAAAATCCCTTTGTATGTATTTATAAGCACTTATCCATTAAAATGTTTTTCTCAAGTACTATTGATATTCATTGACGGCATTGTTATGCAAAATCAAGTTTTGACCAAGCTCTATCCCATGTCGTTTCAATCGTTTCTAGCTAATATAATTTTAAATTTTTATTTTCGCTTTCCAGATGGTATTAAATGCTAAATTATTGCAGCTTGAATAACACTGAGTCAATAGAATCTCCAAATGAAGTACACTTTGCTTAAATGTGTAAGAAAAATTTAATCAGCGCTTAAGTTAGCGTTTGTCGGAAATAATCATCCTTTCATTATTCAATATTTCATATTATATCTATTAAATTATTTTCGATTACTAAGTGAAATACTCTAACACCATAACAGTATTTTTAAATTACGTATGAATATAAGATAATGCCTACTTGCAATTTACATAAATAAGAAAAAAAAGATTACATAGCAAATATTCAAAAATTTATTTTTATTAAACACTCAAAAATGTTCCAATATCTGCTCTGCGAATGGTCGTTGTACAAAGTTAGGTTTTCTTCTAACGAAGTCATTCTCTTTCATTTAATTTGAAAATACTGGTTTGTATATTTAAACATGAATAGTTTTATTTTAAAGATTTCTGTAGTCCACTCGGTAGCGTGTTGGCTCTGCAATTCGAGGTTTCATGGTCAAAGCAGTGGAGTGGTGATGAAGAATAATCAAAATTTAAAATTTAAAAAAAGTCGAATAATGAGATGTGGCGATATCCAAAATAGCTGCCATAAATTCAGCCAATAAAACTGTTGTTGTTTTTTCAAATAAAAATCGTCCATAAACTGGCCTCAAGCTCAATAAACATGTCAATTAATAAAGATGAAGTGAGCCCAAAAAAGCTGTAGAGTCTAAGAATTTCAAAAATCAAAGAAAAAGTGGTTATCATAATAGCAAATGTCCGTCTGAAGTCGGCAATTCTGGTTTAACAATAAAACGCTTAGCACAATTAAAAATAACAAAAATATTGTGAACCAGATGCTTCTTAAATTAAAGGCACGAAATACGGTTTTTACGCGAAGAAAAGTGAAACATTTCAGATAGTTCCGCGAGTGAAAGAAAAGGATTAATAGAACTATACATATACATACACTTACATACTTGTACATATGTGTAAATTTTGAACCAAGGAAGTTTTTTGGTTTGCTTGCATGCATAACAACATTTTTGGACAAAGGAATGTATTTTTGGCGTGACTGCATATATACATATGTACATAAGTACCAATATATGTACATATGTGCATACTTATATAGGTATATATGTACATAAATTTCCCAATTGACCAAAGTCTTTTGAATAACACACACCAAAGACACAACACACGGTTCAAGCGAAAGCACAAATTTTATCGCCTTGTGACGACGTTCGCAGAGAGAGGCAATTTTTGCATCGCGGATTGCGTGACCTTCATTGTATTGATCTTGTAGTAAGCCTGTGTTTATTATTTAAATGTATGTATGACCATGTCCCTTAAGATTTATAAAACTTATTTTTTTTAATCGGAATAAAATACTTTCCTCACTAAAGTTAGCTTAGAAAGTGAACCTGAAATCGAACCTGAGTACATGGAAATAAATGCTTAGGATAAAAATTCAATAGAAAGAACATTAATTCTCACAAATATTGCATTTAGAAGGGATTGTAATTTCACCTTCTGAACGCGTAGTTGTGAATTTCTGATCAGCACAATAGTTTCTAAAAGTGCTTATTTTAATGTTTCATTTGACTTAAGGACGATTAAACAATTTTGAAAAATCTGGCGTGTAGCCAGTATTTTTATCTTCAAACTGTCGGCGGTACTTAACTAGGTGTGGCATTTGTTGCAACTTTGTCAAAACAAAATATAAGAAAACAATTTCTATCATGTCTAATTTTTCTTTACATAAGATTATATAATGTTATTATATTTAATTTAGAAAACGAGCTTGTTTATATTTTTATTTTTATTAATACAGAATAACTAACTGAACTATAAAAAAGATACTCCGAAAGTAAAAACAAAATAAAAAAGTCTTTGCAAATATGTTTGGAAACCAAAGACACCATATCAGCATAATAAGATTCCAACAGTCTATATTTGAAAGATTTTTTGGAAAAATTTTCCAATACGGAACCTGGCTTTGAAAATAAACGACTTATAAGGGGGGTAGAGGAGGTTCCCCTGAATCGAAATGTGAAACTCCCACCCTGCAGAGGGTTATAGGTTTTAATTAGTTTTTTGTTAAAGTTGCGAAAAATTTCAATTTTAACATCACTTTCTTCTTTGTGTAGCAATGAAATGTAAATACCGTGCTGCCACACATCACATATGTCGAATAAAGTCTATGCGTATACTCGTATCACGAGATTTTAAATAACAAATTTACAATATATTTTTTAATTACAAATTTTCAATATACAGTGGACGTCCAGTATAACGAACGATATAATGTTCGAAGTTGTACGATATATCGAAAATTCGTTATACTGAAATAAAAATATGTTATGCGGTAAAGAACATAAATGATATTGCTTAGTTCATTTCTTTATAGAAAAACCAAAATTAAAAAGATATATGTATCTATACATAAATTCTTTCTTCAAGATGTAAATTACAGTTTTCTGAATTAAAAGTGTTAAAAATTATTTAGTATGTAAAAAGTATGTTATTTGTTTTTTTTTTTAAATGAAAGTTGTCGAGTCAATGCTTCTTTCCGCCGACTTTTTAAGACACACACTTTTGATATTTCTATATCATTTTCTGTAGCCCATTGAATACCCATAATAACCAGAAAATTTTAACCGCTTCAGCATGTGCCAGTTTCGGGTTTGTTGATGCTGCCACGCTATTGTCATCATTTTCACTGCCCAGCAATGAAATTTCTTTAACCGGATGATTGTCTGTTTCTTCAGTAGCAAGGTCGTCTGCAATTATCCATGTTTCTAATTCTTCCACTCTGAAGCTCATCTAATAACATATGTAATAAAAATTATACAAAACTGCAATGTAACAACATAACATTCTTACAAACCTGAGGAAAATCATTGTAAAGTAAAGTGTTTGATTCAGCAACTTGCTCTTCGTTACTTTTCAAAACAGCCAAGGGAATGTTGTCCTCGTCCTCGAATTAAGCAAATTCTAACAAAATATTTTTCCAACACTTTGATAAGACATTTTCCGAAATTTTTTCCCACGCCTTAGCTATAAGTGACGTCGTCTCTAACGGATTAAGCTTTTTAAGTGCCATTTGAATACTGACTCCTGAGCTCAATATTTTGGTAAGAATATTGTTTTTGTAGTGCAATTTTGTGAGACGTATTGCATTTTGGTCCATTGGCTGTATTAAAGGAGTCACATTAGGTGGTATGAACATGACCAAAATTCTATCATCACTAGTATCATGGACCAGTTCACATGTTGGCGGATGACTGGGAGCGTTGTCCGGAAGCAAAACAGCCTTCTTAGGTAACTGCAGTCTTTCTAGAAAGCTTTCAACCTATACAAAATAAGTTCGGTTATGCATACATCTATAGATTTATTTTTGATTTGCTTACATATTTAAACATACCTGGGGCACACATTTGGAAAAAAACCTTGTTTTGAAAATAAAGGCATTCATCCATGCCGATTTCGAGTGCGAATAATCAACCGGTAGTTTCTTATTTTTGAACGACCGTGGGGTTTTTGCTTTGCCTATCACAAGCGGCAAGAATTGTCACTCGTTCTTTTTAAAACTTTCGTCCAGGGGCGGTATTTTCGCCTGCATGAACAAATGTAGTCTCTGGTAGAAGTTTCCAATTCAGCCCAGTTTCATCTGCGTTAAAAACAGCTTCAAGACTATGTTCATGACTTCTTATTAGCTCTGATAATTCTTCCTTGAATGGCTCAACAAGTTCTGCTTAAGAAGACAATTTTTCTCCACACTGTTTGAGAATACGAATTCCAAATCTTTCTTGAATTTTGTCATCCAACCGTTACTAGCTAGGAAGGGTTTGTTTGCGTAGAGTTTTCGATGGATTTCTACAGCCTTGGTTTTGATAATGTTCCCATTGATGGGATTATGTTGTTTCCGCTGTTGTACAAACCATTTGTACAATTAACGCTCTGTTTTTGGATATTCTCCTTGTCTTAGAGACTGCCGTTTGGCAGATCCACATTGCGTTGATTTTAAGTTTTTTAACAGCTTGGTACTATTTTTTATTATAGTACAAACACTTGATTTGGGAATCGCATACTTCGCTGAAATTTCTTTTAAAGATTTTCCACTTTTATATTCACTTATTACGTTAGATTTTTCACCAAGAGTAAGCCGTTTTCGTGAAGGTATGTTAAATATATTTAATGCGCACTCGACTAAAATGTATTTAAGTGTAACTATCATATGTATTGTATGTATTTATGACGCCCCTGAATGTCATGTTGTTAAAAGCAAAAACGAACAAAACAAAGCAACGAAAAGAATTGGAAAAATAACTGCACTTTTCCAATTGTTCCAAGAGACAAAAAAACGTACAAAAAGGAATTCGTTATATAGAATACTGAAATTTTTTATCGTTCGTTATTTAAAGTCTCCAATGAAGCTCAGAAAACCTTTCGCAATACTGGACATTCGTTATACTGATTTATTTAAGAAAAGCGTATTAGATACTGATCTATTAAAATCAAAAGCAACAATAAAAATGCTAGTAATAAGTTTTATATATACATATGTATATATTATCGCTGCGAGTTTTTCAAAATGGTCTTCCTATGGCGCTTTAACAAAAGGCCTTGATTGTGGGGTATTTACTTTTGAAACGTATGGCAGCACAATTTTGCTCATACCGTTAGCCATTATTATTTATGTTTGTTTGCGAAAAGTGGTAAACATTGTACACATTTATAAACGCGTTTATAAAGTTATATGTATATATATAAACAATGTGTACAAATTCTATATATGCCGTTAATAATCCAAATATTGTATATCGCACAAAATTTAAGTGATAAATGTTATTTTGACTGCACATTTGCTGGTGGTAGTGGAGAATTTTAAACAACAAATTTCTAAAATAGTAGTATTAATAAAATTCAAATAGTGATAAATTTAGATAAATAGGGTCTCCCCCAACATCTCTACCAAGTTTCAAGACCAAATTCCTTATACATACATTCGCTGAAATCGCGAATGGTTCCTTATTGGAAAACCAACCCAATTTTTTTTAAATGGCTATTATGATGGGATCCGATGTAACTATAAATGATTTAAATAAATCTTACATCCTTTTTATATTTAAACTGATAATAAAAATCAGCAGAATGCATTTGCCACTGATTCCTTTTTATTTTGTATCCTATTAGCTATTCTTCCTAAAGTATATGGATGACTACTACTACTGTAATAGGACCCGACGCAACTGCACAGCACATCCTATAGGGGTCCCCAACATCAATCCTATAGGTGATTCATTGAATGATTTGATTTTATCTTACAATCTGATTATTTATAATTTGGCATCTAACTATTTCTTTGGAGCACTGTTTCATTCTCGGATGACATGTACATATGTATCTGTATTTCTAAAACTACTTGGAATCTGATGCTTCGGGTACTCACAGTAACAATAGACGTACCAACTGGATTAAATTTAAGGAGGTACTATCAGTGGAAAGAGAAAGAGGAGGCCAAATTGGTTGCCCTGGAAATAGCATATACCAGGAAGAAAAAAGAAACATCATAGATGCGGCAAAGCGCAATTCGATATGATGTGCCTCCAAGGCTGTGAACTTCACTGACGTTTACGTATTAGAAATCTGGTATAAACGGTATATTTCCCATCGAACTTCAGGAAGTGGCAGACGTTTTAGGCCCGCTGCTTGTTATGATCAACAAAAGCTTAGTTACATACTCGTACTTATGAGTTGGATAGACGCGAAAATTTATTGAAGGGAGGCAACCCCTCACCCGCAATGCTAAATGACTTTCGACCGAAAAAATCTTCGATCCTTCTTTTTTATGGTTTCGGAAAGACTGATAAATTTGCAGATAGTACCGAAAATTTGTATTTATAACTTATCTATCAATTAAAAGGCACATTAAAAAGGTATAAAATAACAGTTATTTGTGATATTGTTAGCACCATTTCACCACCAATCCCACTAGGCGTGTCTCTCACCATCGAAGGTGACTTCAATAATATTCTTCCAGATGTTGTCCTCCACGCCCTTAATCACTTTGGACTGGATCTCTCCTTAAAAAAAATTGTCGTAGGCCTTTTAAGCTCCAGAGCTGTATATTCAGAAATGTGGTTTTCTTTCGCCAAAACATTGTTCTATGTGATATAATGCGTAAAGGTTTATGCTTCGTGGAGACCTAGCCCAAAAAAAATTGCCCTTAAAGCCTTGTCGGCAAAAACAGTAGAGGTTTTCTCTTCAAAACAATATATAATCGTCGGGCTACAACCACCATACTAAAATGGTGTCGTGCTCACTTTATCGGAGGAAGACAAGTACTTTAGCGTTATTTTGGACATAAAGCTTAGCAGGTGCCGCAATGTAGCAGATCATGGCAGGAATGTATTTACAGTATAGTGCGTAAATCAGCGGTAAGAAATAAATTTGGTTTGAGGCTCCACATTGTGAACTAGTTGTACAAAGCGGTTGTTCGTTCGGACTCTCTAGAATTCTGAAATACCTCCAAGCAGACTTTGCATTGCCCGTCCCACTGAAATTTTTCCAAATAAGCATTCCCTAAAAGGGGTCAAAGGTCTCTTCTGTTGCGATGCTAAAAAAAAGAGATTTTTCATAATTTTTTTTTGATGAACTATATAAATTGTTTAATCGAAAGATATATTTTTTCTGAATTGAAATTTCATTTACGAATAAAATTTGCAGAACACAATTCACTTCTTTTCATATACGTTAATTTGCCAAGCATACCGGGCAACTTTCTTGGAGACGAAATTGTCAGGAAAGAAATCGCTTTGTCTGCAATTAGTACTGCTTGTTAAGCAGGATTTCCGCTATCCTCTCGTAAGCTCTGGCTGAATAATTACCTTGTAGAATATGCTAATATGTACTTGATGTCAAAGTTATTGCGCATGGGCGCAAATCTCACCCTCCTTATTGTTTAGCGAACACTATTTCGGCACGTGGTTGGTGTGCTTAGCAGGAACTATCTAATTGGAAGACACGTTATAAGAATGGGTATGTGTTCTAATGATTTTTATCGTAGTAGCTGCCGCGATGTGTAGAAAGCGTAGAGTATTACCCATGCTACTGTGCAGCGGAGTATATGTCTATGGGTTTGTGAAGCTGTTGTTTAAACACGTAATATTTAATTAACTTTAAATATTAAGAGTGCATCAATTAAATAAAACAATTATGTCACATTTAATTTCTAGAGATTTTGTATTGGGTCAAAATATAATTTAATTTCCAATATATGTATGTATTAATAAAATCAACTCTTTGAAAAATAGCAACTGCCCTGTAAATAATTAAATGATTAATTTAACAATTTTAAAACATAGTAGTTTCAGCTTGTATTTAGAAATCATAGGTAAGGTTAGTGCAGTTGTCATTAAAGACACACTTAGGCTCATGGCCCATTTCGATGCCGCATTTGGGAATTGTAACTCCCCACGAAGGAACTACCACCTAAAACTAACTAATGCTTCGAAGGAACTTAAGGAGATATCTGATTTCAATCCCTCTAAGCTCGTTCATGTCATTGAAGAACGGTCTGCCCAGAGTGGAGATAGATAGAGATAGAGCAGGACATTGGCCCAGAAGTTGCAATATAACCTCTGCCTCTTCTTTATCGTGACAGCTACGTGCAGAAGTCATACAGTCTCAGCCCTAATCGAAAAGCGTGCTTGCCTATCCGACAGTGTCCTGTTATGACCGATACTATCATGCTCAAGTCATGTTTGTTTCCTGCTCCCATCGTTTGATAATTTTGTAAACCTTTTGGACATACGACATAAAAATAACCTGTGTTTTATTTCACTTTGCTTAAATACTAATTCTTACGCGACACTACATTATACGGTAATTTTATCAAACGGAATTGAATTCCTAAAAAGACGAATACCTACGTATTTGTGTATGGTAAATAATATTGATGTACTTATGGGTGTTAATATCGATGTACTTATGTATTTATTTATAGCCACTACACAGCGGTAGTGGTCCAATTAAAGCGATTTAACGTGCTTGAAACGTGTGTCAGGTATCTTAAAGGTGTCGATTGCAGCAACATTGTGTCTACCAATCTTGGACTTCTGACAACTGATGCAGTGCTTAACCATTCTGTTGACATCCTTTTTTAAGTTTTTCCATATAAAGCGTTCCGATACCATTCGCACGATAAACAGGATTCCTGGATGGGATAGATTGTGTAAAGAATTCAAAATTTGTCTTTGAAAGTCACCTGTTACAAATGGACTTGCGCGACCAGTTAATATGTCACACCATACTGTGTTGCTTGTATTTGGGATATCAATCAGCTTAACTGAAGTTTATCGCTCTTTATCAGTTGTTTTAAATCCGTGCTTGATCTTTGATTTTCAGCGAGTTTTTTGAAGTCGATTTGGTCATGGCTGACCCCACGCAGTGATTGCTTGTGTCGACGTTGAGTACCAAGTTCCTTTCACCCTTTTTGACAGCTTCGGCGTCCCAAATGATTACTGTGGAATCCTGTTTCTTGTCCATCTTTATTAGCCTTTGTAGCGTCGATAGAAATTTAGCATTGCTATAACTCTGCGTAGCTCGAGTGACTGTAGTCTTTCGAATATTAACTATGGCGTTTACCTTTTCCTCAGTCGGAAAGCTGGCGCGTTTTTGAATAGAGCGGTGGGCCTAAAGTGATAATATGGTGTTGCACCGTAGTAGTTGGCGTAGATTTTGCTGCTTTAACGGGCTGCGTCAGCTCTTTATACTTTTCGAGTAGTGTCTTCGTTAATGCGGTTGTGGTCGTTGCATCTCATGCCGCTTATCACCAATTTCGTTTTGCCATCAATAAGTTTCTGTTTACGCACGTCTACTACTAGATCAGAAAGTCCGCCCCCAATATTGGCTTAGTCACATCAGCTACAATAAACTCCCAATCCATCTGTCTTCGGCATCCAAGGTCGATTGGCAGGATTTTCGTACCATATACGTTAATCGATGAGCCATTAGCAGCAAATAAGGTAGTTGTTCACACCGCGGTGTGTAAGAGATATTAGACTTTCGTTTTGCGGTCGGTAACGTATAAACGACGGCTTCTTGTTGCGTTGCGTCTTCGTCGTTTATTTTGCCGTGCGCCAGCTATTTTATGTGCTTTAAAAGCTGAGACGGTTTATAGTCACCAAATTCGATTTCTTTTAAAAGTTTTCGTAGCTTTTTTTGATCGGAGTCGTTGATTTCCGAAATTAATGCCACTCTTAAAGCTTCGTATCTGCCTGTCTCTGTGGGATTACGGACGATGTCGCCCATTGCGATTAGGTACTGGACTTCGGGCGATGAAATAACGTGGTTATATTTCGTCTGGTCGGTAACGATTCCTGCTACCGCGAACTGCAATTCCATTTGTATAAAATAGAGGTCTGGTTGCTCCTTGCAAAACTCGGGGTGTTTGATACCGCCGCGGAATATTTCGCCGGGAAACCGGGAGGTGTTTGCCAGAGATTGCTATGATAATGTCATCAGCGTATGCAATTATTTTGCAACCCGTCTCTTCGAGTTTTTTGAGGAGCTCGTTTACGGCTATTACTCCTTCTGGAAGCATTCCTCTGACTGTGTATCTCTTGATAGAAGAAATAAATCGTAATTCCCTCGCATAAATAAATTGTTGACATTTGTGGTGATTTAACTGCTTCCTTTTACATTTATACATTCAGACGTACATACATTCATACACATTAATATAAATATGAGCATGCATCATCACAAGAACTTTGAGCCAGTCTACACTAATTAAATTTTAGCGATAAAAATATCTACGTCATCGATTGTCGGCGCCGGTAAGTGCAACAGTTTCTTTGCGGAAATACAGTTTTTAAATAGCAAATATATATGTACATACATAAGTACATATTTCAATAATAATATAATTTCAATGTACACTTCATATAGCACGATTATTTATAAAAAAAAAAGGATTTTCTCCAAATGCCTTTTAAATTTCATAACGCTTACTGATATTTGAACCACGCCACTCCGAATGAAAGCGAGTAGCACTGCACACTTGCTAACTGCACCAGCTAATACGTAAGCGCATACTTGAATATTTACATACATACATGCACATGCTACTATATCGATACAACTATATCTAAATCAATCATTCTATAACTAATTACCGAGTTATTATTAAATTTTATAGTGACGGAATACAGTTTTTTTTCTTTTTTTAATTTTGGACTGATGATTTATTCTTCATTTATAAATTCCATGTGCCACAAATTCTCTTAAAAACATATGGACTATACCTCTGTCGAGGACACCATTCAAAAGATCTTACACCAAAGTACATATTTATTTGAATATATACTATATTTCATAAAGATCTAAGCAAATATGATGGAATATAGGTATAAAATATGTTCTATGTATTAAAATGTTGCCGTCAAAAATTTTAGCAATCCGTAGAAAGTACAAATTTATCTAATAATTCTTTTTGCAAAATCTGTTTTAATTTTTTTATTCCAAACCCGAAACCGAAACTAACTTTGAAGAAGCAAACCGAAGCCAAACCCTAACCATTTTGTAATACGGAAACCGAAAAACAATGAAGGGTTCCATTGTATTAAACCCCTGCTGCAATTTTCAGAATGATTTTTTAAGAAATGATGAATTTTTAATGAATTTGTATAAAGCCGAAAAACGTATGCTCAACCGTTTTTTTTTAATTATCAGCCAAAATTAAAATCCGTACGATTTACTTAGTGTTTCAAAGATGCTGCATTTAAAAATTCACTGTTATAATATTAGAATGATTCATATTACAAATTTATACATTTTTTATAGTTTTAAGGTAAAATACTCAGTCTCTACATAAGAAATAATAAAAAATACTTAGCAAATCGTACCGAATTTAAATCGAACGATTTTCCGAATATGTCTGTATATAATAAAACGTAAGGGCACATATCCCAATAGCCGACGAATATTTTCGGCCCTTGTAGGTCATTTTGAACTTAGTCAAAAATGGGGTCAGGTATGTAGCTTCTCAAGTGAGATTAATTTGGTGCACAATTCCATATAGTCACATTTGCTGTGTACAATCGCAACTTTTCGTTTTCAAATTAATATATTAGTTAAGGTAACTTTTCAGCAACCGCGCTCATTAGTTCCAGTCTAGGCATGGTTATATTATTCTCTTACTACTCTCCAAAAGTAGATCGTAGTTCTTACTATAGGGATAATTCCTAATTTTATGTAGTAATGACCAAAAATAGCGGAATAAATTTTTGTATCGTCGGCATGTGAGGTATATTTAAAAATATGTTATCTAAAGAATTTATTTGCGATTAAATTGAGTAATGGCTAAACAGAGGCGTCGAAAAAAACCTATTGATTTGAGAAAATTACCAAAAGAAGTAGATTGGCATACGCTGCAAAGTTAAATATTAAAATGCAACAGCTGCCTAATTATAGCTTAATCTTTTATTTGTATGCTCATTCAGAATTATAATATAGTTATTTCTAAATATATTCCTTGTTTTTTTCGCCAACGTATTCATAAGCAAAATTCTCGAATTACTTTTAGTTTCTGCCACGCCACTGCCTGCAATTACAATCTTATCAGCAAACTGTTTTCTATTATAAATCCAAACACCCCTTCAGGCAGCCGGCGTTTAACAAAAGACGTACAAATACCAAAAACATTTCTATCTAGAAATCAATATAAGTCTTAGTGCAAACATTGCCGCCACCTCGTAAAAGTGTCGATTCCAACACAAGCGGCAGTCGTGTTCGTTACCTTATCAATTCACACTTTCGCGCCGTCTCTCATCTATCGGTTCACAAGAGTGTATTATTCATAGTGTTATTAAGTTTTACAATATACGAGATAAAGTATACATAAATATATACATATGTAGATATATTTTACATTTTCCAATATGTACACAAAAGTAATTCTGTCAGTATTTTTTGCATTTGTCCTTATTTTTGGCAATTTGTGTTCGTCGAGTGAAGCGCGTAAAGTGATCTTCTACAATCGACAGCCAACTGTGCAGAAAAGTCAGTTGCTCTCCACACAAATTATGACGAAGCCATGTCCAACCGGAAAAATGCGAGATCATCGTAATCGTTGTAGGCGAGCCATCATATTTGGCAAAAGTGAGTTATTCATAATTTTGTTTTCATCACATTTCGTGTCGAATTACATCCAAAGGCAGGCGAGGGGAAATATAAAGATGAGTTACATACAACATTGATTATGCCATTTAGCTAGTATAGAATATAAATTATAAATTAGGTTTGCATCGCTTAAGTAAACTTTGAAAGATTAAATGAAGGAACTGTTAGTGAAGCACGTTTCATAAAGTCCAATTTAACTGTGTTTACCTATATAGAAATACATATGTATGTATACCATGTGGCAAGTAAATATTGAAAAAAATTTGATTTGTCTACTTTGAGCTCGGGAATAGTCTTAAGGGAACATGCAACTACTACAATTTCTGATCTCTTTATATGGAACGAACTGTTCCCTTTTGTTCAAGCATGTCCCGTGATGAGACTTATTGTCTCCTTTTATACCCGAATGGATATAAATGAGGACCAGTCTATTTATAAAAACAAAAATAACAGGTAAAGAAGTGGCTAAGTTCGATCGAACTTTATATACCCGGCTCACGCTTTCAGCTAAATTTTTAAATTAACTAGGTATAATTTAGCATGTGTGCCAAGTTTAGACCAAATCGATAAAGTAGTTCCAGACATATACATACATTTGATCTCATATAGTCGGGTTTCTGGCTGCAATACAACACCACATACTAAACTCAAGATATTTTCCTTCAACATTTATTGAAATGTCTGTTTTTTAGTGTTTTCGAAAATTACCGTTATATGACAGGTGGGCGAGGTTATCGTCAGAACAAAATCGGGTGGGTGGTTCCAGAGGTATGAACTCATAAATGGGCGGTGTCACGCCCCCTGTATAACATTTTCATACAGTCGGATTTCCTGCTCGAATACAACAATACATACCAAAGTTGAGCATGTTAGCTTCAATAGCTACTGAAATAAAGCAATTTTTTCATTTTCGACAATTGCCGTTATATGGGAAGTGGGCGTGGTTACTGTCTGATTTTGCCCATTTTCAATACCAACCTGCTCTGGGTCAAAGACAATCTACCTACCCAGTTTCAGTAAGATATCTCAATTTTTACTCAAGTTATTGTCTGCACGGACGGACAGACAGACATCGCTAACTCGACTTCTCCTTTTATTCTGAACATTTTGGTATATATATGTCTATATCTATCTTGATTCCGTTATGCTGTTACAAGCAACCGTTATGTGAACAAAGTTATAATACCCATGTACACAAGTGCGCGGGTATAAAAATTTCGTATATACATATGTACATAGTTTTAAATATGGGTAGTCTCTCTACTTTAATTTACAATATAAAATTAAAGAGATTTTGTCCGAGTTTTTCAATATATAATATGGATGCAGGGCTATAGTTTTATCGCGGATGAACGCAATAAGGAAGCAAATACGAAAAAAATTGTCAAAAATCAAGAGTAATTTTTAGAGTACTAGTTTTGAATTGGTGGGATTCTATTTTAAGATTTTTTGGTGAAACTGTTGTTGTTTAATATCTAGATTTCCCTGCTACGTACGCCTTAATACTATTTTAGAATCATAAGTTCGTATTTACCGCAGTTAGCTTTTCGTAAAACATCATTTTATTATTTACGCAACAAATTAAATATTGCATAAACTATATGTTATACATACATATGTAAGGATATATGTTATTTATATTTCTTAATTTCCTTTCAGAACAAAAGTAACAAGAAACAAAATGCGCGTATATGTATGTATGTATATGCAGTATGTTCATATTAACTCACCGTCAACCGGCAAACTTCAAATAAATATAATAATCGCTTGAATTTTTGATCGAATCCATTAATTTGAGCTGTTACAGATATATTTAACACCAGAGCAAAGTGAAACACCAGACTTTATTGTCGATGGATAAGATCGTGGAAGACATTTATTCAGCTTAACGAATAACTTTTTATGTCGTTATTCAGTTGGTATTTTTGTTTTAATCCAGGAAAGCTTAAGCATCAGTTTTTGTGTACAAACCTAGTTATATGCTCGTATGTAATAAACATGTGTATGTATAAAATTGTAATAAATATACTCGTCTGTAAGTGATATGGAAGAAGGTACTAAATATAATAATATTAACTTTATGAGTGTGTTACTGTGTGAGTGAATGTGTGTCGTAGTCGACTGAATTTATGGGTGTGTAATTTGAAATCTAAGTTAAGAACATGTATACATATATAAAATTCGAAATAAGCAAACAAAAAAAAATTTACACATATTTTTTATTTACCTTCAATTATTTATGATTATTTTTTCTGCTTATTCATTCATGTACAGTTTTTAAAATTTTTAGTTATGTAGTTTTTATCAAACAAGAAAAGAAAACTTAATAAACGATAAGCGAAACTTTTAAACTTAGCAAATACAAACATTCTAGTATTTATGGTGTTATAAATACTTAAAGCTACAATAATTTATTACCTGTAAATGGCCGAGGAGCACGTTTACAAATTCACCCAATTAATAAAAAATATGAAAATTAAATAAATATTAGGGGTGTTCGATTATTCGACTTTTTTGTAAAACCGGTTTTCGAATTATCCGAAAAATGGCATATTGGAAATAACTGGTTCCTAATTTTTAAATCAATAAAAAACTGGGTAAGCCGATTCATGTTCTAAGTAGGAAAAACCTAGATCAATGTACATACATGTAACTAAATGGTATTATTTATATGAAAGAAATCCTTTGAAAATAAAATGTAGTTGGCAACCTCGTTATGGCGACATGAGATAGTTCGTGTGGCAAGGTTCGAGGAGTTGATTCGTAACCGGCGAGTGAAGTGCATACATCGCGCAACAATTATATTTTATACTTTTCAATATCTTACATTAACTTAACTACAGCAAATAAACTACAACTGAATTAATAGATATTACAAAAGTGATAGTGTTTTATTAAAAAGGTTCATCCTGACAAGTCAGAGTGGTATGAATTTCTACTGAATATTGTAGAGGCGCTTACAACGAACACTCAAACAACGTACATACATACATATATGTATGTACATGCGAAAGTGTGCAAACAAATTTCATAAGCACTAGATCACAACAAGCTAAACGGCGCAGTACAGAATTCTAAGCAGCGATGGCAGCACGACGCCACAACAATAAGAACTCAACGGCTGGAGCTGCAACATATGATAGCACAGCAACAAGTGTGACAAAAACCACCCTTAAAAAGTAAACTTACCACCAAATTCACTAAGCAGTCTCAGTCTCTAATAGAGACCAAAGTCGCAATTTTAGATCAGTTGACATTCATTAGTTTCAATTTAAAGCCTCGAGTCTCAAAATAAAGTATCTAAAAAGTTAAAAAAAAAAACACAAAAACGCGAAAGCGGGGAAAAGCAATAATCTCTAGCTCATTTTGAGACTTCAGATGATACCAAGTTACTGAATTCGGGTAATAAGCGAGTGGCGACGGTAAGTGCTGCTACTGAACGAGAACGTAAATAAAGAACAAAAAACAAAAAATATTTTTTTTTGCAAACCAAAGACAAAACGTATAATTTAAAAGCAATCAACAACGGAACATATTATAATTGTTTTCTCAATCAACGCGTAAACAAGAAGAAAACTGCTGAAATTAACTATGCTTTAATTCGGTCAACTAAATGAGTTATTAGGGGAAAATGGTGCATCAAGAACAGGAACAAAGGCTCGAAACAGATGAAATCGACGCAACAGAGTTAGAGGATAGCACAAATTCTGGTGTAAGCGAATTGCAAAGTTGTGGTTAGATGCGCAGCCGGTGTATAGTAGCTGGTCGGCATTTGTGCAAGCATTTTATACAGATTTTCCGATTGAGTTTAATGCAGCCGAGACTCATAAAATGATGATTAAATGTAAACGTAAATATTCAGAAGACTACATATATCGAGTACTATTACGCTATGTTGTCTATTGGGCGACAATGTTTTTTTTTTGGGTTGACGCTCGGGGAGAGGTAACTATCATGAGTACTGCTATGCCGCCATAGCAGCATGCACGACTTGCAGCCTTTAGGCTCCACCACGACCATTCTCCCCGCGGAACTGCCAAAAAAAAGGTATTACCTCACGGGGCTGGTTAGCTTATTTACTCCTTACGTGTTTCGTTGGCGACGTCTTGCCATCTATGCGTTTCTCAGGTCTATGTGAATGCGCGTTACGTGAGCGCATATTTCATTCCACTTTTCATTTGAATGAAGCATGGAATCAATGAAGGTTTCTCCGTTCAGAATTGCCCAGATTAGAGGAGCGTAGCGCGGGCATTGGAACATAATATGTTCTGCGTCTTCGTCGCTGGATCTGCATGTTGGGCAGCAAGGGGAGCTATCGTGTCCAAATTTGTTTAAATATTTTCGGTACACCCCATGACCCGAGAGAAACTGTGTTAAATGAAAGTTTGTGTCACCGTGGTTTTTCTCAACAAATTTGCTGATATTTGGTATCAGCTCGTAGGTCCACCTGCCCTTTGGGGGGAGCTATTCCAACGAGCCTGCCAAATGTTCATTGGGTTTTCCTTTCTTCTGCCTTTACTTCTTTTGGGTTTAATCTTCCATTGTTTTCGGAAGGCTTATCATAAATGCGTTTCATTTCATGGGCCATAATATTTACTGGCATCAGTCCAGCTATGACAAAAGAGGGTTCGTCTGAAATTGTGCAGAAGCCGCAGACCGCTCGTAAGGCGCTTAGCCGATGGGCAGTTTTTATCTTTTTCGCGTTTCTTTTTACGACCAGAGCGTCTGCCCAGATTGGGGCCCCATATAGAAGGATTGAGCTAATAACCCTACTGTAAAGAACTCGTTTGCTGTGTCTTGGTCCCCCGTTGTTTGACAAAATACGCGACAAGCTTGACTGCACTGTCGAGGCTTTCTTTGAAACGAACTCTAAATGGGACTTGAATTTAAGTCGTGAGTTAATCATTACGCCCAGGTATTTGATAGCGGGCTTGGACGCAATGATCTATGTATGTCCCCACGCGAATATTCAGAAACTCCACTCTCTTTCTGCTGCTTATCAAAAGTGCCCCGGTCTTGTGGTCGGCCAACGTTAGGTGCATTAAGTTAAGCCAAATTTTTATTTTTAAAACTGCTTCTCCGGTTGCAGCTTCAATTTGATGTAGATGTTTTGCCACAACTACTACCGCAACATCGTCTGCAAAAGCCACCATTTTTGTAAGTCGAGGCATTTCCAGGCTCAAGACACCATCGTACATAAGGTTCCACAGGAGTGGTCCAAGGACAGATCTTTGTGGTACCCCTGCTGTCACGTTATACATCTCCGGCCCATTATCGCTTCTGTACAGAAGCTTGCGGTTCGAAAAAAAGCTCGCTATTATTTTTATGATATAGCTTGGAGTGCCTATTCTTATTAGTGTCTCTATTATGCATCGCCAGCTTGCGGTGTTAAAAGCATTTTTGACGACTATGGCGCAGTATTCCTTTTTCCCGCCAAGCCATCTCTTCCCTTTATGGCGTCCGCTGCAACGTCGACAACGGTCTTAATCGCGTCTATCAAGGAACGGATTTTCTAAAACCGAACTGGTTCATCGAGAGAGACCCATTTTCTTCGGCAAACGACGTTAGCCTGTTGCATATAATCCTTTCCAGAACTTTCCCAAGCGTGTCCAGTAAGCAGATCGGACGATAAGACGACTGCTCATCTGGGGGTTTGTTGCCTTTGGGTAATAGCACCAGCGTTATAATAGCGGCCTTCAGGGCCTTATTTGGTATGCCGTCCGGCCCTGGTTTTGAAACTTTCTGCATGCATTTAGCAACTCCTCTTCGGTTACCCTTGGGATTTCACTTTTCTTATAACATGGAAAGACTGATGGTATGTCCTCGTCTCTTTCCGGAAAAAGGGTTGTTATGATGTTTCTCAGCATTTCTGGGCACGTACTGCTTGGTGCCTTAACGCTTTTAGTTTTTGTAAGCACTACACTATAAGCAGTGCCCCAGGGATTTATGTCTGATGTGTCGCATATTTTCTTAAAATTGTCCAGTTTGCTATCTTTTATAGCAGCTTTAAGGCTCTTCCTTGACTTTCTAAGATCATTTAGGTTATCGGAAAACTCTGGCCTCCCTCTGCTTGGGCAACAAGGTAGTTTAGATGATTCGTCGATCATCACGCATGTAATAAGTGATCTCAACGATAGCAATCTATCAAAGACGTTAGCAGCAGTAGGGTTTAAAACGTGCAGCGATTTATTAACAGCATTGAAAAATTTGAAGGCGATCAACAACCCAGCAGTGATGAGTAGTGTTACAACACCAGTGTAGCAATCAACGAAGCCTGAGTACAAAAGCAAAGTGTAGGTGGCAGGTCAAGTAAAGTGCTATAACTGCAACGATTATGGGCATATAGCTGCCAAATTTACAAGTAATTGTAAAGACTTACTTTATTGAGTCCAATCTTAGAACTAAAACTTATAAACTATAACTGCCCTAAGCTAACCTTAAAGATAACGTCGCGGTCGCTGCAGTAGCTACTGAAAACGCGAAAGTGATCGCTGCTGGTTTATCAAATTTGCTTATTGCATAAAGATAGATTGCAAATAAATATACATCAACACAAAAACAAAAAAAAAAGTGTTCACTGAAACGCCACGTCAGCATAAACGGTATCCCACGATATTGTCAGAACCGTTGCTGTTTTACATTCAGTTGGATTGACTTGCGATAACTTCTCTGCTGGCCGCGTAATGAAGCTTCTGAATGCTGGTGGACGCAGATGTTCAATTAGCAACGTCAGCATTCGCGGTATCCCACGATATTATGGGAACCGCTGCTGATGGCATTCAGTTGGAGCGGCTAACACTCCTCCCCCGCCAAGTGAGGGCCGTCCTCGGTTCTTCCCAATGCTTTGCTAATTGTGGTTTCCAATGCTCGTATATATTGTTCCTTTTTCTTTTGTTGTTCCGCTATGCGCCTTGGACCCAGATGTTAATTGCTGCGCACAACTTCTTTGTGCGTTAATTCACAGTATTGCTTTGATTTTCCAACGCAGTCGTTTACAGAGTATGAAGTTCTTCCGCAATAAGCCACTGAATTTTCTTTCAAATATAGCATAGTATTATTGTGAACAACCGGAAAAAGCAAAATTTTCTTACAAACTAATTTAGGTTTTGGATATTTAATAAGAAAACTAATTACTTCACTATTCTGTAGTACTATAAACTTAGAAACTAACATTAAATCTGTAATAGTAGTATTTGTGAGGTGCTCATTCTCTATTAGTAAATTTATTTCATAGTGATTAAGCATTAAAGGATTCAAAAGACCTATTTTTTCCAGTGTTACTGAAAGAATGACGTTATCTAACTGAATAATTATAGCTCTATTTCGCGCAAGGAGCATTTCAAAAAGGTGCCCGGTATCGATGCTTTGCTTTTTAGTTTCCTTTACAATATTTTTTTACTACTTTTGTTATATTATTTATTCGCTCCTGTAATTGGGAATTTATTTGCCCTTGTTGCCTGTTGGCGCCTATTAACACCTCTATTTTTATTGTTGCCTTTTGAAAGACGTCAAAGTGCTGTTTCTATAAAGTTTAAGCTACGAGTACCTCTGTGTCGAATGCTTATAGTTTCTAACAATATTTGAATATGATCGTAATCGGATTCTAATAACTTAGTCATGTGGGATGGGTAAAAGTTTTTGTGATTCTTCTAACAAAATTGCATATTCCGTTAAATTTATTACATGCTTTAGGTGCCCATACTTTTCCCATAGTATGACTTTGCCGTCTGATATCGGAATGTAATCGGAATATAAAGGGTCAAGTATAACAGCAACCTAAAAACAAATGAACTAAGTGTTAGTTTTGTTATTTATTTCTTAGATTGTCCTTATGGACCACCCTCCTTTTAATAAGGACTGTTGTCCCTAAATCTTTTTCTATAATTTGCTCTGAATAAAAGGGGGGGTTAATTTGTAGCCTAATCTCCTATTTGCCTTAACAAGAACCTTATCACCTATATTATATGACTTTGAAAGCCTGTCTTTATTGTGCTGTTGAAGCATATTTTCCTAAACTAATTTAAGCTTATCTGCTATCTCTTTATTTTCTTTTGTTATTTCAGAATGAAAAATACTGAGTGGAGTTTTATTTGTGACCGAATGTATGGTTTTGTTATATTCTATTGTAGCGAGAAGAAAAAGCTCGGTTGTATCCTCTATTTGCTTTTCAATTTTTAAACAGCGGGCTATCTCTCCTAAAGTGCTATGAAATCGCTCCACTTGACCATTTGATGTGCTTTTAAGTGGAGGGAAGTTTGCAATTTCTATACCGAAATAATTTGATAACATTGATTCAAAATTTGTAGTAGTTTTGGCTTAACATCTATGGTTGTCCGTGACTCTATTGGTTGCACAACAGCAAACTTCGAGAATTTATCAATAGAAGTTAGGTAATGCTTAGAGTCTGTAGAATAAATATCAATATGGAGTATTTCACCTAGATGGGTAGGAATTGGGGTGTCTGCGATAGGATGTTTCACCGGACGCCTATTATATTTTGCTAGAGAGCATGTCTTACCGTTTAATGCGACCTCTTTTGCTAACTTGTTCATTCTTGGGAAAAAATAGTCGCTTAATATTTGTTTGACGTTTTCCTGAGAGGCTCTGTGGTGTTCAGTTACAACAATTTCCTTTTGCTTATTGGGGTCTACTATATCAATTACGAACTCATTTGCGTACACGAATTTGGTTGTCGGAAAGTTTCTACCAGACTATGTTGAATATGAGCAAGAACGGGTAGCTCGCAATGTATTGCGTTTACCACATCTGTATTTACTGCATCCTGAAGTAATTCTAATAAATTATTCCTATCTACGATATTAAAAATTTGTCTCGCCTTCTTTCCAAACATTAAAGAGTGCGTTTCGAAGGGTATTCAGCTTCCTCAATTATTATTTGATTCCTGTAGCAATTGACTGGCTTATCAGTGGTCTCAATTGCGTAAGTTAGAGATTCCTCGCTGTGTATAGTCGCACAGTCTGAGGTTGCATTCTCCTTTAAGCATTAAAAGGCTGTCGGGATAAAGCTTCCGCTACGAAATTTTATTTCCCTGGTTTATAATGCAACTTTGCATTATGTTCATCGATGAAAGCCTTCCATCGTTTAATTTTTGCATTAGTGTTTCTGTCCGAAACCGCAAAAGTTAGTGGCTGATGATCAGTATATATGCTAAGATTTTTTACCTCATATAAATAATTCCTTAGACTCTTTAAAGCCCATACTATGGCAAGTAATTATTTTTCGTTAGCTGCAAAGCTCGATATCATAGTTATTGGCCTTCCCTCTTGAGAAAGGACTGCGCCCAAACCATATGCTGAAGCATCTGTTGTTAAATCAAATTTCTTACCAAAATTTGGATATCTTAAAATCACATCCTCGAACATTAAAATTTCTTTTAACTTATTGAAAGCATGAATTTGCTTTGCATCTAACTCAATTGGAACTTTTCTTGATTGATTGGCTTTAATTTTACCATTTTCTCCCTTAAGGAGATCCGTTAAAGGTCTTGCAATGGTAGCAAAATCTAATAATAATAATAATAAAGCACCTATAGAAGCTGGCTAGTCCAAGAAATTGCCTAACCGAATATAGATTTGTCGGTTGTTTATAATTTTTGATTGCCTCTAGCTTTTCGGGGCACGTTCTTATACCACCCCGTTTTGAAAAATTTAGATTTTTCAATCGAAACTCTCATGTTTTCATCACAAAAGGATTTTAATACCCATTCGGTATCCTGAACGTGTTGTTCTTTTGTTTCTGAAAATATGATTACATCATCTACATAAACATGACAGAATATAGGTACCTATTTCTTCTCTTAAAACCTCATCGATGCCTCGTTGAAAAATGCTAGGTGTATTTTTGAGCCCAAACGGTAAACGGCAAAATTCATATTTTCCATTATTTTCCATTATTTACTGCGGTTTTCTCTCTGTCACTTTCTTTTAATTCTATCTGGTGGAACCCTGATTTAAGATCTAGGGTTGTGAAAAATTGCACCCTACCTAAATTTGATAGTATCAACATAACGTTAGTGGTGAAGTCATCTTATCAGGTTGCGCAAACGCAGGTGGCAACCCCAATTCAGCGCTTGTCAGCAACTACTGCGCGAGCGAGTAAATGGGACTCAGCTGTCAGAAAAACGAGCGAGTACACATTTTTAATATATAATTTTTCTTTTCTTGTGCCGGATTAACACGTTCGCTCCGCATATAATTTATATATATATTAGCATCGCTATGCCATTGTCGCAGTTCTAATAAACATTAATTGTACCATTTAAAAAGTGAAATAAATCGATTTTGAATTCAAAGTGCTTGAGTATTCTATATACATAGCATTATTTCGGTTCGGGGCAGTGCCTTCGTATAAATTTTACCATAATTGAGCGGAATTGCTGACTCAGCGTCAACTCCGACTACCATCCAACGTTGCAAACCGCCAGTGCCGCTGTGCCAATCCCTTTGCCGCCACATCAAAATCATTCAGGCAACGTCCCGAGTCCACCGAGGAATTTAACCATCGCCGCTGTGCCCTAACTACATATGTACGTGCCGTAGCTTCCCAAAGCGGTAACGGCGCCATTAAAGAGCCACACAAAATTTGTGAAAAAAGGAATAAGTACAAAAAAAAAAAAAAATCCATTAAAACCGTGAGTACACATACATTTGTGTTTAATACTAACCCAACGGTACAATCGAAAAGTATATATACAAGTATATATATGTATGTATGTAAATTTCATCCACATTTTCCCGCGAAAAAAGTTTAACAGTTCAATATTCATTTCTCGCTGTAAGCTTTCTCGCAAGTATACACATATACATAGGTACATGAATACCGCTTTTCTCTGTTCGTAAGTATAACACATTGACACTTGCAGCCCAGTTATTCGAGCTTACCCCTCTCAAACATACACATACATATATAGATACATATGTAAGTACTCATAAAACTGTGGTGCAAGTCAAAGAACAAAGTCAAAAAACTTAGCATTGGAAACATAATTGCCCTACATGCATACATATACTAACTCAATTGTCTCACACATACATATATATCTAATAGTGAAAATATATTTATTACTGCATTTTAAGTGCGGTACAGTGACGAGAATTAAAATTGCATTCCCTCACAAAATTAACAGTGACACACAAAGCGGTCACAGTGGTGCACATCAAATCAAAAAAAAAAATTTCGCTGAAAAAGGGTTGCTTAATAATTAACGCTCTCTAAACTATAAAATTAAATACATCTGTCGTTCGGAGTCGACACAAAGCTGTAGGAGAATCTCGGCCAAACACTGAGCTACATATATAGTGTAAGCGCCAAACTTATACTATAAACTAGAAAATATAAAAAGTATACTCAGCTTCTCTCTCGTGTAGTTTTAGACAACCACGCTCGAACTTTCAAAAAAAAAAAATTTTTTTTTTTTTTCTTTCGCAAATTTTAAAATACGTCTTTATTCTTCAGCCTAGATCTCACCTGAAACGTATTCAACTCCCATTCAACTCAACACAACGAATAACAATCGTTTGTGATATTTCCCAAATTTAAAGTCGGGTTAAATACCTAAAGCCGGTTGAAATACTCAAAAATCCATATCGGTTCATCCGCATTCCTCAAATCAATTAATCTTATTCGTATTCAACTCTTCCCATAACGAAATAATTCAAGCACAAAAATGAGCGAGGAAGAAACTCAGCGCGTCACACGCGCAAGTGCAAAGGCCATCAAGAAGGGTACAAAATCTGTCGAGACTATTAAGTTCATTGCGGAAACTGATAACTTCTTAGATTATTGTACGAGATTTAGCTCGGGCCCATTACTTAACTATTCTGAATCAGCACTGAGAATAAAAGACTTTAATACTGATAGCTTTTGGAAGCGAATCCAAAGCGCATACGACACGGTATTAGAAACCGATGAAGATGACCTACCCGAAGATTTCAAAGCATCGGCTTTCAATAAATATAGGTCATGTCTCATAGCATATGAAGACACAAAAGCCCAAATCGGCGACCTGCTCCTTTTAGTGGGCACTCCCACAACACCCGCCAATACATCGCATCCTCAAGAGAATTCAGGCATCAGCTTAAAAGTCCCACCTTGCGACACTGAGACCTTTTATGGGGGCTATGAGCAATGGCCGTCCTTCCGTGATATGTTCACAGCGGTCTACATAAACCACCCAAAACTCTCAAAGGCTCAGAAATTATACCACCTGAGGTATAAAACGCAGGGAAAAGCTGGTCAAATAGTCAAACAGTTCCCACTAAGCGATGACAATTTCGAACTGGCGTGGGAATCCCTACGGTCCCGTTATGAAAAAAAAGGGTATTAGTTGATAACCAAATTCGTACCCTCATGAATTTGAAAGTACTTCAACATGAGAATAGCGAGGAAATACAGAAATTGCAATCTACTGTTAACAACTGCCTCCAGATACTCGGTACACAGCAAGTCTCTACTCAAGATTGGGATCCAATTCTCATATACTTGGTGACGTCAAAACTTCCTGAGAACACTGTGACCTTGTGGAAACAATCTCTCAATACCAGGAAAGACCTGCCCAACTGGTCCCTAATGAATCAGTTCTTGACCACTCGCTACGAGGTGGTAGAAAGAGTAGATCAATGGCGCCCAACAAGGATAAACTTAATCAGCAAGAAACTCACTTCTCGAAGCACAACTCCTTTCAGAACCGATCATTCTCAAAACCCTCCACCTCTCGCTACTCACACAACAAATCTCTCTCTCAGATCCAAGCACATATGACAGAGCATCGGGTTATGTACAAATGTTCATTATGCAAAACCTCCAACCACACGCTGGGGCAGTGTTTTAATTTCCGAAAACTGTCGACCCAGGATCGCAGAAAGTTCGTGAGAGAGAACAATATGTGCTTCAATTGTCTCTCACAATCACATAGATTGAACGATTGCCCTAGTACTCATACCTGTAACCGATGCTACGAAAGGCATAATTCAGTGCTCCATGATAGCACGACGCCTACCCCACAGAGGCAGCAGTCTAGGGTACAGAAAACTTCGTCTCAAGTAGCAATGGCTGCACCAATAGATTCGCCAACTCTGGATTCAACCGAGGAACTGGACGATCAACCCTCTTGCTCATCCAAGACACAGGTGCAGTCATTCTACTCAGAAAACAAAAGTCAAGTGCTCCTCCCAACAGCAATCGTGCCAATAGACCATAGAGGTGAAATCTTTAAACTTAGAGCGCTTATTGATCAGGGATCGGAAAGTAGCTTCATATCCTCTAAAGTGCAAAAAAAACTAGACCTTCCATGTCAACCCTCGAAGTTTGAAATCTCAGGCATGGGGGGAAAAATTGTGCAAACTTCTAACAAACTCTGTGCTCTAACCCTAGTCTCCCCTGACTGGACCACGAAAATTAAAGCGCATGCAATTGTATTACCCCAGCTAACGAAATTGCTGCCAAAGTTCCAACCCACCCACGAACAACGTGCAAAATGGAGCCATCTCAAGCTAGCAGATCCAAATTGCCATTCCCCATCTCAAATAGATTTAGTAGTTGGCAGTGATCTTATCCCCCAAATAATGCTGGAAGGCATAGAGAAACTCTCAAAAAATCTGCTAGCGCAGAATTCTATATTCGGCTGGATCATAAGTGGTCAAATTCCCGAAAAGGTGGACTCATTTTCGACTCACGTAGAGAGGTCTCCAAGTGAGTCATTAGAGTCCCAGTTAAGAAAGTTTTGGGAATTAGAAGAGGTCCCAAAATCCAAGTTCTCAATCCCCGAGGATGAAATGTGCAAAGATTTGTATCAATCTACCACCACTCGCACTCCGGATGGCCGTTACGAAGTTCGACTACCCTTCAAGAAGAGCTTTCCGGCCGATACTACTTTGGGTCCATCCCGGTCGTCTGCTCATCAGCAATTCCTAAGTATGGAGAGAAGTCTCAAGAAGAAATGCGACTTAAAACCGCTGTACGACAGCGTCTTAGAGGAATATCTCACCCTCAATCATATGGAGGAAACAAGCTCCTCTGAAACATCATGTAAAGGGAAATACACTTCGTTCTACCTGCCTCATCACGCGGTTATAAAACCCGAAAAAATCACGACAAAGGTACGCGTCGTCTTCAATGCCTCAAAAAAATCAGGTTCTGGGTACTCCCTTAATGACATTCTCTACACTGGACCGACTCTCCAACCAGACTTGACGCTATTAATTCTCAAATGGCGTACATACCAGTTTGTGTTTAATGGCGATGTAGAGAAAATGTATCGCCAGATACTCCTGCACAAAGACGACCAAGATTACCAACGAATTGTATTTCGATCCGACCCAGACACCCCAATAAGAGACTATAAATTGAAAACCGTCACCTTCGGCTTAAACTGTGCGCCTTATCTCGCTATACGCACACTATACCAACTCGCAAAAGAAGTAAAACAGACACACCCCTTAGCGTCTCCCATCTTAGAGAATGAGACTTATGTTGATGACGTGCTTTCTGGCGGTCATGACATACGCTCAGCCGAACAGGCCCTCTCACAAGTCATACAAGCGCTCAGCTCCGCACATTTCCCGCTGAAGAAAATTACAGCTAACCACCCTGAAATACTCAAAAAAATTAGTAAAGAAAACTTGCTTAATACAAACTTTCTCGAATTCGAAAAAGCAAGCACAACCAAAACTCTCGGGATTAAATGGAACGCAATGACGGATTCCTTCTCTTATACCGTTGAGACCATCCCAGTATCCTCCGCAAGCACAAAGCGACAGATTCTCTCCTCTGTCGCGAAACTTTTTGACCCCGCGAATGGCTTACGCCAATAATGATTCAAGCGAAAATCCTCTTGCAAGAACTGTGGCTTGATGGAACCGACTGGGATGAGCAAGTCAAGCCCCTTCGCCTTACAAAATGGAGGCAGTTTGCACATAACTTACAAACAATCCTGACAATCCAAATACCCCGATGGGTAAACTACGCACCGGACCAACATGTCGAGCTACATGGCTTCTGTGACGCCTCTAAGAAGGCGTACTGCGCCAACATATATCTGCGAAACACACACGGGCCCCGCATCACTTCTCACCTGTTGGTGGCCAAGGGAAAGGTAGCTCCACTTAGAACGACGAGCTTACCACGTCTCGAACTATGCGGAGCTCTCCTCTTAGCTAAATTGGCCGCAGTCGTCCAATCTCATCTCGAGCTCTCCACAACCAGATTGACGCTCTGGTCTGATTCGGAGATTGTTTTAGCATGGCTAGAAAAACCGCCTCATACTTGGAAGACCTTCGTCTCCAACCGAACCGCTCAGATAATCGACCTAATTGGTAATGCCACTTGGAAGCACGTGCGTAGCAAAGACAACCCCGCTGATATGGGTACTCGAGGATGCACGCCCCTCGACCTGGCAACCTCCTCATTGTGGTGGAATGGCCCAGAATGGCTCTCCGTCTCTCCCCCCTTCTGGCCCAAATCTTTTAACCGATGCGTCACTCCGCCAGAACTACGGAGAATCGAGGCACTCCACGCAGTTGAAGAAGATCCCGACATTCTGGATCGGTTCTCATTTTTTCCACGGGCCATCAAGGTGATGGCTTATGTTTTCAGATTTATCAAAATCCTCAGTGACCGAGTAAACGGCGTGAACATTTCCCATTCCGCCTCCCTAACACACGACGACTTGCGTAATTCTAAGTATCGCCTCATAGCCTTAACGCAGACTCGTTATTATCCCCGTGAAAAGAGATGTTTAAACGGTTCGATGCCAATTGAAAAACGGAGTCCACTACTCCCACTCAATCCATTTTTGGACAAAAATGATCTCCTCCGGGTAAACGGTCGGTTGGTCCACTCAACACTGAGCTACAATGAGCGGTATCCGATAATCATTCCCGAAAAATCTCGGTTCGCTAGTCTCTACATGCACTTTTTGCATGAGTTGTTCTTGCATGCAGACCTTCGTCTTATGCAACAAGCCATACGAATGGAATTTTACATCCCCAGACTCAAACCATTCATCAAGAAATGCATATTTCAATGTAAACCGTGCACCGTCCACAGGCAGCAAATGCGATCGCAGATTATGGCAGCTTTGCCACCCGAACGGTGCTCTTACGCACCAGGTTTCACGATTACGGGTGTTGACTTCGCTGGCCCTTTTCAAATGAAAGCCTCTTCGTCTGTTTCACTACAAAGGCGGTCCACCTAGAACTATGCTCCGACCTCACCACAAAGGCATTTCTTGCGGCTTTTGCTCGCTTCGTCGGGCGCCGCGGTTATCCCGCAAAAACGATGAGTGATAACGGAAAGACCTTCATAGGAGCCAAACGAGCCACCGAAAAGGAGTTCATCAAATTCCTCAATGAAGCTTCTCATGAAGTAATTCAAAAATACTCGCCTCAAGGTATTAATTGGAAGTTTATCCCCCCCAGCGCTCCTCATATGGGTGGT
This sequence comes from Philophylla caesio, assembly GCA_963971545.1. Taxonomy (NCBI): domain Eukaryota; kingdom Metazoa; phylum Arthropoda; class Insecta; order Diptera; family Tephritidae; genus Philophylla; species Philophylla caesio. Next base: position 63,918,807 of record OZ020607.1, read on the forward strand.
TTGTGGGAATCTGCGGTCAAGAGCTTCAAAACTCACTTTAAGAAGACCGCCGGGTCTCACAAATTCACATTCGAAGAGTTTACTACATTACTCATAAGAATCGAAGCTGTGCTCAATTCTCGACCCATATCCCCACTCTCACAAGACCCTGCGGATTTCACGGCGCTTACGCCCGGTCATTTTCTCAGGGAAGCGCCCCTCCTATCTATTCCCGAAGTAAACGATAACCACCTGCCTGTCCTGAATAGATGGGAAAAAATTAAAGTTTTGCATCATCAGTTTAGCAAACGATGGAAAGAGGAAGGATTTACAGAAGCGTTACCGGTGGAAGGACACGCGAAAGGAACCAAAGATCGGCGAGTGTGTGCTCATCAACGACAACACACTGCCGCCTATGGAATGGCGTCTAGGACGTATTGAGAAGACCCACCCCGGCCCAGACGGACATATCCGTGTTGTCGATGTTCGCACCCAGTCCGGTATTCTTACCCGACCACTGGTCAAATTATGCTTCTTGCCATCACAAGACATGAATCCCAGTCCTAGTGAGATTAATTAGCCTTAGCCCACATTCGAGCCACCCCGTTTCTGCTATCTCCAGTACCCGCTTAAGCCCTGTCAATATCCGTCACTGTACATGTAATCGCACATTAATCCGACCAATACGTTTATATCTCATAAAAGAAAAAACAAATAGATAACCTCTTGTGAAAATACAATAATAACTAAAGTATGCCGTCAATACCTCCTTTGCAGATGGAAACCAATCACGCTCCGCAACCAGCACCACGAACGTCCTTACCCAACGGGCAGAGGACTACCAACGATGTCGCCTGTGCACCCGTCATCATTCGTTGCGCAAGTGCCTGGTTTTCCGCAAAATTAAACCGCCGCAAAGATATCTCCTGGCACGAGCTCATCACTTCTGCACGAACTGTTTGGCACTGTCCCACAGCACCCAAGACTGCACCTCGACTGAGACATGCAGATTATGCAAGCAACGCCACCACAGCTTATTACATCGCCATCCATCGCATCAAACGACCAACCAGCGGCCAGCAGGCGCAGCAACGCGCTCAGTTCAACAGCAGTGGTCGACACGCAAATCACCTGCGTTTGCGCAACCTGATAAGGTGACTTCACCAGTTAGGAATGGTATACTTATCATCAATTGTTTTTGCATTAAGCTTTCTAAAATCCAAAACAAGTCGCTTCTTTCTATTTCCTTTATTGCCCTTTTTATCAATAACCCATACCGGATTGTTATAAGGGGACCTAGATGGTCTAATTATGCCATCGTTAGGAGTTGTTTTATTTCCTCATTTACAAAACTTGCTACCCCATTGGATACGGATACAATTTCGAGTAGACCGGGTCTTGGTCTGAAGTTCGAATTGTAGCCACGACATTTGTATTATAAGGAAGTTTTTTCTTGGGATCTGCAAACGCTTTCTTTTGGCTTTTAATCATCTTTATAAATTGTTCCCTTACCTCTTCTGGGATTTCTTCCTTTTGAATTTTTAACACATTTACACAATCACACTCTAAGAATAGAAGTTTGTCAATACTCAAGTTATATTTGATTAATTTTTTACTGGGGTCTATTTTAGCATTAACCCTTGTTAAAAGGTCAAGCCCTATTATACCGTCAAAAGTTGCCAAACTTGGCAAAATGAAAAAATCAGAACCATTACACTTTTCAGTTATTTTATTAAATCCGTGGATTGATTTAACCAAAAAGGGAGAAGACACCGGTCTGATGCCTTTAAGCTCGTCTAATTTTTTTATATAATTTTTTGCGGTACCTGTGTCCACTAATAACTTAATATGCTCCTTTGCTCCGCCTGATCCTCCTCTTCAATATCTTCACCCTGTGCTATGTTATTATAGTTATTATAATTTTCCTCCTTGTCCTTGTCGTTGACCATATGATTTACCCTTTAAAATTTGGGACCGGTATTTCGGTCTGAACCTGCAGGCCTCTTAGATTGTGTTTGGTATTGCCTAGCGTTTTAGGATGTACTAGTCTTATACTGCTGCGATTGATAAGTTTTTCCTTGGTAATTCTTAGCATTTCCTAATCTTCTAGTGGAAGCATCCACATCCATTGGTTCAGCCTGAACTAGTTTTTTCGAAGGGTCAAAGGCATTAGCAAGTTCCCTATTCTTATAATAGTACGAGTTTATTTTGTAGACTACCATTATTCAATTTGTTTCCAAAGTTAACTTTTTGCTTTGAGACCTCATCGTTTCTGTTTGCAAATGTTGTGGCAAATACATATCTAGCGTGCGTGGTTTGAATCCACTTCTTGTGCCAAAGCAAGAGCTGATGGCAAATCTTTTGGTCGAGACGCAAACAAAATGTCACAAAGTGGCTTCTTGAGCCCTGAAATGAAAACGCGGAGGGCTTCACCCCTATATTTTTCGTTTATGGTTGAAGCTAAATTCCGGTCATATGTCATCACCGTTTTATTGGTAAGCAATGTTAGTTTTTTCTCGACTTCATCAAATAATTGAAGAACAGATAATCTACCTAGTTGAAGGTTAGACATCTCTTGTTCGATTATGTAAAATCCAGGCGGACAATAATTGTTTTAAAATTTAACACCGTTCCAAATGAAGCCAACACGCTTTCGGCAGGACCTCTGATTTTATTTCGAATTATGGCCAAAGCATGGTAGTTCCTCGAAATATCTTCAAAATTTTGAAATACCTTGTTCAGATAAAGCTGCCGACACTGCAGCCTGAATAATATCATTTAATTGTTGCGCATTCATTATTGCTTATTTCACTACTCTTTAATCTTTCAAAACACTCACAAAATTGCTTTATATTAATTTTTAATTATTTATTTAATATAAGCACCTCACTTACATGGTTTTGATTATTCCTGGTTGTAGTTTCTCTTAGGTGTAATTGTAATTATTATCCTATGCTGGTGCGGGTAAGTTGCTGGTTAATATTCGTCCTTTATTATCCCAAATGTGTACGTAATTTGCTAGTCGCTATTCGTCCTTTATTATCCCAAAGGTGTAGGTAAGTTGGCTTTTCGTTGCGCGCCAGTAATTGTAAGTGACTTACTTTATTGAGTCCAATCTTAGAACTAAAACTTATAAACTACAACTGTTGGAGCGGCTAACGGTAACTTACACAACCCCAACGCAAACAACGATGTACATTATGTTCTAAAATTGGTCACAACGCGAAGGATTGTAACACGAAGTCAGCGGTCATGGAAACTGTTGAACATCATGAGAATGCTGATCCACCAGTTACAAAAGCAGTTGAAATAGAGGGAAAGCCATTCATGGCATTCATCGATACGGTCAGCGTGTGTTCACTGATAAGGAAAGCAAAGTGTATGCAGAAGCAAAGTGTATGCAGAAGCAAAGCGCAAATAACCGTTTTATTGGTTTGGCGGATGCGATGTTCAAGTATCCGAAAAAGTCGAAGAAGTTCAATTTCTCGGACACGTTATTGACAGCAACGGTATAAGACCGGGCGAGAACAAAACGAAAGTCATCGAATAATTCCCGATACCAACCACTATAACAGCTATACGTCTGTTTTTGGGTATCACGGGGTACTTTCGCAAATTTGTACAGGACTACGGGATTATTGCACGTCCACTAACGTTATTGCTACGTAAATATACTAATTTTGAATGGCAAGATTCACAGAAAAATGATTTTGAGGCATTAAAGACGGCTTTCACTACGAAACCAGTTTTAGCAATGTATGATGCAACAAAGCTGCATGAAGTGCATACCGATGCCAGCTCTATGGGCTTAGGTGGTGTACTTATGCCAGTTATGAATTAGGGGTCCTGGCTAAAGTGGAAACTTTGCAACGGTACCGAATGTATTTGATTTCAAAGTTTTAACGGATTGCAAAGCAATGGCGTCTACGAAGGCAACAACTCCGTTATAACCGCGTATAGCCAGATGGTGGCTTAAGCTGCAGGAATTTGATTTCGAGTGTGTACATCGATCGACAGCGAAGAACGCTTTAGCAGATATACTAAGTAGATGTCCAACACTTCGGTCAACCGAACCAATAACAGTCGCTGAAAACGTATATTCTTTGGTAAACATTTCTGATGATTTGGTAGCAGCTATGGAAATTACAAAAAATAATCAACGGCAAAGACGGTGTAAACGCAAAGCAGTACAGAGACGATTATGTGGTTCAAGGTCATCGGCTTTATCGAAAAAAAGGCAGCGTTAAAAGATTAGTGATTCCATAAGGCGTTAAATGGCGAACAGTGCCAACATGTCACGACGAAGCAGGTCATTTCGGCGTAGAAAAGTCGTTGGAACGAATTGCAAAAGATTTCTGGTTTGCACGTATGCGACCATATGTGGAAAACGAGAGGCACAATTACATGTTAGAGAGGTGGTCCCTATTCCATTTAGCAGTGTGCATATTGATCATCTGGGACCATTCGTGCGAAGCAATCATAGAAATTGCTACATATTGATTATTGTATGTGCATTTTCGAAGTACGTGGTATTGAAGGATTTACGAAATACAAAGACGACACCTGTTGTGACGACCTTACGTAATTATATGACGGTATATGGGTGGCAACAACGCATTGTTACCGATAGAGGAACGGCTTTTATATCGAGAGAATTCGAGAAGTTTATGGCGGACTACGAGATTCAGCATGTAAAGACAGCGGTGCGCAGTACAAGAAGCAATGGTCATGCGGAACGCATAAACCGAACGGTTTAAGCGTCACTCAAGTGCAGTACGACGAACAGTAATTGGGACGAAGTTCTTCCACAGCTTCAATGGTATTTGAATTCACAAAACAATTCGACGACTAAGCAAAGCCCAAATAATATGGTTTTCAACTATAAATTGAAAGATGTAACAACGAATAGAGCCAGCATTCAAGGGACCATATGTGGTTACAGAAGTACTTCCGCATGATCGTTATCTAGTTGAAGATTTACCTGATAAGCAAAATACCTGAAAGCGATATTCCAGGGTATTTATCAACGATAATATGAAACCTTGGTATTCTATAGGACCAACAATAAAACCAAAGATGATTCAAGTTACGATGAATACGAAGACAACTACGACAGCGAATCTAATGACAATCTGAAATCGTCCAGGAGAAGATTTGCCAGGAACGGCCAAGCTGTAAAGTTCACTTGGCAACCTCGTTATGGCGACATGAGATAGTTCGTGTGGCAAGGTTCGAGGAGTTGATTCGTAACCGGCGAGTGAAGCGCACGCATCGCGCAACAATTCTATTTTATACTTTTCAATATCTTAAATTAACTTAACTTCAGTAAATAAACTACAACTGAATTAATATTACAAAAGTGATCGTGTTTTATTAAAAATGTTCATAATGACAGTATTATCATTCTGTAATAGACATGAGTCACAATTTTGGACGAGTTGGCTAGAATTAGCCTCAAGCCCTCTACTCTCAAAAGAAAGTTTCTCAATTGTCATCAGTAGTGATGTGTAACGCACCGTAGCGCTGCGTTATTGCATTGATACTCAAGGTGAGTTATGTGCGCTCATACACCAACTTGTGAACTCAGTAGCGCAGTAGCGCAATAAAGCATGGACAGCACAAAAATGCATTCAGAGCGAATCATTGCGTTGAAAGCACAATGCGTTGAGAGCTCAACAATCACTCCTACTGTCACAGAGGAATGAATGAGTTTTTGGAATGGCATTAATTAAAAAAATTTGTTTTGAGGTTTATTTAAAAATATGTGTTTCCTGTGAAAAAGTATTGAAGACGCTTGAGTGGAATAACCTTTGAATACGAATACATATTAGATAACTAACGTTCGCAAGACAGAGTTAAAACCGTGTCAATTTGAGTAAATAACTTTGTAACGCATAAGTCCGCAATACGATTTGTATTACAATTTCTTTACTCGATACATAATATGTATGAAGGCGCAATTGAGCTAACTCAATGCGCTGCGCCAATGTATCAACGCATGAAAAATTGCGTCATTACCCACCCCTAGTCTTCAGGCGATAAGCTGGTCACAAAAATAACAATAAAGAAAAGCTAAATGCGGGCGAAACCAAATTTTATATACCCTCGCGCTGTTTTATGTTATGGACGGGACCACGCCCATTTCCAAATTTGTATAAAAGCCTATTTGAAAAAAAAAATTTGCTAAAAAGCCCTTTCCTACCCTGGCCAAAGAGCAATGTATATATCAAATTTCATTGATATATCTCAATTTTTACTCAAGTTATTCTAACCACAGACAGACAGCCAGGGCAAAATCGATGTCTCTTTTTATTCTGATCATTTTGGTATGTATATGTCTACGAGTATATCTATCTCGATTATTTTTTGCTGTTACAAACAACCGTTATGCGAACAAAGTTATAATACCCTTGTGTACAAGTACGCTCGGGTATAAAAACGTAAAAGCGAGGAAAGGCAATAATCTTCAACTCATACATAGACACAAATTTTAAAACTTGAGATTATAACGAATTACTAAATTCAACATTAAGCACAGATAGAAGGACTTGCTGTCAGTAGCGCGTTATACAATTTTTCAAGGTTTTACTGTCCTATTATGACACTTTTCAAAATATAGAAATCTTAAATACATTTGCTAATTTTGAATGGCAAGATTCACTCGGTTTGTTTTTAAACTTTTTTATTTTATACCAACTCTTTTCTAGTTTTTTAAAAACGCATTTTAGTTTAGTTTTTATAAAATATATTTACATATGTATTTTTGTTCAAACTAAGTAAGGAATTCAGTTCATTTTTAACGTACGTTTACACGTTTTAAATAAAATTTAATTTAGTTTCTTCTGCATACATACTTCGTAAAAACATTGTTTTTTTACCACCTGAATGGCCTTGCGAGTAACTTCTGGGTCAAGATTTTTGATACAAAAGGCATCTATTAATAATTATAAAGAAAACAATTGAAATATTTTAATAATAACGCATTTTATGGGCCCACTGTCTTACCTTTCAAAAGCGGATAGAAATTAGCAAAAGCTTTTAATTCTTTTTTTCCGTGAGTTCCATCGAGATTGAAATTCATTACAACGTCCTTGAAAAAAAGAGCCAAAAGCATCTTTTTAGGTTTTCCTTTCATTAGTGACTTTATTCCATAAAGCTATAGAATATATGAGAAAAAGCTTTAGATAAATATTTAGAATTTTTTGAATATATTAGCTTCTTACGTAAATTGTTTTGTTTTCTTCGTAAATATTTTCGACAACGGCTGTTAACTCGTCATCTGATTTTATTGGAAATTTTAAGTGAATGACACAACAGCCTTCTGGTGTCGGATGAGAGTTTTTATGAGTACAGTGCATGTATAAGTTAACACCAGCAAACTCACATCCGGCCAAAACTCTGTTCTCACCGATATTTGCTGACAGTGCAGCTTGAAGTTTGCGCGTGACAACAACGTAAACTCCTACAACAACTTCACTCCCACTGACATTGCTGACGGCGCGTCTACGGGTCTGCGTATGACAACAACAGTTAACACTACCAAGTGATCGCAGCGGCAGCAGCGAAAGCATTACACTTGTGCAAGCGGTAAATTGCCGAAATGCATTCACAAGTCACGCGTTCGATAACGTGCAGCAGCTGGCAGGGACTGTTTGAGTTTTCAGGTATTTAGGCGAAGTCGTCGAATTAATGTTTTAGTTGTATTAACTCACCCGACTTAACCGGCTGCCCTTGCTCTCTTGCAAGGGAAATAAAATATTTAAACAACCATAAACTTGTTTTAATAATTGGCGCCCAACGTGGGGCCATACGACATATCCTTATAAAGGACACGCGAGTTTGGCCGTGGGTTCGAACCCACCTTGACTTTGTAACCAAAACTTTGTGAACAAAAAAACTACATAAGGTAGTATGAAATTTAACCAAAAAAGTTGTGAAGACTTTGTGAACAAAAAATACTACATAAGGTAGTATGAAACTTAACCAAAAAAGTTGTGAAGACTTTGTGAACTAACTAAAAATACTACGTAAGGAAGTACGAAATTTAACCAAAAATTTGTGAACAAAAATACTACGTAAGGTAGTATGAAATTATGTGAACAGTAATAAACTTTAAACATTCTGTGAGAACAAGAATCCCTAATTTGCAAAAAGTTTTGCAATGTAACTAAGAACATTAATTTTAAAAAATTTGAGAGGTATTGCACGCCACGAATTCTAAACTAGCCTAAGATGGGAATATTCATGTAAGTAGAGAGTTCAGCAACTAAAAGTGATTGTCAAATTAAGGTGAATTTATTGAAATCAATAAAGATAATACCTATTAAATATTTGGGATTTGAGATTTCCTTTTCTCGAACAAGACAATGGATGCCCAGACTTCAAGCCCTTCTCAATACCGCAACTCGTACTGCAACAGAACATTCTAGGCAGGAATTGCAAACCCGCATAGACGAACTTACAAATAGGCTGGCAAGAATTGAGACGCCAACTCAGGTCATTCAATATGAGCCGGTTACAATCCAAGCAAACACACCGTGTGAGGAATCCTTAGATCTGGTGAAAACAATGCCAGAATTCAAGGTTATGTGTCCTGGAGACAAGCGGCGCATACTGCCTATAAAGTGTTTGAGAGATATGAAGGTAGTTCAAAGCACTATCAGGCGGTGGGCATCATCCGTAATAAAGTGATAGGAGCAGCAGATAGCGTCCTATCGTCCTTCAACACGGTCTCGAATTTCCATGCAATCATTGCACGGCTAGACTTCGCCTACGCCGATAAAAGACCTATCCATTTAATAGAACAGGAATTATCCACCTTGAGACAGGGTAAATTATCAGTAATAGGGTTCTACGATGATGTGGAAAGAAAATTAAGTCTCATAGTTGATAAAACCATTATGACTCACGGTGGAAATACCCCCTAATAGAATCACTCAATAAGAAGTATCGCGAGGACGCCCTTCTCATTTTTATTTCAGGTCTCAATCGCCCCCTGTGCGATATCCTTTTCTCCTCTAGGCCTAACGATCTTCCTTCCGCGTTGGCCTTAGCACAAGAGCTTGAAGCAAACCAAACAAGGTCTATGTTTGCCCACTCCTTTAATAGACAAGTGATTCAGGGCCCCAACCAGTACCCATATTTACCACAATACCGCAGAGTTCCACCTGACCAACAGCGGCAAACTCCAGTAGAGACCCATCCCTTTCTAGGCTCAGACAAAATAGACCCCAACCACTAATTGGTAATGACGACAGGTACCGCCAGCAGGGAGCCTACCCGAGAGCATATCGTCCGAATATTGGTAATACAGGCGGCACGCTCAGCCGAAACGCTACCCAGCAATTTGGGCAACAGGTAGCAACGTCTCTGAATAGAGAAAAGCCAGAAAAAAGACCACATGGAAGTGACCAGCAGGCAGTACAAAAAATACAACGAGTAAATCACCTTACGCAAGAACAGGAAGAAACTGGAGGAGAATATTGGACCGATGCTCAATATGACAGTTAATACCAGAACGGAGGATTCTCAGGACGTACCAAATTATGATATTAATTTTTTAGGGCAAAATCCCTCTTGGCCTATGTCGAGAGGACAATCGGGGGAAGAGGTATAAAATTCCTGGTTGATACTGGTGCCGCAAAGAGTTACGTCCAACAGCTCAAAGCCCTAAGGACAATAAAACCTGTAAAGCATCCCTTTACGGTAAAATCAATTCACGGCACCACTAAAATTGACAAACATTGCACAATAAATATTTTTAATAAAAATACTAGATTCTTTATACTACCCAGCTTAGAGACACGAAAGACGAGTTATATATTCATGCAGTGTTACAATGCCACACTAGGGTTTTCGCTGATCCCAACGAAGCGCTGCCCTATAATACCGATATCATTGGAACAATAAGGACCACCGACGATCTCCCAGTTTACTCAAGGAGTTATCCGTATCCCATTGCCTCAGCTGAGTTCGTCAACAAAAAAATATCGAACTTGTGGCGTGACGGTATAATAAAGCCATCCCGTTCTCCTTATAATAACCCGATTTGGGTTGTGGGTAAAAAGGGCATAGATGAAGATGGCAACAAGAAGTCAAGACTCGTAATTGACTTCCGGAAATTAAATAGTAAAACAATAAGTGACAAGTATCCGATTCCTGATACTTCTGAAATTTTAGCCTACATGGGAAACGCCAGGTTTTTTCCACCATAGATCTGAAGTCTGGCTTTCATCAGATTAAGCTAGCGGAAAGGGATCGAGAGAAAACAGCATTCTCGGTCAACAATGGCAAATTTGAATTTTGCAATCTTCCCTTTGGCTTAAAAAATGTTCCAAGCATTTTTCAGAGAACCATTGATAAGAGAAGAAATAGGTAAAATACGCCATGTCTAAATAGATGATGTCATAATTTTTTCTGAAAATGCTGAACAACATCTAAAGGACATTGACAGAGTATTAAACAAACTTTACGCTGATAATATGCGAGTGTCCGCTGACAAGTCAAAATTTTTTCAAGGGAGTGTTGAGTTTTTAGGTTTTACAGTATCCAGAGAAGGTATTAGAACATGCCCCGATAAAGTCAAGGATATTTTGGGCTACGCTACCCCCAAGTCGTTAAGGGCTTTACGCTCGTTTCTAGGGTTAGCTGGCTATTATAGACGGTTTGTAAGGGACTATGCTTCGATTGCAAGGCCACTTACAAAATACTTGCGTGGAGAAAACGGAAATGTCGGTGCTAACCAATCTCGGAAAGTCGAAGTAGCCTTGGACGTAGAAGCACTTAATGCATTCAATAAAATTAAAAGCATACTTGCTTCGGAAGATGTTCTGCTCCTTTACCCTGACTACAAACAACCCTTTGACTTGACCACGGAGGCCTCTTCACACGCCATAGGTGCCGTTTTATCACAAAACGGAAGACCTATCACCATGATCTCGAGAACCCTGTCTCCAACAGAAGAAATTTATGCAACTAACGAGAGGGAGCTCTTGGCGATAGTATGGGCTCTACAAACACTTCGAAACTAAGTGTACGGCGTAAAACATCTATACTGATCATCAACCGCTTACCTTTGCTTTGTCCGACAAGAAGCCAAACGCCAAATTGAAAAGGTGGCGCGCTTTTGTGGAAGAGTATTCACCACAGTTTCACTACAAACCAGGGAAAGAAAACTTCGTAGCCGATGCACTCTCCCGGCAGCATATAAATGCACTGAATCACGAAGTGGACTCTGAAAGCATGGCCGCTAACAGTGAGGAATCACTTACTCAAACAATACCCACAGTAAAAAAACCCATTAATTGCTTCCAAACTCAGATTATTCTCGAAGAAGGCAACACATTACCAGTTACCTCAACAATAATCTTTAGATCACGAGTAAGGCATCGAATAACCTATAACAGCCAAGGTGATTTAATGAAATCCATGAAACAATGTGTTAATCCGAACGTTGTTAACGGATTGCTATGTGAACTGCCAACTTTGGCACGAATTCAAAATGAGCTTATCACAGCTTTCCCATCAGTAAAATTCCATCACACCACAAAACAAATAATCGAAGTTTTCAATAGCGAAGATCAACGCGAAATCTCCTATAGGTCTCTCATAGGTCTCTCATAGATGTTTTTCATGCAATACCGGACGAATTGATTGACGAAATAAAAGGTAAACTTATACGTACCCAACAAACAGATTTACAGAGACATAACGCAAAAAGACAAACACTGCAATACAAACCAGGGGATACAGTTTTTGTGAAAACTAATAAAAGGATTGGAAACAAATTCACTAAACTTTATACTGAAAAATTAGTCCAAAAAGATTTAGGTACGTTTGTTTTGATCGACGGGCGGAAAGTGCACAAAACCAATTTAAAACACTGAAAATTCTCCTCTTTTTCTTTAGGGTTGCTTTACTCTTAATAAGCCATTGAGCTAACGCGAGGATACTTAACTACACCAGCTCCCACTACATCCCGATTACAGCAGGAAAGGTAGCTATCCACGAGCAATATGGGTTTCTACTCCTCAAAACGAACTTGTCAGAATTCGTAACAATAGCTGAGGAGACGGACAGAATACTAGACCAATTTCCACAATCACACATCAAGCAACTTCTTCAAAACGTTGAGACCAGAGCTGAAACCTTAATAGAGGCAAACAAACAACAGATAACCATTTATTCAGCTATGCAGAGACAAATTAATGAATTGACATTTACAGTTAATAATCTCTCAAAAAGGGCAAAACAGATACAAATAGATACGGGAAATCTCTTTTCTTTAACCACTAGTATAAATAGAGCGGTGATAATGGAACTTTAAACCATTATATCATCAGTAACTCTTGGAAAATTAAATGTTATCAACCCCGTACTGCTTAACGGTATGGAACTAAACAATTTGTTAGCTGCTGAGCACTCTACAAACACTAGTATAAGTGACTTACTTCCTGTTTCTAAAATTAAGATATTCCAAGATATGCAATCCATTTATTTTGTTATTAAATATCCAAAAATAGCTAGGATTTGTAATAATGTAAAGTTGCTGCCCGTTGTCCAACAAAGAAAGATTATTTCTTTAGAGACGAATCTCGTAGCTGAATGCAATAGGGAATTCATTCCGCTCTACAATTTTAAGGAATCCATAATGGCAAGTTTCTGCCGACCGTTGAAGGAGAGCCCCTGTGTTCGACAACTACTCAACCAACACTTCGCAGAATGCAAATCAAAGTCCGCTGATCATGTTGTTGCTATGGAGGAAGTCGATGATGGCGTGGTTGTAATTAACGACCAACCCGCTTTAATACAAGACAGAAATTTGACAAAGCTGACGAAAGGAACTTTCCTCATAACCTTCAAAGGTAAACTACTTACAACAACTGGAATGAGATAGTTCGATCGCATCCTGAAGCTGTGCCAGCGCAACATGTTAACTTCACTGAATATATCGATAAGCTATCACTGCCGTACCTGCAGAGGATTAATGTAAAGAACCTTAAGCACATAGCACACCTGCGGGATCTCATTGCTACCCGCTCTCTACAATCAGGAAGCGCCATACTCCTGATCCTATTAGCCATCGCTGGGAGCATCGCAATCTTTTTGAAGCAACGACGAAAAAATACAATAGTACTGAATAACGTTATAAAAGAAGCCGAGGACGCCTTCGTTTCAAGAGGGGGAGTAGTTAACACCAGCAAACTCACATCCGGCCAAAACTCTGTTCTCACCGATATTGCTAACAGCGCAGCTGGAAGTTTGCGCGTGACAACAACGTAAACTCCTACAACAACTTCACTCCCACTGATATTGCTGACGGCGCGTCTACGGGTCTGCGTATGACAACAACAGTTAACACTAACAAGTGATCGCAGCGGCAGCAGCGAAATCATTACACTTGTGCAAGCGGTAAATTGCCGAAATGCATTCACAAGTCACGCGTTCGATAACGTGCAGCAGCTGGCAGGGACTGTTTGAGTTTTCAGGTATTTAGGCGAAGTCTTCGAATTCATGTTTTAGTTGTATTAACTCACCCGACTTAACCGGCTGCCCTTGCTCTCTTGCAAGGGAAATAAAATATTTAAACAACCATAAACTTGTTTTAATAATTGGCGCCCAACGTGGGGCCATACGACATATCCTTATAAAGGACACGCGAGTTTGGCCGTGGGTTCGAACCCACCTTGACTTTGTAACCAAAACTTTGTGAACAAAAAAACTACATAAGGTAGTATGAAATTTAACCAAAAAAGTTGTGAAGACTTTGTGAACAAAAAATACTACATAAGGTAGTATGAAATTTAACCAAAAAAGTTGTGAAGACTTTGTGAACTAACTAAAAACACTACGTAATGAAGTACGAAATTTAACCAAAAATTTGTGAACAAAAATACTACGTAAGGTAGTATAAAATTATGTGAACAGTAATAAACTTTAAACATTCTGTGAGAACAAGAATCCCTAATTTGCAAAAAGTTTTGCAGTGTAACTAAGAACATTAATTTTAAAAAATTTGAGAGGTATTGCACGCCACGCCGAGGCGTTGCCAGCGAGGGACAAAGTAAACATAAAGGAGAAGGAGCAGTTAAAACCAAATATTCACCAAATTTAATTGAATTCTAAACTAGCCTAAGATGGGAATATTCATGTAAGTAGAGAGTTCAGCAACTAAAAGTGATGTCAAATTAAGGTGAATTTATTGAAATCAATAAAGATAATACTTATTAAATATTTGGGATTTGAGATTTCCTTTTCTCGAACAAGACAATGGATGCCCAGACTCTTCAAGCCCTTCTCAATACCGCAACTCCTACTGCAACACAACATTCTAGGCAGGAATTCCAAACCCGCATAGACGAACTTACAAATAGGCTGGCAAGAATTGAGACGCCAACTCAGGTCATTCAATATGAGCCGGTTACAATCCAAGCAAACACACCGTGTGAGGAATCCTTAGATCTGGTGAAAACAATGCCAGAATTCAAGGTTATGTGTCCTGGAGACAAGCGGCGCATACTGCCTATAAAGTGTTTGAGAGATATGAAGGTAGTTCAAAGCACTATCAGGCGGTGGACATCATCCGTAATAAAGTGATAGGAGCAGCAGATAGCGTCCTATCGTCCTTCAACACGGTCTCGAATTTCCATGCAATCATTGCACGGCTAGACTTCGCCTACGCCGATAAAAGACCTATCCATTTAATAGAACAGGAATTATCCACCTTGAGACAGGGTAAATTATCAGTAATAGGGTTATACGATGATGTGGAAAGTCATAGTTAATAAAACCATTATGACTCACGGTGGAAATACCACCCTAATAGAATCACTCAATAAGAAGTATCGCGAGGACGCCCTTCGCATTTTTATTTCAGGTCTCAATCGCCCCCTGTGCGATATCCTTTTCTCCTCTAGGCCTAACGATCTTCCTTCCGCGTTGGCCTTAGCACAAGAGCTTGATGCAAACCAAACAAGGTCTATGTTTGCCCACTCCTTTAATAGACAAGTGATTCAGGGCCCCAACCAGTACCCATATTTACCACAATACCGCAGAGTTCCACCTGACCAACAGCGGCAAACTCCAGTACCAATGGATGTAGACCCATCCCTTTCTAGGCTCAGACAAAATAGACCCCAACCACTAATTGGTAATGACGACAGGTACCGCCAGCAGGGAGCCTACCCGAGAGCATATCGTCCGAATATTGGTAATACAGGCGGCACGCTAACCAGCAATTTGGGCAACAGGTAGCAACGTCTCTGAATAGAGAAAAGCCAGAAAAAAGACCACATGGAAGTGACCAGCAGGCAGTACAAAAAATACAACGAGTAAATCACCTTACGCAAGAACAGGAAGAAACTGGAGGAGAATATTGGACCGATGCTCAACATGACAGTTAATACCAGAACGGAGGATTCTCAGGACGTACCAAATTATGATATTAATTTTTTAGGGCAAAATCCCTCTTGGCCTATGTCGAGAGGACAATCGGGGGAAGAGGTATAAAATTCCTGGTTGATACTGGTGCCGCAAAGAGTTACGTCCAACAGCTCAAAGCCCTAAGGACAATAAAACCTGTAAAGCATCCCTTTACGGTAAAATCAATTCACGGCACCACTAAAATTGACAAACATTGCACAATAAATATTTTTAATAAAAATACTAGATTCTTTATACTACCCAGCTTAGAGACACGAAAGACGAGTTAAATATTCATGCAGTGTTACAATGCCACGCTAGGGTTTTCGCTGATCCCAACGAAGCGCTGCCCTATAATACCGATATCATTGGAACAATAAGGACCACCGACGATCTCCCAGTTTACTCAAGGAGTTATCCGTATCCCATTGCCTCAGCTGCGTTCTTCAACAAAAAAATATCGAACTTGTGGCGTGACGGTATAATAAAGCCATCCCGTTCTCCTTATAATAACCCGATTTGGGTTGTGGGTAAAAAGGGCATAGATGAAGATGGCAACAAGAAGTCAAGACTCGTAATTGACTTCCGGAAATTAAATAGTAAAACAATAAGTGACAAGTATCCGATTCCTGATACTTCTGAAATTTTAGCCTACATGGGAAACGCCAAGTTTTTTCCACCATAGTTCTGAAGTCTGGCTTTCATCAGATTAAGCTGGCGGAAAGGGATCGAGAGAAAACAGCATTCTCGGTCAACAATGGCAAATTTGAATTTTGCAATCTTCCCTTTGGCTTAAAAAATGTTCCAAGCATTTTTCAGAGAACCATTGATAAGAGAAGAAATAGGTAAAATACGCCATGTCTAAATAGATAATGTCATAATTTTTTCATAAATATGCTGAACAACATCTAAAGGACATTGACAGAGTATTAAACAAACTTTACGCTGATAATATGCGAGTGTCCGCTGACAAGTCAAAATTTTTTCAAGAGAGTGTTGAGTTTTTAGGTTTTACAGTATCCAGAGAAGGTATTAGAACATGCCCCGATAAAGTCAAGGATATTTTGGGCTACGCTACCCCCAAGTCGTTAAGGGCTTTACGATCGTTTCTAGGGTTAGCTGGCTATTATAGACGGTTTGTAAGGGACTATGCTTCGATTGCAAGGCCACTTACAAAATACTTGCGTGGAGAAAACGGAAATGTCGGTGCTAACCAATCTCGGAAAGTCGAAGTAGCCTTGGACGTAGAAGCACTTAATGCATTCAATAAAATTAAAAGCATACTTGCTTCGGAAGATGTTCTGCTCCTTTACCCTGACTACAAACAACCCTTTGACTTGACCACGGAGGCCTCTTCACACGCCATAGGTGCCGTTTTATCACAAAACGGAAGACCTATCACCATGATCTCGAGAACCCTGTCTCCAACAGAAGAAATTTATGCAACTAACGAGAGGGAGCTCTTGGCGATAGTATGGGCTCTACAAACACTTCGAAACTAAGTGTACGGCGTAAAACATCTATACTGATCATCAACCGCTTACCTTTGCTTTGTCCGACAAGAAGCCAAACGCCAAATTGAAAAGGTGGCGCGCTTTTGTGGAAGAGTATTCACCACAGTTTCACTACAAACCAGGGAAAGAAAACTTCGTAGCCGATGCACTCTCCCGGCAGCATATAAATGCACTGAATCACGAAGTGGACTCTGAAAGCATGGCCGCTAACAGTGAGGAATCACTTACTCAAACAATACCCACAGTAAAAAAACCCATTAATTGCTTCCAAACTCAGATTATTCTCGAAGAAGGCAACACATTACCAGTTACCTCAACAATAATCTTTAGATCACGAGTAAGGCATCGAATAACCTATAACAGCCAAGGTGATTTAATGAAATCCATGAAACAATGTGTTAATCCGAACGTTGTTAACGGATTGCTATGTGAACTGCCAACTTTGGCACGAATTCAAAATGAGCTTATCACAGCTTTCCCATCAGTAAAATTCCATCACACCACAAAACAAATAATCGAAGTTTTCAATAGCGAAGATCAACGCGAAATCTCCTATAGGTCTCTCATAGGTCTCTCATAGATGTTATTCATGCAATACCGGACGAATTGATTGACGAAATAAAAGGTAAACTTATACGTACCCAACAAACAGATTTACAGAGACATAACGCAAAAAGACAAACACTGCAATACAAACCAGGGGATACAGTTTTTGTGAAAACTAATAAAAGGATTGGAAACAAATTCACTAAACTTTATACTGAAAAATTAGTCCAAAAAGATTTAGGTACGTTTGTTTTGATCGACGGGCGGAAAGTGCACAAAACCAATTTAAAACACTGAAAATTCTCCTCTTTTTCTTTAGGGTTGCTTTACTCTTAATAAGCCATTGAGCTAACGCGAGGATACTTAGCTACACCAGCTCCCACTACATCCCGATTACAGCAGGAAAGGTAGCTATCCACGAGCAATATGGGTTTCTACTCCTCAAAACGAACTTGTCAGAATTCGTAACAATAGCTGAGGAGACGGACAGAATACTAGACCAATTTCCACAATCACACATCAAGCAACTTCTTCAAAACGTTGAGACCAGAGCTGAAACCTTAATAGAGGCAAACAAACAACAGATAACCATTTATTCAGCTATGCAGAGACAAATTAATGAATTGACATTTACAGTTAATAATCTCTCAAAAAGGGCAAAACAGACACAAATAGATACGGGAAATCTCTTTTCTTTAACCACTAGTATAAATAGAGCGGTGATAATGGAACTTTAAACCATTATATCATCAGTAACTCTTGGAAAATTAAATGTTATCAACCCCGTACTGCTTAACGGTATGGAACTAAACAATTTGTTAGCTGCTGAGCACTCTACAAACACTAGTATAAGTGACTTACTTTCAGTTTCTAAAATTAAGATATTCCAAGATATGCAATCCATTTATTTTGTTATTAAATATCCAAAAATAGCTAGGATTTGTAATAATGTAAAGTTGCTGCCCGTTGTCCAACAAAGAAAGATTATTTCTTTAGAGACGAATCTCGTAGCTGAATGCAATAGGGAATTCATTCCGCTCTACAATTTTAAGGAATCCATAATGGCAAGTTTCTGCCGACCGTTGAAGGAGAGCCCCTGTGTTCGACAACTACTCAACCAACACTTCGCAGAATGCAAATCAAAGTCCGCTGATCATGTTGTTGCTATGGATGAAGTCGATGATGGCGTGGTTGTAATTAACGACCAACCCGCTTTAATACAAGACAGAAATTTGACAAAGCTGACGAAAGGAACTTTCCTCATAACCTTCAAAGGTAAACTACTTACAACAACTGGAATGAGATAGTTCGATCGCATCCTGAAGCTGTGCCAGCGCAACATGTTAACTTCACTGAATATATCGATAAGCTATCACTGCCGTACCTGCAGAGGATTAATGTAAAGAACCTTAAGCACATAGCACACCTGCGGGATCTCATTGCTACCCGCTCTCTACAATCAGGAAGCGCCATACTCCTGATCCTATTAGCCAATGCTGGGAGCATCGCAATCTTTTTGAAGCAACGACGAAAAAATACAATAGTACTGAATAACGTTATAAAAGAAGCCGAGGACGCCTTCGTTTCAAGAGGGGGAGTAGTTAACACCAGCAAACTCACATCCGGCCAAAACTCTATTCTCACCGATATTGGAAGTTTGCGTGTGACAACAACGTAAACTCCTACAACAACTTCACTCCCACTGATATTGCTGACGGCGCATCTACGGGTCTGCGTATGACAACAACAGTTAACACTAACAAGTGATCGCAGCGGCAGCAGCGAAATCATTACACTTGTGCAAGCGGTAAATTGCCGAAATGCATTCACAAGTCACGCGTTCAATAACGTGCAGCAGCTGGCAGGGACTGTTTGAGTTTTCAAAAGTTTTTAAATTATTTTGTATTACGCTTTTATAAATATACGAGTACGAAGAATTAAAGACTCGCACTCTGCATTTGTTTCAAAGTAGTTGATTTCCAACTACTTTAAAATTGGTTAAATTTTTCAGACTGTCTGCTTTTTTCCGACAGGGTTATTACAAAATATGAATTTCTGTGATATTGTAATTGTTTTCATGTCGATTTCATATGTACATATTTGATATTTTGGCATGTAAGTAAATAAAATCTCTTATTTACTCTTAATTTTATTGCATTTTCATTTATTCTGAAGGCAAACCTCAACGATAGCATACATTTGAATATTAAAAAAACCGAGTCATGAAAAAAATTAAGATTTGCATAACGTTGTTGTTCAACAGAATTGAGTACATACTTTTATATTGTACATATGTACATTGAATTATTCGATTTGTTTGGCAGCCATACGAAAGAACCACATGCAGCTTTGTATATTTTTATTGTTCAAAATAAGTTTTCTTTACAAACTTGAATGTATTCAAAATGTGCATTTCATAAATCATACACAAACATAAGGATGTCGATGTTCTGCACTTACTGTAACATCTGTCGCATATGTGCATATACATATTTATATTTTTGTATGTCACATTCATACTTGCCACAATCATACCATTGCACTATGGCCGAAATTGCGATTTTAGCGGCAAAAAGTCAATTTTTCAAATTTAAATTTTTTCAATTATTTTGATGGTGTTCAATACCCAACATATTGCTAAGAAAAAATTAAAAAAAAAATTTACTGTTGGCAACCCTGTTTATGTACAAACAGCTGGTAATGTTTACAAATTTTTTAGTACGTGTTAATACTAGTGAAGCAGCAAAATTTTTATAAAATTAAAAACTGTTTTTTAATAATATATTCTTGTAAAAAAACTTTGTAAATATGAGTTCTATTAGTCGAGGTGAGTAATTTTACTATATACAAATATAGTTCGCTAAATGTTTTTATTTCGTACTTATTTTAGTGGTTTTTTGTATGTATTTTTTTGTAAAATTGTGAAGAGTTTTATCGTTTTTCGTGGAGTAAAACTAGAAATGTTTTGAAGTGTCATTGGAACTATTTACATGTGATTGTTTGTAGAAAACTCAAGTTTTATGTCATGGTAAAAGTGTATGCATTTGACTGCTAATGAACAAATTTTTAATACTTTTGTAGAAACACTCAGGTTCAAAAATTCTGAAATATTTGAGTTTTGGTTGAAAAACAACAGGAATGTTTCGAATTACATAAAAGGAAAGATTTCATACGAAATTGACAGTGAATTAAGTAAATTGATATGTACTAAAGCTCGGAACTTATCTAATTTTATTAAACTTAAATGGAATAAACAATCCAGAAATGAGAATGCATTTAGAAAATATAATAAGAAATGGTTGAGTCGAGAAACAATTTTTATAATACCGAAAAAGATTAATACTATTGGGCGACCAAAACTGACGTATGATGATAGCTGCGAAAGAAAAAAAAGGAGATTAGCTTCCGAATTAGCTTCCCAGCAAGGAGACAATGCGCAATTATTAGTTCATGCTGCCTCTATATCTGCCAAAAAATCCCACGCAACGGATTTGAAATTTGTCCTACAGCAAGTTGCTATATCTCCAAATCGGCCATCCAAAATTCGAGAAGTTCTTAATACTAGCCATAAAGAAGTTACGCCAGTATCACCTGATGAAGCTCTAATGTTTGTGTTAGAAAACGGATTAACTAAAAAGGTGTACTCAAATATGCGGCAATTAAACATAAAACACAATTGTAGTATTTATCCGACTTATGATAAAGTTTATGAAAGCAAATTGAAATGTAGACCGGATGAAATCAAAGCGAATGAAAGCTCTGTCGAAGTGTCGTTGCAAAATTTGTTAGACCACACAGCTAAAAGAATTCTTGAATATCAAGATGAAGTATTGTGTACAATGGATGTTGAAGAATCGATCCTAATTTCGAGCTACGGGTTTGATGGTTCTACCGGTCACAGCTTGTTTAAACAAAAATTTGTGGAAAATACTTCGAAAAGTTTCGATCATTCCCTTTTTGTGACATCAGTCATTCCAATAAAAATAATTTCATCAGCAGGGTATAACATTTGGGTAAACCGTACACCTCAGTCAGTACGCTTTTGTAGACCTTTAAAAGTGGAGTTTGTTAAAGAAACAAAAGAGCACATTTTAACTGAAAACCACAACATAAAGAAACAGATTGAGGAGTTGAAACCACTAAAATACACACTAAGTAATTGGAAAAAAATTAAAGTAAAATATAATTTATATATGACATTAATAGATGGGAAAGTCTTAAATGTGTTGACAGAAACTAAAAGTGCACAGCAATGTCCCATCTGTCATGCCGGTCCAAAGGAATTTCGAACTATAAGAAACTTTGATTCTCCTAATTTTGAACCGAAGACCGACGCTTTGAAATATGGATTAAGCCCTTTGCATGCGTGAATTCGTAGTTTCGAGTTTGTTTTAAAACTTTCATACAAGCTAGATTTGAAAAAATGGCAAGTTCGTGGAGCAGAAGAGAAGAGAATCCTGGCAGAAAAGAAACAAAAAATTCAAAAAGAGTTTTTGCTTCAAATGGGGCTTCATGTCGATAAGCCGAAAGCAAATGGCAGCGGCAACACCAACGATGGCAACACATCTAGAAGAGCATTTTCTCGCACGGACCTTTTAGCATCTATTACTGGTATAAATATTGATTTTTTGAAACATTTACACATAATCTTACTTGCTCTCTCCTCTGAATTTGAAATTGATGCTCAAAGGTTTCGTGATTATGGCATTAAAAGCAGTGAAATATTTTTCCAAAACTACGAATGGTACTCTATGTCTGCCACAATACACAAAATATTAGTGCATTCGTCACAAATAATTGAGGCTTTACTACCCCGTAGGTGTCCTGGCAGAAAATGCATCTGAGGCGCGAAACAAATTTTATAAAAAGATCGAACTGGTCACGCTCGAAAGGATTCAAGAGTGCACAACATACTTGACATGTATCATAGAGCTATGGATAGCTCTGACCCATATATTTCAAGTTTATGTTTGCAAGAACGTACAAATAGTTCAAAAAATCTTCCTTTTCCTCGAGAAGTCATTGATCTTTTTAAAATGCCTGAATTGCCACCAGAATTTTTATTACCTTCAACATCTCAAGAAGCCTCCAGCTGCAATTATAGTTATGATTCTGATGTAAGCTTAGAGTCGATAAATAATTATTCATTGGAATTAGAAGCGGCTGAAAACGAAGAAACAGACCATGAATAATTAAGCCCTATATCTTTCGAGAATATGTATGTTATTTTTGTTATTTTCTGATTAATCCATAAGCATTTACAACTTCTTTAAAATTATAAATTTATGAATTAAAAAATAAATTAATTTCTTGGTAGCATTCAATATTTTTTTAATAGTGGGCGCGGACCGCCCATTTTTTCTAAAGTTTTTTTTGTCAGAAGAAGTCCGTTTTCAAAATTTGATGAAGCCAGCGTTTTGGTAAGTATTTTTGGCGACAATTTGGGTTTTGGATATAGGAAAAAGAGGGCGTGGACCGTTCAATGTTTTCTCAAGTTGCTTTTTTGTACCAGGAAGTACGTTTTGCCACTACTTTGAAAAAAGGGGGCGTGGCCGGCCCATTTTTTTCTCAAATTGATTTTTTTATCATTAGAAGTCTACACACCAAATTTGGTGAAGCTAGCTTGCCAGGAAGTATTTTTTGCCGCTAAAATCGCAATTTCGGCCATAGTGCATTGCCATAAAGAGATCAACCCGCATACTAAAGTTGTCTTCATAGCAAAGCAGAACAAAGCTATTTAGAGCCCGAGTTGAGTTCAGTTTGAATGTGATTAGTTGCTCAACACCTGGCGAACTTAATATTTCCGCCTAAACGCACAACGCAAAGGCACAACGGCGTAAATCATGCAGATAAGCCGTGTAAAGCGCTTCGATTCACATGAACTCACACACACTCGCACATCGACAATTGAGTGGCAACCAGCGTCTCACAGCTAATCACTTGCGGAAAAGGAAATGCGATTATTTCGCATTTTACCTTTGCCAACAGCTTGAGTGTGCTTAACTTTATTGTATCACACTCATACAAAGATATGACTGTACATACACGTTTTGAGACATAAAGCCCGCGGGACATATTTAATGCCTGCGCTGCGTATAATCGAAATCCCAAATTGATTTTATTTTGACACGCAAAAGTCAAATACTTTTGCTACGTTAGATATGCTCAAATCGAAAGATACACAGATACTTCGCGAACCGTTTCAACTTAAACTTCATGCGGAATTTCAAAGGCAAATGTGGACAAGTATCTCTAACTGTGAGGAGCAATCTCGGTTGCAATTTAATAAACTACTTTCATTTGCATGTGGAAATTGGATTTTTATTTTTTAGAACTAAACGCTCAAGGAATATTTTTATGGAAACTCCCGTAAATAAAACCTGAATGTTAAGCATATTCTCTTTCAATAGAAACTTTAATAAACAAGCTACTCGCCTTAAGCTTGGACTTCAGGAGAAAAATAATACTAAGCCTGTCTTTCGCCCTCCATGGTGATAACGGTCATAGTATTTTAGAGCGAGTAGCTAGGAATCTAAATTTGTGCAAGAGCTACACGTATATTAATAAAAATATGCCGGGGCATTTACATTGCGATACTGAAGGAACCGAGGTCGCCGGCGTCATTGAGGGTGTATATTTCTTTGCCAGAATGGACATCAATCTGAAGAATCGAATAATCTCCCCGTCTATTTCTTTCATTTTTGATGTGACTTTTGCCCCTTATTGTTTAGCAGTATATTTTTCAATGTTCCCAGCAGAATTCTGGGCACGTTTATTTGTTTAGGTTCGTTGTCTGCAAAACTCTCTCCGGTAAAAATGCTCCTTTAAATAGAACTTTACAAAAATTCAATACGATTTTGAGTTCTCTATAATATGTAATTTTATCTAAGACGTGTAGTCTGTAAGGATCTGTGGTCATTGACTTCATAAACAAATAAATTAATATGTACTCGTATGTACATATATAAATTTATTGTTTACACCCAAGGCATATTTGATAGGCAACCACGGTAAAGTTTATAATTCGATTTTTTTCATTTATCTTAATTGTCAAACTTTGTTGTCATTTGATAAAGGTCCCTCCATTTGTGGTATAATTTAAAAAGACGCACACCACAAATGGTAGGAGAAGCTCGGCCAAACCTGAGCTATATAGTGTACGCGCCAAAATTATATTATTACATGTTCAAAGATATTTGAACATACTGCCGGGGGCAAAAACTGTATTTTTTTATAATTTCTATCCTTATTTCTGAACATTCTGCCAACGGTCTGGAAGGTTTATAGTTATTCTTTCCTTCGACTTATGTATATCTAAAGCGTAAATAAAATATTATTAAACCTACAATGATGAATATCACTAATATTAACGATAAATGACCGCTATATACATATATACCCGAGCGTACTTGTACTCAAGGGTATTATAACTTTGTTCGCATAACGGTGGGTTGTAACAGCATAACGGAATCAAGATAAATATAGACATACATATATATACCAAAATGCTCAGAATGAAAAGAGAAGTCGATTTAGCGATGTCTGTCTGTCCTTCCGTCCGTCCGTGCAGACGATAACTTGAGTAAAAATTGAAATTTGGTACATAGATTGCTCTTTGGGCAGGGTATTGAAAATGGTCAAGACCGGTTAATAACCACGCCCACCTTCCATATAACGGAACTTTTTGAAAAATGCATAAACTCCGTTTTTTCGGTATCCATTTACGCAAACTGAGTAAAATTTGGTATCTGGATCGATTTTGAACTAAAATATTAGGTATTTATGAAATTTTGAAAAATTGGCGTTGCTACGCCCACTTATGAAAAATTGTCTGTATCTCAATAACAGTATTAGTTATCGTCACAAAATTTGGTGGACATATTTTTCTTGACATCGCTATTATCATTGTAGAAAATTTTTGAAATCGGATCATAACCACGCCCACCTTCCATATAACGGAAGTTTTGGAAAATGCAAAAACATAATTTTTTCGGTATCTATTAAAACAAATTGAGTGAAATGCGGTATTTCAACTAAGAAATTAGGTATTTATGTAAATTTGAAAAATGGGTGTTGCCACACCCACTTAGGAAAATATGTCTGTATCTCAATAACGGTGTAAAGTATAGTCACAAAATTTGGTGAACAAATTGTTCTCAATATCGCTGTTATCATCGTTAAAATTTTTTTAAATCGGACCATAACCTTGCCCACCTCCTTTATAACGGAAATTTTGAAAAATTTAATAATTCCGTTTTTCTTTATCTATTCGAAGATATTAATTAACATTTGATATTTAGAGAGATAGTAAATGAAGGAATTTGATTTGTATGAAATTTTGAAAAATGGGCATTACCACGCCCACTTATAAAAAGCGTCTGTAGGTATCTTAATAACGATGTAAGGTATCGTTACAAAATTTATTGAACATATTGTCCTTGATATCACTAGCATCACCGTCAATAATTTTAAAAATCGGACCTTAACCACGCCCAACTTCTATATACCGGAAATTTAGAAAAATGCAAAAAACTTCGTTTTTCAGTATTAATTGGAAGAAATTGAGTAAAGTTTAATACTAGCAGCGATTTGAAACAAAGAAACGGGGTTTTTATGAAATTTAGCTTTTCTTACTTGTTAAAATTAAGCTTACTTAAGTTTAGTTCGCTATTATTTATTTTGTCAATATCTTAACGAAGTTGTTTCAATGCAGTGCTGTTGCTGATTGTGCTGATGTGCAGTGGATCTATTTGGCCTTCGCTAATCCCTCTTATAATAATTCAGTTTTGTCATTTGGGAAATCCACATGGATTGCTGAATGGTGAATTTCCTTTGCAGATGAGATGATTATTAAGGCCTTTTGCGCATCTGTTCAGTTGTGGTTGTGAAATCAAAAAATAGGAATTAAGACCGAAGGCTTAAAATTCACCTCCTAGTTTAGCCTTTACGACTTTTCCATTATGTTCGTACGGAATCTCTTTTAATTTAAATATTTCCGATGAATCGCTCAGTATTAGTGGTAACTCAGCCTTGATAACCAGTTTGCTGTCAATGATTAATCCGTGTGCTGCCATTAAGGCTATTTGAATTCTGGCCAGGTATTTGAAGTTTCGCTGTTAGCTTGTCTTAAATTAACATCAATTCCTTATGTAGCTGAGTTGGAGTTAAAAGTAAAGGGTTAATTCTTCCGTGATTGATATCTGTTAGTAATTCAATAATAGATTTTTTCACTTTTTCACATTCTCTCATTAAAATTGATATTTGCGTTACCAACATTTGAAACTGGAGTGCCATTTTGTCTCTATTGATATCTTTAATAATTTCTGTTAATTTGTTTTTCAATTTTGAAGAACTGTGCGTTGACTTCTTTCACATTTTTACTTAATATATTTGCTGTAGAATTGATTAGTGAGACTTGAGCTTTTAACCTATTCTTTATTTGATATTGATTGTTGAGTAGCGTCTTGAAATTATCTTTTATCGTTTCTTGATCCTTAGCATCCATTAAACCAAACAGCATGCGATAAATAGAGCCAACCCACTCTAATGGTGCTCTTTTTTGTTTTCTATTATCGATAATTATAATAAATTTATGGCATGACAAGAAGCAAAATTAGTATAATTGCAAATATACTTGATGGTCGATTCTGCCTTTGCGATATGGTGGTCAAGCTGGTTTTAATCTCTTCATTTAACAAGAGGATATATTAAAAGGAGGACGATTTAACAATAGGACATAGTTTATGAATTGGTCGCTACATTATGTTGAAGTTTTAATGTCACAACTCGGACTTTGCCACCACTTCCTGGATGAGTTTCTAAATTTAGCAAGAGGCAACTTTGTGGGTTGAGAGTTTTCCTCTTTAATTATTAATACGTCTCCCACCTTAATGTTGTCTACGGATATTTTCTATTTAGTTCTTTACTAAAGTGTATGCAGATACTCCTTTTTCCACCGATTTCAAAAATCTCTCTGAATTTTTTGGACCAACTTCCATTTGTTTAAGGTGGAAGTGCTGACATCTGTTCCGGAACATGGAACTGACATTAATGGTCTTTCAATTAGAAAATGGCCTGGTGTTAATGCATCTACTCCATTGTCGTCATTTATGGCATATAGTGGACGCGAGTTCATAGATGCTTCTATTTGAACTAAAACTGTTGACATCTCTTCAAAAGTTAGTTTCGTCTCCCCAATGCCCCTCTTTAAAGGCATGATTCACTCTGCTTCCCACATTCCACCAAAATGCCAAAAAATGCCAAGTTATTTTCTCGTTGGCCAAAATTGGTGCTATCTCTGAATTTTGCTTTATTGCGGATTTAAATTCTTTATCGATCCATTTATTTGCTCACACAAATTGTTTAAGTTATCCGAGTAGATATGAAGGCATCTTCCTCTCCGGCCAAAAAATCTTCTTAATGCTGCTAGAAAGGCATCTGGTGATAACTCACTGACTGCTTTCAGATGAATAGCTTTTGTTGATAAGCAAACAAAAACTGCTACATAACCCTTGAATAATTTTTTGATCCCGTCCTTTGGGACATCTCATCTGGAAAGGTCCAGCATAGTTAACTTCAGTATAAGTAAAAGGGCTTGATGATGATACTCTGAGTTAACAATTTATTGCATTCTTTACCCCGATTAACCAGTATTATCTTCTTATGATTGCTTCTGTTAATCAATTTCCGCCATGTATTGTAGCATGGTGCCCATCTTTGATTACACAGTGTGACACTCAGACATACCAGGGAAGTGATGTTATTTTTCTTGTAGGTCTTATCGAGTAGAACGAGAATCCAATTTTGGAATTTGTCAAACACCCCCAAAATCTCGACTTAAACTTAAAAAACCAATTTTTCGTGCTTTTGCGCACTTCTTAGCAAATATCTTAGCTAATTAACAACCAATTTTCATTCTAAGAACGGTTTAAGAAAGAAGAAACTCAGACCTCAGAAAGATATATAGACGTCTTAATAAAGCTGAAGAAATTTACTTGTTTTTGCACAACAAACTTAATTTTTCTTCTTTGTTTGACTTTGGCGATATTTTCACACACTATTTTATAAAAACACAAAATGAGTTTTGATTAGATTCAAAGAGTACGTTTAATACCGAGTTCAACGAATGTTTCGGCCAAAAAGTGAGTGAGTTTTTTTCTTCTTATAAGAATGAAATTTTTGCAAAAATTTGCTTCTGTTTTTCCCAAGGAAATTATCACTTAAGTTTTGAGTTTTTACTCAATTTTGAAGTCTTTATAAATTTCCGTTATACTGGAGTGCACGTGTTGTTTATCTTTTGTTGTGTTTGCTGTTAAATTGGATAAAAATCGTGGTAAAGTAAAACTAAAATGTGCGACAAGCGTAATAAGTTTTGCTACATTTGTGGCTTATTTACGGATAGAAGTCATCGGCGTGATTTTAAAAATATTATTGGTATTGTAAAAATATATAACAAGATTTTCGTAGGGTTTTATAGTGCGAGTCGCTGGTACGAGCCAGAATTTATTTGAGAATATTGCTGCACAACATTAAAAAAATTTTAAGTTCAACAATCAATTACTTTGCCCTTTTCTGTGCCTATGACTTGGCATCATCAGTCATATCATAAACAAGACGCTTGCCATTTTTGCAAAACAAACGTTTCAGGTCACAATTTTATATCGCGGAAAAACGTAAAGTATGCGAATGTTGTTATGGTTACAAAACCAAAATACTTAAATGCCGAAGTGCCTACAAAAAGTGAGTCAATTGATGCTGGTGAAACATATTTAGTAGAGAAAGAATTCCTTCCTTGTAAATCAAAATCAACGGAAAGGCATTTGGTTTCAAATTCTGATTTCGCCGATCTCATGCGTGATTTGCATTTATCGAAACGAGAATCTGAAGTCCTCGGTTCACGACTAAAGCAGTGGAATTTAGTGAAAAAATATTTTCAAATAACATTGGGTAGAAAAAGCGACCGCACTTTGATACTTAGAGAAAGTTTTAAAACTGATGGCAATGACTGTGATATTGTACATTGTGTAAATTATTTTCGGCTTTAAATTATAATTATAATACAGATGAGTGGCGACTTTTCATTGATGGATCGTGTAAAAGTATGTACCCTAAAAAAAAAAATACATTCGTGTTCCCTTAATGAAGTCTGTAATGTCACCCTAAGGTTTAAAAGCTGTGTTATTACACAACGAAAATCTCTTACCATCAGTTCCAATCGCGTATGGGGTTACCAAGAAAGAATCGTATGTAATGATGGAAAAAATGTTACGGTTGATCGACTATGACACGCATAAATGGAAAGTCATCGCTGACTTAAAAGTGTTGACAATTTTATTTGGCATGCAAGGTGGCTACACAAAATAAATAAACAAAGTAAATATAATGGCAGAATATTGCTGGTCAGTACAACGCGAAACTCACGATGCTGACCTAAGGAAAAAACGGTCGTTCGCGTAAATTTTTGCAAAAATTTCGTTCTTATAAAAAGTAAAATAACTCACTCACTTTTTGGCCGATTTTTTAAAAGAAACATTTATTGATCTCGGTATTAAACGTACTCTATGAATCTAATCAAAACTCATTTTGTGTTTTTATAAAATAGTGTGTGAAAATATCGCCAAAGTCAAAAAAAGAAGAAAAAGGGTAGCAAAATTTAAGTTTGTTATGCAAAAACAAGTAAATTTCTTCAGCTTTATTAAGACGTCTATATATCTTTCTGAGGTCTGAGTTTCTTCTTTCTTAAACCGTGCTTAGAATGAAAATCGGTTGTTAATTAGCTAAGATATTTGCTAAGAAGTGTGCAAAAGCACGAAAAATTGGTTTTTTAAGTTTAAGTCGAGATTTTGGGGGTGTTTGACAAATTCCAAAATTGGATTCTCGTTCTACTCGATAAGACCTACTAAGAAAAAAAAATCACTTCCCAGGTATTTCGACTTCATTCTTTTTTGTAGCACTGTGTTATAAATGCAATTAAAGTTGATTTATGTAGAACTTTTGGGTGGCTTGAGCAATAAGATAGCTCTGCATTTGTTAGCCTACCTCCAACTCTCATAACTCCATTGTTGTCTAAAAACGGGTTGAGATTCAAAATTTGGCATATATTGCTTAGCGGTTCACCATTTAACAGTTGTTTGATTTCATCTTTGAAAAATTGTTTTTGTGACAGTCGAATGATAATATTTTGGGCTGCATGTAATTCTTCTACAGATAAAATTACTGATTGCTTTCTTCTTCTTTTAGTAATAGGTAATATATAGGCTACTACCCTCTGAAGTTTTAACCAGCTTGAATATCTATTTATTAGTTGGTCTATAAATTCACTTTGAATTTTTGATGTAGTTAGCACTATTGCTGTATTTATCACATCAGTTGTTGGCCATTGATTATAATCAGATAATTATCTCTCAATGCTAGCCATTTTGACCCACGCCACCAAATGTCCATATCTAGTAATTTAGGAGATGATGTACCTCTTGACGCTACGTCTGCTGGATTGTCTTTTGTGTTAACATGTCTCCAGGTTGCTTGTGGTAGATGTTTTTGGATTTCTTCTACTCGATTTCTAGTAAATTTGTCCTTGTTTTTATTTGCCTCAATCCAACAAAGTGTTATTGTGGAGTCACTCCATGCATAGATTTTATGATTTCTCGTGATAATTTTACAAATCCTATTTATCAATTTTGCCAATAAATGAGCAGAGAAAAGTTCCGGTTTTGATATTGTTTTTCTGTTTTTAAGCGGATTAACTTTGGTTTATGCAGTTTAGAGCTGTACTGAGTTGCCAAATTTGACATAGCCAACTGCAGCGTACGCATTTCCTGAAGCATCCCCGAATCCATGAATTTCGATTTCAGATTGAGTATTAGTTTCTATCCAGCGTGGGACATGTACATTCTCAATTGCATTAACATGATTTAAAAATAAAGTCCATTCGTTTTGTAGTTCTTTTGATAGTTGGTCATCCAATCTAGAGTGTTGCTTCCAAAGTTTTAGGATATATACTTTGCAACGAGTGTTATTGGTGATATCCAACCTAGTGGATCAAATATTTGAGCAAGCTGGGAAAGAACACTTCTTTTCGGTATCTTTTTTGATCTTTCCAAATTAATTTTGAATTGGAGCTGATCTTCTTTTGGATCCCAATATAGGCCAAGGTTTTTACAGCTTAATTTTTCTGAATTTGAATTATTTCGTTGTTTTCTTTAGCTTCTATGTTTTCAATACTACTGCAGTTTGAGAGCCATTTTTTAAGATGAAACCCAAATCTTTTGAGATGTTTGCTAATGTCTTCTTGAATGTTTTGACATTCCTGAAAAGCATTCGCACCCATCATAAGGTCATCCATGTATAAATCTTTAATTATTGATTGAAGCCGTTCACTTGGACACATATGTATTACAGACTTCAAACAGTGTACATTGACAGTACAGTATATTACAAAGGAGCTGATCCAGTACCGTATGTAACTGTTGTCAGCTCATATTCTTCTATATTCTGAGAAGGATTTTCACGCCATACTATTCTGTGAAAGCTGCGATCTACTTTTGCGATTTTTATTTGCCGGAACATTTTTTCTACATCAGCAGTAATAACCACCTACCAAAGCCTCCACTTGAGAAGAACATCGAAAATATATTTTCATTACTTTGGACCGGCAAACTTGATATCATTAAGGCTTTTACCGCTAGATGATTTTGCAGATGCATCGAATACAACGCGCAGTTTTGTTGTTAAACTATTTTCGCGTATAACAGTATGATGCGGTATGTAATATTTACCATTTACTTTATCGTCTGCTTTAACCATATGGCAAAGGTTAATTTATTCGTTGATAAATTCGTGATAGTCTTCTTTCAGTTTATAATTTTTTTAAAATTTATTTTCCATTGATATCAGACGTGCCATAGCTTGTTTACGAGATTCCCCGAGCTCTTTGTCATATTTGAATGGAATTTCCACAATAAATCGCCCATCACAATCTTGTTTCACCGTTTCTTTAAACATTTTTAAACATGCATCACCTTCATCGATTGTTTTATCTTCTGGTATTTCTTACAACTCCTAAAATCCCTCTCGGTTGGTCGTTGCAGATATTATTTTGCTGAATTTGCTTGATTATCCCAGAGAGGATCCAACCAAACTTCGTAGCTTGCCCAAGAACTCCGTCGCATTTTTTCACTCCATCTGCGATATTTCTACTGAAGATATCTCCACCAATAACCATGCCAATCCTGTTATTAAATAATGGATCGGCCAGAGTATAATTATCCCATTTCTTTATGTCGCATTTGAAGGATTGGTCTGGTTGAGCAGTGGTAAGAGATGGTAATACCACGGCATCTAATTCTTCTACATGCTGGCTTATGAATCTTGGTTTGATTAGTAACTGTATTTTGAATTTTGAATCACCAACCACAACATATCCTAGCCCATGGAGTTTTGTCTGGATTCTTTTTCTTGGTACACCTGTCAACAACAGTTGGCAAGCCTATTTAATAAGCCACAGGTGGCAAGGCATATACATATATGTGGCAGCGAGTGAATCGAGTAGCGAACGCCGAGAGAGCATTCGACAATTTTCGGCGTTCGTTGATAGAGGACACATACGAGAATATCAACTACTTTATTTCAATTATTTAATTAAACATAACTTTCTTAAAATAAACTTTTATTCATTCATTATAAACATCGTTTCATTTGGAACAATATCTTCACATCTCAAAAGAAGGATTTGATATCCATACGCCTACAACGACTTAAAACGTAAAGACGGTGGCAACACAATTGTACAAACATATGTAAGTGCAAAAACGATGAAAATTTTCAACGAGCAAAGTAAGCGCAAATGTGCACGAAATAGCAAAAACGGCGCAGCATCACTTTGTACGGAAAATTTTCAACGGCGCAGCCACAACGAAATGCCAACGTCTTATTTGGAAAGAAAAAAAAAAATTGACAGCCATTCGGAGAGCTGAACGAACAGTGGACAAACAGGAGCATTCACGCAAACGGTGTACAAGTGTAAGTACATAAAAACGACGAGAATCTTCCACGAAAGGCCATCGCTAACACGTACAAACATATGTACGTACATTTATGCAAAAGCAACGCTATTCGCTTTGCATAAAAGGCAGCCAACGATCTGCGCAACGAACGGCGAAGCAACGAAGTCGTGAATACAAACGCATGGCACAGCAGACAAACCAACGATGGGACGGGTGTGCTACAAGCGAAACGGACTGCGCTGTATACAACAATCTGGACTGCGCAGCTACAATTCAACGCGAATTGAACTCCTCTGCTGCTACAGATCAACGCTAACATTTGAAAACGCAGATCCATACTCACTAGTTTGTGTGTGTATAAGCAGAATTCCTAATTGGAGTTCGAAAAACGATTTTGCAGCAGAAATATCACAGTGAAGGCTCTAATAAAAGGACGGTGAAATATATTATTTTGAGAATATTAGTTTTCTACTAATAAAATATTTTTTTTTACCAACATGATCAAGTTAAATACGCTAAAGGTTATTCAGCTTAACGCATTAATAAGAGCTAATGATTTACCAACGACGGGTACCAAAGCAGTTAAGGTAGCCAAGCTACAAGATGCTTTGGGTGTTGACGAAATAGATCCGATGGAGGTAGAAGATGACAGTACGGTATCCACCAATGATTTACGAATGCAACTTAATAGTTTGAGAGAGGTGATGGCAAGTTTAACGTCAGCCATTGGTACATTGAATCGCAACTCAGAACCAAGACCAAATGCCAATAATATTCAAGTGGCATCTAGCGACAACGAAGAAGATGAACCAGTTGCAAGCGTAACGACTTGGGAATCAGCTGATGATTTACGAACACCATCACGCCCAAAGATGTCAATTCAGGATTTAATAGGTGTAATGCCTGAATTCGATCCTCTCAAAGGTTCAACATCAGCAATGCAGTTCATTAGTCGAATAGAACAACTACAACAATGTTATGGTTGGAAGGAAGATATGGTTTTAATCGCAGTTCAACACAAATTGAAAGGCATGGCCAAACGATGGTTGGATGCACAAGCAGTATATGGTTCATGGTCACAATTTGTGCACGCATTCGAAGTAGACTTTCCATCAACAACTAAAGGGCCGTACACATAAGACTTTGGCTTTGCTTTGCTTCAGAGTTCCGCTTTGACAGATAAGTTGAAGACCTGATGTTATACGAGTGCTGCTAAATACAAGGCGAAAAAAGTAAAGCAAAGCAAAACGAAGCAAAATCATGGCGAACTCTCAACTTTTGTTCACTTTGACAACCAACTGTTTACATTTCCATTTTATTTCTGCGTGCATATACACATGATTTAGAAAACTCACTAGTATTTCGTAATTTTGGCATGTATAAATACTTTTAAAAAGAGAAAATAAGTAAAATATGAACAAATAGCAAATGAAATACCTCTTTGTTAACCACCCTCATCGTTTTCCTAAACTCCCCTGGATCGATTTTTATTTATTTTGTCGAAAGATGCTGCAAGAAGACTGTTTACTTCTCAGTCTTAATAAAGTTATTACACTCGCGAATTTCAAACATACGTAAGTAGCTGTAAAACACATTTATTCTTCTTTTATTAAACAAAATACTCTGAATAAGCACATATCGCAATTCAAAACAAACAACCATCGCAGAAACTGTCAAAGCGTTCTATGTAGCAAACCTTCTACACCTCATGCTTTGTTGTTAAAGTTCGAATTGTCAAGTAAAGCGAGGAAAGTTGTATGTGTACGGCCCTTAACGCAGCTGAAACGCATAAGGCGCTTATGAAGCGCAAACGAAAATACAACGAAGACTTTGTAGAGTATTATTACTCCATGCTAACGATAGGCAGGCAAGGTATGGTGGACGATGCTTCGATCAACATACATATTATTAGTGGACTCAGCGACAGTACACTTACCAAAACATTGGCAGCAATGAATTTCGCAACGTGTAGCGAATTATTGGTTGCACTCAAAAATTTAACAGCGGTTAGTCATGCATCGGCGACTCATTTGGCGTCAACTCAGCTAACAACGAAGTTCGAAGGGAAAGCAATGGCAAAGCCAACACAAATAAAATGTTTCAACTGTAATGATTATGGGCACATTGCAGCTAAATGCCCACAACCTCAACAAAAACCAAGGTGTACGATATGCACTAAAACGGGTCATGAAGCCAAGAATTGCAACAAAAAGGCATCTGTAGCGAAGATTGGTGACCACAACGAACGCGAAGAAGCTCCTCCTGTTACGAAAATAGTGGAGCTTAACGGAAAGCGTCTGGAAGCTTTCATTGACACCGGCAGCGTATGCTCGTTGATACGTGCTTCAGCAGCAAAGGGTATGCCGACGAAGGAAGCTAATAGATGCTTAACAGGTTTTGGCGGATCTAAGGTGCAGGTGACGAAACAAATCAACGTCAAGGCAACTATTGACAATGTTCAACGTGAGACGACATTGTATATTGTCGCAGATAATTTGCTACCCTATGATATTTCATTGGGTCGCGATGTTTTACAAAACAACGGGTATCACATGGTGATCGAAAACGGAGTACTACGTCTGGAAGATGTTAAAAAAGAGAACTTTAATATTTCCAGCTGCTTATCAGACGAAGAAAAAGGCAAAACATTAAATCTGTTATCAACCTTTAACAAATGTTTTGCAGAGGATATCAGACAAATTGGTAGATGTAAGAACGCGCAAATGAGCATAACGGTGACGACATCAAATCCTATCGTGGGAAAACGATATCAAGTACCGTTTTCACAACGTCCAACTTTATCAAATATTTTAAAGGATTTGCTGGATAATGATATTATCCGTATAAGCAATTCTCCACACGCAGCATCAGTTCTTTTGGTAAAGAAGTCCAACGGCGAGAGTCGAATGTGTATCGGCTACCGAGCCCTAAACGAGGTTACGGTTAAAAAGAATTACGTTATGCCGATCGTGGAAGAACAGCTTTCACGCCTATCAGGCAATAAATATTTCACGACACTGGACATGACATCCGGCTACTATCAAATACCAATGAACGAGGAATCCAAAAAGTATACGGCATTATTAACGCATGAAGGGCTGTTTGAGCATAATGTCATGCCTTTCGGTATAGTGAACGCTCCAATGGTTTTCCAGGAAGTTATTGTAAACTTAATCAAAACGCTCAAATATCTTGAAAAAGTGGTCAACTACGTCGATGAGGTCATCATAGCCACGAAATCACTTGACGAAGGTCATGACATAAACTTCGACGGCATACGTCCTGGTGAAAATAAAACCCAGGTGATCGAAGATTTTCCGGAACCAACAACAACGAAAGCAGTTCGACAATTTTTGGGAATAACAGGCTATTTCCGCAAATTCGTTAAGGAATACAGCATCATCGCACGTCCATTAACGATATTGCTGAAAAAGAACGCAGAATTTGTTTGGGGAAAGGAACAGAACAACGCGTTTGAAAAGTTGAAATATATTATTACTACGAAGCCAGTATTAACGATGTACGACGCAACACACAGATGCGAGTGCCATGGGGCTATCCGGTGTACTAATGCAAAATGACAACGAAGATGAATGGATACCTGTTTTTTACTTTAGCAGACAATGCAACGATGCAGAACGCAACTATGCCAGCCATGAGTTAGAAGTTTTGGCAATAGTTGAAACGTTACAACGATATCGCATGTACTTAATGGGGCTGAGCTTTAAAGTAATAACCGACTGCAATGCTGTAGCGGTAACAAAAGCAACGACGCCATTGTTGCCACGTGTGGCAAGGTGGTGGCTCAAACTCCAGGAATTTGATTTCCAATGCATACATCGCGCAGGTACGAAGAACATGTTAGCTGACGGGTTAAGTAGATGCCCGACAATTCCACCAACAGAACCAACAACAATTGCAGAGTCAGTGTATCGAGTGGTCGATATTGACAACGACTGGGTGTCAGGTATCCAAAGGCAAGACGAAACACTCAAGGAGATAATCGAAGTTCTCAACGGCAAAGAAAGTTCGAACGCACATCAACTCAAAGATGACTACGTATTGCAAGGTCAACGATTATTTCGCAAAGTCAACGGAAACAAAAGACTGGTTGTTCCAAGAGGTGTCAAATGGCGCTTATTAAGAGCATGTCATGATGAAGCAGGCCACTTCGGACTGGACAAGACTTGCGAACGTTTATCAAAAGATTTCTGGTTTCCACGTATGCGGACCTATGTAAAATCCTATATAGCATCGTGTCCAGAATGTTGCATATATAAAGTGAATGGCGGTAAAAAGGAAGCGCAGTTACATGTGAGCGAAGTAGTTCCGATACCCTTTAGAAGTGTGCATGTGGACCACCTAGGGCCATTTGTTCGAAGTAAACGAGGTAACTTTTATATATTGGTAATTGTATGTGCTTTCAAATATGTTGTCCTACGAGCATTACGCAACACGAAAACGGCACCAGTGCTTAATGTACTACGAGAATATATTACGACATTTAGATTCCCAACGCAAATCATTTCCGATAGGGGTACAGCTTTCACGTCGAAAGAGTTCCAGAACTTCATTGAAAAATACGATATACGACATGTTAAGATCGCAGTACGTACACCCCGTGCGAACGGTCAAGCGGAGCGTGTAAGTAAGACCATTTTAGCATCACTTAAATGCAGCACAAAAGACGATAAAGAGTGGGACGAAGCACTACCGCAAATACAGTGGTGTCTTAACTCCCAAAGTAACGCAACAACTCGGCAAAGCCCGAATAGTTTAGTTTTCAACTTTAAACTCCGTGATGTTACAACAAATCGCTTAATTCAGGCGATACACGATGCCGATGATGACAAAGAAATTCAGCACAAAGACTTCCGCGTCAAGCTGGCAGCTGAAAGAATAAACGCAGAGAGGGCTAAATGGAAGCGGAGGTTTGATGCAAAACTCCAGACGCCAAGGCGGTACAATGAAGGAGATTTGGTAGTGGTTGACTACGTATCTCAACCAACTGGTACATCTCACAAGCTTGAACCACCGTACAAAGGCCCGTACATTGTGACAAAGATTTTACCCAAGGACCGCTACGTGATAGAAGATCTTCCAGATACGCCAAAGCAGCGAAAACGTTATGCGGGTGTGTTTACTAACGACAACATGAAACCCTGGGTACATCAAAGTTTTGTAGACGACGATTTTGAATCTGATAAATCAGCTAACGGTGAAACAGAAAATCTTGAAGAAGTCGACAATGAAGAATCGTCCAGGGGAGACGATCAATCAGGAGAGGCTGAGCTGTCAACAACAGTTGGCAAGCCTGTTTAATAAGCCACAGGTGGCAAGGCATATACATATATGTGGCAGCGAGTGAATCGAGTAGCGAACGCCGAGAGAGCATTCGACAATTTTCGGCGTTCGTTGATAGAGGACACATACGAGAACATCAACTACTTTATTTCAATTATTTAATTAAACATAACTTTCTTAAAATAAACTTTTCTTCATTCATTATAAACATCGTTTCATTTGGAGCAATATCTTCACACACCTAATATCTGTGCTGCTTCTTCAGATATTGATGATATTTGTGACCCTTGAGCAATAAGAGCTCTCAATAACAGATATTCACCATTAGCTGCTGTCACCCTTACTTAAACTGTGGCCAGAATTACCATTGTCGATGTTGCTTTCGTTGATATTGATGTTTTCCTTTCCCCAGTCTCTGAATGCAGGAGCTCATGATGGTTTTTGTTGCAAATTTTGCATTTTGGGTTGTTATTACAAATTTCGCGCCATTTATGGTTGAGGCACCTATAGCAAACCTTGTTTTCTCTGGCATATAAACATCTGTTTTCTAAAAGAATACCTTTAAATTTTCTGCAGTCAATCGTTGTATGACCAGAGATTTTGCAATAGGTACACTGTTTATCGTTGATTGACGTATGATTAGCCTTATACGACTGTAGTTTGAGGTTTTAAAATATATTTTTTTTTGCACTACAGCTTTCAATGTTTGAAAGTGCTGATCCAGAATGTCTGAACCTCTCTGGTCTGCCTTACGGTTTGTTCGTACAACTTGAG
Organism: Philophylla caesio; assembly: GCA_963971545.1. Classification (NCBI taxonomy): domain Eukaryota; kingdom Metazoa; phylum Arthropoda; class Insecta; order Diptera; family Tephritidae; genus Philophylla; species Philophylla caesio. Next base: position 63,958,348 of record OZ020607.1, read on the forward strand.
CCCTTCTTGATCTAGCTTTCTAACAATAACTCGAGCTATAAATGGATCTGCTTCTTCCGTTTCTATGCCTAACGACTTTATTGCGTTTAGACATTCATTTGTGGTATCGAGCAACTGTCTTACACTTTCGACATTGCCACTATTTATTATAGGCTGATCCATTATTCTATCCCACTGTGTCGTGAACAGAATCCGCTTGTTATCATACCTATATTTTAGAAGACACCACGCTGCTTGATAGTTTTGTGCTGATACCTGCAGATTTTTAATCAGCCGCATAGCTTCACCTTTCAAGCTAAGACGTTCGCTGTCTTGAAATTTATCACGCATTTTTGATGTGTAAACATCTATAGCCGCGGTAGGGCAAATCTCTTACGCTAATACTACCATAAAAACTCCATATAAAAAAAAGTAAGACGTTTTTGATTGGTCAAGAACGACTCTGTGTGAAAATGCGTGTGCCGTCTGACGTATGTGTTAGTATTATATTGACCCAGAAAGCAAAATCAATTATATTTGTGTTGCATGCAATTAGGCGCATAATTTTTATAAACTATGCGGCTTAAAGCATAGGGTGTTCTCTAAATTTAGATTGACACAGTTTAATCGGTTTGCTGGTGCACGGGAATTAGGAAACAATTTTCAGTGGCATTCACTTATCTTGGGTGGAGATTTTAATTTTAATTTCGCGGAAACAGAAGCGGTACCACTCAATAAATTTTTGTTTGATGCATTCTTTCTATTATTCATAGTTTTATACTTAAGCACCAAAAAAATTCATTTCTCCTTGAAAAATTGCAAATTGCTCATTGTTCTCTTCCCACTATTCTCCCCCTATTCTTTGTTTATTATTACTCAAGATATTTCATCCGCAACGGGATTGCGCAATCTTGTATTCTATCATTCTTGGTTTGATGGAACAAAAAACCTGTTTGATTTGTCCGAACATACACCTGTCCACTTGACAGCTTTGCCAGATAGAAATGCAGTGAAGAGAAGCACGAGTTAATGCCAATAAAGGCTGTTAATGCAGATAAGCTCCCATGTCTGTCTTGGGTATTATCTACGTTCTTTGGTATTGACACAAAAAGCAAAATTAATTATATTTAATCGGGAGCACCCTGTACCTTTGAGTTGCATGCAATTAGGCGCAAATTTTTACAAACTGTGTGCAAAGAACGTACATTATCTACGTTCTTTGCTGAGTGAATTAGAGCACAGCGTGTTCTCTAAATTTTGATTGAAATTCCCTTATTCGCTTTGCGTTGGTACTACTTTTGAACAGCTGATCGCTTTGTGTTTCTACAACTCAGCTGATTGGTGTTCTTTAAAACAATAAATTAAACGTTTAAACTGGAGGTATATAACCGAAATGCAGGTAATATTCATGTTTCTAAATAAATTACAGGTCAAATACTAATTAATTATTATTGTAGAGAACATCGCAATCATTAAGAAGATCCAGAAACGCTGGATATCAACGTGCCTACCGAGAACGTCAACGCCAAAAAGAAATTAATAGGCTACGTGGACATTTACAGCAGCAACAACAACAGCAACAACAACATTTACAACAGCAACAACAACCAAATTACCAAAACATTGAATTGCAATATGAGCATTATCTTAACCATGTTAATGCCCATAAACAATTTTAATTAAAAATGATCGACAACGACTTTGGATACGCATGCGCTGTGTGTGATAGATTGTGGTTTAAAAACGACCTTAAAGCTATGCCTGCTGGCCGTTTTTTCCAGACTACTTACCAGTATTGAATCAAAGGTGTACGTTTCTTATTTTAGCTATCATAAGCCTATTTTAACTATTGCAACATAAATAATAAAATAAATTAAATTTTTAAAATTAAACAAGATAAATATGTATGATTGACTTAACCCTTGAATGCCCATGATACCTTTAAAGATACAACCATTATTAACGAGATTGTAAAGTATTATATAGGGGTTAATATTTCTAAATACTGCAAATTTAACAGTTTACACATCTACCTTGAGTTCAAACACTCACATCTTTTTTTTCTGAAGTTGTCAATTTTCCTCTTAAAAATAGTAAATTTCTGATGTATGGCATTTGAAGAGATAGATTGGTCCTTTTCTTTTGCGTCGAATGTCGATTTCATAGTTGTCAGTGGCTATGGAAACGTAATTTCATCGTTCAGTGCAAGTTTTGTTTGTTGGAACATTGCTCAATTTTTCGTGAAGTTTCACCATACGCATTTGTTTTAAAGAAGTCCCCTTCACCTATTCCATCTGCCATTAGCTTCTCATGGTTGGTGTCATACTCCTTTTGGTATTTTAAAATACTTTTATTTATGTCTTCTATTTTTGCCTTTCGCATTGCTTTGCCTACTGCATTGTTAAAAATTTTGTAGGACTTTTTCCGCTATGTCAAACTGGGTCTCAAGGATTTTTCCTCTATTTATTTCCATGTTGATTGCGTTTTTTTTTCTTTCTTCAAAATGATCGTTGGAGGTTATTGATTGCTCACCTAGTTGACCTTGCTGTGCCTCGACTCACAGCAGATTTGTATCCTTTTGAATCACAAAAATCGGATAGTGCGGATAATTTCTAGTTATTCCGGCTTATTTATCCTTTTTAAATGTTTGCGGAAGTTCTTTCCGTCTTATTGGTTTGCCTATTAACTGTGGGGATTTTCAATTTTTTGTTTGTTTTGTCTGTAATTTTATGAATAACAGGGATTTCTTATATTTCTGATACGTCGCTTGAGCTTCAAGGCTCGTATGGACCAAATGTACAGTTTGAGTACTTGATTTAAGAGCGGTTTAACTTATTCCTTACCTCGGGGTAATAAGTAAACACACAGTGCCTTAATCTGAAAACTACTTTTAATTTTTGTTCTCTGTTTTTGTCAATATGTATTTGCTTATGTTTTTTTACGAGCAACTGTCTGATTTCATTACAAATTTATTGTGCGTGTTAAGTATACGGATAGTACATTCCCAGTAGCAAATTTGTGAACCGATGAGTTTAGTAATATGAAGTTGTAATTCAGAGAATTCATAACCGACGCTCGCGACAGCAGCGACTGGCGGCGCTAACCACCGGCGCCAATAATTGTTGTTGAGTAGTAGCAATAACATAAACTCGTGCTCGCGGGTACCGTTTTCGGCTATCGTAGACAGCACGCCCTACTGAATTGTTGTTGTAAAACTGGGGTATTTTTACATGTATACATTCCTTCCCAGAATGTCTACAGCTAATTTCAACAAATTTGCGCATATTTACTTAAATGCAACATTTCAGTTTTTTACTGAAAATTAATGAATTGTCTTTGACCAGCATTTGAAAATTTGTTTCCTTGTTTAGGTTTCTTTTGTACGTACACGCGTGAAGGACGAAGGCAAAACAAAATTTCTGTCTATTTTTGAAAATTTCAATGTTTAATTTGAGGAGCGGGTTGACTTACTATCACTTCACTTGTTATGTACAACGAAGCAGTAATATGCACCAATTTCCATTTGGATTGCAATGTACAATGAAGCATCAAGTTGTACACAATACCACTTCGCTTACAATATACAACGGAGCAGCAAGTTGCCCTTATGAACACTTGCCTTGCAAAAGATAATGAAGTGACAACTTGCCCTTATGAATTCTTCATTGGAAGACGTAAGTGAAGTGGTATGAATGAGTTTTCAAACACAAGCCCTGTACAAAATGTCATCGGTGCTAGAAGCTCTCGTATACTGGAGCTGGAGCCCACTTCATTGGAAAACCTATACCATTTGCTACTGGGTTTGAATGTAAGTATGTATGTACATGTGTATACAATTTTTGTTATCTAAGTATTAAATTCGTATGTAACTAGTGGACTGTATATATGTATACATGTTCAAAGATATTTGAACATATTTTGTGCCCAATTAGAGCAGAGTTGGGAAAGTGCGTTATCGGCAAGAGACGGCTAGTAAACAGCGGAGTTTCTTTCTTAAAAGTGCCGCAGAGCCACGCCGAATAATTGTTAGGCTGGGAGCTTGTGGCATCACATTCTTGGAGACAATGTGGTGCCCATAGATCATTTAGCAAGCTGCGATTTGGTTGCTGGTGCAAAACGCGTACACTTGATGCCCAACTCTATCCCAAGGCCCAAACATTTAGTTCGGAAATAAAACTGTACATTTTGTATCTATTTATTTTGGGTAAATTGAATTTGTGATTTGTCAACTTTTGTTTTAAATATATTTTTCCTCCAACATGTATTTATGGGTTTAATCAATGTAAACAAATTTTGAAAGTTGCCGTTTTGACATAATAAGCATCCTGTCATTGCTTAGCGCATATGTTCGCATACACATTGTATCCATTCGTTTGTCAGTAAAACTAATGTCACTATAGAAGAAATTTTCCTTCCAAATGTTTGAAAGTAAAATAATAAAATTTTTCTAAAAAAAAATATTTATTTACTTCAAATTTAAAAAGAAAACACGCGAAACTCTCGAATGAGATATGATATATTTATCACAGAGAGCACTCAACTTACTCAAACTCGATTTTTTTGGATGCGCTACAAAAACATTTAATTTCAATCAATTTATTTTCGAATCGAGCTATATAGTAGCCCCACAGTACTGGTATCAATTTTTGAACTTCACAAAATAAATTCCCTTTTCTTTCCTTCTTCGACTGTACAATCCCTTAAATTCTATTTGGTTGAAAAATATACAAAACCCAAAAAAAAATCAAAAGAAGCTGCACCAAATAGTCAACGCTAAATATCGATATGCACTCTCACCAACGTTTGTTGCAAGTAAATTTTCCCTGCACCAAATACACTTCTCAAAAGTTAAAAAAAAGTAAACTGTATTTTCGTGTGTTTCAGGTGTAGCGCAAATAGCATAAAGCTAAAGTCGAGTAAAAGTAGGAAATGAAATCTAAAAAAACTTTCTAAAACCGAATTTGGGAAATCGAAAAGCAAACAACAAATACTCTTTTCAATCCTCTCTTGCACCTCTTGGTCCACTAGCATTTCCCCCCTTAAAAAAAACACTCAACCATTTTGCCAATGGCATTCCGGAAGCGGAAGTGAATGCCCGTTTTCGGGGAAACGTTTGCAGACAACCTTATTCAGTAGTACCCCACTAACTTATTTCTCTCCCCACATACACTGTTCTATGGTGTTTCGCTATACATACATTCTAACTTTTTTAGAAGTGGTTTTTGTTAGCCATGTCGTTTGTTGCATATGCTTTTTTCTGCCATTTAGAAATTTCGATTATGTTGTTGCTATCGTGCTAGTTGCATCGCGCTAGTTGCTATCGCTAGATACGATGTTGGTGAGCAACCGAGGTGCGCCGCTTTGTTAACGTCACCGCACTGAGCTGTCGAACAAAAGGAAATTAAAATATTCCAGCGCGCAATCGTGCGTTTAGGATATCGGATTGGTGGTACCACAAACTGCAACGTTACGGCAATGGAGTCCCATTAACCCACCCGCCTTTCAATTAAATTTCCTAAAGAGTATGCATATATGAGAGTATATAAATACGTACATATGTACCTCTGTTGTTATTTACAACGCGTACATGTACATTAAAGTGCGTCACGCTATGTACAACAAACAAAAAATGGAAGTAACTGCAGTATACATGTTTGCTAAGAAACCTCCTTTCATCTCACAGCACTACACTCTCGCAATCTTCTTTTGATTTAAAACCATTCAAGCACGCGTCTGATCGAGCAAAATTACTGTACAATGAGTGAGTATTATCAAAGAACGCAGATTACAAAGAAAGTTCCGTTCCGTTCCGTGAACAAAATATCTCGGCCTTTTTAACCATACCGGAACTATTTCGATATTTGTTAATTTATATCGCAATATAATGCATTCCTATTTAATTCGGTGTGCTTAAATGAGCCGATATAACTTGCCACAGGGATCAAAACGTAATGCAACTCTTTGTTATGCACGTTCTTTGGTATTATGACTAGAGAGGTGGTTTGATAAGTCAGTAACTTTTAGAAAAAACATATTTTTTTCGATAATTGACAATTTTATTGAGGTCGAGGCCAGTTTGCAGAATATTTTTATTTGGAAAAGATGGAAAAACGCAGCAGTCCACTCGGCTAGCGTAGCACAGCATTTAGCGTGTTGGCTTTGCAACTCCGAGCTCCTTGTTTCATAGCCTTGGAGAAGTGGTTATGAAGAATAAAAATATAACTAATTAAAATAAAAAAAGTCTGATGAAGAAATGTGGTGATTTCCGAAATAGTACTATAACTTCTACCATTTAAAAAACTGTTGTTGTTTTTAAAAATAAAAATCTTCTGCAAACTGGCCTCGACTCAATAAAATTGTCAATTATTAAAAATTTATAAGGCCGAAAACAACAAAAATTCTCATTTTTTTTTCAGCAAAAAAGGGTTCTATTTCTCAACATAATCTCCTTTTAACTTATTACACTTATGCCCGAATTCAGTAACGTGGTATAATCTCAAGTCTTAAAATCAGCTCAGGTTTTTTTTTTGTTTTTATTTTACATTTTTATGACCTGCTCAGCACCAGTTCACAATTTGGAGACCTTGTTTTATATTAGAGGCTTTATTTTGAAACTAATGAATGTCAGCAGGTCTATAATTGTGACTTTTGTCTCAATTTGAGACTGTGTCTGCTTACAGAATTCGGGGGTTAGTCCAGCGTTTAACAATTTTTGTTTTTTTCTGTGATGACCTCTTCATTTGACACAAGCCTAGTACCACCCAGCCATTTCTTCAGGTTTGTAAATAGGAAACTGTCGCTTGCGGCTAAATCTGCAGAATATGCTGGATGGGGTAGCAGTTTGTAGGCAAATTCATGCATTTTTGCCATAGCTTTGTTGAAGTGGTCACATTGTTGTGCTTATGGTCGAATGTGAGCTCCCGCTCAGTTGAGATGCCTACAGCCCCGCCATCTCAAGCACTTTCATTCTCCGGCCATCCAATATCATTCCATGAGTTTTATCAAATATTTCTGGTGTAACAACCTCTTTTGAGCGACCTCAACGTTCGGCATCTCTTGTGTTGATAAACCACTTCTTAATCATTGAAATTGCTGGTGCAGTGTTCCCATAGTATTTTATAAGCAATTTTTTGGTTTCGGTGATGGTTTTTTAATGCTTAATCAGCACAAGAAATTCAGTTTTTCCATTTTGTTAAAAGTCAAGAGGTTTTCTGTTTACAATGGATGTCAAGCATAAACTAAATGACTCAGCTTGCTCAAAACTCTATAAATAGATTACAGTTGAAGGCAGCAGTGATTATTTATATATCAAACCACCGATATGTTACTATTTGAGGACTATTAATAAAAAATATCTTAGTAGAATTACAACATGCATATCAGAACATGCTTAGGTGTGTCAGTAATGCAATGTTAGGGGCCTAATGTTTTCAATAAATTTAAATTTTCTTAGAAAAAATCGGTCTCGATCCAGAAAACACATCATGATTTATATGCGATAAATATAAATATTTTTGTGAGACACCTTAATGTTGTACGAGCACATGTGTGTATGTACATACAAATAAATTTAAGGTTATGAATATATTCGCTGTTGGATAATTGTTATCTGTTTGCTTGTTTTTCTGGTTTGCTAGCTGTAAAGTAGTTTTGCCAAGAGTATCGTGGCGATAGTTCTATTTATGATGTTGTCTTGTGGGTTGCCTTATTTCTAGTTAATATTTCGATAAATTTTCATCGGCAGTAATGCAGTTTAATTGCTTGATTTAATTTTCTAAAAGATATAATGCTGCTGTTAGTTTTTTCATTTCTGTGAGGGTCAGAAGTTTAAAAGTTTATTATTATTTATTGAGTAAGTTGTTGCTTTGATCCAAGTCCGTTCCGGCAGATTCAAGAAAGATGTACTTAAACGATACTAAAGAAGACCCGCTTTAGAACCTAGGTTATTATGTCAGCAAAGCTATTGCAATACTGGAACTTGTCCCCCAGATAGCCTAGTGCATAGCTGAATGAGAACTCGCTCGGAGCCATGTTCGTTCTGACAGCATACTAGAGTATAAAGGATCACATTATAGAGTCATCATAGAAGAAAAGCAGGCGCAGAATATATTATATTCCATCCGGAAAGTCAAGGTGACTCTAAAATTTGCAAGTAATTCAGTGAATGGTTGTACGGAATTTTCCCCATTCTGAAAGCCCCAACCAATGTATTATGCATACAAACTTGACTTATACGTTTGTCTGACTTTAACGGCAAAAACATTGAGGAGCCCTTTAGACACAAAGATTAGGAAAGTCGGCGCCTTCCTCGTTATAGAAAGGGCCTTCAACTTTGTACTGCCATCAGGGAAGCAGATAACTCTTTCCGTTATGGTGCTACAGCACATAGGAAAGTAAACATCTATTCTGACTGCCTGACCGCAAGTAGAGCCCTGGGATCGCTGATGGTGCGGTGAAAACTGGACTGAGAGTTGACTTTTGATCGGCTGCCTCGGAAGTCTTCTATCTCCGGTTGATTTGGGGTCCAGAACACAGCGATAGCTGCAATGCCGACGAGTGGATTCATCTGTCGACGTTTGGACGGCTCCTGGAAACTGGACTTATAGTCTGCTCAGCGAACGCTGTGCTAAAACCCAGACCTGCAGAGTTGTAAAATCTTTTTGGCCAAGTGTAGATCGCGGATGGTCTGAGAAATTGTTTAAAACTACCCGGTCACAACTCTCAGCCTTGATGGGTGTCCTCACTGGGCATTGCAAGATGGGGAATCACGCTGTATTGCTGATAATCGTCTCAGACCCGATGTGCAAGTGCGGTACGGACGATTATGAGGTGGAATCATCTCATCACTACCTTTTCAGCTTCCCTGCCTTCGAAATAGTCAGGTTCAAACACTCCCGGGAGGCTCTTTGATGTGGGTCTTTTGTGAACTATATAGCGAGCACTAGGCGCTTCTTTAATTGCTCTTTGATTGCTTCTGATTCAACCACTTCCACTCTTTGCGCAGTATTTGGCTCACAAAATGAGTTTAGTTTTTGACTGTATATCTAAAAAAGCAGACGTAAACAAGTTTAAAAATGACACCAGTTTTGACCTTGATTTCCTTGGCGATGTTATTTAACCCCCGTGATCTTATAACGAAGTATAGTTTCACACTTACTATTTTGTTTTTTTCCCAACCGCTATACTCCAGCAGGTTTTTAACCCAATTGTAATGAAATTGTTTTGGGTTGTATATACATCTTTAAATCTTTACTTTAGTAAAATCTCACGAAGGTATACAAATGTGATTGTATTACTTAACACCAATTATTCAAATGTGAAAACCGTGTCATTATCTACATGCAATAGAAATAGATATTTATTTATAGGCTTGCAAGTGCCGGAGTAAGAATTACGAAATCAAGCAGGCCGATTAAAGCAAATCGCAATTCGCTAGATGACCATTCCGCATGATTGTAAGAGCTCATTTTCAAAAAGTTGGTGACTAACCGCTCGATTCTGTAAATACTGACAACGCTGCTTGTCAGTGCTGCCATGTGAGCAACGTTGTCAGTTAAAGCTTTTATACCATTCCATCTCGGTTACTGAAAAGCTGCAAAGCTCTTTTAACTACCCACGCATTCAAATAACAAACAGCGGTTTGGTGAGTTAAAATAAACAAATGGGAACTGATGTAAATTTGTATGTACTTATATGCATTAAGATGTTGTAGGTTTAGATGTTTGTTTGTATGTATGTGAAATAAGCTGTTTGTATGTTAAGATGTTTGGATATCAAGCAAAATTTTTTTTCTTGAAAATGTGTACACAGAGATTATATTTTAATTTATATTTTAATATAATTGCTTGTAGGAAACAAAAAGTAGAGTTATAAGTGGTTTGTGGCAATTCAGCAAATTAGCCGGTTAGTGTAGAAATATATCTATGGCGAATCCTTTCGCCTTCTCTATAAAAGTATAGCTTGTATAAGCTTCTATAGGCAATATAAACATTTAAAATTTTCCTCCATATGTTCCGTTAATAGACAGCTGTCAGCTTCTTTTTGCGATCTGACAAGGCTGTCAGTAATGAAAGCGTTTGCTACTGCAATATAATAGTAAAGAATGACTAGCTGTCATGAAAGTGACTGAGGTGAATTTGTCAGTTATACGGAATCGAGCTTTAAATAAAAACAAGTAAAGAAGTGGCTAAGTTCGATCGAACTTTATATACCCGGCGCACGCTTTCAGCTAAATTTTTAAATTAATAAAGCAGATACTAAGTTCGAGCCAAACCGAACTTGATGTAAGCCTCTTTTTCAAAATTTTCATATCATCGGATTTCTTGATTTAATACAAAACCACATACCAAATTTCCAGAGATATATGTACATATTGTAAGGTCAACCGAAAAATAGCATCCCTGCTACTCATAAAGTAATGCGTACCAGCAACACTAAGAGAGGGAGGGTTGAAATATAGACTTCGTCGCGTCGACATCGTTTCTTTTACTTTGCATTTTATTTTAACTAAAACTCATTAATATGTTCAATTGAATTTAACTAATAATAAACATTACTCTTTATAATTACAATAATAAATGAATCGGTGGTGTTTCATTTAAAAACGGAATCCTGACAATCATAAAAGATATAAGCATCTTTTAGTTCAGAAGTGAGACGCTTCTCATAGCCTCACATGTGTGTGTTTTTGTTGTAATCAGTTTGAGCAGTTGCACTTACGAATGAACGTGCGGTTGAATACAGCAGTCGAAGTGTTGCAAGAACGATCATGTTGGTGACGGTTTGCGTTTAAAAAGTAAACAGAATTGTTGTTGCGATCAGCCTATCGAGCGTACGAAGGGACGAGCGGTTAGCGAAGCATAAAAACAAAAGCGAAGGTTTGCGTTTGCGCATGTACAAACGGACAAGCGTTCGGTGAAACGAGAGAGAAAAAAAAAGTAAAAGACAAAGAGACGGTTTGTGTTTGAATTACATTCTCGCTTACGAATGGACGAGAGATAGCAAGACGAATACATACAGAAAGTGTAGAAACAAAAGAGAAGATAAGCAAAATAAATAAAAGTAAAATCTAATAAGAATACTTTTGATAATAAAAAGTGCAAAATGAAAACAAAAGTGGCAACTTTGAAGGTTGACGAGCTGAAAGAGCAGCTACGTAAAAATGATTTACCAACATCGGGTTCAAAAGCTGAATTGATATTGCGACTTAATGATTTCTTAGGCAGTGATGAAATAGAAATCGAATCAGAATCTAATTTGCAAAGTCAAGTAAATGACTTGCGTGAAATTATGCAAAATATGATGACGACCATGCAAAGTTTTGCTGGTCAAATGCAACAAAGAAATAGCGAAACAGTGCGAGATAATGTAAATGAAGAACGTTTAATTATTTCACCACAGAATTCAATACGAACAGTGGGCCGAAGTGCCAGTGTAAAGGAAATTGCAGAGACAATTCCTGAATTTGACCCAACTAATGACAACTCGCTAACAGTGACACAATTTGTAAATAGAGTGGACAGTGCCATAAGTGCTTACGACTGGGACGAAAAGTGTTTACTTTTGGCCGTGTATGGAAAATTAAAAGGTGTTGCGCGTATGTGGTTAGACGCGGCACCAGCATTCTATTCCAATTGGCCTGAGTTGGCAAAAGCGTTAAAAAGTGAATTCGGTTGCGAATTGAATGAAGCGCAAGTACATTACAAAATGGCAAGTGCGACGCGTATGCAAAACGAAAAGATTTTAGAATATTGTTTTAGAATGAGCGGACTAGGCCGACGGTATTGCCTAAGTGAAAGTTCAATTATAAAATACATTCGCGACGGATTGAAACACCGTGAACTGCAGACTACAATAGCTGCATTGAAGTTTAATTCGTTAAAAGATATGCGCGAAACAATTGAAAGTTACCTTCAAAATTTAACTGTGACCAAACAATTTAAAAATGAATATACGAGCGATCGAAACAAAAACAGTGCAAAAGACATGCGTCAGTATGCAGTCGAAACAAAAAGTATAACGTGCTATAATTGTAAAGAATGTGGACATATCGCGCGGAATTGTCCAAAACCGAGACAACCGCGTAAATGTAAAGACTGTAACAAATTACACGTAAACAACGAACCAGAAAATTGTGGAAAAAAAGCAGTAGCTGTTAAGCACACATACATACAGCAACCATCTAAGTTTTTCGAAAAACCAATCAGCATAAATGGTAAGTCGTTAGTAGCTTTCGTAGACACTGGGAGTGAATGCAGTATGATACGACGATCAGCTGTAGCAAATTTAAATACCAAAAATTATCCATGCGCTGTTGAAATAATAGGTATTTGCGGTGGAAAACGTACATCAATTGAGAGGATCAACGTGAGCATGACTGTTGACAATGTAGCTTTAATCGTCAATTTGTTCATTGTCGATGATGATATATTAACAATGGGCGTACTTTTGGGGCAAGATATTTTTAAAAACGCAGACGTTGTGGCAGAGATAAAAAACGATAACTTCATATTTTCCACGCAGGTTACAAAGGTGGAACTTAAGCATCGAGAAACTGATTTCAGCGAAATTATTAACAGTATTGACGACAAAAATGTTAAAGCTGGCTTGCAAGTATTGTTAACTGATAACAAAGACGTTTTTGCGGAAAAGCTTAGTGACATTGGCTTAACTAACGCGACGGAAATGAAAATCGAATTGACAACGAACGTACCAATAGCTCAAAAACCGTACAGGGTGCCGGAGCCAAAGAAGCATTTAGTAAGCGAAATGATTAATGAACTTTTGGCATGTGATATTATTACCACATCTACATCCGAGTACGCAAGCCCAATTATTTTAGTAAAAAAAAAACTGGTGGTGAACGCCTTTGCGTCGATTATAGGCGATTAAATCAGCATACGACAAAAGAAGTTTATCCAACACCAAATATTGAAGAAAGGCTAAGTGAAGCCATGCGATATACATATTTTTCTGTGTTAGATTTAAACAGCGGGTACTATCAGGTACCAATTGAAGAAAGGTGTCGCAAGTACACAGCGTTTATAACAACGGAAGGTTTGTTTGAGTTTACAAGAATGCCGTTTGGCCTCAGAAACGCGCCCGCGGTATTTCAGCGCTTGATGCAAAATATTAAAGATAAAACTCAACCTGGTGACATGATTCACTATATGGACGACATATTAGTAGGTAGCAGCAACGTTACCGAGATGTATGAAAAATTGAAGCGTGTTTTTAAGGCACTGCGCGAACTAAATGTAACACTAAATATTAATAAATGCAAGTTTATGAAGCAGACGATCGAGTTTTTAGGACATAAACTTCATTCAGGTGGCGTAAGTCCAGGTACTGTGAAGACAGTAGCCGTAAATTGTTTTACTACTCCAAAATCTACAACGGATGTTAGACGTTTTCTTGGCCTAAGCGGGTATTTTCGGCGTTTTGTACCAGGGTACTCGATTATAAGTGAGCCATTACGTTTATTGCTGCGTAAGAATCAACAATTTCATTGGGCAGAAAAACAAGAAGAAGCATTCTTAGCATTGAAAACAGCGTTAACATCGAAGCCGGTGATGACAGGGTATCGTGTCGAAGCAGATCATCAGATTCATACTGATGCTAGTTCTGTTGGTGTTGCGGGTGTACTTTTACAACGAGAAGGCGGCGACTGGAAACCAGTTGCATATTACAGCAGGTCTACGACAGACAGCGAACGAAACTTTCATAGCTATGAGCTGGAAGTACTGGCGGTGGTGAGCAGCCTAGAGCGTTTTAGGTATTATGTGCAAGGAAAAGAGATCGTAGTTGTGACTGACTGTAGCGCTGTTACTACAGCAATGCACAAGCGTGAGTTGATACCACGAATTGCCCGTTGGTGGCTACGTATTCAAGATTTTCTAATTAAATTGGAGCACCGACCAGGTAGAAGGATGGAGCATGTCGATTTTCTCAGCCGAATGCCATATGAAAAAGGTAAAGAAATCGATACAGCCTCTATGAGAATTGCAAAAACAACTTTAGACGTAGGAGACTGGATATACAGTTTGCAGCATCAAGACAAAGAGATTCGAGTAATTGAAGAAAAACTTGCTAGCGGCGATAATATTACTAACGAGCAATACAAAATCGAAAACGGAAGACTTTATCGAAAGCAGAAAGGTAATAAGCTATGGGTAGTGCCAAAATCAATGCGATACAACATTGTACAGAGTGTGCATGAGAAAGTTAAACATCTTAGTACAGAAAACACGTTAGAAGAATTAAATCGATATTTTTGGTTTCCTCGAATGCGTAATTTTGTAAAATCATTTTTAAAAGCGTGTATGGACTGCGCATATAATAAACAGCGGGGTGGCAAAATTGAAGGGGCGTATCATTACGACGAAATGGAACCTGTACCATTCAAGACGGTACATATCGATCATCTAGGACCTTTTCCTCGTAGCAAGAAACAGAACGAACACATAATAGTACTCGTTGATTCATTTACGAAATTTACAGTATTACGAGCACAGCGACACGACACGTATTGACATTACTTAACGAAGTAAGCAACTATTTTGGAGTGCCAACACGAATAGTAACAGATCGTGGTACAGCGTTTACTTCACATGATTTTAAACAATATTGCAATGATAATGATATTAAACATATTTTGAATGCTGTTCGAACACCGCGCGCAAACGGACACGCAGAGCGTACCAATCGAACTCTTTTAGGTATGTTACTTCCATCGACGAAAGACGACAAAACCTGGGATGATCATATTACAAGTATACAGTGGACACTAAATACTACAAAGAATAAAACAACTCAGCGAACTTCACAAGAACTTTTATTTAATTATAAGCCTCGAGATATTTTACAGAATAAATTAATATTAGCTTTACATGAAGTAGACGTCATAAGCAACGACGAAATGAACGAGATTCAGACTGAAACAGTGAATCGAATCAATCAGCAGCGTGAAAAAGCTAAACAGCGTTTCAACGAAAAACATCGAAAACCTACACAGTATAACGTTGGTGACTTAGTTCTCGCCGAAAACGAGCCTGTTAGTACTGGTGGTTCTCGCAAATTGGAACCACTATACAAAGGTCCGTTCTTGGTAAAAAAGGTGATTGGCAACGACAGGTATCTCATTGAAGACGTACCGGGGTCAAAGCGTAAACAACGTCATTATACATCAATCTATGCATCTGACAAGCTGAAGCCATGGTGTAATTTAATGAATTTCGACGGGTTTGATGATGACGATGGAACCGAGGTCGACTCCAGTGATCAGGATTGGCTGACTGTAAGGTCAACCGAAAAATAGCATCCCTGCAACTCATAAAGTAATGCGTACCAGCAACACTAAGAGAGGGAGAGTTGAAATATAGACTTCGTCGCGTCGACATCGTTTCTTTTACTTTGCATTTTATTTTAACTAAAACTCATTAATATGTTCAATTGAATTTAACTAATAATAAACATTACTCTTTATAATTACAATAATAAATGAATCGGTGGTGTTTCATTTAAAAACGGAATCCTGACAATCGTAAAAGATATAAGCATCTTTTAATATGAAGTCATAAGTGGGCGGTGACACGCCCCCTGTACACAATTTTTATACAGTCGCATTTTCTGCTGGAATACAATACTACATACCAAATTTGAGCAAATTAGCTTCCATAGCTACTGAAATATTGCAATTTTTGCATTTTCGACAATTGCCATTATATGGGAGGTGGGCGTGGTTATTGCCCGATTTTGCCAATTCACCTACCGAGTTTCATTGAGATATCTCAATTTTTACTCAAGCTATCGTCTTCACGGGCGGACGGAAGGACAGACAGGCATCGCTTAATCGACTTCTCTTTTCAATCTTGGCATTTTGGTATATATACATATGTCTATATCTATCTTGATCCCGTTATGCTGTTACAAGCACCCGTTATGCGAACAAAGTTATAATACCCTTGTGCACAAGTGCGCGGGTATAATGAATAAAGTAAAAACAAATGTATATACTCAAAATAAAAATGAATAAAGTAAAAAGGAATATTTTTTGGGACTCGATTCTTTTAATTAAGGCATTTTTGAGGAGGTGTGCTATTTAAGTAAAAAAATTCACGTTTTAGTTTATGAATTTTTTTCTTTTAGCATTTATTCTAGAATCAACACACCTTAAGTTAAAAAGTAAATCACGGCTGTAAAGTCTCGGGTTCAGACGATATTGCGCGGAGAGTATATTAGCCGCTTGACACTTGTATCAACTACTTATACCATAATACACAAGAAAATAGAGAATTTATTTGCGCGCAATTATAGAAAGATATACAAAAGTGAGGACGTAAGTAACTTGAGCACCAATGACCATCTCAGAGATGTGAGAAACTCATTTCTATAAGTGGTTTATATTCACCGAGAGTTGGCCCAAGCTATCGAAAGAAGAGAAATACTAGCCGGCTATTAATTGGACGACAAAATTTTGAAATAATGTAGTGAGACTACGAAAAAAGTGTTTCCTCTGCTAACTAATTTTGGAGTCGTTGAACACGATCAAAAAAACAAAAAGTAATTTAGTATTTACATTTTGTGAGAAAGGGTAAATTTATATCCTTCGAATTTTAGTAGGAAGATTACGTAGATTAGATTATTTTCGCTCTACGAGAAAGACCAGAATCCCAATTATGGGAAAATCTCTAAAGCACGTCATTGAAAAGTGTATACTGTCACACCACATTTAAATTTTGTAAAGCCCGCCAGTGCATTCCCTTTATTTCGTATTCAATTCTTTATTTGTGAGATTTGTATTTGTATACACACAATTTGTATACCCAATCGTATTTGTACGCAAGGGTTCGCATAACGGTTGTCTGTAACAGCATAAAACATTCGAGATAGATATAGACATATATGTATATACTAAAATGATCAGAATGAAAACAGGAATCGATTTAGCCCTGACTGTCTGTCCGTCCGTCTGTCTGTGATAACAATAACTTAAGTAAAAATTGAGATATCTCAATGAAATTTGGTACATAGATTGCTCTTTGGACAGGGTATTGAAAATGGTCAAGATCGGTTAATAACCACGCCCACCTCCCATATAACGGAAGTTTTTGAAAAATTCAAATCGAGTGAAATTTGGCATTTGGAGCGACTAAGAAATTACATAAGTACTAATGAAATTTTGAAAAATGGGCGTTACCACGCCCACTTAGGAAAACATTTCTGTATCTCAATAACGATGTAAGGTATCGTTAAAAATTTTTGAAATCGGACCATAATCTCGCCCACCTCCCAAATAATGGAAATTTTGAAAAATGCAAAAATTTCGTTTCACGCCCACTTATAAAAAAACGTCTGTAGGTATCTCAATAACAATGTAAACTATCGTCACAAAATTTGGTGAACATATTGTCCTTGATATCACTAGCATTACCGTCAATAAGTTTTGAAATCGAACCATAAGCACGCCTAACTTCCATATAATGGAAATTTTGAAAAATGCAAAAAACTTCGTTTTTCAGTATTTATTTGAACAAAGTTCAATTCTAGCAGCGATTTGAAACAAAGAAACGGGGTCTTTATGAAATTATGGGCACCGCCCATACAAAAATAAGTACATACATCGCGAGGGTATATAAACATCGGTTTCGCCCGAATTTAGATGTTCTTACTTGAATTAAGTTATTTTTTTGTTGGCACACCTGTTGTGTAAAACATTAAGTTGTGCCAAGCTTATGTTGTGTAATGTAGCGCATATATGCTAGAGGAGAAAAAGGGTACGAATCGAAGCTCAGCTGACACACTCAGCATATACCAAATACATACATATGTACATATAAGCTGGCGAATAGAGTCAAACATGCGATGCCAGCCAGCCAGCGGCTAGCAACCCCGTCTTTCGGCTTAGTGTTGTAGATTTTTTATTATTAAGGAGTCAAGAGGGTATCTGCAGGCACAAACCTGCATGCTGCGCGTCGTCGACATTCAGGTGAAATACGCAGATGTTTGGTGCCAACGGTGCTTTCATGATTTATGACTTTGAAATATTAGATTCTGCTCATTTCATTCAAGCATGCGCCAATACTGTATACATACATATGTATGTAGGTGGGTATGTGCATATAAATATTTTTCGTTCTTGTAAATATACCAAGCAGTTTTTCAGGTAAGTATTTTCCACTGGAGTCTTGCAGATTTTGAAATTGAATGAATGGATACTTAGGCAAATGATTTTTCTGTTGATTTTTTTAGTTGGCGGCGGCGTTAGAAACATAAAATAATTAGTCTGGAACTATTTCCAGTTAATTCTTGGGTAAGAATATATGTACATACATACATACATACATATGTACTCGGACATATTATATAACAGATCTAGTAATAAAGTAGCTGCTCGTGCGAAAGCGATCTTTTGTTTTATGTACATATTAGGATCAGAAAGGATTATTTGATAGAGCAAAAGTTTGCTGACTACGTTTCACTTTCGTTCACTGACAGCAATCACTTTTTGTCAGGGCTTTCATTAATTGAAATCTTACATAATGCAGCGTGTTTTAATTTTACGGGCACATGTCACATTGTATATCATCACATCATACATCACATCCCCATATAACATTACATCACATTACACAACACGAGATAGGACTGCGACATTAAACTCTATTGTGCCCCCTACGTAGATTAAAGAATTTCCTTTAGTTTAACTTCCGAGATAAATCTTAGTATTGAGCCTAAGTTTCTGGAAGCTATCCCACCTTCCGCAATCAGATATTCGCCTAGACATTTTTGGCGGGTCAATTCTCCAGGACGTGTTTAGAAGTTTCTTACTCTTCCATACAAAATCTGCAACGTTGTTGCGAATATATTCCTAGTTTATTTAGGTGATAATTCAGCCTACAATGTCCTGTAAGAATTACTCTGATCATTCCTAGTATGATTGTTGAAGCAGATAGTGCCCCTCCCTTTCGCTAACCCTGACAAAGGTTCGGAGCATGTCCGCAATTTCATTTTCAAAGATTCCAGAGTGACCTGGCGCTCATAGAACCCAGACCCGATTCGTGAAACCAAGTGTGTTCAGCTTATCTAGACACACCATCACAGTTTTGAGGTTACCAGGTAGGATATGAGGGTCTTGATGATGCTTGGCTGTCCGATATAATCGCAATATTTCGTCCCCGGTAGTTACGCTGGATGTTAAACTCCGCACACCTTTCTATAGCATATATTTATTTATTTACTTAGTCTTTAGTTTAACAAAACATTACAGACTATAAAGATTATAAAGTTTGCTTAGAACTATTAAAAATAATTTATAAACTAAAAAATGGAGTTCAAAAGATTCAAAAAAACCGATCTTGGGACTGAAAAGTCGATCGTAACAGCATTACTTATGCTATTAAATTGTCGAGTGGCACGCGAAATCGGGGCATTGACGGCATATAGTGTGCTAGCATTATCACCATAAAATGGTAAAAATGTTCGAAGGGTTCGCTGGGAAACATTAAACCTAATATTTTCCAGCAAATAAGGGCAATCAACAACACCTTTAATAATATTGTAGGTGAAGGATAGTCTCAGTATAGATCTACGACTTTCTAAAGATTTAAGATTTAATAGGTCAACCTTTCCAACCTTACATTAACTAAGAGACAAACAATCATTGTTCAAAAAACTAACTACGAAATAAAAAATAATTCACTGCTAAATTTTTTACGGCATTCGATTCTTTGTGAGAGGGCCATTTCGGTAATTTTATTTAATTGAAATATGAAACTTTCCCAATAATTTTTCAGATACTTAATTTTTAAATATACTCGTAATCAATAAATTGGATAATTGTTATAATATATTTAAAATTTAAAGAACCACATAGGGATATTTCCTGATTTTTTTATTTTTATACCCGATCGTACTTGTACACAAGGGTATATTAACTTTGTTCGCATAACGGTTGTTGGTAACAACAAAAATAAACGAGATAGGGATAGACTTATATATACCAAATGATCTGAATGAAAAGAGGAATCGATTTTGCCCTGACTGTCCGTCCGTCCGTCTGTGCGTGGTTACGATAACTTGAGTAAAAATAGAGAAAATTTATAATGAAACTTGGTACATAGATTTTGCAGGGTAGGTCGGTTTTTTTTTTTTTTTGCTCCTTCATTGCCGCGGCGAAAGGACTTAAATGCCGTTCTGAGAGTTCCCCGCTGGGAGCTTTCAGACCGGGATGAACTAAGAGGAAAGCTTCATATTCCTTGCAGCCATGTAGGCAGAGAAAACCTTTGTCCCTACGGGTCTGGGAGGAATGTGGAGATAGCCGCATCAGCACCACCCTAAGCTAAGGTGTTGAGGTACCCGTGCCGAGAGATGAATGGTCAGCGGGTGGATATCGAATGCATGCCGGCTCTGCGGACGAGTGACTAACCCTTTCCGTACCTACTCGTCGGACCAACAATGAACAATGAAAACAACAATAAAAATCCAACACAAACATCAACTGACGAAACAACGACGACGACAACGGCAACGAACAACGGACAAACGACAGCGACGACCCTCCCTTATCGGAATCCGGGATGTATCATCACGGAGTCCGATGAGGACACCCTGCTCGCCTCCAGTCAGGAGACGATAAAAAGTGCATCAGGCGTTACCACCCAAAGTAAGCCAAATGCACAAGCCGAGATCACACCCGAAAACGCTACCACCCAAAGTAGCCCTCCAGATGAAAAACCATCTACTTCAAAAGCTGCCGGACCTACCATTCACAGTACACCGGTGGCCGGAGAAGAGGATGACACTGCCAAAAAGGGTGGTGTAAGAAAGAAACGGAAAAAGTCGCTCAACCAAATTCGTAAAAGTAGATACCAAAGGGCGGTATATATGATGGACAAACTGTCCAACACTGGTACCGCCTCCGGTTCTATTGAGTCGAAGGGGGTTGAGCACTATAAGCAGGTGATAGAGGAATACGACAACTTCTTGAAAGAGAAGCCATCTATTCCTTCGTGCACACCCAGCCAGCCTAAGAATACGGGATCTCAGAAGAGAAACCGTTCAACGAACGAAAGCGGCAATGCGAATGACGCGAAGAAGCCTAAAAAGGCGACCCCTGCGCGCTCAGACACATCCCATCGCAACTATGAAGAGGTAGCCAAAGATGGCCTGCAGGTAGCAATCGTCGACGATACCTCGAAATCCCCGGCGGCGATTCAGCAGCACTGGGTGGAGATTGACGTCAAATTGTCGAGCCTCGTCATGGATCACGTACTCGACAATCCGGCGGGTCCCCACCCGGAGTTTGACTCCTCCGAAACCTTCCGGGGTTACAGGGTGACCAGGTGCGCAAATTAAGCTTCCTTGGACTTCCTTGCCGGATGCGTCACTAAACTAAGTGATGCATTCGTCGGCCTTAAGCTAAGGCTGATTCCGGCCGGAGAGGTCCCCAGGAGGCCACGTGCGCGTATCTGGTTACCCCCACTGGAGGAGCCGGGCGAGAAGCTGCTACGCTGCCTGAAAATTCAAAACGGGCACATACCAGCAATTTCGGATTGGTAACTTATTAAAGTTGAGCAGCCGAATAAGGCAAGCCGTCCCCTACTCTTGGCCATCTGCGAGGAATCGCTGGAGGCCCTCGCCAAAACGGACAACAAAATCCGCTTTGGGATCCGTATGGCCAAGATGAAGATCTTTCGAGGCGACAAGGCTCCTGACGAAGACGACACTGAAGAGGTCGACGACGCAAGCCAGTTGCTGCGAGACGTCGCAATCACGGATGATGGCCCCGGGCAAGCTAAAATACGTGCAGATTAATCTGCAGCACTCTAAATGTGCGACAGATAATCTGTCAATCTTGCTCGGTGAGGAAAACATCGTTGTCGGCCTCATCCAGGAACCGTGGGTAAAAGACCTGCAGATTCTAGGCCTAACCAGCAGAACACATAACCTCCTCTATAGAGGTAACACAGGTAAACCCAGGGCGTGTATTCTAATCAAAAAAGATTTAAATGCATTTCTCGGTTCAAATTACAGCACAGCAGATTTAACAGTGGTGAAGATAGAGTCCGGGAAGCATCGGAACCTACATCTCGTGTCTTCCTACATGGCACATGACAGGGATGCTCCTCCAGACGAACTGAAGTGCTTCATCGCACAAAACCAAAACCAGACGAACATCATAATAGGAAGCGACGCTAACGCGCGCAGCACTATATGGGGCAGCTCCGAAACAAACGAAAGAGGTGAGTCTCTCCTCCACTTTATACTAAATACCAATCTCTGTATTTGTAACAAACCTACCTTAATTTTTCCCAGTTCAGAAAGGTTCTCGGGATGGGAAGAGGTGTTGGATATAACGCTATCGTCAGATGGTGTAATCGTAGATGACTGGAGGGTGTCAGACAAAGCATCGATGTCAGATCACTGTTTGATACTCTTCAGCATACGCGGTGAATCCTGCACCCCATCTCTATTTCGGAACCCTCGAAGAACGAATTGGGTTAAATTCAATAATATCACGTCGAAAAGTTTAGGAAGCGGTAAAATCAAAAAGATTGTAACGGCAAGCGAACTAGACGAAACAGTTGGTAGGATGGAGAAATCGATCGAAATAGCCTTTAAGAAGTCCACCCCTTTTAGTACCCGTAAGGAAAAATCTCCACTTGGTGGTCTGGAGAACTTAGGGAACTCAGGGCTAAAGTCAGGAAAAC
This sequence comes from Philophylla caesio, assembly GCA_963971545.1. Classification (NCBI taxonomy): domain Eukaryota; kingdom Metazoa; phylum Arthropoda; class Insecta; order Diptera; family Tephritidae; genus Philophylla; species Philophylla caesio. Next base: position 63,981,036 of record OZ020607.1, read on the forward strand.
ATTCAACGATAGCTACAGGTCAAAAGTATGGCAACCATACAAGGACTCGTTGAAACAATACAAGAAAGCAGTAAGGAAAGCCAAGTCAGAATCCTGGCGGTCATTCTGCTCATCTGTAGAAACATGTAGGGAGTCCGCCAGACTGAGCAAAATTCTGTCAAAAGAGCACTCAAATCCAAGCTTTTTCAGGAAGCACAATGGAGTGTGGACAGATAATGCCAGGGATTCATTGGAAGCCCTTACTAACACCCACTTCCCGGGGTGCGGCCAGAGACCAACGATGTGGACTCAAACCAATCTTCCGGAACCCTCCGAGGTGGAATTGGAAACTGTTATAGACAGAACTAAAATAAAGTTCGCAATAAACAATTTTCAACCCTACAAATCCCCCGGTCCAGATGGGATCTTACCGATAATGCTGCAAAAGCTTGGGGAACCCATGATCATATTGCTGGATCAGGTCTTTAAAGCCAGCATTCGACTATCACATGTTCCACGAAGCTGGAAAAGAGTCAAACTTGTTTTCATTCCGAAGACAGGTACAAGAACCCATGATGAAGCAAGAGACTTTAGGCCAATAAGTCTAACATCTTTTCTGCTTAAAGCACTAGAGAGATTGCTGGACATACATATCAGATCCATCATACAAGGATCAAAGCTATCGACAGCCCAACATGCGTATATTAAGGGCAGGTCAACAGAAACTGCTCTACACGAAGTGGTGGGCACCATAGAAAAATCAATCAACTTCAAAGAACTTACTCTAGCTGCCTTCCTAGATATAAAGTTCGAGTCAATCACTCAATCACTACGAATGATGGGGGTATCTACCCACATCTGCGGATGGATTGAGCAGATGCTCAGGAACAGACATATTATAGCCCATTACTTTGGGTAGTGGCTATGAACGATATTCTACTGAAGCTCAAAAGCGATGGAGTAAAAGTAGTTGCATATGCAGACGATGTCGTAGTGGCAGTATCTGGTCTTTTTCCCTCCACGATAAGCGAAATTCTCGAGGCAGCTCTGCGGAGACTCCAAAAATGGGCCTCACAAAGCGGGCTGGGTATCAACGCCGATAAGACAGAGCGAATGCTGTTCACTAAAAGAACTAAAATAGCACGATTTAAACTTCCTTCTCTTAACGGAACTCTTCTGGCTGTATCCTCTGAAGCAAAGTACTTGGGTATCACATTGGACCCGAAACTTAGCTGGAAGAGAAACGTTGAGAGGCGTGTTGAGAAAGCATACATAGCCTATTACTCCAGCACACGAATCATCAGTAAAAACTGGGGATTAAAACCAAAGCTTGTCCTGTGGTTGTACACGGCCATCATAAGGCCGATACTTACCTACGGAGTACTGGTGTGGTGGCCAGCACTAGACAGGCAATATAATATCAAGAAGCTAAGCAGCATACAACGTGCAGCTTACGCGAGTGTAACAGGGGCCATTAGATCATGTCCCAAGGACGCACTTAATGCGATTCTACATCAGCTGCCAATTGATCTCCAAATAAAAGAAACTGCGGCGAACTCTGCAATCAGACTCCAAGAGTCAGGATGCTGGAGGCCAAAGCAGTACGGTCACAGCAGAGTTCTCGACGGGCTCTTGGGAGCAAACGAACAATCAGATTATCTACCTCCTTCGCTGGACTTCAGGAAAAGCTTCCAGGTAGTATTTCCATCTAGGCGGGACTGGAGCAGGGGCAGACTGCCGGACGAGAACACCACCTCTCTCTACACGGACGGGTCAAAAATGAACTGTGGTGTGGGTGCTGGGGTGTTCTCAGGGAGCTGGATGTGTCGCTCTCGTTCCGTCTACCTAACTTTGCCAGTATCTTCCAGGCAGAAATGATGGGAATTGAGAGGGCCTGTGAGGTACCGAAAGATAGAAGCGAAGGGGTACGGAAAGCATACATCTTCTCAGATAGTCAAGCAGCTCTCTTGGCACTGGAATCACCGAGAACCAATTCCAGAATTGTCCATGACTGCAAGTGTGCGTTAAGCTCAGCGGCTGAGTCGGTTGACATTTCTCTCGTTTGGGTTCCTGGCCATAGGAACATATACATTAACGAGAGGGCAGACGCGCTGGCCCGAGTCGGCGCCTTACTTGAGGAATCTGAGGCGGAAGCAATACGCTGCCCGCTGGGAGTCATCAAGAGAGAACTACATTTGAAGTTTGTGCGAACAGCAGGATTGAGATGGGGTAGGTTAACGACGTGCAAAATCGCGAGAGAAATTTGGCCTACCTATGATCGACCAAAAACGGTAGACCTCCTAAATAGATCAAGGAAAGAAATATTCCGCCTAACAGCTACAATCACGGGCCATTGGCCGCATGGTGAGCATGCGGCCAAGATTGGCCTTCCATTCAATAAATACTGCAGGAGCTGTAAACACGCAGACAGCAGAGAAACCATTTTTTCACTATCTGTGTGAGTGCCCAGCTCTGGCACGCCTTCGACAAGAAACACTTGGGTTTATTCCAAGAGGGCTAAGGGAGATCTCTAAGTATAATATAACCTGTTTAAATAGCTTCATCCACAAATCAGAGTGGTTCGAAAATTAAAGACCGTAGGACATACCAGAGGTTCCATGAACATAGCGTAGCAAAATGGTGCTTCCAGCGCTAATTGGGCCCTAGGCAAGGCTTCAACCAACCAACCAACCAGGTCGGTTTTGAAAATGGTCAAGATCGGTCCATAACCACGTCCACCTCTCATATAACGGAAGTTCTTAAAAATGCAAAAATTTCGTTTTTATGGTATTTATTAGAGCAAATTGAGTGAAATTTGATATTTGGAACAATTTTAATGGTAGACCCTAAATATTTAAGAACTTTTTAAAAATGGGCGTTGCAAAAATGTCTGTATCTCAATAACGGTGAAAGGGATTGTCACAAAATTTTATGAACATATTGTCCGTGATTTCAATGGCATCACCGTAACCACGCCCTACTTCCATATAACGAAAATTTTGAAAAATCCAAAAAACTTCGTTTTTTTCATTATCTATTGGAACAAATTGAGTAAAGTTTAATACTAGCAGAGATTTGAAACAAAGAAACGGGGTTTTATGAAAGTTTGAAGAATGACCGTGGCAGCGCCCATACAAAGTTTTAACTAGTAGTATACATTAAACAAACAAAAAATAAATCTATAATTTTAATATTTATGAGCAAAAAGTTTTACTGATATATTTGTGGAAACTCTAGTTTAAAAAAACAAATTCTTATTATTGTAAGATTACGTATATTATGAAAATTGAGGGGCTACTTCAGGAATTTTTTTACACAATTCGAATATGAAAACTTCCCCAAATTTGCTAGATATCCAACAATATTACTGCTGCATGCCTCATTTTCCCTTTCAGTATGTTAACACATATCACCTGTTGGAAGAAATATTTATGTATATAACTTGCTCTAGTATCCATCATATCTATTAAAAAAAGAACACTTTTGTATGGTTCAGTGTCAATAGAGAAGAAGGTTTAATTTCAGTTTTTGAACATTTGTTAAGATAACCAAAGAGTAGTTTTGAGTGCATATATTTGTTTTATGTAAGCTTAATATGTTTTACTCAAAACTTAATATTCACAATATAAATATAATAGAATCACTCTTTTCAACCGCCTATTTTTAAGTTATCTTTAAACAGTACAGTATCCATTTTCGATTCATCACTTGAGACGTTTCGCTTGATAAACTGCAACATAAATTCAACATAAACAAACAAATATTTTTTTTATCAAATCACGAAGAACTTCAAGAGTTGAATGCAATATTATTTATATGGTGAGTGCCGATTTGCATTTTTTTAGAGTCGATTCTTGATCTTTAATCGTCCATTCTTCTACCACAATGAAAAAAGCATGTTGAGAAATTGAAAATTTCACGGACGCTATTTGAATGAGAAATCTTATTGTTTGAACTAAGCTGTTCATTGCCTACCTAGTTTAAAGGGTTTGAGTTTTTCGTACCTTATTTTGTTATGCAATCTTATGAATCAAATAAAACTCAGCGAAGATCTTGCCACAGAGGGAACTTTAATTTTTCCTCAAGTTTTTACAAAAAATAAAAAAAAACACGCACACATATATTTTATAATTAATTTATTTTGACTAAATTTCACTTTTTCGTTTGCATTTTGTTTTTAATAATCACTTACTTATATGTATATTAGCTAATGGTTTCGTTTTTCAGCGCATATATGTAAAGCCTTATGCTGTGATACAATTTATCAATTGCTTCACTTGCGGCAATTTCTATTTTGTTTGTACAGTAATATTTTTATTTGCTAAAAATATTTGAATATGCACTTAGTATGTATCTATAAAGTGCCTTTTATAATCCATTATATTTTATTATTTCCGCCAGCTTCGGTCATTCCATAAGTCTTAATATAAAGTTAATAGCTTTTCGCTTTTACTACAAAGCTCTACTTTTACGTACATATGTACATATGTTATATGTTTGTTTACATGTCCATATACTCGTATGTCCATTGGAAGTATACTACTACTATATTCACAAAGGTATGTACTTATTTGCTAACTTATGCTTAAAGTACGTATCTATAACTGCAAATGAGTTACCTTTATTTTCATAATTTTGTTAGTAATATATTTATTGTTTTACATACAACGCATTGTTGAGGTACCCTGCAAAAAATTGTGAGACTAATCTGTGAAGAGAGTATTCTAATCCCGGTCTCTATGGGGTACATTTGGGCATTTATTAGTCGCAACTATTTTTAACGGGTATAATTGTAATTTAGTCCTGTATTCATCTCTTTAGACCCTAAAGTTTAGGGTATGATAAATTAAATTATACGCGCGTCGTAGGTATTTAGCAGAACATTCGCTAAGCAAACCGCGTGTAGCCGATTCGATTCTCACTTGATGCTATAATTTTTGTTTTTGTTTTCATAAAAAGACTAGTCGTCATTTATATACATTCCATGTAAAGAGGTGAGAAGTTGTATTATTTAGTCGCATGTTGCTTTGCGAAAATTTCCGGACTCATCCTAGACTAATCGCATTTCTTGCAGGGTTTCTACAAACAAATTTTGTATTTCAGATAATTTTGTCGCATTTAAATGTACATATGTATAAATGATGGTATGTATTTACATGTATGTATTTTCACTTTTATTACTTAATAATTCTTTCAAACTTGTAAACCAGCACCAATAGTTTTTTCCAAACACGGCTATGTTCAATGTATTAAGTCTTAGCACATGCAAACCCGAATGCTTGCAAATACATTTATTGAATTTTTAGCTCTTTTGTGTACTTTATTTGTATATATTTTGATTTTGCAATTTAAATAATAAATTAATTATGAAAAATATGCATATGCATGTGTGCAGACTTTTCTGATGTTATCGACTCTTTTTCATTGAAAAATTGTTGAGAAGCTAGCGACTAAGATTGTGTCGCTACTAATACATATCCCATTTTAAAAAATATAACCGCAGCAATTATAAACAATATTTGTTAATTGTTTTTCTATTATTAAATTTTCCTTCTTTTTCACTTAGAATACAGTTCCATCATGCAATCTGAAGTTTAAGAAAATTCGAACAAATTCATTAACATTTCATACAAATTTTAAATTGTTTCAAAACTTTTTTAATTTCTGATATAATTTAAGTATAATAAAGTGCGGATCATTATAACTTATTTTATTTTATCAGATAAACTATTTATAAAAAGCACGAAAAGAAACGGGCCCAGATGTCTGACCTGAGGAACTACCGAGGCGACATAATTGATGTGGGAAAAAAATTGTTAAATATTACTTTTTGCATTATCTTGCTAAGGTAGGAAGAAGCCCAATCGAGGAGACCAAGTTGAAAGCCAAGACGACCGGGTTCGAAGCTGAGTAAAGAGTGACTTAGGGATATAATAAACAAATTCGATAAGGGCTCGTAGATGTATTCTACGATATATGTATGTATTGTGAACCGATGAAATTAGTAATATGAAGTTGTAACTGTTGTTGAGCAGTAGCAACGCGGTTACTGTTTACCTCTATCGTAGACGGCATGCGCTAATGATTTGTTGTTGTAAAATTTGTGTATTTTTTCATGTTTACACTCTTTCCCGGAATGACAACAGCTAATTTCAAAGAATTCACGCCTTACTTACATATATACTTAAAAAAAAAAGAAGTTGAAGCACTTTTGAAAGGATTATATGAATTTTAGTAATTTACATTGATTGAGAAAATTATATATCTTAATAACATTTTCCGATGTGGCAACTTCTAGAAGAGTATACGGTTTATAGTCGTTAAATAGTTGTCTCCTCTTATTGTTAGGAGCAGCGCACTCGTCCAAGAGGTGTTTGGCCGTGGGAGCAAGCCCACACCATGGGCAAACATTTCTTGGTTTTCCTGTGAGATTGGGCTCTTTTGGTAATGTTTTATACCTAATCTGTAAACGTATATATGCTTTGGATTGGGTGCGGTTGATGCCGTTTGGTAATACCGTTTTCTGATTTAACGTCTTAATCAAACTGTATCTGGTTTAGACTTTTCCAGATATGAAGCTCATATGTAGCTATCGGTTTCTTTACATAAGGGCTATTCATCTAAACTCGCAAATGCCTCGCAACCGCATAAACCTCGTAAACGTTTTTATTATTGTATGAAAAATCGGTTTATTTACGAGGTTGGAGCAGTTACGAGGCATTTGCGCGTTTAGATGAATACCCATATAATGTTTCTCGGTTTGTGGAAGGGGAGGCAGGGTTGGTTATACATTTATTTTACTCTTCGTCGGCTGCTTCAGTGCCTTTGATCCCGCCATGTCCGGGTACCCAAATAATCTTAAGCTTTTTATTACGGGTTTTACAGAACGATTTTTATCTGCTGAATTCGATTACTAGGGCTATTAACGTTAAGGATTGCAAGTAAGCATGACAAGCTGTCGGTGCAGATAAAACATTTCCCTTTATGTTTGATGGCAAAGTCGTGAGCAGTTTTGATAGCAAGAGCTTCGGTGGTAAAAATTAATGTATCTCCTGAAAGCCAACCTCCGGTTATGAGTGCGGCTGTATGTGCAACTACCACGAATGTGGTAATATCTTTGGTTTTTGATCCATCTGTGTATAACATGTTCCAATTATCTTGATTATATTTTTTAATTTTGTAATAAATAATATTTGAATCATTTTAATGCTCAGGCGCTGTAATTTTGGCTTTAAATATTTTCTTACACACAACAAATAATATTTGAATCATTTTAATGCTCAAACGCTGTAATTTCATTTTAGTTTTCTGAAAAAAAAAACGCGAAAAACCGCGTTTTTTGGTTTTTATGTTCAATTACTACACCAATTTTTTTGAACGTAGACAAAAGAATAGTTGATGAAAAGCACAATAAATTGCCAACAAAACAAATGCTGAATACATTTTTTATCACTTGTTTATCGAAAGATATGGATATCGGAACTTAAAAAAATAAGACTAAAAAAGGTATTGAGCGTGGTTTTTGCACTGTAACTTTGTAATAACTCAAAAAATCTATCATAAGCAATCCTTTTTTGTGTATTCAATAGCGGAACATCTGAACGAATTGAATGTTTCAGTCAATACTTCAGTATCGTACTGTTTTTCTCTTTGTAACTCGTGGTTAAATGCATCGCGCATGATACCCTTTGGAAAATGAAATTGTTGTTTTTGCTATCTTCCTCGCAATTTTTCCATATTTTCATTCCGTTTAAACCTTTCCTGAACTACGACAAACATTTCAAAACAAAAATCTGCTAAATCGGCCTAGCCATTCCCGAGTTTTAGCGAGACAGCCGAACAGAAATTGAATTTTATATATGTACATATATAGATAGATAGATATAATCAAATATTTTCGTTTTTTCGCCTTTTCGCGGCATATTACGCACTTTTATTTATTTGTTGGTGGCACATATGTACAAATGACACGAATACAGATATGACAACAGGGTGTGTTCGCGATTTACTTGTCTAATTCCAAATTCGTTGTAAAAATAGTAAATATTAATACGAATGCAACAAATCCCGAATACGCCTAATGTATTTGTGTAGCGTCTAGCTCAAAACACATTAACATTTTAAAACGAGTTGCCGAAATATTTGTTTGTAATTCAACGCAATGTGCCATTTGGACCGGTCAGTGGAAAGTTTTCATTAATATTTATTCGGGTGATCAAACTTTAATATAAAAAAAATGATGTTTGTTAATTTTTTTTTTTTTCAGAATTTCAGTGAAATATTTTTGCGTTTTTGAAAAAAAAGGATCGCATCTTGGCCAATTTCGAAAGACTCATTATGACCTAAATGGAAGTCAACAGGACCGAGAAATGGGTAATTGGAAAGCTTGATATTTTGAGATGAACCACGAAACATCTTCCTCCACCCTCACTCCCAAATGATAACGGCAAACGTACATGCCGAGATAGGTCGTTATGACCTCTACTCACAATGAATTTGCACTTCTGTTATACAGCGCTTAATTGAGTCAATTATAAAATTTTGTCCACTCAAAATTCACGAAGACAGTTTGCCTCAATTCAACTACCAACGCTAAAATTTTTTTCAATTAAAATCAATTTATCGACAAAACTGACAGCCAAATGAAAAGAGACGATGACGCATAATTTTAGCACATCCATTGAAATACTCGTATTCAGGCTAACCTAATATTCACGGCTTGCGTTTTTGGACGCCAGCGCGCAAGTTTTTTAACCACGTCCACCCGAAATTGATTTGCGTGCGTTTACTTTACAGAGTTGCAGAGAACAATACAAGGTGGAAGTTTTCAGCGTTGGTTCAATTTTAAATTCTGAATTCGTTATATTTAAGACAATGCGCATCACCCTCAATGGTGGGATAAACGTCAAATCGAAATGTCACGCAAAATGAAAATTGGAAATTGAGTTAAGCGCTGATTATGCATACTTCGCACAACTTTCGCATAACGTTTGAGAGTTTCGCACAACCTTACGTATTTAATGTTGATTATGCTTCGCACACCCAAACTTATAAGCCCTGCCAACCATCAAACAATAATAAATGGCTCTTAACGTAGTAGGGTCATTCACGTTATGCGCACAAAAACAGCTGATCTTTGTGAAGTATATGTAAACGCATTTTGATATAAAATTTTAAGGCAGGCTTAATTATTTTTTACAAGGAATTAGCAAATAAAATATTCCCTCAAATCCAAGGCGAAATAGTCCATGAACACCACATTGTTATCGTAAACGTGATGCCACAAGCACTCTTGTTAGCAATCCTTCGGTGTGGCTCTGGCGACACTTTTAGGAACGAAACACCACCTATTACGAGCCGATAACGCACCGTTCTAATTGGGCACAAAATACATAACACAACTATATGTACAACACATTCATTCATTTCATGAGCAAACTGCACAAAATGTTTTTTTCACTAAAAATCACAATTCAAGTGTAAACAAATATTTTTGTTTTTATCAAATGAAAATAAAGTATAACAATTAAGATAAAGAAATAAAATCAACTTATAAACTTTACCGAGGTTACCTGTTAAATCTGCCTTGCTCAAACCCAAATATACATGTATTTTCAAATCCGAATTTAGAATTCGTTAACGTTATGGGACATAAAAGAAAATTGTATGATTGTACATAAAATTGCAAACCAACGACAACAGGCGGCATAGAAAAAAAAACTTAATAAATATAACTTCATTCAAACTCCAGCAAAAACTTCTTACAATAACTTAAAACAATATTTTATACTCATTTGGTGAACGCTTTCTCTACACTCCTTTCCATTTTCAAAAATGTTTCGTACTTTCGACGAAAATACAAATGGTCAACCTTATATTTTTAGTATTTGTATTTCAGTTATATTTATTTGGTTTTTTGAAGAAAATAAAACAAATAATATAAGAATTCACATGTTAACAATAAGAAAGTTGTGAATATCCCTAAAAACCTTTACATACAACTCGCTTAAAGCATTGGTATTGGTACCACTGCAATTGAAATGTCACTTAAGGAAAACGCTAGCAAATCAAAATTCAACAGACTTCAAATTTTTATTAAGTTGGGTTAATTTCTGTTATGCGAAAGTTGTGCGAAGTATGCATAATCAGCGCTTTAGCTTCTGGCGCTCGCCGTTTAATTTCGGCAGCTCCCATACAAGTTGTATGAGCATGAGACATTTTTGACAGAAAGTTGCCGGAGTGCGTGAATATTAGGTTAGGCTGATACTCGTACATATGTATGTTCATACTCGTCACAAGCTTTTAAATTAGTAAATTATTTTTCTGTACATTTTTTACTTTTAACGTAAAATACATACATATGTATACTAGAATCCTTTTACACGAAATTGTATAGAAATTAACACAATGTTATTAGTTTTTTAAGAAAGAGTTTGCTTAGGAGCAATGTTGCTGGAGAAAATTATATATTTATATACAAATAATGAGAGTTTAATAAAAGAACAATAATTATGATATGCGTGGCGGATGTAGTTTTAGCTTAATATGTGCGGGGCATAAATCCGTAGGCGAGGTCGGGACAACATTTTTTTTTTTATTATAAGTTTTTCAATAGTAATTTTGTTAACAAAATAATATTTTGATAATAATTTTTTCGGAACATTTGGTCGCTTTATCTTCATGTATTACTATCGAATTTCAATATTTTTAAGAGAAAGTAATTTTTTTGAAATAGCGACAATATTTTTATTTAAATTTTAATATATAAATATAAAAAGAAGTCGAAAGTCGAAGCGCAATTTTCAAGTGGCTACAAATAAACATTTTATTTGGCAATTTTTTACCGCTGCTTCCTTTAAATTTTTTTGATATAACGCATGTTCGAGACATTTTTTATATGGAAGATATTGCCCTAGATTGTCAAAAATCGACTGTAATTTGTATACACTTGAAATTTGCACTTAATTGAGTATAAGAAATAAAAAAAAGATATATATATTTTAACGTGTAGTTTTATGTATGTTTGTTTGGGTTCTTATAGTTTCTGTTAGAGAAAATAGTTGGCAGCGTTATATACGAGTATATGAAATGGTTTATATGTATATGTATGTATGTACTTATATCGTTCAATATACACAAACAAATGCCCAAATATTTACAAGCTTATCCTAAAGCGGTTTTAAATGTAAGTTATGTGTGTGTTTATTCTTAAATATTGACCGAGGGAGATGTTTTAAAATATTGACTCCTTATGTTGTCCTACACACCTACGAGATGTCTGACACCCACATCATTAATTATTTATTAGTGTGTATGCATCGACAAGAGCACGTAAAGTCAACAGTTACATATTCGCTTACAAGTGTTAATGCGACACCTAACCAACGTGGTCAGAATGGTTGGTTACACGAGCATTATATGTACATATATCCTTTAAACTTCCCGGGTGGAAGGTTGCACGGAGAAGTTTGTTATGTGGCATGTAGGAGAAGCAGATCGCAGGCATTGCGAAGGTGAATGTAATGTGGACTTCTGGTTGGCTCACAAATTGAATATTTATTAGCTCCATTGTGTGGCATGCCACTATCCACATACATATGCACATCCATATTTTATTTACACAGTGTTTGTTATTATTGTAAACGTTGTTTCTGTGAAATATTGGATTTTATCATCACAGTGACATTTAGCTGCTGCCAATATTGCTAATTTTGCACAAACGTTCATACATACACATTCGAATTAACCTCTGAATTAACCTGTGTATGCCAAAGTTGTAAGTTAATTGAGATTGCTGTTGAATATAGTCGATATTTACTTATAACCTTCACACATACCCATTTACGCATTTTGCTGTATGTATGTTCATTAATACTTATTAAAAGTATGTATGTACGTGAGAGGCGTTTGTCTGCACATAGTTTGAGTATGTAAATATGCAAGCATCTGTCATAATGAATATTTGTGTGTACATAAGTAGTTGTTGGCGGGGTTGATTACCTACATTGTTGTCAGGAAAGAACAAAATTATTTACATCAGTTCGTACAACATACATACATATGTTTGTATACGGATTATAGAGCGCTTGAATAATATTTAAAAATATTATAAAACCCAGCTGCTAAAATCTGTTGCATGCTATATACTAATTTTCCGACTCAGCGGAAAAATACGTGTAGAAACTATTGGAAAGTAAAATTATAACTACAGTCCGTTGTGCATCATCAAAAAACACATATGTAGAAAGATTGATATCAGACTAAATTTTTTCACAGATGAAGTTCGATTGAACTCAATTGTTTACTCTCTAAGTTGAGTGTGTCATATTTTCTTTTTTAATTTTATTTGAAATATCTGCATGTTTGTAGTCGTTTAGAATGTATAAAAGTCAATAAGCAATAAAAAAAAGTATTTATAGTCCGGTCAATTTAGACATGAAAATAGTGATCAAATAACAAAAGTTCCGACAGAGCTAAATTTTGGTAGAGACCTTGGGTTAACCATTAGAAATAAAGTGTCAAAAGTTTCCATCGATCCCATGTATGCTAATAAACTTATTCGCGGTCAAAGGTCAAAATACACGTCACGTTCTGCTTAACATAAAGTACACATACCATATATGCCACGTATATATGTATGTATATATTCAGGTAATTAAGCAAGAAAAAATGCCTATCTGTTGGAATTTTTGTCATTTTAATTGTCTAAATTAACCGGACTTTTGATTATGTTAAATTTTTTATCGTTTCTTAGCAATAAAATCATGTTTTGAGAAATTCAAAGTTCAAACCAACAAGAGAATTGAAATGAAAACAATAGACAAACACCTCAAGATATATCTTACTTGCAATTCTCGACAGCCATACTTAGTGTTGAAGGTTAATGTACTTGTATAATAGTTAATAATAATAATAATAAGAAGGTATGTATACTAAACAACTAATAAATCTGTGACTTACACAGTACAACATTTTTCAGTTCATTAATTGCCAACTCAAACTCATGAAGAAACATTTTTTTTTTTTTTTTTTTTTAAATTCATAAAAAATACAAAACGGAAATAAGTTTCAAGTCTAGTTACTTTTTCGCAAAGTCACATAACCTATGAGCAAAATGCGACAAAGATCATGAAAATCGATGCTCGCGATTCGCTTTTATTCGCAATTGAGTAAAGGTATGAATGTTGTGCATATGTCGAGCAAATTTTTGAAATTCATACCTTTACTCAATTGCGAATAAAAGCGAAACGAGACCATCGATTTTCATGATCTTTGTCTCATTTTGCTCATAGGTGATGTGACTTTGCGAAGAAGTAACTAGACTTGAAACTTATTTCCGTTTTGTATTTTTTATAAATTTAAAAAAAAAAATTCTCATGCGCTTATTTTTAACTTGGAAACTGTTGCTTGTATAGGAAAACAATATATGAACAGATTAAGGAAATTGTAATTCTAAATTTTTTAAAATTTATTCAACTAAATCGGGCTAGTGGCAAATCATGTGTTGTACTGTGCTATTAAATAAAGTTTTTGTGGCTAAAATAGGTTTTCTTCGCAACATAATTTTCTTTAAGTTTTATACAGTTATTTTATTCTTAGGACCGGTTTCATAAGGACTAGTTAAACAAATCTGGGGGTAGCTACAAAAAGCTTAATATCCTCGGTTCTTAAATCGCGATAAGCGCATAACCGGCTCTTATAGCCCGTCCCCTAATGATATAATCTCTCGTCAGCACAAATTAGGCGATTATTTTAAACTTTCATTTCCTTTGTGTGCCCCAATTGCGATGATTACTACACCTTAACCTCTGCCAGTTAAAAGTGATTTTGAAAATACAAGAACACACTAATTATCAAACGTGAACGCATTATGGAACGAGACCGCAATAGTGGCCTTGTAGTATGTAGTTTACTTATATATACATATGTGTACATATATCACATTCTTCTGCGTTATTTCATTAATTTGCAATATGTTTAATATTAAACGGTAATCATGAAATCAGTGATAACTAGCAATTTACATCAATTGTTTACAGTCGCAATCAATTGTTTAATTTATGTCTGAAATATTATTACAATTTCACTTTAATGATATATTAATTAAGTGTTACATAATAGAGTTTTTTGCCCATGCACATACGACAATAAAGCTTGACAATTGGTTTTTGTTCTCAGGAGAGAAAATATTTGGTAGTGCTTTTGTGTACAATTTAAATATACAGATGCACAGTAATTGTGGGTCGCACAAACTAAGTGTGAGAAGCGATTGTAATTGTCGAGTTCGTTTTAATACCAAAACAAAAAATCGGTTATTTAAATGAAGTAGAGTAAAAACAGTTTTTTTAAATTTGTGCAGTTTATAAACAATATCTGCATGAAAGTGTGTTTAACCTTTGTGCTTATATGTTTTTTTTTATTAAAGAACTTCATATTTCATTACTTTAAAATAAACAAACATAGCCGTGTTCATTAGCAAAGGCTCTACGATGCCATCACTTTTTGAAGAGTTTGATAGCCCAAGCCTACACTTGGACAAGTAGGCGGAACGTAGGGTTCGAAATTTTAATTCGTTTTAGAATTTCCGTCAAATAAGCGTTTCAAAGAAAATTTAAAATGCGTTCCAAAGTGACATAACGCATCAAAACATACAGCCCTGGCAAACGATTTTGCTTATTTTTGACACTGCCAATTGAATGTGGCCGCTGTGGTCGAGTGGGTAGCGGTGCGTGCTATAACTCGATATGCCGGTGAGTTCGAGGTTCGAATCACAGTCAGGACAAGCAAAATCTAACTCATAGAAAAAGTTTTTTCTAATAGCGGTCACCCCTCGGCAGGCAATGGCAAAACCTCCAAGGGTATTTCTGCGATGAAAAAAGCTTCTCATAAAATACATTTGCCGTTCGTAGGAGAAGCTCGGCCAAACACTGAGTATATAGTGTAAGCGCCAAAATTATATTATATTATATAATGGAATGTCAACACAATTAATATGAAGGCGCTTTGATAGGCGGTTTTTGAATAAAATATACACTTAATCCAGCGTTTTTTAATTTTTTTTATTCCTTTCAAATAATGGCTTTTCTCCAGACTCTCAAAATAGGCGTTTGTTTCTGTGATGACCTCTTCGTTTGACCCCAACAGGTTAGGAAATAGGAAATGGAGTGTGAGCAACCGTGTAAAATGAGATGTACCCGCGCAAATGAAATGCCTAAAGCCTCAGCCACCCCACGCACTTTCAATTTCCGGTCATCCAATATCATTCCATGAATTTTATCGACGATTTCTGTTGTAAGGACCTCTTCTGGGCAACCTGAAATTTCGGCATCACTTGTGCTGATACGACAACAACGGAACTCAGTAAACCACTTATTAACCATTAAAATTGATGGTGCAGTGTCCGCATAGTATTTATCAAGCATTTCTTTGGTTTCGGTGATGGTTTTTTTTACAAAAAAAAAACCTAATTAGCCCAAAAAATTAACTTCTTTCCATTTTTGATTAAAGTCTAGAGAGTAGCTGCTGTCAAACATAAACTAAATGACTCGGCTTTGATTAAAATTTGACAGTAGTCTTCTTGAAGATACTAACAGTTCATGGCCGGCAAATTCTAAAAGTTACTGAATTATCAAACCGCCCTCGTAAAAAATAGATATTTCAAATGAACTGTCAGAGGAAATGCGAATTACATTGTCTTATTCGCATTTCAGAAATGAGTCATTCGAAATGCGCATTTGGGATCAATGTAAATGTAGTATTAGGTAAAATCCATCCAGGCAAAGTTTTCACAATTTAAATTTAGCTAAATAAGTAATTTTTTTTAAACTTTAGTAACTGCGCTATCTCTATAAATACGTAATTCGAGTTGTTAAAAACCGGCAAGTGAAGCGTTATTTCCACTTGCACGTTTAGCTTTCATATTGGGCTATTTTAAGAAAATGTGGTATATTGGGGCCACTTTACTCAAATCTAATATTTTGAGTAGTAGAGAAATGACTCGCAGGCGCCGAATCTTTTTGTTTGTCATAAAGGTTTATATTATATTATATTTTGTTATAAACAAAAAAAATCGGGATATCTAATATATCACTCGAATTTAAAATATTAGTTTAGGAATTTAGACTTTCTTCCTTATATATGTATATTGTAAATTTACGCATTTTTTGTGCTTATATTTAAGTCTTTAGAACGTTTACAAAATGATTACATAATTAAAAAACAAAACGGTTTGCTTGCGCTTTAAGAACATGTTTACTGCGCTGAAACTTATCTTGTAACTACCAATATCTGATGCACAAATAAGGGAATATATCTTTTAATTGACTACTTATTGATACCCATACAAATGGTCAGAATAATACGCTTTAAAGAATTAAGTTCATTATTTAGTAACCGAAAAAAATGAAACAATGCAACGTATTCGTGTTGCGGTTTGCAAAAAGACATACATACATGTTTGTACATACATATGTATGTAGCATGGCTGAATTATATGGAAACTATGGCGTATATTTGTTGCAACTTGTGCAAACTTCAAAACAAATATTTTATTTGTTAATTTTAACAGATTGACAATAATAATTGAAATATTTATGGATACTTGTAGCAGCAAGTTGAAACACACATGCACAAGCTATGTAAATGAGAATTATCTATATTATGTATATTACTCGTATTTATGGTACTACAATGATTTACAAAAAAAAATGCCAAAAACAGTTTTTGCATTTTCATACATCATATACTACCCGTTAAATATTTGGAGCCATTTCTAATTGCAAAAATACACATTTTTAATCACCTCTTAAAATAACTAGAACAATTCAATCAAAAGTGCACTAATTAGTTTATTTAATTCAAATATATTCATCTGCGGTGATAAATTTTTTATGAACAAAGTTATTTAAAAAGTTTTCCGCATAGCAATTCTATTCAAAATGAGATACAGTCATTTATTAACGCCAATCAAAACTTGTTTGTGATAAAACCTTTTGCTAAAACTATATACCACAATAACTACAAACATATGTTAACAAATTATAAAAAACTATTTTTAATGGTTTTGGAGCATATATTTTTAGACTTAGTTTTTAACATCACGCTATTTCACGTCTATACAATTCAAAAGGCGTTATAAATAAGAGTTTTCGGTATCATTAATCGCTTTATGGACATTTGGTGGGTCTATTGTATGCTCATATATAAACTTTTATATGTATGTATGTATATACAAGGAGCTAATTTTTTGAAGTTTACGAGCAGATATTTTTATTATTTTCATAGAATAAGTTTATCGCATTCCCGAAGTCATACAGACAGAAATCTAAAAAAATTTTCACAAACAACTTTCGACATATTTAGACTTTATTTGTATATCCTCCAGTTATTTAAAATTATTTTTCAATTAAAACACTGTTAATTCTCTAACAAACACTATTAAAAATAACTTTTTAAATTTCGTAAAAAGTGCAGAAATTATTTATCAAAATTTCAAACTTCTTAAAAAAAAATTTAAGAATCTTTTGGGAAATGGAGATATCATATAAAGCTCATTCAATCTTAGTACTACAAAGTTTCTAGTGGTGACTGATAAATTAAAATCATATCGGTTTTGCTATGTCAAAAATCAGTGAAAAACTTGTTGACACTTGAATAAATGAGCCAAAAAACTGCATACTCAAAAAATGTTTAAAAGCTTTGTCTACAAATTTCAAAATTTTTATGACATTTTTGTGAAATCATGTACATTTTCTAAATAGTTTAAAAAATGCATTGTTATAACTACTCTTAGAGAATGAAACATACATATTTTACTTGAAAAATAATTTTAATTCATTAGAAGAAATATGAAGTAACCAAATCTGTCAATATATGTATGGTTGAGCTACGATTTGTGAACAGAGTTTATAAGCAAAATCCTATAAAGGTATTTAAACATTGCATCACTGATGTGCAATCGAAATCTTAATTTCAGTTACTTTTTATTTGATTTGGCATAATATATCGATGAAGTTTGTCAAAGTGTGCGAAAAGACAGTTAGTAGTTCGTGACTAATAGACAATTTTAAATATAGTGAGATGAAATCAGTTTTTTAAACCCATTTTTAATTTCTTAATCGTATACATGATTTTTTGGATAATATAGCTACTTGATTTTCTTCATACATTGCAGAGAAAAATAGAGTCAATATATTGATCAGTTTGATCCAACCGAATGGGTTTTTTTATAAACTCATCTGTACACATCATTTGGCGTAAAAGTAAATTGAATACAACTCAAATCATAACTTCATCGTTTAATTTTTGTTTTCATATATTTCCTAAGCATTTAGCACAAACCTCTTAGGGGAATTCCAATTTCTTATAAATATATATAAATATTCTACATAAATATTTTTTTACTTTAATGGTTATATTTCTCATTACTTTTTTATTTTGTATTATTTTTTATAAATTTATATATGTTTATACATGTGGATTTTATTAAACTACATACTTACTTAATCGTATGTTCATTTAGTATCATGTTGATGACTCAGTGGGTCTGGTTACAAAAATACATTGTAATACTATGTTATAGAGTATATGTATACCTGATTTCCATAGCTTAGGGACAGTTTTAAAGTGTAAGCCTAGCACTGCTTCCTTTTTAAGCTAAATTTAAAATTGAATGTAGTGATTTAGTTTAGACACAGTTTAACTTATTTTAAATCAAGTGCAAATGCTTATTACAACACTATTAAGCTAAGTGAAGACTTATTGTCTGTTTGCTTCTTATGAGAGCCAATTTAAATCGAAATAAAAAGCAATTGGTGCATTAAAATATATATACGAAATTGTGAATATATATATGGTGTACTTGTACCACTCGCAAATAGTGGATAAGAAACATTCAGTTAATAAAGCCATTGTTTAAATATTTTAATATCGAAAAATAGTTAAAATGCAATGATTGCATTGAGTCGTTACTACAATTTGCCACTGTAAACTTCACTTTTTAAAAACTCCTGTGTTATATGTTTAATTGTTTCGCATGCCGATGAGAATTTTTGTTTCATTTGCCTTATGACTCTCTATTCCAGTAGCCTATGACGTCACAAGCTGTCAACGCGAAATTAAAAAAAGATAACGGAACGATAATGCCGATATCTTCTAATTTATCATTTTTGGTAGGCATTTACATCACCAGCCAATGAGAACGAAGCCAACTGAATATAAAAGTTTAGCAAAGCGAACAAATCAAAAAAAATATTCCTAGCGCCTCAACACCGCCTAATTGAATTCACCTTGAATCAGTCACGTCACAGTAATGTTACGACCAAGGCGAAATTATCAAGGTGGTGGTAAGCGTATATAAGTAAAAGGCCTCCATGTTTTTTGTTTTTGCTGTGCTGGACTGAATGTTAAATTTCTGTAGGTGATTTACATCGTCATTTATTCGCCAGCCAATCAAAACGAAGCCCTTTGACGTTCAGTCATGCAAAGCGAAAAAATGAGCTGGCTCCTTAATAATAATAATAATCCCAACGGTTTTATCCCTCCATACCCGCCCGACCGACGTGAGGGTCGCTCCCGCATGACGCACGGATAAATAAAAAAAAGAAATTTTTGTATTTTTTCATATATGTTGCGCCGAGGCATGAAAGGCAGAGGTTTGTTAAGTGTCGAGATCTAAAACTGTTCAGCTACAGAACAAATGCTCATTAGCTGATCGAATAGTAATATATTTATATGTATGTATGTATGTATTAATTATTGAGAGGATTGAGTATAGTTTTCTTTATGTAAAAAGTGAGTATGAAATATCAAAAGAACCGGAGTGAGTGTTAAAATCCTGACACAAACTACGGAGTGGCTCATTTAACTCAAAATTACTTTTACATGGCTTCAGAAAGAGAGGCCGGAAATGTCTTGAAATTCTGGAGGGAACCACCTTGTTAAATTTGCCATGGTTACGACTAAGAACCGACATATCGATGAATTTTTCAAAACACTAACAACTGAGAAGAGCGGCTTTTAAGTTTTCAATTTAAATTTTTTGTTATGATAAAGTACTGGTAGTCGCTAGAACTATGAAATTTTTGCACAATTAAGAATAAGACATAACACATTTTTCTGATCTTTGTATTTTTGTGTTATGACAGTGAGCTTTGCAAAATCAAAGTATGCGCAAACAAATTAATATATAAACCACATTCATTTATTTTCCCATCCAAATTCACTTCATCGCCGTTTTTTTTTTCATTTACGATTTTTAAAACTTGTATCCATATACTATATATATATATATATTTCAGTCAAAACCAAATAAAATTTTGAGCGGAAATTAATAATTGGCGGTTCGGTGAATCGAGACGGCGCCGGCTCACTGGGAATTATGGCATTTAATTTTCAAGTGACGGAACTGTGACGTGGTGTGACAAATGTTCGTGGATAATGCTGCTTGTCACTGCTGC
The DNA here is from genome assembly GCA_963971545.1 of Philophylla caesio. Lineage (NCBI taxonomy): Eukaryota > Metazoa > Arthropoda > Insecta > Diptera > Tephritidae > Philophylla > Philophylla caesio. Next base: position 64,001,471 of record OZ020607.1, read on the forward strand.
CATGTCAGCAACGTTGTCAGTTTAAAGCTTTTATACTATTCTACTTCGGCTACTGACAAGCTGAAAGCTCTTTTAACTCACCACGTATTCAAATAGAAAACAGCTGTTTGGTGAGTTAAAATAAACAAATGTCAACTGATGTATGCATGTATGTTTTTATGTATGTGAATTAAGATGTTTGTATGTATGTATGTTTAGATATTTGGATATCAAGCAGACACGAAGTGCAAGATTTTTTTTTAAATTTTGTACACAGAGAGATTTTGGCAATACGCATATATGGCGGTTGATTATATTCTAATTAATATTTTAATGTAATTGATTGTAGGATACGAAAGGTAGAGTTATTAGTTTGTGGTAATTCAGTAAATTAGCCGGTTAGTGTAGAAATATATCTATGGCGAATCCTTTCGTCTTCTCTATAAAATTATAGCTTGAATAAGCTTGTATAGCCAACATAAACATTAAAATTTTGTCCACCATATTATCCGTTAAGCACAAATAAACAGCTCTCAGCACCTTTTTGTGAACTGACAAGGCTTTCAGTAATAGAAGCATTTATCACTGCGCTAGAATAATAAAGAATGACTATCTGTCATGAAAGTGACTGAGGTGAACTTGTTAGTGATACGGAATCGGGCTGTTAAAGTCTCTTTACTATCGCAAATTAAAATCCAGCGGGTTCGATGGCTAGTACATATCGTGCGAATGGATGCAAACTCCTCAGCACCGAAAGTACCCGATGCCGATCCCGCACCAAGGAAAGTAACAGCTGACAGCCTTCCCTTTTTGAGTGCAGTTAAGAAAGCATAGTTAAAGCTTACACAAAACAATTGATGTATCACTGAAAATGTGTCTATAAACTAAAAGAGTGTAAAAACTTGCAAAACTAAACAAATTGAACTAAATTATCTATCACTGAAAAGAGGTCCACCAATGAATGTCAGCTCAATTGTTGTGCATCTAATTTGAATTAAGTTTAAAGCTGCACTAAAAAACTAACATTTATGTATGTATATGCACATTCCCGCTGCCGTACTGTAGAATACTACTACTTCAACAGTTTTTAATAAATATATGTACACAATGCATAAACTTATTTTTTGCTTGAATTATAATATGTTTGCCTTTCTAGCACACAAATTAAATACATTTGCATGTATGTAAGTACAATATCGAATTAGTATTACATACATACATTTTCGTCTACTTATTTCTTAATAACTCAAATACTATTTCTATAATTTCTATGTACAAATGTGTGTGTGAATATCAATACAACAACATGGATGTACACAATTACATACTCGTACATTCCTAATACAAATATAATATATGTTTAATGGAAGCTCCTGTTGCACGCCGTTTTACGTGTACTTACGTACATATGTATGTTTTTATATATGTTTGTGTGCAATATGTATATTTGTAGGTATTTATATATGTTGGAGATATGCAATAGGCTTTGATTGCTGCTGCTGTTTCCTGTTTCTGCCGTAATTTACTACGTGCCTCAGCCTCAATGTTGCTTCCAGCTTGTGGCTGCGAAGAAAAATGGAAGAGAGCGATTTAAATTAAAACTGAATTATGAAATCATTTAAACAAATTGTTAAATAATAGTTACTGGCTATTATTTATTAGCTCTTTTTAGTTGTTTGAGTTTAGCAAATATTGGTGAGAATTATAAATTGAAATAGTTCTGTAGATAAGCTTCAAATGGTCAACATTTTACCACTTCCAATTATTTTACATTATATTATATTACATGTATACTCAATTAAAAAAAATAAACAAACATTTAATAGAAGTACAAATTAAAAAAAAACAAAACTTAAAAAAAAAAATAAAAAAATTTGTTTGGTATGCAATTCTTTTCTAATTTATATTTTAAAATAATATAGCGCTAGATTTAAGTGGCTAGAATTTATCGTTGATTTTTGACAATTGTTTTTTTTTTGGCGAACTTCCGAAATTTATTACCTATAACTTGAGTCGATAGAAATATGCATACAAAATTACAAAATACGCGCATGAAATAATCCCTTAAAACCAAGAAATATGCAAGAAAATATGCTTAATATTAACAAAACCAGAGTTTAATATATGGTTGCATCTCTGATGCTCAGCTATATATTGTTTTTATTTATTAATTATTTTAACATAAAAAGCAGTCTTCTTCAAACTTATTCAAATTAATTTTTAATTTTAATATTTAATCAATAGAAATTATTTCGGTATTTCCGTTCGCATACAAAATAAATGTTGTTTTAAATTTTCAAATGTGAAATTTCGACGCGTGTCGGTTAAAATTGTTTTGTACGCAGAAAATGACCGTTCGACATCACAGGATGTTACTGGAGAAAATGTATACAGTACCAATTCAGCAGGAGTTAATTGTTTAACGAATGCATTGGCACTTGCTTTTCCTTTATACAATACGTAGTGTATGTCCAAAAGTGTATTGTAGTTCTAGTTTCTACGCAAAATATTTTCAAATTTTAAAATATATTGAGTATCGTCCAAAGAGTTTAAGGCAGCACGCACTGACTCAACAATGGCAACAGAGCCTTTCAATTCCAATCCTTGAGTTTCTAGTTTTTTATGCTTCCACTCAACATAATGAAGTGACACTTGATGAAAGCCAAATCAGCTTTAATTTGTTCTTTTTGGAACAGGGCCTTCGATGTAATAATAGCTGCAGCATCATCGTCTTTGAAATTTTCCAAAATACTTTTCACGCTATCAAAATGGTCACAATAGTATATAGCTGCTTGCAGTCACGTTCCCCATCTGGTGATACAAAGACTTGGAGGCAGTGGAATGTCCGGAAACTCATTTTGAAATTTGTGACGACGTGAAGGAGCCTTAAAGAGTTGATTATCATCTTATCAAATATTCAACACTTGTTAATAAAAATTACCTTTACGAATACGGATTTAGTGCTTGATATTAAATTATTCACATCTGAAAAGTTATTGCGCACTAATTCCGCAATTCGATGCAGTCCGTGGGCACAGCATGTTAGGTGTAACATTTTTGGAAAAAGAACTTTTAAAGGGTCCATTGCTGAAATCATATACGCAGCTGCATCAGACACAGCTAATAAAACCTTATTGTATTGAATGCCTGCAATAAAAAAAATTTTATACACACAATTTTACAATATTTTGAAAACATCTAACCTGACGGCCATAATAATTTTAAAGAATCAATGATGAATCCGGATATGTTCGTGGCGTTAGCGGCATCCGCAGTTCCAACATGAAACCAGTACGATTTTTTGTTATCCGAATCAGCTGCTTTCATAATCCCAAATATGAAATTCACGACCAGCCGGTTTTCGACGTCAGTGGTTTCATCTCTTGCAATCCATATGTATTGGTCTTTAGCAAGTTCAACCATTTTCTCTGGGCACTCCTTAAATAAATTTGGCACCACATTTTGCCGAATTGTCGATTGTGCCGGTGTTGTTAGAAGTTTTGCTATATGATGTAACTAAGGCTTGTATTTTAGTATCCAGCATTTTGGCACGGATTTTAACAGCACCTTGTGTGCTTTGTGGTTTTAATATGCTGTTTTATACTAAAAATTCGTTTAGAAATCACTGCACAATTACAAATAATACAAAATGCCACAGAATTGTCCACTGATAAACACAAGAGTTGCCATTGCAATTATATCCAGAGTTGAAGTGAAATATTAGAAAACATTTTTTTTTTTGCAAATTTCCGTAAAAATGTAACAATTTGCAGATAATTTAAACAAATGTGCATAAACTTGCATATATGCTTGAAAAGCCGAAATATGCAATTACATATGCTTATATGATTTTGCATATCTTATCGACTCTACCTATAACATATTTTCTAGATATTTTTGATATAGAAAGCCGTAAGCAATGTAGTTAGTTTTAACTTTTTATATCTGAGCTTGTCCTTCATAAGTAACCTCGTCTTGACGCCAGATCTGTACCGCAGGTGTTACTAACCATCAAAAATCAGCCATAATTTTACCATATAAATATAAGTGTTTCTTGTTATAATGAAATGCATAATTTTAATTACTTTGTTATCATATTTTTGTTAAAATAAAATTTAATTAGTCAAACAACCTTTTTTTAACTCTGACTAAAACGTTCCACAAAAAACATTTCTAGGTACTTAAAAATACAGAGCAACCTTAATATTTCGAACAACCCCTTTTTAGCGAATTTTCAACTTTCAAGAACTTTGTCAACTTTAAACCTTTATATAACGTTCCCACCAATAAAATTACCCTTAATATCATAGACGATTCATGTAGCGACAGGTTTCGATTCAACACGTTTTTGTCGAACAACAATAATTGTTGTTTGTTGGAAAGTAACTCAAACATTGCTGCTCGTCACTATTGTTAAAGATTCAAGTTACAATGGCTCAGAAACATAAAAGGTGTTCCTTTTCAGTCGCAGAAAAGCGAAACATCATTAATTATGTTGACGAAAATCCTACAACCAAAAAAATGGACATTGTTAAGAATTTCGGGATTCCCGCAAGTACGTTGTCTATAATTTTAAAATTTAAATATACGTTTGCAGAAGAAATTGCTTTGCCTGTAAACAGTAGAAGATTAAAATCATGCGAGTACCGCCGGATACGATCTCGCCGACGAAACTGGACTTATCTATATGTAAATGTATTCTTTTAACACTGGATATGGCGCTACGCCGAAACCGGTTTGTCTCCAAACCAAACTTTACAAGGGATAACGGAAAATCGATCCAACAAATATCAATTTTCTATAAATGTTTACCGGACAAAACCTTATCATTCAAAGGAGGCAAACTTCGCTTAACAGTACTGTTGGGAACAAATTGTACCTCAACCTGCAAAATTAGGCCACTCATCATACATAATGTATGTACCCACCTAGATGTAGATTTATACTGCATTTAATTTTAATTATTAATCTACCTATTTGTTTTTAAATATAAAATTTTTATAGTAATTTGAATAGAACAGACCTCAGTTTAATGAATTACTTGATTTAACGAATATTTACTTGTTCTCTTCAGATTTGTTATATCGAGGTTGCACTGTATATGATTGCGAAACTTTTGCACATGTGAAACTCTATATGCGTTACAAGAACTTAACCGTAGCAAATCTGTATTTTTAGTTTTTCACCAATACGTCAGAATATTATTAAAGGACCTTAAAGATTCAGTTAGGAGAAAGCATTTAAAAATAATAAAATTTGAGGTCCTTAAAAAAAATTTCGGAGTGCTTGTGAAAATCGTTAAATCGCAGATTGTATCAATGCGTAATAGATCGAACTGTATATATCTTATATGAAATTATGTAATGGTAGTGTGTATGCTTACTGCTCCTACCTTTGTAGTATACTTCCCGGTACATGGTGGGACACGCAGACTTGCTATTCACCTTGGACGATTTAAAATCTATGTTAGTGCGAATAGGCCGATGCAGAAGTGGTTGCGGTGGTCGATAATTATTGCCAAGTGGTGCTTTCGGGTGATCGGGACTGCCTTGCATGAGACGTCGGAGGGCGTGCAACTGCAAATAAGGGAAATTTGTACTTAAATAAATGCTGTTGACTGGATATAAGAAAAACAAAGCAGCGTTCATTTACTGGATTTGGTTCTCATCATCATTAATTAATAGTGTTCTCTCAAACAGTACTATACGAGTACATACAATTTATAAATTTGTAAATACATTTGTGTATGTAAAGTTTTTACACATGTGTTTATGCAGATAGCCAGGAAATATAAGAGATAAAATAAGTGCAGGTGTTCGCTTAAATATAAAACTAAGAATAGTTTTATTTAACAATTACTACTACGAATGAGTACATAAAATATGGTGAGGTAATAATTAATAAAAATCCTATGTTTATTAAGAGTACGTATATTACAGTATAAATATCGATAAGTCAGCTATTTTATTTGCATAAGTTCATTTTTTTCCATATCCGGAAACATCTTTTATTTATCTTATTTTAAATTCAATATTTTTAATAATTCCTCTACTTGCACATCAACAATTTTCTAGTCTGTTGCATCGCAATGAATTCACGGCAAAGTTTAATAACTTTCTAATCGCTAGACATCAATTATCGTTCCAAACAACCGTGTTAGTACGTTAATGGCACCAACGCTCCTATGCCGTTGCAATGTATGTACATATACATATTATTTTTCCAAAGTTTACACAGTTTCCTATACTCGTATGTATATGTTTACCGATAGAAATCCTAGTCAAGCACTCGAACGAGCTCCACTTCAAGCATTTTAAGCGGTAGTCTTTCCTTAATACGAAAATCTCACTTACTTATCCTCTCATGTGCTTGAAATAAACATTTAATAACATAAAACAACAATATTGATGCTATACATATTTCGTAGAATAGTCTGAACTTTTTTGTGTTTATGTAACTATACAAACATACATATGTATATTTGTACATAGATATGTACGTATTATAAAATGTTCATATGTATGTACATTTCAGAAAATTAAAAATTGAAAAAATAAAGGCTGCCAGTATTTTCCTATGCATCTACACAATATTTACATACTATATACGAGTATACACACGTATGTTCATTTATGTTTGTTAACTATTACGAAAATTGTTGGTAACAGTTAATCTTCTTCTTCTACTTCATTGCCGCTATAAACGTCTAATTGATTTTGCCAATTAGAAAAAGCAAGAGAAATCAAGCTGCTTTTCTCTTCCTGGCGCTGGAGCGAATTAATTGTGTAGCTCGAACTTTAAGTACTTATTCTCTTTACCTTCAGCTCAAAGAACTCACAGTCATATTCTTTCAGCCAACCAGTTCTTTTAAATAATAGTAAATCTCAACTTTTATTTTCGATAGGTTAGCTAGGTTAGGGTTGTTGTACCTGATAAGAATACATTTGAAAAAACCTTTTCAAACATATTTTACCCAATAACTGTAGTTCATGCTTTTTGTTCAAACTAGTAGGAATTGTAAAATAGTTATGTAAATCGAGTGGTTTTCATATCTCCTCATGCAATTTCTTAATTCTTGGGTAAACTTGTTTTCTTAAACACATTTTATTTATTTATTTAATATTATAGGTATAGGTACAGAAAGACACAAGGTCTTTTCGTTGTACGCATATTACGTAGATTATTTTTACATGACATTGCACTTAATCCTAAAGAAATATCGTAAGTAAGATAAAAATAAGAAGTACTAAGATTAATATTTATACTTGTAACACAATGAAATATTAAAAGAGTTTAAAGGAGGGTGTATATGTATTAGGGGAAAAGGGATAGGATATCACATGAATAGATTTGTAACTGCCGTTTTGAAGCATCCAATCGATGTTACACATTTAATTGAAATTGGTAGTGAGTTCCAAGTTCTGACAGAACTAACCAGAAACAATCTAGAGGCCGTCAGAGTTTTGTATTTTGGGACAACAATATTGTGCTTACGTGTTGATTGCACAAATTTTAATTTACGGAAAAGATAACCTGGTTGACAGTTTCTAATAATTTTAAATAGATATACCATATTGCGGACCTTGAGGTGATTTTCGAGGGTGGACCCAAGGATATTTTCGGTATATAAGGAAATGTGGTCAAACTTCCTTTCACAGTAGATGAACGTAGCTGCGTTATTAAGAGCTAGATTTAACTTGTTTTTAGAATCGCAGCTTAGGGTACCACATACGAGTTCAAAATAGGAAATTATTCTTTCTTGCTGCAAGCTTAATTTATGTTTCTGTTAGTGGGAGTCGTGTGTGGTTATTTTAAAAATGTTTAAAAGATTAGCTTGGTGATTTTAAAGAGAAAACATATGTATGTATCAAATGACAATATCAAAAGTCCAGTTTCCATAATTTAATTCAATTCAAATTTGAAATTTTTTGAAAAATTCTATTACATGAGAGATGGCCGTGGTTATTGACCGATCCCCTCATTTCCTATACCTTAGCCAAAGAGCAACCTTTGTACCAAGTTTCATTAAGATAACGCAATCTTTTTCAAGTTATCCTGCCATTTTGGTATATACATAGGAGTATATACCTATATATGTACATATGTAGTCCTGCGTATAACGTCTTATTAGTAAAAGATATTGGAATTTTGAAATTGGTATTATATATTACTATATTTTCGTTTTAGCTAGAGTCAAAAAATAAAATTTATTATTTTCATTGTTAAACATAACTGTGCACATATGTATATGTATATTTAGAAAGAATCATTTAGTTTAAAAAAAGAAATGACAGAGAGATAGACGAATAAGCTTGGACAGTAATGACTTATACAAAGAAATGACATACAAACTTGCATTCAAGGCGATGAATAACCTAGAAAAGATACTTAAAAGTAGCACGATTGAAGAAGACCCGTTGAACAAACAATGAGTGTACGCTATAAGCTGACCATTGAGTGCGAACATATGTAGCTACATATATAGGACGAGATAAAAATAAACCCTTTTGGTTTCTATTCGCGAGAGTCTTGAGGTACCTAAACTCAGGGTACCTAACATTTGTTAACATTGACGCATATGTACTATGACCTGTTTGGCCCAAAAATAAAATAAATACGGAACAACAGACTTAAACTGAACAGAACGAAAATTGACAAAAACATTTTTTTTTATAGAAATGAGCAAAAAATGTAGAATATAAACAAAATTACAAAAAAAAAAAAAATATGAGCATAACTTTCATAAAACATAAGGTTATTACATGACACGACTGCACAAGTAATAATATTTTTATAATTCAAAGAATTCAGCTTAAATATCAACAATGATTGTAATAATAATAATTCTATAAACTCTTTTCTGCTACCAAATAACACTTATTTTTTCTCTCTCAGCGTTAAGTTTCGCAAAACAACAGTAAAAGAAATTAATTGAAAATTAATGTTTCTTACTGAGCAACAGCTACAAAAAAGAAAATACATACTTGTATTTTGTGTGCGTTATTTTTTATATCGAGAAATAAGAGTTATATTTGGTGAAGAGTGTTATTTTCGTTCTCTGCCGAAAAGTTATAGCCATGGCACAATAAACAGGTAGTATAATGCAAGAAGCTGATTGGAGTTTTTTCTAAATATGTGGTCCATAAAAAGTCAAACTTTCTTTACAAACAAACTTTGTTTGCAAAACCATCTTTATTTGCATTAGATTTGAGAAGCATACATACTTACTCAGAAATGGGAAAATGTGAATAGTGTTTTAAAAGACGGGGAAATGGATAATCTTTTTTTTTAAGTTCCGCAGGATCTGCGGAAAAAATGCAATTGGAATAGAGCTGTTGGCATGAAGCTTGCAGCAAACAGTTGGGTGTGTTCCGACTATTTTTTGCAAACTATGTCCCTTCGACACCCTCACGAAATATATTAATAAAAAAAAAATTAAAGTAAGAGAGCAGTTTTCAATTCATGTTTCTACCCTTCTACAGCAATGTTGTTCCCTCGAGCATTGCTTCCTGAAAGTTTCCTTTGTGTGGTTCATTCGTCTTGCCACACACGTTAACTGGCTGAACAGAATGGTGGGGCTGTAATAAGAAGTAAGAACTGTCAAAAGTTAAAATACTCTGAATGCTCTAAACTGTAGCTGTGACATACTATTGTGACTATGATAGAGATTGAGAAATCTTGAACTTTTGTGGCGCTATGCGGTTGATATTTTAAAAATTGAATTTTAAACTAGAAAGAGAAAAAACTAAAAATTTAATTTAATTGGTGAATAGAGCAGGGTTGCATTTTCTTTAATGCTGTTACCTGTTTAATATGCCTTGATTATCTATATCTATCTTCTATACTATATATATCCGTTGGGAAGCTATCTCCGGTGAACATATATATAATATAATTTTGCGCGTACACTATATAGCTCAGTGTTTGGCCGAGCTCCTCTTACCATTTGTGGTGTGCGTCTTTATATTATACCACAAATGGAGGGACCTACAGTTTTGTGCCGACTCCGAACGGCAGATGTATTTAATGAGAAGCTTTTTCATGGTAGAAATACCCTCGGAGGTTTGCCATTGCCTGCCGAGGGGTGACCGCTGTTAGAAAAAACTTTTTCTATTTTTAAGATTTTGCCTGCCCTGACTGATATTCGAACCTCGAACTCACCGGCATATCAAATTATAGCACGCACCGCTACCAACTCGACCACAGCGGCCACCTCCGGTGAACATAGGCTATATTATATTGTCAAAAAAGTTAAGGATCCTTACTAAAACGCCAATAATGTAACCCAAGGTGTAAAAAATTACCTAAAAAATTTCTTACATCGCGTGCGCTGCGAATACTATTGATTACAGAACAAAATAATGTACTATGACTTTGCAGAACATATAATTATCCTCAACAAAGGTCGGACTGCATATGTTTAACTGGTATAGTTACGTCACAATAAGTTTTCTTTTATTTCAAAAAAATAATTAAAATGCCGCCTATGTAAAAGCTCTTTATTTGAACCTTTATCATTCAAGACTGATTCAATAACTTTAAAAATGTAGGTATTAGAAAAAAGTCGCGTGGTCGCCGCTCACCGTGCGCGAATAATCATTCGAAAAGTCGTATTCCTGAACTGATTCATGTTGTATTCTACTAGCATGATGTTTGCGAAAAATAATGTTGTTTGGCAGCGCTGGAGTCGAGAAAATCGTACATCTGAATAAGGATGACGAAAAATTGCTTTTATATTCATCAAAGCTGCTCTTTTTACTTGGAAAATGTACCATAAGTAAGAGTAGGAAGCTACGAAAACGGATGCGAAATTATGGCGGTAGTTTCATTTTCTACATTTTATACATATGTACATATGTATGTTCTGAGTTTAAAAAGTGTTTCATTTAGGTATATCTATTAAATTTTGCGCGAGACTAAGTTCGCTAGGTCTTATAGTAGCTATTAATTTAGAAATGTTTACGACAAAAAAAATTAAGTCAAATGATCCAGCATAACAAGATAAATTCTGGTAGTCATAGCTTTTTTTAACCGAGTTCTAGTACAAATAAAAAGTTCTCACCTATTGGGAGATAAGTCACAGTTGCAGTTACAACTTTGACGTTGTGAAGGACTTGCATACTTAGGATCCAGCATAAACACTATAAATAATTCCAGCGTGGAGACAAAGCGAAGAATTACTCTTGTCAATTTATGCTACTTTGAGCCCTTTAGGCAATTGAAAAACAGCCATTTCTCAATGAACAAAAATATCGCTCTACAAATCATTCATCCTCTTATAAAGCGCAAAGACATACACGATGGGTATGAGCGTTAAGAAGTTTTATGGGGCTTTTGAGAGAACGGTTCTACGCAAGGTTTGCATGGGCGACGAGTACCGAAGAAGATGAAATGATGAACGGTATGAGCTTAATAATAATATTGACATACATACATATGTATTAGCAAGCATACAAATTTAATAATTGCATTTGGTTGGCACCGAAGACGGAAGGACCAAGGGCAGAAAAACCTGTCTTCACTAGATGTGAATAATTGGCGTAACCTAGCGAAAGAGAAATGTGACTGCCTAAGTTTTATTGGTCTCAGCCAAAAAACGTTTGATATTCACTTAGTGAAAATTTTACAAAAAAATTTTAACGAGGAAGTGCTTTTAATTTTACAAAACCTTAGCACTTGTTGCAATTTGGATCTTTCTTGTTGCTAGCCGGTACCTACATACGAATGTGTATATATTTTGTATTAAGTCATACTTTTATCTTCTAAATGAAAGTGTTTAATAAAATAGCAAAACTATTTTTGGTGGTTAACTCACACCTTACTTGTACATATGTTTAACATCTGTACTGCTTTTAACAATCTTGTACAAGTTGATACATTTAATTTAGTTGTTAATTTCTATTTAGACTGATACTTCATACCTATCTGTATGACAAGCTCTTATTTTGCAATTCTACTCATTCTGGTTATCTTTTACTATATTTCCACGGCACATGATTCGCTCTCCAGTTCGTAATTCGCTCTCTCCATTCGTAATTAGCACCCAAATCACCTGCGAATCAAGAAAAAATCGATTCCGTCTCTAATTTTATTACGGAATTTATCGAAAATGGCTGCCAAAACACATACAGCTTTCAAAACAAACCAACAATTAAATGAACAAGAAACAATTAAATGCATAAATGGATTCAAACGTTGAGTTTGTGTAGAAAAAATTCATTTCGAAGAGGCAACCGGGGTGAATAAAGGCGCGAAATTATGTATGTAAGTATTACAACAGCAACAGAAATGCCAAACAAATCACGAATGTGTCGTGTAAACGGGGTGATCCGCCATTCGTAATTCAAATAGCGAAACACATGATTCACTTGCCGTCGAAACACTGTTTTATTGGGCCAAGTTTTAATTACATTGCGGTCGAATCGTGACAGACTTATGCTAGCAACTCGTCACGTAAAAACGTGAAAATAGAATTATGACATACCTGATCATCAAGTTTGTATCGTGATTCGGTATGATAACATAGGTGAACGAGCGGCTGAATATACTCGTTCGTTCGAATTGCCATCCGATTAATAATTGACAATAGTAAGCTTGCAAACCTCATCATGTTGGTCTCCTTGCCGTGGGGATGAGGCTTAAGTGGTAGGCTTAACTTCCTCTAAAAAAGGTCATTAACCCAACACGAACTAAGAGGGAAGCTTGGTATAGTGATTGGTTGACCGTCCTTCCGTTCCCGCGGGAGTTACATATGTAAGCAATTATGCCAAAACACCTGACGGTGCAGCAGACGATATTGACAAGTTTTTAATGCAAATAAGCAAAATTGAAACCTAAAACCCCTTCCGGCCTATTTATTAAATTATGTGTAAAAAGAACAAGTGAAAATCAAAAGTTAAACATATTTCCAGGAATCTTCAATTTGTTATACAAATTGCTTAGCAAACAGTTAATAATTTCCCATGCCGAAAATTAGTGAGTAAGCAATAATTGTTAACAGAATAAGTTTCGTTTTAAGTTTGATAAATTCAATAAAGCAGTCTGTTTTTACACGCCATCAGCGTCACCTCGCTGTAACTTAACTTTGTAATATTTTTTAAAAACCCGTTCGCCGCGACTACAAATAAAACTGGCGCAGTCGGTACTCCTTACTTAGAAAGTAATAAGGTTTGGACAGTGATTCGGAAATACGGTCGTGTGACGTAACTTTCTTAATAATCGTGTATTATAATAATACCCTTATTTAATCCTGCGAATCTGTAGCCAGCTCAGGAGCTGACCGGAACCTCCAGGATATAACAAAATATAAAGCAAATTATATTGACTATAAAAAGTGCTTGAAGTGAAAAGCGACCTGAAAAAAAAGAGGCGCTTAATCACCAACACAAAGGGATATATACCAAAAATATAACATAAATTAAATCAACTTTAAAGTGTTTGAAGTGAAAAGCGATCTAAAAACAAAAAATACGCTTATTCACCAAACAAGGTGCAGTGAACGGAAAAGAATAAAGAAACCAAAATTAAGAAGAGAAGACAGAAGGCGTTTGACGAAAGAAGGATGGCACAGCAGGAACAGACTGACATCCCGAACGTGGAGCTGATTGAAGAGCTCAATCGGAGGGAGCAACAACTGGAGCAACTTCGGCAGGCCTACATGCAGCTTCAGCAAAGACAAACTACAAATGACAACGGATTGCAAAGGATACTGAAAAACATTCAACATTTACCCACATTCACCGGAAGAGGGGAGGTAACAATAAACTCCTTTATGAGTGGAGTAGAGTACTTACTCTCAAGCATAAAAGACAAGGAAACACGAAAAGAAGCAACGAGGGCAGTATTCTATAGAACAATACAAGGAGAGGCAAAAGACGTAATTATAAATATTCCACATCCCGACAACTGGGCAGAGATAAAAAAGGCGCTTAAACTTCGATACAAGCCTGATGCAGAACCGCACGAATTATATAGACGAATTTGCGACATGAAGGCGAATACGGTGAGTGAGTTAGCTATAATAGCACAAAAAATTAAATATAAGGCAGATGAAGTAAAAGTGTACCACAAGGACGAGGTAGGAATTGACCTTAGTAACGTGGACAGTTTGCTAGTTAATACACTGAAAGAAATGACTCAGGGAACTTTGTTAGACAAAATATATGAAGAACAGGACTTGCATAAGATTTTAGACATTATGACAAGGAGAAGGTTCGAGGACACATGTATTAGGTCGGAATTTAAAAAGTTTAGGAAGACGGACGGATATTATAAAAATAACAGAAGTTATTATGACAATAAACAAAAGGATAAATTGCCAGACAGAGAAAAAAAAGGAGGACAAAATAAACAAAATTACAATACAAATCCTGAAAAGAATTCGGGTCAAATTAAACAGAATTACAATAACAGAGGATACGGAGATAATAATTTAGGTCAAAGGAACCTAAACTATAGAGATAACTATTCAAATCAAGTGAAGAAAAGTGGTAATTCTAACCAATTTAAGCTAGATAAAGGAGAACCTATGGAGGTAGACAACGTAGAAGCAAATCAAGACAGAACTCGAGTTGCAGGACACCCTAGTAGCAGTAGCAGCCAAAATCGCTTGCAATCGCCTAGGCAAAGCAACAGGGAAGCTGATGATTGTGAAGTAAATAATGCTATTTTTTTTATAAAGAAGCCTCAGAGAGCTTACCGCGAATAATAATAACTATCGAAAATAAAAAGTACATAGCGTTAATAGATACGGGGGCAAGCATAAGTTTAATCGATTCAGAACTAAATGAATTCGAAAAAATACCCCTTGAAAATGAAATTATAATTAGCACAGTAACTAGTAAAGAAAAAATTACCCCAAAGTTCTCCACGTACAACATAAAGGACATCGTCTAAACGTTTTAGAAAACATGGAAATATACAAACAAAAAACCTTCGTGGGAAAAATAATAAACGAACAGATAAACACAGCCTCGGATGTATCATTCGAGCCTCTTAGGCTACTATACCCAAAACAGGTCAGAAGTCCCGTAACTAACACACAAAAGGGTACGCAAATGCAAACCACTGAACCCAAGCGAAAGAAAATAACGGATTTTTACCTACCTTCGAATCCAGACAATAATAATCAATAAAATGTAAACAACTAAGTTATATATACCTGCAGGTATAACAGCAACTTAAGGCTACAATACAAACACAAAAAAAGGGTCCGCTAAGGAGTACCTAACCAAAAGCAACAGACAAGGACAATACTATAAAGACTAACGTACGTACAGAAAATAATCAGAACGAAAAATTACACTGAAGATGGCACAACGCCGAAACCGGTTTGTCTCCAAACCAAACTTGACAAGGGATGACGGAAATTCGTTCCAAAATACAGCGTATGAAAAGTTATTATTTAAAGAAGGAGAAAAATTAACTAGTACAACAGAAATCCAGCACGAAATAAGAACTACCACAGAAGAACAAATAAATTCTAAATTATACAGGTATCCACCTCAATATGAAGAGGAAGTGCGTAGACAAGTTAAAGAGATGGAGGAGCAAGGAATTATTAGAAAAAGTAATTCTAGATATTCCAGTCCTTTTATAGTGATACCATAGAAAATGGATAACTCAGGAAAAAAGAAGTACAGGATAGTGGTAGACTATAGAAAATTAAATGAGGTAACAATATATGATAAATACCCCTTACCTAACATTGATTCATTTTTAAATAAATTGGGACGCGCCCAATACTTTACGACAATAGATTTAGCAAAAGGGTATCATCAAATCACAATAAGAGAGGAAGATAGGTGTAAAACAGCGTTCGTAACACCTCATGGCCTGTATGAATTTACAAGGATGCCATTCGGGTTAAAGAATGCACCTGCAACCTTTCAACGTCTGATGAACGAAATTTTAAGAGATTTTATTAATAAAACGTGTGTTGTACATATATTTGGATGATATACTTATTTTTAGCACAACACTACAGGAACATATTAAAGCAATGAAAGACATTTTTAAAGTACTAGAGAAGAAAAATTTAAAAATACAAATGGATAAGTGCAATTTTTTGAAAAAAGAGACAGAATTTTTAGGACATATTTTAACAAAAGATGGCATGAAGCCCAATCCAAATAAAATTAAAGTAATAGAAGAACTAGAACTACCAAAAACAGAGAAACAAATAAAGAGTTTTTTAGGTATAACTGGTTACTACAGAAAATTCGTTAAAGATTATGCGAAGGTAGCACAACCAATTACAAAATATCTTAAGAAAGGAGTACGAATTAACTCAAAAGATCCTTCGTACATATAAGCTTTCGTAAAATTAAAGCAATTGATAAGTTCACACCCAATTTTACGATATCCAAATTTTGAGAAAGAATTCACTTTAACAACTGATGCTTCGAATTATGCAATAGGGGCATTTGTATCTCAAGAAGGACACCCAATTTGCTATGCATCAAGAACACTTAACAATCATGGAAAAAATTATTCAGCAACAGATAAGGAGATTTTGGCAATTATATGGAGTGTAAATTACTTCAGGCCATACTTATATGGAAGGAAATTTAAAATAGTTACAGATCATCAACCAATTAAATACTTGCATTCAAAATATAGAGGCAAAGATACATATGTCGCCAAGACACCAACGATGGTTATTAAAGTTAGGAGAATACCAATTTCATATTGAATACATTAAGGGAAAAGAAAACAGAGTAGCGGATTTTCTTTGCAGAATACAAAATAACGAGGACGTTATTGAAGACAAGGAGGAGGGTGAAAATACGGTCGAAAATACCGAATATGACCCAAATATTATCGATAATTTAGAGGACGATGCATCAATGCAAACGGTCCATTCAGCGGAAGAAAATTTACAGGATCACTTTTATATAAAGGAGGAAATAGTAAATAAATATAAAAAACAAATTATTTTGACAAATAACAAAACAGAAGAATTAAAAAGATTACATGGAAAAATAATTATTTTCATTTCGGAATATGATTTTGATAGACTAGGTGAAATATTTAGAAATTATATAACAAAAGGAAAAGTTGGGATTTTTTCAGAGCTTTCTGAACGCCAATATAATGTAGTTCAAGAAAAACTCATAGAAATGTTTTCTAACGATAATCAATTAGAATTTATAAAGTGCACAATCAGAGCACAAGACATCGAAACTGAAGTCGAAGCAGTTAAACAAATTTCGCTATATCACGTTAGAGAAAGTATGCATTCAGGCATACAGGAAACATATAATCAACTTAGAAATAAAATTTACTATCCGAAATTAGCAGAGTTAATACAAATTGTTATTAACCAATGCGAAACATGTCAAGAGATAAAATATGATAGAAGACCAATTAAACCAAAATTTTCGCATACGGAAACACCTACAAAAAATAATGAAATTATTCACATAGATACATACCTATGTAATAAAAAGATTCCATTTCTTAACAATAATAGATAAATTTTCTAAGTATGGAGTAGCATATCCTTTAAATGACAGAAATCATATTACTTTCATTGAACAATTGGAGGACTACTTTACCAAAATAGGAAAACCTAGAAAAATTATTGCAGATAATCAATTTAACGCGACAAGGATTAAGGAATTTCTAAACAATGAAAATATAGAACTTCATTTAACCAAACCCAATAGTCACACGGGTAACGCAGATATTGAAAGATTCCACAATACAATTTCAGAAAAGTTTAGAATATTATATAAATTAAACAAAGGTATATCTGTCAAGCAACTAATACAAAAAGCTATTAGAAATTATAATGAAAGGTTTCATTCTACTATAAAATTCACACCTAACGAAGTACATAATAACAAAGTAGATAAGGAAATTGTAAGAAAAAATTTGGAACAAGCAAAGGAGAAATCAATAACAAAATTTAACAAAAATAGAGAAGAATATACAGAGCAAAGAACAGAAGGATTCATTAAAAATTACAAGGCGGTTAGACACAAGGAGCAACCCAAATATAGGAAACAAAAATTAGAGAAAGTTCATGTTAGAAATATTAAACGACCATTGAAATTTACAGATATGGATGCTGATAATAGCAATAACATTGACGATACCACAATGCACGGCGACAATGACATTAACAGAACTAACTGAACAAACGGGATTTATAGACCTACAAATCAGAAATCAGGAAATACCTATCGACAGTGACATAATTCTACACATGATTGACGTCCAACAATTAGAAAATATTGTACACGATATGACGGACAATATAATTTTAATGAAGCTAGAAAATAAAGAAATATTACAAAGGGAATTGTTAGACGTAAGGAATAAGGTATTGACACTAATGCCCATTAGAACAAGACATAAACGAGGATTAGTTAATGCAGTAGGCAATATATCAAAATGGCTCTTTGGAACTATGGATGAGGACGACAGACAAAATATACAAATACATTTTTTACAGACCAATGATACAATTAATCGACAAATAAAAGTAAACGATTATTTTGCGTCAGCTATTGACCATCTAAAGAACATTGTTAAAAGTGATAGAATAAAGATAGAAAAGGAACTTAATTCCATAAATAAATTCGTATATGATGATTACAAACAAAATTTATACCTAGACCAATATACAAAGATTCAATTATTAAAAAGTAAAATGGAACACATTCAAGAAAATATTGTATCAGCGAAATATGGGATCTTACATCCAAATATATTAACTAATGAAGAAACTGTAAAATATAATATCGACTATGACAAACTCAAATATTTACAATTAGGCACAGTAAGTGTAAATAACACATTTTTAGTATTCGGCATAAAAATACCAAAAAACTTTGAAAAGGTAAACATAAGAACAATCATTCCAATATCTAATAAAGAAAAAGATGAAATAGAAGCGAAAATAGAACAAATAAATCATTGAATCAAATGAAAATTAGTAATCATTGTATTTTAAAAAGAAATTGTCATCTTACTAAAAATGGAGAACTGGAAATATTAGAAATAAATATTAAAACAATTATAGTTAAAAATGCAATAAATTTACAGCTTAATCATTCATGCTATCAAGAACAACCAATTATAAATGGTAACTATTTAATACGATTTAATAATTGTTCAATAAAAATTAACGACTACTATTTTTCCAATTATATTGAAAATATAAAAGAAACTGTTGTAAGCTTAAAATATGAAGATATTCGGAATTTTACGAAAAGCATTACATTTGATGAAATAATAGAGGAACATAGGTCAAATATAGAAAGCATTTTTAAATTGAAAATTCATAGTAAAATATCACATATCTTTAATATTCTAAGTATGATTATAATTATAATAATTGCTATGGTAATTATTACCAAACATAGAATAATTACTATCAAATTAAATAAACGAATTCAGGAGAATTCTGGTCTAAAGGGGGGAGTAGTTATATATGTAAGCAATTATGCCAAAACACCTGACGGTGCAGCAGACGATATTGACAAGTTTTTAATGCAAATAAGCAAAATTGAAACCTAAAACCCCTTCCGGTCTATTTATTAAATTATGTGTAAAAAGAACAAGTGAAAATCAAAAGTTAAACATATTTCCAGGAATCTTCAATTTGTTATACAATTGCAAACAGTTAATAATTTCCCATGCCGAAAATTAGTGAGTAAGCAATAATTGTTAACAAAATAAGTTTCGTTTTAAGTTTGATAAATTCAATAAAGCAGTCTGTTTTTACACGCCATCAGCGTCACCTCGCTGTAACTTAACTTTGTAATAT
Source organism: Philophylla caesio (assembly GCA_963971545.1). NCBI lineage: Eukaryota > Metazoa > Arthropoda > Insecta > Diptera > Tephritidae > Philophylla > Philophylla caesio. Next base: position 64,021,227 of record OZ020607.1, read on the forward strand.
TTTTTAAAAACCCGTTCGCCGCGACTACAAATAAAACTCGGGAGCCGGACCTCCAATCATCATGCGAAGAGTACCGCACCGACGATCTTTCCCACCCTAATCCAGGGTGTTATGCGACACCGTGCCCATTGGATGGTTGGCAGCCAGGGGTATCCGGCTGTCTTTTAACGGCGCCCTCCTGAAACAGGGTCATCTCAGGAGGTAGAACGACCTTGCCTTGGCAGAGGGGACTGCCCTGGTCGACCACTCCCTTCCCCCCCCTAAAAATACTAGTCTGCCGCGCTCGCCTTGACGAGCAGTGTGGACGTTTATGAAAAAATGGAAACAAATAAAAAACCTGCCTCGGATAACCGAGTACCCCCAAAATCTGGACCCAACCCTACAGGAAGGTCAGGTCTGTCTGCGGACAAGACCAAACTTGTCAGCGGTGTTAAACCTGTGGCTAAGCCAGGGCCAAGCGCACGCTCCATCCCTTCGGGGATTGCCTCTACGGCATCGAGGTTATCTGCCGGGAAGCGCCCTTACTCTGTCATTAGACAAGTTAATGACGCAAGTTCCTTGAATTATTCCGGCAAAAGACCCAACCTCGCTGATAGGTCTTCGGGAAGCAAGAGCAGCTCTGTCAAAAGACAAGCTAGCTCCTCTGCTATCCCTGCCACTCCAGGAGGCACAAAGGCACCGGAAGGTGCTATCCTTAAAAAGACATCGGTCCGCATGGCTAAGCCAGCGGTCGCCGATGTGCGCCCCTCTGACTCTGATGTGACCCCGGATTGTAGCCATCCCCGGAAGTCAATCAGCGCGTCTGAGAGATACTACCGCACGAAACGGTCAGCCCTCAGGATCCTGGAGAGACTGAGGGAAGTCAAAGAAGAGGAACTCTCCAAAGAGGAGCTGGACTCCAAGAAATGGGCTGAAACTTTCATGGCTGAACACCGCACAAAGATAAAGATCGAGGTTCCTCAGGGAAAACGAAAGAACTCGAGACAGGAGGGTTCAGACCCGAAGAGGACGAAAACGTCCCCCTCTCTAGCCATGAGAGAGCAGCCGGCTAGATCCTTTGCAGATGTGGCAAAGGAAGCGTTTGAGAGAGCGGTATTAGATCGCAGTTCCCTTATGGAGCGATTACACCGCAGAATTGGGAGCTGGTGAACAGGAAACTCTGGACGGTGTACAGAGGCATCCTGGAAGAAAACCCAGGACCACCTCCTAGCTGCGCGGATGCGGGATGGTTTCACTCTCCTGTCAAAGTGATAAGGTGCGCCGATCAAAGGTCAGTGGATCTATATACGCTGGCAATAAGTCGTGTAGGCGAACTCTGGGAGCGCGCCTCGATGTAGTTCGTCGGGAGGACATTCCGAACAGGCCCCGATCAAGAGCTTGGATTCCGGAGTTCCACACCGACCCAAAGGAAGTGATGGAGCTAATCCAACTGGGCAATCCAGAGCTACCCACCCACGACTGGAAGGTAGCCAAGATCGGTGAAGTGGATGGTAGGCGCAGGTTAGCGGTAATAGTCCTCAATGAGGAATCAATAGCACCGCTTGCGAACCAGAGGTGGAAGATCAACTATGGCTTCCAAGCGTTGAATATTCACATTTATCGTCAGGATGTGTCAATGAAGACGAACCTGGCTGAGAATTCAGAGGCGGCGAAAAATGTCCTAGAGGACGACGCAGCATCCAACTCTGGTATGGTGGGCGAACTCTTCAGAAGAGTTAGTTTGGAAGAAGGGCTGGGAGACTTCTCTGACCTCTCCGACACTGTAATGGAGGAGGAGACAGGGGAGCTCCCTCCCATATCCGATGAGGAGGACGCCAACCAGACCATAGTCGGGTGGAGAGAAGCACCCAACACTGCTGATGGTGGGGATAATACAAATTAATCTTCACCACATCAAGGCGGCCTCGGCCGCACTAGTCCTCCGTCTCACTGAAAGAGTAGAGGATGTCGCGCTCATCCAAGAACCTTGGGTCGTAAAAGATCGGGTGTGCGGACTGAGCAGTAAGGAATACAAATTAATCTATGTTACTGACAAAGGTAAACCCAGGTCGTGCATATTGATAAGAAAGTGTATTAATTCGTTTCTTTTAATACAGTTCAGTGATGCGGACAATGTTGTCGTGGCAGTGGAGTCTGAAGGTAGGACAGTTTGGCTGGCGTCCTCATACATGGCGCACGACGCGGAAATACCACCTCCACCCCAGCCAATAAGAGATGCGGTAACGGAAGCTTTCAAGAGCGGCACCCCGCTAATCATTGGAGCAGATGCAAATGCACATCATCATATCTGGGGTAGCTCAGACACAAATGAACGGGGTGAGTCAATCTTTGAATTCATTATGTGCAATAACTTACAGGTTAGCAATGTAGGAGATACTCCCACGTTCGTTTCTTCAAATAGGAGGGAAGTCCTTGACATAACATGTGTTAATGGCGAGGGGGCAGAACTTCTGCATGACTGGAAAGTCTCGAAAGAGTCTTCACTCTCGGATCATATGTATGTGATCTATAATTTATCTATACCGGTAAAAGAGCGAAAACCGTTCCTAAACCGAAGAAAAACCAAGTGGGAAAAGTTTAAAGCAACCTTTTCCAACAATATTAATAGCTTAATTTGCCAAATAGACTCAGAGCATCAACTGGACAAAGTCGTAGACGATGTAACTAAAGCCTACCAACGGGCCGTTAAGGAAGCCTGTCCCGCAAGGGCAGCGAGTAAGAAATCGAAACCTCCATGGTGGTCGACTGAAATTGCAAGTCTCCGAAAAGAATGCAGAACAAAATTCAACCAGGCCAAGTTAACAAACTCCTGGAATGAATTTAAGGATAGTCAACAACGCTTTAAGTATGCAGTAAGAAGTGCTAAACAATCCTCCTGGAGAGACTTCTGTCAGGGGATAGAAAGCACTTCGGAAGCTAGCAGACTAAGGAAAGTACTGTCGATGAGTCCAAGCAACATAAGCTATCTCATAAAGGATTACGGAGATTGGACAACAAACAGCGGTGAAACATTAGAACTACTAATGCAAACACACTTTCCTGGGTGCTTGGAAAACAGAGTCAACATAGCTTGTACTCGATCTGAGAACAACAATGATTTCTCCATGCTCGCTATAACCGAAGGGAAAATAAAACGAGCCTTTGGCAGTTTTCAGCCCTTTAAATCCCCTGGACTAGACGGGATCATTCCTGCCGACCTACAGAACACTTCGGAGCTAATTGCGCCTATACTCGTACACGTCTATGAGGGGGTGTTAGGGTATAGCCGTATACCACGGAGATGGGAAGAGGTAAAAGTAGTCTTCAATCCTAAAGGAGGAAGAACAACCCATACGAGACCGAAAGACTTTAGACCAATTAGTTTATCGTCCTACTTACTCAAATCGTTTGACCGGCTTTGGACGAGCATATTAGAGATAATATTGGCAGTGGACTTACCACCGCGCAGCATGCCTTCAGCAAAGGAAGATCAGTGGAAACAGCGCTACACTCCCTAGTCAATACGATCGAAAGATCATTGCATTACAAGGAATACACCCTAGCTGCCTTTCTAGACATCGAGGGTGCTTTTAATAACATTTCTCCCGTGGCGATCACCTCATCACTGGTCAACCTCGGGGTGAACAACTCACTGGCCTTGCTCATTGGACGTATGCTTGTTGGAAGATAATTAAGCGCTGAGCTAGGTGGGTCTTCCCTTAGGAGGTACCCAGTCAGAGGAACGCCTCAAGGAGGAGTAATCTCACCACTCCTCTGGAATGTAGCCGTTAACGGGCTCCTCCAAAAACTCGAAGAGGCGGGTGGCAAAATAATTGCATACGCTGATGATATCGTCATAGCAATCTCAGGCAAACACCTCTCCACAACAACGGACCTGCTTCAAAGATCGTTAAATAGCTTAACTCTGTGCTGCATTAGCCGAGGACTTGGAGTAAATGCATCAAAGACGGACCTGGTGCTCTTTTCTAGGAAGCACAAGACACCAGATCTCGGACAAATAACTCTAGGTGGAAACACCCTCGTAGTAAAGGAACAGACCAAATATCTGGGACTGATTTTGGACAGGAAGCTTAACTGGAAGTCGAACATCCAAGACAGAGTGCGTAAAGCGACAATAGCTCTCTACTCCTGCAACAGGATAGTTGGGAAAAAGTGGGGAATGCAACCAAGAATTATATACTGGCTATACACAGCGGTGATTAGGCCGATCCTATGTTACGGCATAGTTGTATGGTGGGATTCCCTCCAGAAAGGTGTAAACTTTAAAATGATGGATAAAGTTCAGAGACTGGCGTCCATTCTCATAACTGGTGCGATGAAAACAACGGCATCGAAGTCACTATATACCGTACTAAATGTACTTCCGATAGACCTGCATGCCAAACAGGTAGCAAGTGCTACGGCGATACGCTTGAACACCCTGAAGAAATGGTCAAACTGTATCTACGGTCACGGCAAGATACTAGCGGAATTCTCGGAGCTTCCTGGTCTGGTGGATTATGCTCTTCCGCCCGCTACCCTCACTACGGCGTTTACGACCCTCCTACCTTCAAAGGAAGAGTGGAAACTGAACGCAGTTGGAAATAAGCGAGTCCATCCATGTATACACAGATGGATCAAAGCTTGAGGGGAAGGTTGGTGGAGGTGTATATTCCCGGCATCTGGGGATCTCTTATAGCTTCCGTCTTCCGGACCACTGTAGCGTATTTCAGGCGGAACTGATGGCGATATACAAGGCCACACAACTGGTAAAGTGTGATACGATACCCGAGATTGATATCTACATTTTCACTGACAGCCAGGCGGCAATAAAATCTCTCACAAAACAATCAACGACCTCCATTGTGGCTATGAAATGCCGCGCATATCTTAACGAGATGGCTGAGTCATTTCGCCTGAGGGTGACATGGGTCCCAGGCCACAGCGGATTAGAGGGAAATTGTAAGGCCGACGAGCTAGCCCGACTCGGTACTGGGCTCTCGACCGAAGATATAGAAGATGAACTAGGAATACCCTTGCAAACTTGCAAGCTTCGTATAGCCGAAAGGTTTACAAAATTATCGAACGATAGATGGCGGCAGGAAACAACCTGCAAAATATCGAAGCAACTGTGGCCGGCTCTTAGCGCAAGACGCACAGGGCAACTACTAAGCATGAATAAACACGACTTGAGCATGATAATATCGGTCCTAACAGGACACTGTCTTATAGGCTAACACGCCTTCCGATTAGGGCTGAGACTGTACGACTTCTGTAGAAGCTGTCACGACGAGGAAGAGGAAGAGACTATCGTGCACCTTCTGTGCCATTGTCCTGCTCTATCCCGAAGAAGACTCTCCACTCTGGGCAGACAGTTCTTCAACGACCTGGAAGAGCTTAGAGATATTGAAATAAGAGATCTCCTTAAGTCCCTTCGAAGCACCAAATGATTTTAGGGGGTGGTTCCTTCGTGGGGAGTTACAACCCAAATGCGGCATCACAATGGGCCATGAGCCTAAGTGTGTCTAAAATGACAACGGCTCTAACCTAACCTAAGCTTGCAAAAAATAAGAGAAAATTTAAAATAATGTAAGTAAGTTCAATATACATTATGCAAATATATTTTTAACCATTTTAAATATTTTTGGACAAACAATATTTAAACGCAGCGTAAAAGAAGATGGATTTATTATAAAAGAAAACACAAAATTGGTAATGTTTGTTTGCAGGTATTTGCCGTACAAATACTGAACACAATTTGCATTCCATTTTCATTTTTCATCAATTCCATACGTTTATGGAGCTCAATTACAGCAATTTCTCTATAGCATTTTTTGCACGTCTAATTCTTAAACTAGCCGCGTACTTATAAAATTATTCTCAATAATTTTTCAACAAATGTAACACCTTCTTATGTTCTTGACTTTCATAGTTTTTTTTTTCATTTTAATTTTAATTTTGTTTCTTTATTATGTACTAGTCTTACTATCCGTTCTTATTCCTAAAATAATTTGTACTATAAAGATGTAAAACCTTGCACTAGTCAATTATAAAAAATGAAATGAATGCTGTACATTCTTGTGGCAAAACCTTTAAGCATAAAATTACTTTAAGTGACATAATGACTTACTGCTTTCAAAATTACTCACTGACTTTGCAAGCACGGCTGACATGGTAAAAAAAATGAGACGCACGTTATTATGCACACCAACGCGCACAAAACTTGGGTATGTGTTTGGGTAAACAAGTGCTCACATGTACAGTGGTGGTCATATCATTGTTTGCCAATAATAATAATGTATTTTTTTAAGAATTTGCAATTAAAATACAGTTCGTTCTCTTATAAAAACCTTTTAAGCAGAGGTTTTAAAATTTGTAAGGAAATAAAAATACAACTAAATTTATTTTTTAGAAGTGAAAGACTATTTTTGAGTATGTAGTTTATAGCACAACCAATTATAATGTAATAAATTGCCTCTTTCTAAAATTACTTATTTGTTTTTTCACATTTGTTTTTAATTACCCAAACTATTTTCATATGGAAGAAAACCACATCAGCCTCGATTACTAGACACACACTATTAAATGGGACATACAATCGTATTTCTAAAAAATATTTTACAATTGTGAAAAAATGATGACACTTCATTCGAGATTAATTCTGTTAGAGAATTTTTTATTCTAAACTTATTGAAATTGAATGTCTTGTTTATGAAATGTTTCTCCTTAGCTTTAATGGCTGGGTATGCGGGTACCATATGCCATATGCCGCTGTGGTAGCGATATGCCGTTGAGATCGAGGTTCGAATATCAGTCAGGGCAAGCAAAATCTTGATCATAGAAACAGTTTTTTTCTAATAGCGGTCACCCCTCGGCAGGCAATGGCAAACCTCCGAAGGTATTTCTGCCATTAAAAGCTTCTCATTAAATACATCTGCCGTTCGGAGTCGGCACAAAACTGTAGGTCCCTCCATTTGTGGTATAATATAAAGACGCACACATGAAATCGTAGAAAAGCTCGGCCAAATACTGAGCTATATAGTGTAAGCGCCAAATTATTATTATTATTATGCGGGTACCAAGAGGTAGATTAGACAGATTAGTATCTTTGATAATTTTGAAAAATCCAAGTAAACTGTGAGTTTATTTGAATTTTAGATTTATTTTATTCTTTTCAATTTTAATTTAAAATTATATTTTATCAAAGTGACCTTTGCTTTGTATGGCAAAGTTCGATGTGTGATATCATGACTTATAAATCAAATAACATTAAATTTGCATAAAAATATAATATGTACCAATTTCTCCAAAATAAATTTTGTTATTATGTAGTTTACATTCTACCACAAATGACCTATTTGGCGTACTTTTCTACCACATTCTCGCAAAAGAGGATTTGCATTTGCCCCATTTCTACTTCCTTCGTAAATGCAACCTTTTGTAAGATAAAACCAAATTTGGCTGTCTTTATTTACCCAACCTTTAATAATTGAATCATAGTGTAATATACAATTTAAACGATTCTTATTAGTGTTGGGAAGGCGAGCAATGCTTTTTAAGTGAAGACAAATTTAAAACTTAAGTAAAAAATATTTTATACTATTATATTTGCAAAAAGTACTACCAGCGTTAATTTGGCTACTTTTAGAAAAAAAATAAATAAAGCAGAAACTTCAAGATAATCAAAAGTTTCCGAAAAAGCACCCAGCAAACCCATTACGAAAGATATACGGCTGAGTTTTTTCAAAGCTCTCACGACTTGGAAGATTGGCTTGAACAATTTTGTATTCTCGTTCGAAAATAAATCAATCAAGATTATATTATATTATGTATGTATAGTAGATATATGGCAACCCCTTGTTTATATACGAACTACAATGTAAAACGTAATACAATAAAGCAGTCATATGCGAACCGAGTAAGGAATAACACAGGTTTTATATAACGACTTTTCCCTAATTAAAAGAGCAAAACGTTTGTTAGACCATAATCACAGCTGAAAAGACGTTGTCATGGTCTAAGGTGCCTTTTCTTATTACAGAGATATAGCTACATTTTTCTAAATTTTGCAACTTATTGGGACCTCTATAATGGAATACCCAGCTGGGAAGAAAGTATCATGAATTAGAAGCTAATTTTTCAATGGTTTTCTTCTTCGTGGCTGTTGTGGCCACGGCTTGCCTTCATTCCATATTCTTTTAAACCTTTCCTTAATTTTGAAGTAGTTCTAAATATCATCAACACTTTTCTGAACGTTTTTAGTTTTTTTTTCTTTTTAGACAGATGTTGATAATCATTGGCATAAATGTAATCCTTTTTAACTGTTAACGCTTAACCTCGACGAATTTTCAACTTGAATTTAACGTTTAGCACTTTTTAATTTGAAATATGGTAATTTACATACAACGTTTTTCTGTAAATAAAAATAATGCACTATTCAATTGACGAGAAAATAACTATAATTTTTTCAATGGAACTTGGATAAAAGCACATAAGGATATCCCTTGATATTTGGGTTGCTAAATGATAAATCTCTAAGAAATGTGCAATACAAAATATTGTGAAACCAGAAAGCATTAATTGATTGCTGAAATAGTGCACCTGAACATTAAAAATCAATCAGTTATGGTCGGTAAGGAAAAGTCTGTGTGGTTTTCAGAAGCTCATTCAACTGGAAGCAGAGCTTCATATGGCTAATATGTATTATGCTTCAAAAAGAAGATACCAGGAAGTCCACAGAGGGTCTCAGTATTTCTGAAGCATTCAAATGCTTGTTTTCGAAAGAAATGAGCAATATAATTGTTCGTGGAACAAATAGAAAAGCTGACTTAATATATAGGAAATGAAATGAACGTTAAAGCATTGGAAAGCATTATATGCACAAGAATGTATACCTACATGGGTATCCTGCTAACGGCAAGAGTTCATCACTCGAATACTGAACTGTGGTAATGAGATTTTCTTCCCTTATTAGGGCAACAATGTAAACACTAAAAGATTCCAAGAAATAAGCAGATTCATTCGATTCAAAAATGATATAGCAATTAGAAATGAACGTTTAAAAGCTGAAAAAGCTGCTCCTATTTTTAAAATCTGAACACTATAACAAAACCATAGGCGGCGTAGACAATATCCTGTCTCATTTTACTTGCTAAATATTAACTCGTCTATGGCCCTTGTCTATGTTTATTAACATAGTCGACATGGCTGCATTAGCGTCCTTCATTGTACTTTTCCACAAAAAAAAATCCCGACGTACTTTTCTCAAAGGATAATCAACGAACCAAAACATTCTAAAAGTATATAAAAAAATATCCTTACATACCTTAGATTTATCTTGTCAGACAGTAAGTTTAGATCCAAATTATTCTATATGGAAGAAAGAAGAAAGTCTTAAACGCGAAACCAGTTATGCATGAAGTTCTTGCGGAAATCGAATTTGCCATAATCACACTGAAAACACTTTCGTTAAGAGGTAATTTAAATTAATTAATTTAAAATTTTAACCTCTAACTATTTAATTTTTAATTGCTTATGAACTTTAAGGCCGACAATTATCAAATTGGTTGAAGTTATAGTACTATTTCGGAAATCAACACATTTCCTCATCAAACTTCTTTCTTCCTGGCTTCCGCGGGAGTCGAGCCCACGACATCAGACATAATATTTACTTAAGCTGGCAGCTAAACACTGTGTGAGCTGTTGTTATTTCCCTTCTTTTCCTTTCACAACTTACTATAATCAAGAGCGGCTGTTCTGCCGCTATTTCTACTTGACTGTGCAGTTGTGGTTGTACAATTTGTATTTTGTATTGAATTATTTGTATTAGGCAGGCTCATCCTTTATACATTTTTTTTGTTATTGTTTGGCCATAACAACAACAACGAGACCGGTACTCGTAAAAAGTCGGAAGGCCAGTCGCCCAAGAAAAATGAGGCCCGTGCGATGCAGGGTCCTACGACTAGCCACGATGGGGCTAAGCCAAAAGGAGATAGCAAACTGCTGGCGCTGCCGAAGTCTGAACTCCCCATTAAGCTCAAAGGGGATGGGTTGTTTCTGAGAAACACTCCTGGTACTAGAGGAGGCGGTCATGGGATACACCTACGGCGTATGCAAAGCCGAATGATAGGCCATCTCGTGCGGCAGCAAACGCAAGACATCGGAAAGCTGCTATTAGGATTCTGAAAAGGTCCAATTTATCAGACGATCTCTGTAATCGGGCACTGACTGAAGATCGAGCAGAGATCTTGGCATAGATTTAGTGGGCAAGGACCATCGCGCCGAACTTTCAGTTAGCCGCTCCAGTGGAGCAGATGGCATCAGTTAACCCAGCTTTGATAACCTACGTCTGCGAGAGGTATGATTTTAAAATTTTTCGTTCTCTCTCTCGCGAATAGAAAGAATACAATTGTTATTGTTTTTAATAAAAAATGAATTAAACCTATGTAAACACATTTAAAAAATAAGGAAATATTCAAAGAATCCACGTGAGTACAAAAATATGTATTAAATTTGTTATTGTCATAAAATTACACCAAGAAAACCATTATACGTCTCCCAGGTTACCTTTTAAGCACCTTTTAATAGGGTTATCAAAGCGAAGGTTGTGCAAACCCCACCAAAGAAGGTCAGGGTTCACGGTCCATCCTTTGCGGAAGTCGCAAAGGAAAATATAGTACTGGGTGTGGTAGATGAGAACCAGGAAGACGAATCGGTGCTACGGACGTTCTGGAAGTGAGTGAGGTAGAAGCTGTCTATCATAGCAGTGAGCGTACTTCCAGCAAATCCTGGGCCACTTCCATCTTGCGAAGATGCGGGGTGGTTTCTGGGTAATGTAAAGGTCGTGTCTTGTGACGACGCCAGATCTGCCGATCTTTACAAAAAGGCAGTAGCCAGCGAGGCTAGGAGCAATAGACTTTAAGGACATTCCATCCAGGCCTAAGGACATTCCATCGCTGGCAGCAAAACCCGCTGAGCCCGTAAAAATTCTGGTGAATTTTCGGCTTTTCAACCCAGCTCTGCCTGCTGGTAACTAGAAGGTGCTGAAGATCGAGCACACAACGAAAGCGACGCGTCAAGTGGTGGTGATGCTGGGAGTCCTTGCCATTCCTAGAGAATACAGAGAGCATCGTAAAGTATGGCTTCGACACCACTCGAGTTAGAGTATACTCGAACGATGTTAGTGCGGCGCGTAGCATTGAAGTGGACGTGGACCAATACAGTGTGGTTGAAGGGGACACAGGGCCGGGCGGCATCAATCCGTTGGATGATCTGTCCGGAGGTTATACGACCTCAACGTCGTCTCTGGGCGTTGCTTTTTCGTTTCGCAAATATACGGAGGATGAGCTCATGTCGAGCGATGAGGTCAACACAACAGTGGTAAAGAGGGATGGGGTATGCGATCCAGATGGTCCGCGTCATCCAGATAAACCTGCACCATTGTAAAGCAGCGTGCGCTGCACTGCTGCTTCAGTTAGCTAACAAGGGGACAGCAGATATCGCCCTAATCCAGGAGCCTTGGATTATTGGGCATAGAATTTGTGGACTAAAGGCTGCTGAGTACACACTGGTAAGTTGAGCAACTACGGGCAAACTTAGGGCCTGCATTCTGGTTAACTCAAAATTCAAATTTCTGTTTCTTCCCCAATTTAGTGACGAGGAAACAAAAAATGTGAGCACGGAGGTCAATGGCCAGGTGATCCGGCTCACCTCCATGTATCTGGCTCACGACAAGCCAATCCCAACACCGATGGTCGGAAAGATAGCTAAGCGTACCTTCGGTATGCAGGTGACGCGAATGCGCACCACTTCCTATGGAATAACAGCGACACCAATGAAAGAGGTGAGCTACTATTCGAATTTACACTAAAAGCTAACCTATGTGTAAGAAATAGGGGATCCGAACCCACATTTGTTACTAGTAGTAGAAGAGAAGTTCTGGATGTGACCCTCGTCTCGGAAAAAGCAGAGGCTGTGATCATGAACTGGGAAATGCTCGACCAGCACTCCTTTTCGGACCACCGCTCTATCTATTTTCACTAAGACGGGGTCCCTCTACGAGTAAATCATTAAGAAACCTTAAAAATGCCGACTGGTCTAGATATGGGTTGGAAATAGAAAATCGTATCTCTGTCATAGGAGTAAGAGTACCGGTTAGCCCAGGGGAGCTAGATTGTATGGTGGGACAGTTTACGACACCATGTAAAAATGCATTAGAACTGGCCTGCCCTATAAAGAAATCGAGAGGCAAGAAGAAACCACCATGGTGGAACACTGATATCGACAGTGCTCGCAAGCCGACTTCCTCCGACTTCCTTTAAACCCTATAAAGCCCCCGGTCTAGAATAAATTTCACCGTTGCAGCTACAACAATCACTGGAATTAAGCGCAAACTGGCTATTTGCCATATATGTAGGGGTGCTAAGCCTCAACCATGTTCAGAAAATGTTGGAACAATCGCGGGTAGTCTTTATCTCTAAAACATGTAAAATATCCTATGTTAACCCTTAGGGTTTTAGGCATATAAGCCTTTCCTCCTTCCAACTTATGACTTTAGAGAGAGTAATCGTTTGCTATATCAGGGAATCAATTGCGGACAAACTCTTGTCTTCTCAAAACGCTTACCTAAAAGGGAAGTCTACTGAAACAGCGCTGCATTAAATAGTGTCGAGCAATCCTTACAAATCAAGGAGTATACCTTGATATCATTTCTAGACATAGAGGGTGCCTTCAACAATAAAGAACCTCTGGCGATCACAAGAGCTCTTGTGAACCTAGGCTTTGATCTTCAGTTGGTTTCCTTTGTGCAAAAATTGTTAATTTAAAGGGTTTTGAGGGCCTAGCTGACGGAAGCAATATAAGAACCCAGCACTTACAGAGGGACTCGTTGGAGGATTGAGGATCTAAGGTCATATCTTATGCCGATGATCTTGCAGTGGTAGTAAGGGGTAAATTCCCACAAACGCTATGTGACATCGTGCCGGAAAAACTAAACAAGGTCGAAAAATGGACCAAAGAAATGGGTTTGGGTGTAAACCTTAGTAAAACTGAGCTTGTTCTCTTCACAAGGAGATATAAGAACCCCCAACTAAGGCTCCCCGTTAGAGGGAATAGAGGGCTAACGCTTGGGGAATGTGCAAAGTATTTCGGTGTGATACTAGACAAAAATCTTACATGGGCACAGAACGTCCAATAGCGCATAAAATAGCAACGGTAGCCCTCTACAGCTGTATGGTAGAAAATGGGGATTGTCCCCAAAAGTTACTCACTGGATATACACAGCGGTGTTAGGGCCAATCTTTTATATGGGATTTTGGGGTGCTGACATGCCTCGACAAGAAAACATCATCACTATATAGGGTACAAAGGTCGAAGCATTAGCGGGGCTTTACGTTCGTCTCCCTCGGAGGCATTATACTCACTATTAAACATTCTTCCAATTGATATTATGGGGAAGCAAATCGTGGCATGCGCCGCTCTCAGGCTGACTGTGCTGCCAGGCTGGAAGGCTAGCAAGGAAGCACATGCAGCAATCACAAACAAACTAGGTTCGTAAGATACGGACTACACAAAAAAGTTTAATATCTTGATCCATGGCAGAGACTGTTAATCTGATAGAATCACTTCGGGGGAGGGGTCACTTTTCTCGACAACGGAGAGGGAGGAGAGGTGTTCCCGGCCCAAATAGGATTGGTAAGATTACATTTACAGGAGGCGGTAGAGTATTTTAGAACAATAGAGATAAAATGCGAAGAAGTCTTCATATTTTCCGACAGTCAAGCTGCACTCAAAACTCTGGATTCGGTCAACATCAACTCTAAAACAGTGGCAGCCTGCCGCAAACCTCTTAAGGAATTGCTGTGCCTTGGCACAGCAACATACCACGTAATGAAACGGGGGACGAGCTTGCAAGAGAGGGTATATCCATCCCGCTTTCATCACGTTGGAAGGGTTAAGGTATGCCGCTCGCTATCTGCAAGCTCTTAAAGAAGCAGGGGCACCAAGGCAAAACTATAACAACTGCATTTGCTCAAAAGAAATGTGGCCAGAGTGGAACGTCAAAAGGTCACAGGGTCTCCTCTTGCTGAGCAGAGTAAGCCTGTCCTAAGTTTTAGAATTTATAACAGGTCACATACTTATCGGAAGGCATGCGGAGAGATTGGACGCCTCCTATAATGACTTCTACAGGAGCTGCAGAAATGAGGAAGAGCCGAAACCATAAGGCACTTTCTTTGCGAATGTCCCGCACTATGAAGGATAAAAATGAAAGTCTTCGGATCTGCGTTCTTAAACGACCTCAGCGACCTGGTCAATGTAGAGGTTCGCAGGATTTTAAAAGATGCAGAAGATTCACGATGGTTCGAGTAAGGTACCAAAATGGGCCTATCAATGGCCTAGGTTTGTCAGTGTAAACGCTGACAGCCACTTAAACCTAACCTTACCTTGGCCAAGGAAAAAACTACTGTACACAATTGATTTATTTTACAGTTTGTAAAAAATTAATAGTTCTATAAAGTCATCAAATTTAAACTTGGTCGTTTATGAAACAATTGTATTTGAATAAGATTCCGGGGTAGCCAGGACAAATAAGCTAGAGAATATTTAATTTAATTTTTTAGTTTGGTTCCAAATAATATGTCCACTACCGTAAACTCACCTATAACCAGAATCGCTTGCTTGCTGCCTTAAATAAATGAACTACAAAATTTCCGCGTAAATGTTAATTAAGCGAATGAAGGCGGCATACGGCGGACTACCGGAATCAAGATAAAGCGAAGAAATAAAACAATTTAGTAGCAGATGGAGGAAAAATATCGAGGGAAAGCCAACTAAAGCAGGTTGCGGTCTGCTGCATTTCAATGGTGCCCCTGAGTTTTTTCTTTGCATATGCTGCGAGGGTTGCCCTCCATGGCATGCGAAATGACACTAACACACACATTCAAGCAATTCACTTTTTATACACAAGTATTGTATTTGTGTACTCATACGCTCTTGTAATTTGTTATGAACATTTGCTCATACGTACGTTTACTCGCATACATACACATACATGCAAATTTGTCCGTCTGTAAACCTATGTAAAGTGGACGAAATGTAGTCAGATGTGAAAGCACGCGCCCGTATGTCGCAAATCTGCTTTACGCGACAGGATAAAGACTACCTCCTATACATTCAAGTACGAGGTAGGTGTGAGATTTAAATATATGCGGAAATATTATCTGCGGCAAACGCAGTGGGCTTTCTTTGCTTCGCTATGCTGCGGCAGATAATGCAGAAAATTAAAACGCGCCGCAGTGGCACAGAGCCGTCGGCTGACAGGAAATTATCAGTGCAACAGTGAAATGGAAGCAGAAATATTCAAAAATAAGCAATCGCCAAGGTAAGAGCGTAAAAGTTTGTTATATTCATATGTATGTTGCTTCTGTGTACTTTGTGTAAAAAAATTGGTGTAGTATTTCCAAGGAGGAAAACGTTAATAAAAAGAGAGAGGAAAACTGTAAGACGGATGGCACCGACATTTTAAGTGACCTCTTGCCAGCTAGGTGCAACAGAAATTGCAACTAAAGGGCAAACATATCACACATGTTCAAGAGTGTTGTATGTGAAAAGCTCTAAAGCCACGGAGCGGGGTAGTGTAATTTATATAAAATGAAGGGATATAAAAACTTAAGTTTGCTGACAGCTGACAGCTAAGGTCATTTTTATGTGAATATCAAAAGCTGTATATTTTTATGTAACCCGTATTTGTGTTCTTGAGGATGGTTAGATGTGTTAGGAGAGGAAACTTGAGCAGCAGAGAGACTCTATAATAGAGCAGTTAACTGCAGTAATGAGAAAATCGGAGGAGAGAGTGATGCAAAAAATTGGTGAGCTGGCTGCTGAAACAGCAAACCTGAAACTCTCCATAGCAGGAATTAAGAAGAGAGTAACTGCGGTGGAGAATGCGTGTGCTGATGTTCTCTCTCTTCGCAGCGAACTGATTACCACCAAAGCTCAGCTTAGTGCTCTTGAAAGCAGTGCAGTCTCCACTGACTTGATTGTCAACGGGATACCGCAAGTGACTGGTGAGGGTTTACCCGAAATCTTTGGTAAGGTCTGCAGAGCTGAGCACAAACCACAACCTTTGCGTGATGTCTTTCGGCTGCGAAGTGCCAAAGTCAATGGGCAAAAAAAAAAGAGTGTTTGTCCAATTGTTGTTAAGCTGTTCTCTGCAAATGATCGTAATCAGCTCTTAAAATCCAACGCTTTATTTTGCAAGGCAAAGAAGAGATCGTTGGCGCTCTCTTATATTGAGCTGCCCGGATACGGCTCAATTTACTTGCATGAGAGTTTGCCACCAACCCAGCGTGAAGTTATGACGTATGCATCAGAACTCAGACAAAAGAAGATTTTGGTGTCAGCATTTTCCGTCCATGGGAAAATTTTTATGCGGCTGAAACCAGGTGAAGAGTCGCAACTTTAGAGACGAAATCAATTCTCTTATAAGCACAAATTTTACTTGCCCCTTTATCAGTTCATAGTTTTGGACTTAAATCCCAATAGGACATCTGCGTTCAGCATTGGTGAAAACCACAAGACCTTGATAAATATTCTATGCTAACAATCCAATGGACTTAATGTTGTTCGCTTTAATGCGCGAAGTCTTAATAGTGATAAATTGGACTATGTTAGGGATACTTTTGTAGAAACGGGTATTGATGTCATCTGTGTCTCAGAAACATGGTTTAACCCTAATATTTCTGATTATTATTATGGAATCCCAGGCTTCAATATGATACGTCACGACAGAGTTACCAAAAAAGGAGGGGGAGGTATTGCAATTTATTGCAGGTCTGCCCTGAAGATTCGACTATTAGCCGTATCTAATAACTCTGAGACGGAATTTATTATTGCGGAAGTTTCAGACAATGTAACTAAAATACTAGTGTCCTGTGTTTACAATCCTCATAGATGTTGCATGCTAGACTCGTTTTTGTTGAGTTATCTATGTTTTTGATTGATTATGAGTGTTATGTTATATGTGATGATTTTAATGTTAACCATTTATTGAATGACTCATATACTAACAAACTACTTGACCATGTGTTTAATGCAGGCCTTAATATAGTTAACAAAATCGTATCTACAAGATATGCGACCAATTCATGCCCTAGTCTCTTAGACCTCGTTATTACTTCAAGCCCCGACCATATTCTCAAATTTGACCAACTTTCTTTTATATCAGACCATGACCTAGTGTTTTGTACAGTAGATGTGGCGTTTAATTGTCCAGCTATGAGTGTTACTTTTATATATCGTGATTAAAAGTCTGTAAACATTGATGACCTGTATGCTTGTCTGTCAAATGTTAACTGGGATGACTGCTGGTTTATTGAGACTGTAGATGCGAAAGTTGACTTCCTAAACAAAAATTTTACAAAATTGTTTAATGATCATGTCCCTCTACGTACTTTTCGGGCCATCAAAAGCTCTTGCCCTTGGTATAATAACAAAATCAGATCCGCTTTAAAAACTCGCTATAAGCTATATGCAAAATGGAAAAGGACTAGTGCTGACAACGATTGGACACAGTACAAGATTGCCCGAAATAAAGTTACTGCCACTATAAAGCATGCGAAGCGATTGTACTGTAATTCAAAATTAGACCCGTCACTTCCATCAAAAATACTATGGCGCAACTTGAAAAATCTTAATGAACATGGAAAACTAAAGACATAGTGTAAAATTAACCATAACGACCTAAATGATTATTTTACTAGCGCCAGTAAGAGCACTAGTAGCCCTCTAACTATGAATTTTGTTGACCATTTCGTTTCAAAAGAAAAATTCCAATTTTATGGAGTAACTGAGACTGAAGTTCTAAAGTCTGTTATGACTATTAGGTCCAATGCTATTGGTGAAGATGGAATTTCCTTGAGGTTTGTAAAACTTGTGCTTCCATTTATTTTGAGTACTCTTACACACATCATTGATCACTGTTTCACAACTGCATATTTTCCAACAGAGTGAAAAAGGCTGTCATTATACCAGTTGCCAAAAATAACATTGCCACCAGTCCCAGTGATTATAGATTGATAAGCATCCTTCCGGCCTTCTCCAAAGTGTGTGAGTCTCTGATAGCAACACAAATTTCATATTTTGTTAAACAAAACAATCTACTATCCCCTTTGCAGTCAGGGTTTAGGCCAAAACACAGCTGCTCTACAGCTATGTTAAAAATAATTGATGACATTAGGATACAGTTTGACAACGACAATCTAGCTCTTCTTTGTCTTCTAGATTTTTCAAAGGCATTTGACTTAGTAAATCATGAACTTCTTTGCAAAAAACTAAAATATTTTTTTGGGTTTTCGGATAACTCTGTGAAGCTCATGACCAGCTACCTTGGAGGAAGATCTCAGAAAGTGACATGCCTAAATGACTCCTCTAAGTCTTGTATTGTTGCCTCGGGGGTGACACAAGGATCTGTACTTGGTCCCCTTTTGTTTAGTCTATTTGTCAATGATGTGTTTTCTGTGTGTCAGCATGTCAATGTTCATGCCTATGCTGACGACATTCAGTTGTATTTGTCAAGTCGTGTTGGTCTTGTTGAAGATTTATGTTTTAAAATAAATAGTGATCTGTCTGCAATTTTGTTTTGGGCACGTAATAACTGTCTTTGCCTAAATGTATCCAAGTCATATGTGTTGCCCATAAGTAACGGTGTTGTATATGTGGACGATATTCCAAAACTGTCAATTGGTGATATCTAGTGACTTAAAGTTTACTGACAAGATAAGAAATTTAGGTTTTGTTGTGAACTCTATGTTGAGTTGTTCTGACCACATAAATAAAATAGTTGGCAATTTATATGCTGTTTTGCGTAGATTAAGAATGTCAGCTTCATTTACACCTTTATAGACAAGGAGGAAGTTAGCTGTTCAACTTATTGTCCCCCACATAACGTACTCCGAGCAAATTGATTCTGTTTCGTCTCAAAAAATAGATCTACTATTTAACAACGTTACACGTTACGTATTTGGCCTTAAAAAAATATGACCACATTTCTTTGTGGAAAAATAAAATTCTAGAATGCAGCATTTTTGATTATCTTGCGGCAAGAAATTGTATTTTCATATTTAATCTCATTGAATCTAAAACTCCTTAATATCTTTATGAGAAGTTAAAATTGGCAAGATCTAGTAGGCATCAATGTCTAATAATCCCTAGGTATAAATACTTGTCCTCATCAAGGCTGTTTTTCATCAATGCTGTGGGGCTCTGGAATTCCGTTCCAGAATCAGTCAAGGCTGCTTTAAAAAGGGGTAACTATAGAAAGTTGATCCACAGTTATTTTAACTCTCTAATACTTGATATCTTTCTTCTTTTACGTTTTCGTGTTCATCTTCACGTTCTCAACTATTCTTCATACTAGTCTTCTTGTCTTAAATTTAATTATAAGTATATAGATTAATATTTGCGTCTTAAGTGGTTTGACAATTGCGCTGTTCTAGAATTAAGTTTTATAATTTTGTTACTGCCATCCTGCAGAGGTATACTAAAAGACCTAGAGTCTTACTTATACATCCGAATATCTTTAATAAATATAATATAAATTATAATAGACCTTAAATGAACAGAACGAAAATTGACACTGAAGATGGAACAACGCCGAAACCGGTTTATCTCCAACAAATATCAAAATTCCACCCTGTCGGACATGAAAAAGAAGAAAATAGTATATTCATGGGTATGAAAAAGAAGAAAATTATCTATCCACAGGTAAGTAAAGAAAAGCTTGTCCGACTTGGTTTTTCAGATCATATAACCAGCATAAAGTCCTTAAAAATGGAGTAGCACTCGTTCCAATTGTGACATAATTTGTGTTTATGCAGCCCGATATGGTGAAGAGGGATACTCAGACGGTAGAAAGTTTATTTCGACTTAAAGCCCCACAATAGGTCCGTTCCTTATCTTTTCTGACTAAAATCTGAAAAGTGTCAAAATGCAAGAGAGTAACCAAAATCCGCTCACTTAAAGAGAATAACAAGAAAAAGTAAAGGAACGCAAAAACCCAATTTTTGGTCCGAAGAATGACAACAACAAAACTAGTTGCGCCGTTACCGCTTTTGGAAGCTACGGCACGTATGTATTTAGTTAGGGCACAGCGGCGATGGTTAAATTCCTCGGTGGACTCGGGATGTTGCCTGAATGATTTTGATGTGGCGGCAAAGGGATTGGCACAGCGGCACTGGCGGTCTGCAACGTTGGATGGTAGTCGGAGTTGACGCTGAGTCAGCAATTCCGCTCAATTATGGTAAAATTTGTACGAAGACACTGCCCCGAACCGAAATGATGCTATATAGAATACTCAAGCACTTTGAATTCAAAATCGATTTATTTCACTTTTTAAATGGTACAATTAATGTTTATTAGAACTGCGACAATGGCACAGCAATGCTAATATATATAAATGATATGCGGAGCGAACGTGTTAATCCGGCACAAGAAAAGAAAAATTATATATTAAAAATGTGTACTCGCTCGTTTTTCTGACAGCTGAGTCCCATTTACTCGCTCGCGCAGTAGTTGCTGACAAGCGCTGAATTGGGGTTGCCACCTGCGTTTGCGCAACCTAATAAGGTGACTTCACCAAAAACTAATGTCAAATAAAACTGTCATTTTGTTTTGATCGTAGTGCGGATTTAGAAGCTTTTTAAATGAATAATATACCGATTAATGTTAAATGTTCACCAGTAAGTTTCTTGGCGCATTCAAATTGGCACCAGAAGCACCACAAACTCTTTCATCACTAATCTGCAAGAAATATTGACAATTGTATGTATAAAATACATGCATACAAGCACAACCACGATAAACACTTACGATTTCAATTATTGTCTTGCCACCTTCCATTTCAATTTACATATGTACGTTTTAATGTTTTTATATTATTTTCATTTTTTGTGTATGTATATTTTTTAACAAAAGTCAGCTGTCAGTTGAGTTTGACACTTTTCATGATTTTGCCAGCAAAAATTCTTCGGACTAAATCTTGCAACTTCTGACAAAAGAGAGTCACATTTTACTCTCTCATTTTTGCTCTCATCTACAGGATTTTCAAGTTAAGGGACGCTTTTTGGACTAAATCTGACTACTTCGGACTATTTCTGACTATTTCTGGGAGATAAGGAACGGACCTAATGTAAGTTTTTTGCCAATTTGGCTTTTGATTACTCCTTCTCTTATTCGAAAGGTGTTCATATTTAATACGCGTATGCAAGGGTGTTTTCTCGGGAGCGGAAGAGGATACAATTTAAGTATTCTTGCCAATAGGGCAATGACAATTTGCAGCAAAAAAGCACATACAATGCACAAAATACTGCCCCGGAAACGCAACAGTATTGAAGAAACAATGCATACATACACAGTAACATATGTATGTTTGTACATATAAGAAGAAATGAGAAGAAGAGATTGTCGCAGCAAAAGGTTTTCGACTCTGCTCGAGTGGCAAGTCATTAATGTCAATTATTATAGTGGTATCGAATATCAAGAGGGGCGTAAATCTCAGTGCAATAAACATAAGATACTCAAAAGCAGAATAATGAAATATACAATAATATAAAAACTCGAATATTTCATATATAAAAAGAGTCGAAGAACGGATGAGTTTAAACATTATTTACCCAGCGTTTGTTTTGAACAAAATGTCATTATCATTAAGGTCTTGGGCCTCTCCTACTCAAATGTTACAAGGTTTTGCAAATGAATTTCACTAAAAGCTTCGAAAAACAGGCATACGATTTTCTCGTATGTTAACACTGCTAAGTTTAAGTCTTATTGTCCGGGGAGAAAATGTACCTTATCAATAAAATCCTCGGAGAAAGTAAAAAAATAATTAAAGTTTTCTGAATTGGCCCTGGATTGGTAATAAAAGTGGCATTATTAATAGGTTTTGTTCCCTAATGCATCGACAACAGAATGAAGCAACTACTACTACTTTGTAGTTCTTTATTTATAAATATTAAATCAACATGAAAACAAATAAAATATCGCAGAAATTCATATTTTGCAAAAACTTGTATATATGCATTAAACAAATAATTTAAGATATAGCGCGTTTTTGTATAAATACACATGTATGTATAAGCATGTATATTAAAATGCAGTTTATACCGAGGTTGCTTTAAAAAATTAGTTAGGGATATCTTTTTAATATAAAATACAATATTTGTAAATACATAAATCAAAATCTGTATGCTCTGTAAAAACATATATATTAAATTTAACTCTTAATTTAGATATTTTAAGACGCATTTTATAAAAAGATAACATTTACTCGCTTTTTTTATCCAAATAAAAATTATAGTTATTTCCACGCATTTGCCTCTGGTAGCCCACCGTGCCAGCTGTTCAGTAGCTCATGATTCGGCTTTGTTGCCACCCCAAAATGTGAGATCATGGGCTCTCGCAGACAGCAAAAGAGAGAAGTTTCGTATCATATTATCGATGATAGAAGCTGCCTGAACGACGCTTTGTCTAAATTTGGAATTCCTGCTAAACTAATACGGCTAAGTGACGTTAAATCTCGCTCAACAAATCTCTAATTATGCCCGTCCTTTTATATGGCGTAGAAACTTTGACGATGCTGAACAGCGATGAGAAGGCTTTGGGAGCTTTCGAGACAAATGTTCTTCGCAAGATGTATGGTCCTGTTCGCGTTAGCGACGGGTGCCGAAGAGGATAGAATGGTGAACTGTATGAGCGGTATAATGATATGGTCGTAGTCAAGCGCATAAAAATTCATCCACTGCGATGGCTGCGAATACACTGGAAAGACCAAGTGCAGAAGGACCTGTCTTCACTTGGTGTGAATATTTGGCGAAACCTAAAGAAGGAGAGAGTGAACTGGCTAAGCTTTTTGGTCTTGGCACAAACCGACAAACGGTTGTAGCGCCACAAAAGATGAAAAGGACACATCGAGCACGGAAATCTAGTTACTATAGTGCATATCAGAATTATACACCGTCAACATATTGGCAAATTTTAGCTATTAATTATCTTGATATGTAATTTTTAATATTTCTCACCCTTGATTACAAGTACGCTCGGGTATAAAAATCCAGAGGTGTGATATAACAAAAAAATTAGCTGCTCACCATTTTGCTAAAACCAAATAATTTAAAGACGTGGCTTGAGTGTGAGCCTTTCCATGATAAATTGCCAAACAAAACTGAATAAAATTAAGACACTACTATATACATTTTAACTTTTTATTTTAGATCAATTTTGATTATTCTGATACTTTGCTGAGAATAGTTAAAATATAGACTTATGTAGGTGGATAATATACAAACAAAAGAAAACATTATTTATGAAAAATATGATCGGGAACGATCTAGATTCACAAGCAAGAAAAAAATGGATAATATTTCAATATAATAGAGAAAAATAGGTATTATATACATACATTTTTATGGTTCTTGTATGTTCTATTTCATAGAACCCTTCTATTGGAAAAAAATATAATACCCTTGTGCGCAAGTGTGCTCGTGTATAAAAGTGTTAATGCTACGTGTACATAACTTCGCAGTTAAGCCAACTGTTATCTTGCAAGTAGGTGTACATATATGTACATTAGGGTGACAGTTAATTTCGAAAGTGATATTTTCTTTGGTCTCAGTATTTTTTTGTGTGTAGTTTTATTTAAAAAAAATTCTAGTAAAATTTCAAGGTCGTAGGAAGAGGATTAGGGGGCGCGTCGGCCCCCCAAAGTTACACAAAATACGTTTTTTCACGCAAATTCTTACTTTGACTGCTTGTAACTTTCTCTGTGTTTTTTTTTTTAAACATTACTGGCGAAAGATGTTCATTAATATGTCTACAATAACATCTGTCAATAACATTTTTGTCTAATGTTAATATTTAATGAAAAAAAAACTTAAATATAGGAGAAAAAGTACGCCTCAATGTCGATTTATTATACTTAAATAAAATTACTTATATGATTCAAATTTTGGATTTTGTTCAGATTTATTTAATTAAAGATTCATATAGAAAATTCCTTATGATTTACGTAAGAGTAGCTTCAACAATTATATACAGTAAGACCTCGCTAGTCCGAACTTCAGACTTTTTTTGTTTACTTTTGTTTTCAAGTGTAAGAATTGTCTTTAAAAGTTTGCTTCAAATTTTTTTTGCCTGTATGCTGAAGCGATCTATAATATTGACAATTGTGACCGAGAATATTCCCGTTACAACCTCAACAATATTATTCTCAATGCTTGCGTAAGCTACCGACAAAAAATCAGCACCAATGTTTCTCGGAAAATAGATTCTTATTTTACAGTTATATGCAGCAGCCGCAAACATTTTTTAATAGCATTAAATTTGCAAAAAAATCATTCGAAGTGAATATTTGAATGTGAAAAGTCGAAAATGTATGCTAGAAATTTACGTGAACGCATATATTTAATTGGTTATTGTACCAACTCATTAACGGGAAGTAAACTACCCTCCAATATAGAAGTGTTGAAAGTTTTGTTTTTCAATTTACGTGTAGTAAAAAAAAATTTACGGGAAAGTTCAGATTTAGTTGTAAAAGAACTATTCCTGTTCTGGGAAAAAGCCCGCATTCCGGTCAAGGATAAACAACACTGCATTACAAATGTAGAGAAATTGTATAAAGAATGGCAAAGCTTTCAAAAAGATTCAAAGAAGACTTCTAATTTCCATAAGAGCAAAGTAAACACGTGGAGAGAAAAATTGGATATGCTTTTTGACGTGGCGCATGCAAGTGCATTAAAAATTATGTCGAAGCAAGAAGATATTGATTTCTTGATAAGTCAACGAAAAACGGGGCGCCCAGGCTTTATGTATGGTATCGATTACGAAGAAGTACGCCGAGAGTGCCGACTTGAAGAACGCAACAACAATTTATTACAACAAGTGGAGCCGAATAATCGTGAAATTGCATTAATTGGTTCGTTGTATGTTATTGTTTATTTTTTATTTTCTTTAAATTAAGTCGTTTTTATTAGATGAAACTGCAGAGTTGCTGTCATCTGAATCTTCAGAGAATGATAACAGTTTTCCAGATATGGAATGTGACCCACGTTGTAGTCAACCTCCAGCCAAAAAATGTAGGGGAACAAATAAAATACTAACACCAAAACTGGCGGCCGCACTCGATGTCTGTAAAATCAGTGACAGACATGCGGTTCATCTAATAAGCGCAGTCGTTGAAGCTCTGGGTAATAATGTTGAAGATTATATTTTAAACCGAACGTCTGTACACCAGGAAAGGGAACAAATCCGTGAAGAAAGAATTTCAGCATTAAAAAATAAATTAAAATTAAATGAGCTCGACGCTATCTGCCTTCATTGGGATGGTAAACTTTTGCCGGCGCTGACGGGAAATGATAAAGTTGATAGGTTGCCTATAATAATATCGAGCGGTAAAGTTGAACAGCTTCTTGAAATACCTGCACTTGATTCCGGTACTGGAAAAGAACAGGCATCCGCTGTATGCGATGCTATTTATGAATATGGTCTGCAAAATCACATCAAAGCTTTAGTGTTTGATACAACAGCGGTCAATACTGGGCGTTTCAATGGTACCTGTACGTTAATTGAAAATAATTTACAAAGACAACTTTTATGGTTACCATGCCGTCATCATATATACGAGATTGTTTTAAGATGCGTTTTCGAAGAAAAAATAAGCTGTTATGGAAGTCCAAACGTTAAAATGTTTGAGAAATTTAAAAATGCTTGGGCTAAGATTGATGCTAAAAGCTATGAGCATGGCATCAACGATCCAACTGTCAAGACGTACATGAAAGAGTCTGCTGTTCGCATTATCGGTGCAGTAAATAATATCTTGGAAGAAAAACAACCCAGGGAAGACTATAAAGAATTCTTGGAACTCACTTTGCTCTTCCTGGGTCAAAAACCAGAAAAGACACATCCAAACAGCCTAATGTTTCGATCGCCAGGAGCTGTTCACCATGCAAGGTGGATGGCAAAAGCGATTTACTGTCGAAAAATATTTTTATTCCGTAACGAGTTCCAGCTTTCAGCAACTGAATTAAATGGGCTTCGTCAAATTTGTGTTTTTATTGCTGAAGTCTATGTCGAAGCGTGGTTTTCTGCTCCTTTGGCCATTAAAGCGCCATATCAAGATTTTTTATTTTTACAAAAACTTGAAAACTTCAAAAAAATTGATGCTGCTATATCTTATGTTGCGCTTAAAAAGTTCAGGAACCACTTGTGGTATTTAAGCCCTGAGGCGGTTGGTCTTGCATTTTTGACAGCAACGTATCCCTTTTTTCAAAACAAAAAATGGTGGCGGCTTTGGAAAATGATTTTGAGCAAGAGCAAAACACAAAGCGAGCTACAATAAATGATAGAGAAATCGTTGAAATATTCCATGACGGAATTGAACAGTTCGTCTCTGCCGAAACAAAAGCATTATTTGAAAGATTTTAAATAAATACTGATTTTTTTAAATTAAACCCAGACAAATGGGAGCAGGACCAATCTTATTGTAAAGCGGCTGAACTGATGAAAAAATTAAATGTTACAAATGACACTGCCGAAAGGGGGGTTAAATTGATGGAAGAGTATAATAAACAATTTACCAAAAATGAACGCCAAAACCAATTTGTTTTAAAAATTGTTAGCGATTACCGCCATCGGTTTCCGGACTGTAATAAAAAGACATTGTCTCAAGTGCTTTAAACAATATTAATAAAAAGAGAAATCATATACATAAGTAGTTTTATTTAAGTATAATAAATCGACATTGAGGCGTACTTTTTCTCCTATATTTAAGTTTTTTTCATGAAATATTAACATTAGACAAAAATGTTATTGACAGATGTTATTGTAGACATATTAATGAACATCTTTCGCCAGTAATGTTTAAAAAAAAAACACAGAGAAATTTACAAGCAGTCAAAGTAAGAATTTGCGTGAAAAAACGTATTTTGTGTAACTTTGGGGGGCCGACGCGCCCCCTAATCCTCTTCCTACGACCTTGAAATTTTACTAGAATTTTTTTTAAATAAAACTACAAACAAAATAACACTGAGACCAAAACAATAAAGAAAAAAAAAATACTCCATACATTTAATTGTCACCCTAATGTACATACATATGTAAATATGTATATCTATGTATGTATGTATACGCGTTACCCAAATATTCAGGCCAGCTGCATAGTAAGCAATCCGCTTAACATTGCAACAACTATGTATTGCATTTGGCTATGGCTTAATTTTTTGCAACAATTTTTCCTTTCTTGTTGTTGAATCGATAATTGTACGGGTAATCGATATGACCACTGCGATGAGCACGAGGGCAGCCTCTGGCATTTGCTTTTGGTTACAGCGCAGCAGTTA
Source organism: Philophylla caesio (assembly GCA_963971545.1). NCBI lineage: Eukaryota > Metazoa > Arthropoda > Insecta > Diptera > Tephritidae > Philophylla > Philophylla caesio. The sequence goes on from OZ020607.1 coordinate 64,048,592, forward strand.
TTTTAAGGTTGTGTTTTTTTTCTTTCTGCTTTTTCATGCAAATAATCGTACGTATTATTTGCATTTTATTGGGAAATTGTACACTTTCAAGAGCTTAAAGCAGTAATTGTTTTAATCGAATTACACAAAAATTGGCTTATAAAACTTTTTTAAGTTTGAACATATGATTTTTGTTACGGAATGAATTGTTTTTGATATAACAATAAATAAACATAAATATAGTCCGAATTTTAATGTCGGTAATTGGCCTATTTACATTGGCAAATCTATTGAAAAATACATATAGCTTTTGAAAACTTAACACAACTTAGGCAGTGTCTGATCCTTACTAGGTATTGAGCATATTTTTACTCTACTACATTTTATTATGGCTTTCACAAAATATATGCGCCTGTTTTTACTAAAAGGCTGTGAGCTACACAGCGTTGATTTTCCAAAAAAAGAAATACATTTAAACAAATAGAAATTGGGGAAGATATGAGCGAGTTATAAAAATTTAACAAAATTTTATTATAAATTGTATTACTCGACACGGTCAGTCAATTTTTGATTTCTGATTATTGTTTTTTAAAGTTACAGGCAAGTATATATGTGGCGGACACCGCTTATCATTTTCGAAATATTTAATTTTATACAATGAGTTTTTGCATTTTTATTGTAAGCTAAGTATTAAATTAATTTGTTGTTAATCACTCACATTTTGTATATTGCACAACACCACACGTTTGTTTTAAATATTCACTCGCTGTACTATCTCATTCACGAAAATAAGTAGGAATAGAGAGAGCGAAAATAAAACAATAAATCCATTCGTTTTCAACAGTCAGCAGTGCAGGCCATTTTTATTACGCAACCGTTCCCGCCACATTGGTGTCAGAAGTCCCGTTTACTTCTGCCTTCATTTAGTAACACGTAAAGTTTAAGCGTTTTGAACCTTAATTAACTGTTCTATATAAATACAAAATTTTTGTTGCTGCGCACCGAGATTGGAAATAGAGAACGCATTGCGGAGGACAGACAGCACTACGGTCACAGGAAGTGATGGCATTCAAGAAGATTCTACTGCGTTGCCAAAACAATTCCGTAACGTTGCTCTGCAGGAGACAACCCAAGGGCAAACAATTATAGAGACTCCTGGATTACAACAGCCAACCGCACCAGTACTTTTAGGGCATCATCAGCAAAGCTCTCGCCAGTACCGCAATATAGAACGTTGATCCAAGACCAACAACATATCACACATTTGCCGTTGGCTCAACAGCAAAACTGAAATCAACAACAACAGCGAAGCGCACAGCTACCGTTGGCCCAACAGCAGCCGTTATCTGTGCCAATGTAAAACGAAGTCCATGCGCGAATTCCAATGCCGCGCATCACACCAAACGGCATGGACGCCTGGTTTACATCAGTAGATTACTGCCTACAATTGGACAAATTGGCAAAAACGCCGAAAATCCCAAACGTGTGCTTATCACAGGCGTAGGCATAAACCACTATTTAAAATGCGAATTACTAAAGTACTTCGAAGAAGTGGTGCTGCGTATGCGTTTCCGCAGCCGTCGAAGCAGCAGTCAGCGCCCCGAGCCGCCAAGTTTTCAGGAATGCTGGTATTATTGAACATATGGGGACGCTGCAACTCTCTGCTGCAGTCCATGCAGTCGTCGTCAACGAGATGAAACCGACCACGAAAGCAGCAGGCGAGATTGACAACACCGTCCTGCAAGGCAACTAATATCGTAAGCTGCGTAGGCATTAACCAATTATTCGTTGCTGACTGATCGTCTAAAGTTAACTATCTTATCGACACCGGTGCTGATTTTAGTGTCTTGAAGCTTTATGCGGCAAATAGCTCATAAATCAACACTTATGGCATTCTTCGCCATCATATTAACCTTGGTCTGCGACGAAACTTCGAATGGAGTTTCATGGTAGCTGACGTAAGTACCATAATCATTGGAAGCGACTTTATCCGTCATTACGATTTAATTATTGATTTGAAACAAGCCAATAGATAGAACGACCAGTCTCGAGGCGCCGTGCACTATTTGCAACGAGGTGAATGTACAGACTAAGGCCTTCAATGATAAAGACCCGTTTTCAAATTTTACTGATAGATTTCAAAGAACTAACTGACATGACTTCAGAAAGCAGGCCTGCCATTACCGATGAACACCACGTTACATTCGTAGTAACAACAGCATGCGAAATCTAGATATTGAAAAACATGCCGCAGCAAAAGCAGAATTCAAATATTTAATGCAAATCGGGGTCTGCCGCCCATCAAAAAGTAATTGGGTCAGCGCACTCCACACGCTTCGGAAACCAGATGGTAGTGGGCGACATATGGGAATTACCGGGCGCTTAATAAAATAACCGTGCCCGATTGGTATCCGATTCCATTCATACACGATTGTACCGCGATATTCACCGGCAAAACGATTTTCGGCAAGATTGATATACAGCGAGCATTTCATCAGGAGCCAGTTAAGCCCGAAGATATAAAAAAGACAGCCATAGTAACACCATTTCGTCTACAACAATATTTATCGACCACAAGCCGCTGATTTATGCGTTTGGTCCACGATCCGGCAAAGGATCACTGCGACAAATCCGACACTTGGTCTACACTAATCAGTTAATCACCGACATCCGCCATATACCTGGATCTGCGAACTAAACTGCAGATATGCTATCTCGTATTAACACATCAACTGCAATAAACTTAATTGATATGGCCACGGCGCAGAAAACTTATTGCGGCATGAACGCATTAGTACATGGTAAGAGAAATCATTCACTTAAATTCAAACTTTTCCAGTTACGAGGTAGTCAAGTTCAACTACTTTGTGACGTCTCTACAAGCAATACCAGACTAGTGGTCCCGCAGGCTTTTCGCTATTAAGTTCTGCACACGCTTTACGATCTAGCACACCCAGGTGCGAACGCAATACTGAAAATGGTTTCACAACGTTTTGTTTGGTTAAACATGCCAAAAGGCTGCAAGCAATTCGTTCGAGCTTGCAATCGTTGCAACTGCTACAAAATCCACCAACAAAACAGAGCACCATTGGTTCGAATGGTGATGCCGGATCAACGCTTCGAAGTAGTTCACGTTCACATAATTGGACCGTTGCCACTATGTCACGGCTTTCGCTACTGCTTAACGGGATTTCTCCAGGCGGCCCGAAGCCATTCCACTCACCGACATTCAAACGGAAACCGTCTGCAGAGCCTTCCTTACTGAATGGGTTGGTCGTTACGGAGCACCTAAGAAAATCGTGACTGACCAAGATGCTCAATTTGAATCAGACGTCTTCACGGAAATGCTCAAGACATTAGATACATAGCTCGAACGAACATCGCCATACAACTAATAAACGAATGACCACGTCGAGCGATGGCATCGCACTTTCAAAAGCGCCATCCTCGCTACAGAAAAAGAGGACTTACTTGGTCTACGAAATGCTGTGAAAGATGATATTAAGTCTTTGCCCTGAGAAATGTTGTTTGGCACGCGACTTCCAGGTGAATTTTTCGCTACGAACGAGAATGTTCAACCAAGTTCAGTTTTCGTCGCACACATTTACAAAACATCCGTCCAGCGGAGACTTTTTGGCATTTACCAAATGAACCGTCGTCAACGCACACTATGTCAGAAACGACAGAGTTAAACCATGTATGATAGAGTCCTACGATGGCCAGTACAAAATCGCCAATAAAAACAAGAAAACATTCACAATCATTATCAGAAATAAAAAAGTTGAGACAGAAAATACTCAAAACGCGACATTCCCACCATAGGGTTGCGTCAGACCGCAAAAACGGGTTGCTTCCCTACATAATGCCTGAAAAAAATTCCAGCAGACACCACCTATCATTTTCGAAACATGAAATTTTTATAAATTGAGATTTTGCATTTTTATTGTAAACTAAGTATAAATTAATTTGTTGTTAATCACTCACATTTTGTACATTGCACAACACTACACTTTTGTTTCAAATATTCACTCGCTGTACTATCTCATTTACGAAAATAAGTAGTAGAAAGGAGAGAGCGAAAATAAAACAATAAATCTGAAATATAATGCGAGTTAATATTTTCACGACCGCTCGGTTTAGCATACAACTGCTGATTGCCGTTTTATTTCTTTAAACAATGGCGTTATGCCTGGAATATTATCCTATGAAATAGAATACAGCGAGTCATACTTACGAGTAATTACAACGAGTCTTAGGCGGTAGTTACATCTAATTACATTTACTTCTTAACAGCGAAACCTTAAGGTCTAGTTACGTATATGCACACGTTTACACCCTATTATGCCTTACAACTCGGCCGTCCTGACGCATAGAATCCCCTGATTCTACAGTGGCTTGATTCGTCACAAGACTGCAATCTTTGGCATAATGTCCGGTGCAGTTACAATTATAGCACCTCAGCCTCTCCTCAGTGTGGACTCTTGGGGGTGGACGCTCGGGTAAAGTAACGAACCGGAACGCGCGCGGCATGTCGTTTGGCGAAGTAAAATTTTGAAGCCGTGCCTGGTTTTGGAGCTGTTCGTCGGGAATGCCGTCGACCAAGTAGTCAGCAAACTCTTCTTCACTTAAGTTTAGTTCACTGCCAAGTACGCATTTCTCATTGAAATAGTTTGCGAAACTTTCTTTGTTGGACCATGTTCGCTTTTCGAATTTGCAGCGGCGTGCAAGTGCGTTTTCGCCAGACCTGAAAACTGACTTCATTTCGTTTAGGAGTTCATCTACATTTATGGGATATGAAATTTTAGCGTTATACCACGCTAGTGCAGATCCCTTTAGCTTGAGGTGGATAGCTACGCCCAACATGGCGTCGTTAATGTTCAAGACGTTACGATAGTGTGCTATCTGACTAAGCCACACCACAAACCCGTCGCCGCCGTCATAAGATGGTATTATCTCTTTTAGAGTGTCAAACGGGATGTTCTCGTTGCTTTTGTTTGTGGCTACCGTTTGATTTTTCTCGAGCAAATCCTTTTGCAGCTTTAGCAGTTCCAATTCTTTTTCGACAAGCTTTAACTTAATTGCCGCCATTTCGATGTCAACGTGTCCTGTTACAGGTCTGTCCGCCATATCACTCTCACCGTCTTGCACGTACCTTATCGGCAGGTTACCAAAACTACCGCTACCAACGTGCGCCACACCGCTTTGCAAAATCACGCCATTGTCGTTGTCGTAACCCGTTGCCCCATTTGTACTACGCCGTTGTAAACCGCTACTGGAATCGTTGCCGTTGTTTGTTCCGCTTCCATCGTTCCTCTCATTGTCCGCACCGTTGTTGATTTTGTTGTTCGCACCGTTGTTGTTTTTGTTGTTCGCACCGTTGTTACTGCCGTTGTCTTTTTCTTGTACCTCTTGTACATCTCGCACCGCTACGTTGTCGTTGTCGCCTTCATGGCTATCTGCGCATTTTTTCTTACTTGCCGCTCTGCCTTTTCCACGTCGTTGTTGTCCACCCGCGTTTGCGCTTTCACCATCACTCGAACTCTCGTTGTCCGGAACATCGCCGCCTTGCGTGCCTGGACAAATTCCGCGCGCTTCTGCGGACAGCTCACTGAGCCTTGCAGCCAACGACGCTTTGGCGCCGCTAGCGTTGACGCCCACAGCAGCGCACCAAGCTTTGAGCTGCATTAGGGAGTATTTCTCCGCGTTTATCAACTCGTGCTCCGTTTGGCAATACATAGCGATCCGTTTCCACAAATTAACCGGTATTTAATTAAAATTTATGCTGGGTCAAAGACCACTTCTGATGAAATATAATGCGAGTTAATATTTTCACGACCGCTCGGTTTAGCATACAATTGCTGATTGCCGTTTTATTTCTTTAAACAATGGCGTTATGCCTGGAATATTATCCTATGAAATAGAATACAGCGAGTCATACTTACGAGTAATTACAACGAGTCTTAGGCGGTAGTTACATCTAATTACATTTACTTCTTAACAGCGAAACCTTAAGGTCTAGTTACGTATATGCACACGTTTACACCCTATTATGCCTTACAAATCCATTCGTTCTTCAACAGTCACCAGTGCAGGTCGTTTTTATTACGCTACCGCTCCCGCCACATATACATATGATTTTAAATTTATCAAAAATGGGGTTTCGAGCACTAAGTCCAGATTTTGAGGGTTAATTCTGAGTTAGCAGTTTGTTTCTGCTTGGTTGGACTAAAAAATTCGTCTATATCACCATGTTATAATAAAGATATGTGATAAAATTAGATACATACGTTTAAATTACAGTATCACAAAAATATGCCAATTAAAATTTGGTTTATGTATTATTAATTGTCGCTATAAATAAAATCTTTAGCAATATACTAAACAAGTTTTGACCATAAATTAAATATTTTGGGTATATGTTCAGTTTTTTTTATTACTCGACGTACATATGTACTTCACACGTTTGCTTTATTAATTTAGTCGTGCAGCCCTGTATCCCATTCAAAAACTGACGAACGCGAATGGAAAATTTTTTGCATGAAAAAAGATCTGAACACGCGGTCAGCATTCCGATAGGAACAACGACATAAAGCGCAGTACAAATTTCCTTTACCTTTCTAATTGTTTTTGCGAATAAAAGAAATAATTATTGAATCACAACCATTTATTGGATATCAAAAAACTTTAAAAATGTAAGGTGTAATTTAAATTTGTAGTTTTTTAGTTTTCATTTACTGTTTTTAATATACCTATTTTAGTAATTTAGTCACATTCATTTATTTCATATCACGAAACTTAAAAAATATAGTATTAAAAAAATGTCGTTTATTTTCACTTTTTATACAGATTGACACAATAGATATAAGTATATGGTCACTACAGCGCGTTCAGTGAAAATTACGATTGCCCTGAAATTTTCACTACACGTGAAGCTAAAATTTTAGTAGCACTGAAAGATTCACTGCTTGTTCTGTAAAATTTTCTGGCATTGATTTTTAAGCTGAATTTCTTGACATTTTTCGTGCTGAATATTGTACTGAATTTGCAGGCCCTTATCACGAATACTCTTAGGAATCTTGTCGTTACATAAATATATATATATGTATTTGTTTATTTATTTAAAATTTGCGTGTCAACGGTAGAAGTTGTATAAATACGTAATGAAAGCCACTGAAAATATTTAAAATGATCAATTAAATGGCATCATGAATTTGTCAGAACTTGTTTTCTTCAGAAAGCCAAACTTATTGTTGTGTAGAAAAGCAATGCCAAATGAAGCTACGTATCTAAAAAGAAGCGTCTAAAGCAGATAATTGCGAAGCAGCTGTACATAAATGAAACACGTAAAGCGTCCTATTTAGTTGCAAGGTTGCACATACATACATACATATGTATGTTTGTATATAACTTTCCACGAAGGCGCAGAATTTCTAGCACCATATGAGACGTAGTAAGTAAGAGGGCACACAAAATTGTACCCAAATGCAACACAGCGGATTGGAACCTAGGCCGTTCCAACCGCCATGTGGTGCATCCAGATCGCTCGCTTGACCCAGTGAACGAGCATATTGGAATCTCGGACTTTCCGACTGCTTAAGGTTTTTCGCCGAAACACACACTCACACGTCGATGCGGATTGGAACCTAAGGCGTTCCAACCGCCAATCTATGCAACGAGAAAAAAATACATAAATAATAATAATAATATAAAAGTATTTTTTAGACAAAGATGCCGCGCAGCAATCAATGCATCACAGCGGATTGGAACCTAGGCCATTCCAACCGCCTTGTGGTGCATCTAGATCGCTCGCTTGACCCAATGAACAAGCAGATTGGAATCCTGTACTTTCCGACTGCTTAAGGTTTTTTGGCGGAAACACACACACTCAGGCGTCGTTGCGGATTGGACCCTAGGGCGTTCCAAAAAAATATATATAATAATACAAATGTATTGTTTAGACATAGATACAGGGAACCAAGCTTCCAAAGAGTTGGGGCGGATTGGAACCTTGGGCGTTCCAACCGCCATGACCAACAGATGCAAAATTGGCCTAGTCGAGCTGGTAACATTCAAACATATTATGTTTGTTTGTGTGGAGATATTCGATGCATGGTATAGGCTTTCGATGCTTCCGCCTCGTAAAAAAAAAAAAATTTATATAACTTTCGAGACTTGTTGCTTGTTACATACATACATACATATGTATGAAAAGTTATATAAATGCATTTACGAATGTGTGTGTATGAAACAACTAAGCAGTACACCAGCAATGAAGAGCCGTGGTAGGTAAAAATGCATGCTACATCGCAAGCAACTGGACTTCAGTAAACCAATTCCTGAAGGATGAAATACTAATTGATTTTTTTAATTTAAACATACATTTGTTTTTTTGCACACTTTCTCCTGATCCAATCGTCAAATAGTGGTGATTTGGTAATGTAAGGCGGGGAAAGTTGTTGTTTTCGAAAAATTATCAAAGGATATCATGCTGTGAGACATGAACAAATACGCAGATCTAAACATATGTATATTAGGCCGCGGCGATTTGTATGGCATACAATTTATCGATACCGCGCCGTCAAAATTACGATTCCTCTTCAAATTTTGAACAAAAAAATTATTCTATGACATGGGACTAAAATGAATTTGGAGGTTCCGGAAGTTGATTTTTATGGGATCAGGTTGGGTTTTAGAAAAACTTTAATGTACAAAAATCGACAAGAAAATATCCTGGCCATTATACATATCAATTTCAATCAAAATTTTATGCTGATATAGATAATATGAATTTAGAATGAAAAATGAATGAGTCGTATTCGAGATATAGCCGAATTTCGAGTTATTCTCCAAAATAACTTGAATAAAATACAGCTTTGCACTACTTAAATCGAATGGAAATTTGGGTTTTTGGTATAAGCTGTATTTTATTCAAGTTATTTTGGAGAACTCTTCAATTTGTGCAGCTAAAAACATTAAATTTTGTTTTTATGTAGAACACTTCTCATATATAAAATGTTGTCAGTGAAATTCATAAATATAGGATGACTATAACATATAGCTCCCATACAACCGATCGTTCAGATAAATCGATTTTTGAGTACGCATATAACTGCTTTTTGTCTCAAGCGAATGGAGTTTAGTTTTAAGATATTGCTGTCATGTTGAAATTAAATTAGTTTAGGTGATTTGAAGAAAAATTTAAGATAAATCTTAGATAGTAAGAGATATACTCGCATGTACCTGAATGAGTGGACATTTTTTTAGATTTCAAAAACCGAAATTCGGCTATATCTCGAAAACGACTCATTAATTTTTCATTTTAGACCCATGTCGTAGAATATTTTTTTATTCAAAATTTGAAGAGGAATCGTAATTTCGACTGCGCCATATGGGTTGCAAAATCACCCGGCCTTATGTATCTACATACTTGTATATAGACATTATAGTACACAAAAAAATTATATAAAAATGTTTCAAGCCTAATAAACTTTAGTAACCCCGATAATCGTGTGTGCTTGACTCAACAGTTTTACGGTTTTCTTAAGAACAATTATAATATTTCTTTGCAAATATAAAAAACAAAAAAATATGAAAATTTGTATATCTATTCACGTAGTCTTTCCATTTCAAGACATCCGTTCCATTCGGGTCATGTTTTTTTCTCGCCATGAAACTCGAATATATATTGTTTCGTGGTCTAAATAATGAGACACGTATTTTTTCTTTTGATTTCATTTTCGGCGATTTCATTTGTAACTAATTACGGACATTTGGCTATTTGAATTATCGAAATCTGTCAGTTTTTATAGAAGTTATGTACATTTGAAAAAAATTATATTTTCAAAGATGGGAAAATACGACTTTTAGAGCAAAATTTAAATCGCCGAAAAATGTCGTAAGAAATCAAAATACGTGTCTCATTATTTAGACCGCGGAACAATATAATCGAGTTTCATGGAGAAAAAAAAACATGATCCGAATGGATCGGTTGTCTTGAAATGGAAAGGCTCCACGCAAATATCTCATGAATAAACAAATGGGTTTTTAATTTGATAATTTTGTGCAAATGTACACATCAAGACCTTTCATTTGATATATATTTCATCTCTGATATATCATAGCTATAGCTATCAAGCTAAGCCCGCTTTTCAGAGTAATGGTATATAGATTCCAAAAAGCGGAAGTTTGCAATGACTACAAATAACTATAGCGGCCATATTTTTGTTTTGTTTAATACAAATTGTTAAAATCTAAAATAAATCTTTTACGGTAAAAAATGCAAGCAAGCCTTAGAAAAAATTTGTCAGAATTGCAATTTGTAGTCACTTATAAAAATAAAATTTGGATCCAAAAATTCTGTTAGCAAGAGTTTTATAAAAAAAGAGCTCAAAAGTTGGTTTTCATGAAAATATAAATTTTTACTACTGCTCATTAAAATGTAAATTAATACGACTGAAATTTCGCCTGGGATCAAAATAATAGACATTTTGTTGAAAACGTCGTTATGTTTACACCTTAGAGCTCAAGGTATAACTGTCGCACTAATATTTCGCCAAAAATACAAACTGTATGAATACATGTTTTATTTATTAATTCTACTACTGCGTTTTATTATATCTATTTTGGTTGAAATCTTTCGCATTTCACGGTTTTTTAATGCATTAAACGGTTTGGGAAACTCTTACCTCTTTTGGACTTGAATTAAATAAAATCAGAAATTTCACTCATATATATGATTGGTTCTTTTGAGGTCGAATTTGACGACAAAAGTTGTAAAATGGATACCATTTGAACATGTTGAAAATTTTGAATTGGTTTGGCGAACACTATACTTAGTATCGTCATCAGTCCATGCAATAACGATGTCTGTTGACCGTTTTTGATATCAGTGTTTTAGACTAAGTGAAAACCCAGCGACAGCCTTTGAATGAAGTCTCTGCGTTGATTGATCGATTCGAAGCTCCTTTTTCTTTCGAACGTTGTTAGAATCAAACGGATTTAATGCCTTAACTTTAGTCGACAATGTGTTACAAAACTTTATATAAAAGAAAAAGGGATAAGCATCAATAAATCTATCTTATATGCACTTTTAAACTTTATTTTTAAATAAGCATTAACTCTTGAAACAACCGCCAGTATTACTAAGATTGTTAATTTTTTTTTAAATAGTTTAAGTTTTTGTTTACAAAAATACTCGTACATACACATTACTCGACCATATTTTACTACACGGATGAGTCCGGGAATAGTCGCAAAGTAAAATGCAGTTACAACTTTTTTTCACTTTTTATGATAAACCTCCTTAATGTTAGATTAATGTATATTTGAATATTTATATATGTATATACAAATGTTTGTGAACGATATATTGCCTTAAGTGCTTGCATGCACACTGCGGCTGGAATATTTTCTCCGAAAGACAACCACACTAGAAGCCAAATTATAAAAGGCTGAGAAATTCTGTCATGACCAAAATATGACAAGAAGCTCATCGGTGTCACTCTGCCATTGGTGTCAACGCCAATTGCACAGTTGTCGAATTGATGTGCCAGCACAGTGTAGCTTTTCAATATTATGCTAGGAAAAAAAATTTAAAATAGTAGTTGATTTTATTACAATTGTTATTATATTTTAGAAATTACGACTAATTGCATCTAAAATATTCAACTTTTAGCTGAATTCGTTAGGTATCAAACAAGTATATTCATATTGTTTCATGAATGCCATTATTCTTTTAATTTGCACAAAGTGAATACATATAGTACATATTTATTAAAATTAGGGCTTTTGCTGGCTCGAGGCATGATGCAATCATACAAGGTTGGATAATTAGGCAGTTGTCTCACTCTTGCACGCTGCCTCACCATAGCCTGTGTTGCACCCTTTTAATGTAAGAGAACAAAATGTAATCAAACACGTTAAAATTGGAAATTTTCTCATAAAACGGGTTGGCAGGCAACATTGTATACTTGTTATAGTTTTTAAACTATTTCAGCATACCTTACATTAAATAACCAAAATGACGGCGTTCTCGGATTTTTTTAGAGGCCTTGTTTTTCTAGCGTAGTTGCATTTTTTTACATGTATAAAATTGATATGTCATTTGTTCGATCCCCGCCCAGGTCAGATAATTTTTTTTCATTAGGAAAAATGGCAATTCCAAGAATTGAGTCTTTTGCGTCATAAAGATGTCGGAGATGATTGATTTCGCAACCGTCTACCCAATGAACCTTATACATTATAGCTGTAATCAGCAACATTTTATTCTATGAGATGACAATTCAATTTAGGGACAGATCAAAATTTGGTAGCTTAATAAAAAACTCTATCAATATTATTTTTAGTAACACAACCGAGCTAAACCTCTCTTATGAGTATTTATTGCACTTTTTTGTTCCACCAAAATGTGCTCCATGATACTCTCTGTAGCTAAAAAAAAAGTGCTAGGTAATTAAGGAAGGAGTTCCAAAGGGATTTAGGAACAAATGTTAGAGCTAAATGTAAAAATATTGAGGTAAACCTACCTCAAATCACAACACTCATCAAGTCGCTTTAAGTTTCTTTGATTCTTTAATAGCTTTTGATATTTCTTCTGTTTTTTTTTGAGCTTCTTGTTGTAGAAAAAAAGCCAAAATTTTCAAATCAACACAAAAGGGAATTAACAAAATTTTAAAAACAATTTCAAGTACTAGAGTCATACATATAAATCGGTTACAAGAAATGGTTGGTAAGCTTTCTGCTTTGATGAGACACCTAGTTAGAAGCAATTGAATTGTAAGGGATGTAGTTAGGTTTTAGATATTTAAAATAGTAGATGTTTGAAGGTGAGCGTTAAATTTTTTTTTACAAATAAAAATCTTCGTTTGAAAAAACAAGAGCCACTTTAATGTGTACCGCTCTAAAATTATACTCGTATGTATCTCTAAATATTTTCGATTTATTCGGGTAAAGCTTGTTGTTTGCTTAAAAAGCGATTTGTAAATAATTCAATTCAATAGATGCTTTTTTAGATTGAATTGTGGCGGCCTTGACTGCTGCACCAAAATTAGACTCTGAGCGTAAAAGCAATAGCTGCACAAAATACATACATACATATTGTGCAATGAAGAATTTGTATGAAAATAATTCCAAGATTAGTTTCGGTTGCCTGCGTATTTGAATTGCCACATTTTGCAACACTCTCTATCTAACTCAACTGTTGCGACATAATTGCTTAAGCAAATGGTCAAGGCGCGATAGCGAATATGGAGTCACGTGCGAATCGAAAAATTCCATTAAGGAACATCTTTGGTGTTGGTTGGGTACGCATTCGACAACATTGAAACACCTCTTAAGATACCAATAACTGTAATTTACTCGTCGAAATATGCAAATACAAAGATGAAAGCGAAAAAGAACTGAAATGGAGAGTTTGTATATAAATTTCAAAGTTCGTGAGTGCTAATCTCATCTCCATTTGCATTAAAGCTTTCGATGGTTGTTCGCTCATTTCCAAGTATTTTGAAATAAAATAAATTATAAATGATCGCGAATGATCATATGATTACAACTACAAAATACATAACGTCTATTTAGAATCTTGTGTAAATTGTTTTGCATCATTGCGTTTGAAAATATCAATGGCAACGCAATAACCCAACTATACATAGATTTCTAATAGATCTATAGTCAAAAATGATAGAGAACGCGCCATCTCTGCTCGCTGCATCGTGAGCTATAGTGCATCAATTAAAAACTTGCAAAGGGTGTGACTGTGATTGCTTGAAAGCAAAAGCTATGAAAGCTTACTTTTTTCAGGATAATCGAATGAAAATACTTCCTGAATATACGCGTATGTATTATAGAGTAAGGTTTTTGAATTTTTAATCCAACTATAATGCATGTTTGCAATCAGATAAGCACATTTTCTTTTAGTTTTTTTTTTTTTACTTGTTAAGTAGGCAATTCGAAAATAAAAGCATTTTTTGCCATTTTCACGATTTTTAGCGCCTTGCCCGCTTCATTGCCTTTCACTGCCAGCCAATGCCATAAATACAACAAGTAAGAAAGTCTAAACACGGGGAAACCCGAATTTTGTATACCCTCGCTATCTATTCTATAAGAACTTGCTTAAGTGTGCAAAATTTGTTTCAGTTTCTAAAATTTTCGATACAAGAGAAAATTTTGTGATTCCAAGAACTCCAAATTTTGTAAAGAATAATTTAAGGATTTAGAGATAGATAAATTTCATATTAAATTTAAAAAAAGTAGTATCCAAAATTTTTCCAAATGTCATGTAATAAGAACAAAAAAAAAATTTTAAACAGGTTGAAATCGAATTGATATTCGGGCCTGTTTTGCATTTCGAAAAATTTTATCGGTTTGAAAATTTTAGCCTTCGTAATTGACAAACTAAATACAAATGTATTTGTTATTTATCATCCAAATACTTTCTATTTAAAATTTAATAGTATTGAAAAAAATGTTGCATATTTATTTTTTTAATCTACATTCAATTAGTTTATTAAATCTGAATTATAAAATGTTATACTAAACACAACTAAGGCAAACAAAGCGAAATCGATCGAAATGAATCCGACGTGTTCTTGATTCCGCTATGGCACATGCGCAGTATACATCGAAATAATCCATATTGCCAGGCATCACAAATAAAATTCGAATATACATTTTTATGTTCGTTCTTATATTCGAAGTTTTATATTGCTTCGTTATTTAATAAATATTTAGAAAAATTACAACAAATATAAGAAAACAATATATAAATATAAAACTACAAATAAATATGTAATATTTGCTGTTGAATTAACGTGTTTTGTGTAACTTTTTTATTTGAATAAAAATTCTTATACAGAAACTGCGACTATTGGCAAGCCCTAACAATAGCGTCGCTGAGACCAATCAGCTGAGTCTATTTGTAAACAAATTAAATTAAATCAATCCAAACGATAAAACAGTAGGAGTGCTATGTAAGAAAACAATTGGTTCGATATAGTATTATGTGTAATTTTTTGGTATATATGTATGTACATATATTTAAGGGGAAAGATATGTTAAGACATTGTTCAATTTAATTAAAATTTTAATTTTTGTAATAAATAAGTATGTATTTAACTGACAACTTTTACAGCTGTTTCAACTGATTATGGAACCGAATTAAAAACGATTCGAAATCGACTTCGAATGTTTTGGATCCGACTCGGAATTAAAAACACCATTATAAAAACTAGTCGAAATGGCATCGGTTTTACTTTTTGTTCCGAATCGAAATGCAGAACAGGGCCGATTGTTTTTGTTCATGGTGGAATGATATATGTACAGGTGATGTCAGAAAACCGAATAGCTATAAATTTTGACATTGCTCGCTGGCTTATTTCCAGTGTTGCCTACTCTCCTACCATCATATGCAAAACCAAACTAAAAAAAGTATTTGAAATATTTATTTTTTGATGGTTTTTTTTCGTCCAAGAGCAAGTAGCAGAATTAATTATTATTTTCTTTGCAGTGGTACAGAAAATCTCAAAATGTTGTTGGTCATTTCATTATTCACAGTCTTAATTTTGATCATCGTACATACTTATCTACTAGTAGAATAAACATCTGTTAGCACGTGTTTTCATTGAATGCGAAAATATTTTCGTTCGGGTTCTGGTTTTTTGAAGTTGTGTGTTATTTAATTAAAAAAAAAGTCAGTAACAAATAAATAATATAAAAAAAACCAATATCGTGTCATGCTATTTTCTCAAAATTATAAATTTATAGACAAGAAAATCCATGATTTTTTTCTATATTAATAACATATTTAAAAAAAAGTTATAAAATAATTTACTCGTCCTCGTCACATCATTTGAAATTTAAGAGTTTGTGACGAGCACTATATTTCAATAATCCAACATAATGCGTAATCATCTCGGTTTTGTCTCTTCATTCGATCGTCAAAACGAAACTTATCAAACATTCTCGTTCTTAACTCGTCATTAATTTATTTATTTGTGTATATTTTTAATACGCCACGTTTAAAAGAGTAAACCAAGAATAAAAAAATAGTACTTATACATTTATTTTAACACGTTTCCTATCAAAACCTTACTTAAAACTTTATGCGGCGGAAATTGACAAAGTGAATTTTTTAATTATAACTTTAACATAATAATATAATAATTTTTTTTTTGCAACATAGAAATTCAAGGAAATAATTGTTAAAAATGGGATAAATTAGCCGTGTTATTTGTCTTATTTTGTGGTATCGTGTATAATACAACAGTTGTAAACTTGTTGTTATTGTTTCACATGTTTTGGGTGTGTTATTCGGTCAGCTCGTTCTGTTTATCAAATTTTGTTTATTATGATTAATTGCTTGAATACCACATACAATAGTAAAGGAACTAATACAGTGCGCTCACAAGCTCCTCTGTTATTTCAATAACGTACTAAAGAAATACGACAAATAACACGGCTTGTGAACTCCCTAAATGTATTTCTCCAAAATCTGCGGCAACCTGTTTTAATGTCATACTCTGAGAGAAACGAACAAATACACTAGCAAAGCTCGCTCCTAGAGCCTGCAAACACACATACACAGCCTGTCTGAAAATTAGGAAGAGAAGACTTCAGTTGCAATTGAAACAAATATTTGTTTTTGAAATACAAATATTTAAGTGGTGGAAGTTCGGTGTCTCCAAACCCCTTTACAAAATCATCTCTTAGAGGCTATTTTTTTCTCCACTGATGTACATATGTGCGTATCTATATTTGACCGGAGTATGCGCTAATTTGATTATATTACCATCAAAAAGCAATTTTTATAAACAGATTTTCAATATATGAATTTAAATTGTTCTAATAGAAGCATTTTTCTGATTTTACTGGATTGCACCTCGTAGTTGATGAATAGTTTATATTTTTTGATACATATACTATATAATTTTGATGTACTCGTATGCATAAAAGTATACATACGCAAATCTAATCCACTCCATTTACATGAATTTTAATATTTTTTTATTATTTTTTTATTTTTTCCCCTTTTTACTTCTTTTAAAGTGCATGCCACAATTAAGATAGTCTATCATTTGGTGAATTCGAACTGACATCACCTGTTTATAAATCCACCACGGTTTTTGTTAACAAAATGTGTGATTCTAAATCGCAGTTGTGTTTTTTGTTTTTATACTTTATTGTACATATTAAGGTGCTATGTACATACATACATACATGCGTGGTTGAATATTCGGTTATCTTTATGAACATTTAATTGAAATTTCTGCAAATATGTTTCATGCAATGTACAAACCGTATTTCGCTACTAGTTGGCTACTTTTCTACTACCTTTGCCCGAAACGGCATAAACTATTTTTCCCTTTATCTGACCTTCCTAAACGCAACCTTACAAGGTAGTCAAAAAACTTATACTCGTACGCCAAGCTTGACCTCGAGCCAGCAAAAAAACCAGTCATATTTGCATTTGTTTAGCTCTATCCCTAATTATACACTACGGTAGCCATCTTGCAAAGAACATAAATACAATCAGCGACGGTAACACGAACACAGAGTAAAAGTACATACATACATATGTATGCCAAAGAAGAGACGTAGATATTATGCGAAGTATTACCTTTTAATAATACTTAAATAAATGATTAACCCTTAAACTGGCAGATATGTTAATAAATGTGAAGCATATTTGCGAGAGTATATACATATGTATTTTTGAGTTTTTAAATTGTCATGATTTCCTTTACACTCACCTGTTGCTTCGTTATGTAGATGGGTTTATTCAACACAACCCATGTGACAGTTTCATGACAAGCTGGCGCTGTTGTTGAGCCGTCGTATGTCATGTATTGGTCGGTTTCCGGCAGAAGGCCGCGTATTGATAAACGTTTAACGAACGCTTCATCACCGCCAAAACGTATGCGATCCAACTGATCGGTAAGCATACGCAATTCAGGATTCGATAAGTCACCGAGCTGGAAATAAAATAAGTGAAAAATAATGAGGTTTAGAAGCAAATTATTAGATAACTAGAGCATCTGTTTAGTAAAGTCAGTTGGGCATGCTGTTCCAATGTTAATTTTTTTCTAGAACAATTATTTATTTAAAAACTTCCCAGTTTTAAGTGTTTTATTGACACAAAAAATTTTAGCAAAACATTTTAGATGTATGCGTTATCAACAAATATGCAGGCCGCTTTAGCAGAAAACATTCATATACGAGTATTTCATACAAACCCACAGGTAACTAATACGCAGTGGTGGCCACGACCACATTCACATACGAGTACAAAGCGAGTTTGTATAAGTGCGCCTACTGTCGATAAAAGAGCTTCAGCGACCAAAATCAATCAGTATGTTTTCCGAAGTCGAGCTAACTGTTTCATGCCATGCGAAGCTAATTGTTTTAAGTAGGTCTGGGGACAAACTTTATAGATAAATTAAACATTTGTTTAAATTGCTTTCGCTTACACCCAATGTGATTAAATTTTACAATAGCAATGTATACAAACATTTTGTCGAAAGTGAACTTGAAAAAAAACTATGCATGGCTCGTCCCATATAAAAGTAAATACACACATTCGAAAGAAAAAGAAATTTAAAAAAATAAGGGTTATTACCGTCTAACACCTCGGAGAAAAAATTTTAAATTTTTATGAAAAGTTTTTTATTTTTACAAAGTTAAGGTATAATACGGCTTTCGTTAGAGAATGGACAATATTGTACTTGAAAATTCTTAATCGATTATCCGATTGTCCACTTATACATTTGGTAATTTGATTTTTAGTCAGTTTTTGTGATTTAAATTGATAAACGAAACTATCATTAAAAAAATTATAAGAAAATAACATCAAATTAAATTTACTTTAGAAATTATTTTTTCCGGCGGATTTGAACCACCAGCCGCTGGGTTGAAGATACATTTTAATTAATTGTCGAAAAATGCCACCATGTATATTTTGATTTCAACTGGATCCCTCCGTTGATATTTCAGTGTTATCATCAATAATTCCCCTGATCCGCATTAACGTTAAGGATTTGATTTAGTATTTGCTCCTGTTAATTTCGAAGATAATTGTGAACAAGCTCGTTCTTGATTTCATTTCCCCCCGACAATAATTTTTTATCGAAATAACAAAATTGATTACTCACGAAATCTGCTATAATATTATTTCGGAAATTCGCTTATACGACATTTGTAAGCCAGAAAATTGGTAAACACTACTAAGGCGTGATTGAAATGATGCTCTGGTTGTTTTTGAAAAATATTTTATGTTACCAGCACTTGTATACCTTCTACCAATCCTTATTGAATCTGTATTTCGTATTTTTTTTCATAAAGATAAAGTATTAATATGCTTTTCGACTAGATATGTAGGTGATTTTCTGCCTTAAAATTTTGTTCAAACACAATCACAATTACACCTGATTAGCACGTGATTTAATATTTTAATTGCAAAATTCGTTTAAATTAAAGGTTTAATTTGCATTCATTTGTTAAACTAAAGGACATAATTGCTTTATATATTCATCGATAAATTTGTATCATAGACAAACTTTTGGCGCAACGAAAGTTTTCTATGTCATAAACTTACCTGCAGCAAAATTGATACACCAACAATGCCCTGCGCACGATTCAAAGCATCAGAGAAATTTGCATAGAGTTGGGAATTGTAGCCAAATATTTGAATCTGAAAATAAACGGAAGCAAGCGAATGACAAAATTGAGAACGAAAATTGCAATAATAAGAACAAATAGTTAGTTGGTATGATAAACCATCGAATTTAACATGCATGCATACTTACCATACATACACATGTGAGTATGTACATATATTTAAGGCATCTAAAGGGGTATATTTATTTATATATCAACGTATACGTTTGTATGTACATATGTATACGTATGTGTGAAAAATGTAAGCTTCCATTTTAAAAGCTATGCTTGAATTACAATTAGGTTGTCTTGTGTGGCATTTGCCAAGAATTGCTACTGATGTCTGCACATATCCTTTCTTTGCATTGCATGAACACATTGTAAATATATCTTTATTTATATCGTTGCACTTGCTGGACTACATAATACTATGTAAGTATCCTTGTATCTAAGTTTGAATTTCAAGCATAAGCCTAAGCACACACAGTGCATGTTAGTTTTTATAAATTTAGTTACTTATGCTGCTTGTTTTGATAAAATTAGGAGTGCGCAAAACTTAACAAATTCTTATAAAAAATTCCAACGATAGATAATACTAGTTATATCGAGAACAATAAATTTACTAAATTTAGTGATGATACCTAATACTGTTATTGAGATATAGATATTTTATCATAAGTGGGTGTGCCAACGCCTTTTTAGCATAATTTCTTATAAATCCAGTTTATCTGTGTAAAAGCGCTCCAAATATCAACTTTTACACAATTTGTTCACGGAAAGACGAATGAACGGACGGAGAGACAGTCGGGGCTTAACCGAACAAGTTAATCACCCTAATCGGGAGTTTCGCCCGAAAAAAATTTTACCCGACTTTTTGTTGTTCGCCCGGATTGAAAACGCCTATTGCGAGTTTCACCCGAAATAAATTTTGCTTCGAAAATTCGAACATGGAAATTACAAATCTTAAATGTGTGTACTTGAAGTGTAAAATTAACCAATAAGTCAAATTAAATAGTAATGTGACAAAATTCGTAAATTTCCTGGCCTTTTGGCCAGTTCAAGCATATTTTAGATATTTCTGCGCACATTTAAGTTATAAATTGTTTAGCCCTTTCTATTCGGACTCATTCTTCATTGCAGGCCCCAAACTGTTCAGTTCCATCCTTAGCTGTTTTCATAACTCAGCTTCATTTTCCTTATTTTCTTTGATAAATCCTCTTGCAATATCCGGTTCTCCTGCATTATACCGAAAAGTATCTCTCTTCGAATTTTGTTAATTGTTTTGTTCCTGAGAAGGGCGACTATATGTACAAAAGTTTTAATTAAATGACTTACAATTTGAATCCACGTATATTTTTAGCCTCTCAAAAAATAGTGAACAAATTCAATTAATCCGCCGGAAATTAGTGTTGCCGATAAGAGGAAACAATGTTCGAAAGCGGACATCACTCGCCCAAAATTTATAAACGAACTTTGAAAAGTGAACTATGTATTTCGGGCGATAACGAAACACATGAAAAGGGTAAATATATCCTTGTGTACAAGTAAGCTCGGGAATAAAAATGTGACTTTTTTATATGGAAAAACTGAGTAACAATTTCAGTAAAAAACTAAGAAAATTTTAATTTAAAGTAGCTACTTAAAAAACGATATGAAAAATAGTAAAAATTAAGTAAAATAAAAACATTTATAAAAAACATTTCAATATATCGGTGTCGTATTACTTTGAAATCTGCTATACGTATATGCCTTTTCGCTGGTGTCTTGTCGGAAAGGCTGAAGTAACTTTATAAGACTATCATGCCAAGACCAGGCAAAGCAATTACTTTTTGAGGATTAAAAAAGCGCATGCCTAAATTATAGACGCACAACTAATTCACAAATTTGCAAAATTTATATTTATTTAAATTAATTTATGTAAGCTTTTAAAATACTTACATACATAAACAAGTCTCAAACTATGTTCTAACCAAAAAAAAAAATAATTGAAGATTATTGGGTGTGATTTTTTGAATTTTTAAAGCATGGAGTTTTATAGTCCAATAAAGTTTAAGATATAACAGAAGCACAAAGAAGGAACAAACTTCGTGAAATTCAATGCATTGTTGGCCACTTGCAACTTATGCTTGTTATGTTAAACCTGGTTGCGCACACTGCATACTTACTCAGAAAAATAGTTAAAAATTATCGAGGAAATTTCTACAGCATCTGTTCCTGATATATATCATCACGTTTTAATGTATACAGACTTCGCGACCGTGGGCCAAGTCTTCCTAGAGGTACTTAAGGTCGTGGTTTGTGTCCAGTTGTCATTTGCATGAGCATAAGAAAATTATTTTAAAAGCAAAGAGCATACCAATGCATTCTCTACCGGGAAGAATCTGCATTGTTGTTCCCTCCCTCGCAATTTCATCCACTCAACTGTTACCCTCAAATGAGGTTAAGCCTGTTCTGTAATCCAGTAAAATCTATGATTAAATTGTAGCTCGCATTGCGCTCATTACTTTAGATTCCAAGAAATCACAATCGCCGAAGTGATTGAAATGGTCAGCGGTTTCAAAAATAAAATAGGGGGGCAAAAGCTGCTATCAGAAGGAGTAATACTCGTAAAAGACTCCAAAACATATATATGGTATTTCTACAAGCAACTCGTTATTGAAAGTTTAAGCCTGCCAGAACGTGCGCACATACATAGCAATATTTTTTTTATGATACACAGTTGCAAAAAAACATTCAAAATGTTCAATAAAGAATGGCTGTACAATTTCTTTTTCCTTGAAAATAGAGATGGCGAAGCGCAATGCGTTATTTGCTATAAAATAATGCAAACAAAACTGAAATTTAATTTAGAAAGACATTATATGAATTGTCACACTCGATTTCACCTTATTTCAGGTGACGAATGGACACGTATTCTGTATGAATTAAAAGCCCTGTTTTACTTAAAATTTTATTTTGATGATGTTTCCGTTGTTGATAATGTTGCTGTTGTTGATGATGTTGCTGTTGTTGATGATGATCATTATAATAAAACGGTTCAATTAAAAAAAGCTTCTTACATTGTAGCTATGTATTTAGCAAAAAAAGGGCGTCCATTTGATGATGGGGTCTTCTTTAAAGATATGGGCATTGAATTTTTTAGCTGTTTTGGCGAAACTGGGAAGGAGGTCTGTAAAATTTTAGAAGCCACTCCATTATTTCGCCCAACCATAACTCGGCGAACTGAAAAAATAAGTTCGTACATATTTGCCTGTACCCGAGAAAGACTCCAAAATTGCATTTATTTTTCTATTTCTTTAGATGAAACAACGGACATTAAAAACATAAGTCAACAAATTATTTGCGTCAAATCGGTAAACGAAAATTTAGAAACATTTGAAGAAATGCTTTCTCTTGTTCCCTTTCATGGTAATGTAACTGGAAAACTTATTTTCTATGCTGTTACAGAACATGTTCTTTCTATTCAAAGAAGTTGAGTTCAGTCTGCACTGATGGTGCGGGAGTTATGGTTGGGCAAAATATTGGTCTAGTAGGGTTTCTTCGAAAAAATAATATTAATGTTGCCACATTTCACTGCAAAATACATGCAAAACAATTAAATATGGTAAATGCAATGGAGACGGCTGTCAATATTATAAATAAAATTAGGAGGGACACCAAGCCCTTCGTCATAGAAAATTTAAAAAATTGTTGGAAGAAATGTCTGCAGGTTATGGCGATTTGCTAATGTACACAGAGGTTCGATGGCTAAGTCGTGGCAAATGCATAGAAAGACTCCTAAATTTAAAGGATGAAGTCAAGATTTTTCTTCAGGACGGCAATAACCCTGAGTTATTAGAATTGGGGAATAAAATGGGGGATTAAGATTTTTTATCAGATTTAGCCTTTCTTTGCGATGAAACGACAATTGTTAATGAGTTAAATCTCCATTTGCAAGGCAAAAATAAGAATATTTTTGACTTAATTGCATATGTTCGCCAATTTGAAAGGAAAATTAAAATAATAATAGAGCAATTAAAAAATGAAAATATGCTAAGCTTACCAAGAACCAGTGAGATATTAATGGACTATAAAAATCAAAAGAAACTACCTGAATATGTAGTAGTCTTAGAATCGATTTTAACAAATTTTAATACAAGGTTTCAAGATTTCAATAAAATTCAGCAACTCATTTCTCTCCATAATGATCCTATAAATTGTATTATCGAAGTACAAGATGATAATTTTCATGAAGAAATACTTAGAATGCGAAATGATTCTAACTTACCTCTAGGCGCGGGTAAGGAATTTTGGAGGAAAATTAATTCACAGTCGTATCCAAAAATTAAAAATGAAGTATAAAAGTTATACTCAATGTTTGGGTCGACTTATAATTGCGAAGCTGCGTTTTCTTCGCTTAAATTTCTTCACTCGAAATACAGGAATTCAGTTTCGAATAAGCATATAGAGGACTTAATGAGAATCAAAACTTACGATCTTGAAGTCGATATGGAAAAAATCATGGAAAGTTAAAAAAATTAACAAACGTATTTGCTGTTTTTGTTGTTATTATTGTTGTTCTTAATTGCTTTTTTAATCAAAAACCATAATTTTTTATTTTTTTCTAAATTTTTAATAACAAAATAAACAAATAGCACGATTTCACTCAGTGTACTAAGCAAGCGCGCGCACACAATCATACGCTAGCAGATATCAAATGTGTGATTGTATGCGTTGGTAAATAAATTGCGCATTATTTTGAGCGGCTCTGGTTTAAGGAATGGTATAGTTACTGATCACTGAAAAATGTCAATTATAGTTCCAATTCAGAAGATCAATTAATACACTGCCAAATGATGAAAAAATATTAGAAACCGTTGTAAAAAATCAACTATGTAGTAAATCTCCTAGAAACGAACAATATACTGATGCCACAACAGTCTGGATTAAGCGAAAAACACTCCTGTGGGACTGCTTTAAATTTGGTGATAAATCGTTGGAAAGAAGAACTTAGCAAAAGCAAATACATAATTGCCGTTTTTCTAGATCTCAAACGTGCCTTTGAGTCTATAGACCAATAGTTACTTTTAGTGGTTACTGAAGTGGTTTGAAAGTCTTATAACGAATCGTACCCATCGTCGGTATCCGAAAAAGAAGTATAGCGGTTGGTCTGCCTCAAGGTTCAGTTCTGGCACCTATACCTGTGTCGAGTGACATTAATTTTTTTGCTGATAATATGTTAACCATGATCGATTTTATGTCAAAACTACAACATAATTTAAATGTGTGAAAACAAGCTTAAATTAAATGTTAATAAAACCAAGTATATGGTCATATCTAGAAGAGATTGTGATATGGGAGAGCCTAGTAACATTAATATATGTAATACATCAAAAAATTGAAAAATTAAAAATATTACATATTTGGGCGTAAAAATTGATGAAAAGCTGCAATTCAATGAACATATTAACCATACGGTGAACAAAATTGCAAAAAAAATTGTTCTTTATGCGACGTAGTTACTTGCAAACTTTGAAAAGAAAATATAAAATTATAGTTTATAGATCCACCATCAAGCCGCAATAAAATGACCTTATTAGACTTAAGATATCTATTATTAAATAATTAGGTTAAGTCTACCCTTATTGTAAAGAATTAGGAAAAGAGCTGTAAGAAATAAATAATAATAATAATAATTGCTGCTTGCCTATCACTAAAGTTGAGACCATTTTTTCCATTTAAAGCGGTTTGTAACATGTCCATAGCCTCCTTAATAGATTAAACCTCAGCTTTAAATAAATTACAGTGGTCCGGCAACCTAAAAAACCGCTCAGAGATAAATCCCGTGAGAAGATACCTCCTCCACTCTGCCATTCAGATGTAAAGATCGTGAGACTTCCAGGGAGAACAGACTAAACCTCATCTGGGTTCCAGGCCACAGGGACATCGAGGGTAACTGTATAGCGGATGAACTTGCGAGGGAAGGGACAACCAAGCAGATTCTTCCTGGTAAAGAACGCATTGGTATGCCCTTTGGTACTTGCAGGCTGCTCTCAAAAGAATATGCTTATGCTCGTGCGAATGAGAGGTGGGCACAGACCACGACTTGTAGGATATCTAGGCAGACTTGGCCTAGATGGGATCGTAAACGGTCGCGTGGTCTGTACACCTTAAAACGGGATGATATATCTCAGGTCATTGGAGCCCTTACGGGGCACTGCCTCATAGGCAACCACGCGGGGCGTCTCGGTGTACCCTTTCACAGATGCTGTAGAAGCTGCAAAAATTATGAAGAGGAGGAAACTGTTCTCCATCTTCTATGCAATTGTCCAGCGCTAGCAAGAAGCAGGCTACGCTTTCTAGGGGTACCACTTTTTGGAGACCTCGGAGAATTAGGTTCTATAGACCCAAGATGCTTGGCGAGATTCGTCAAGAGCTCAAAATGGTTCAGCAAAGGGGAATGAACACTTAGCTAGTGGTATCACAACGGGCCTCCAATCATGGCCTAAGTGGGTCGCTGAAGCAACGGTGACAGCCACACATACCATACCATACCAATTCGGCTTCTATGTGTATGTATGTTTATGTTTACACAACGCTGCATGAAACCGAAACCAAAATGCTACGAGGGTAGTACTCGTATTTTATATGTTGCGTATTTTCAATTCGATACTTACAAGCTTTATTTGTTCTGTTTTCAGTGAGTTGAAAAATTCATCTCGCCCAGCACGTGAAAATAACCGTGCGATGATTTTTTAAGGTTTTCCAACATGCATTGTCGAGACAGGAGTGCATTGATCCACTAATTTTGCCTTTCGGCGTTGAATCACACCACTTAGGTCGTCAAGCAGATTAAAAAACATTTTCATTACTATGTTACTGTTTTCATTACTGATCGCTAAATATAAAATGAAACCCTCGTACTGTGCGTATGGTTATAACATGCGTACACATACATATGTATGTTGTAAAAATGAACTCATATTCGACTATGTCTTAGTTAAGTCACCAATAATGCTTGTAGGCTGCTAAATATAGTATTACTGAGTCACGGTATTTTTCCTTCAAGTTAAAAATCACTTCTTATAAAAACGATATTTGTATTGGCTTATTTGTGTATAGTAAACACATTTTTGTGTATGTACATAACTTTTAACTATACGTGTTTCTGAATGAGTCAGTTTCTGATTTATATCTTTAATTATAAACTCCCAATCTCAAACAAACCATATATTTTTGAATTCTAGAAACTAACACCAATCGATTGATACCAAATTTATTTATATAGGTTCAACGGTTTGATCGCTATCTGACCAAGCCTTTTATTTTCGACAAAAAAAATATTTGGCTTGGTTTAACTGTTATTATCTGACTGAAAAAATAAAAGTCAATTTTTTACTGGAATTTTGTTACAAAAAATTTTACAGTCAGAAATAAACTGTTTTTAAGCGACTTTTATTTTAAAAGTCATAACTGTTAGGGTCCCTGGTTTTGATAGTTCTTCTGATATTGAAGGTAACATGAGTTTTGCCCATCTGCAACCTCTCCACGCCTCCCAGTCACTGCTGAGCGAGGTATTCCCCCAGTGGTGGCATCGATGGCCGAAGGTGGGAGTGCTATAGCTGGTTGCGAGCCGATGAACATCTGATCCGAGCCAATTCTGGCCAAATGGTCAGAGGTCTCATTACCAGGTACTCCCGAGTGACCAGGCACCCAGAGTAAAGCAAGTTCATTATGTTTACCAACATAGTTTAGTCGGGACTGGCATTGCCGAACTAGTTTGGAAGTAGTTAGAGGGCTGGCCAATGCCTTGAGTGCAGACACGTATACTCCTCCCCCTCCACCTATTATCTACCACGTAGTCCATGGCCTTGATAATTGCAAATATTTCGGTCTGGAAGACCGAGGCATATTCGCTACCTTAAAATAAATATTATCACTACATAATGTGAGGTCTTTGACCTCCGGTCGGTTTTTAACAATAAAAGCGGGCTCTAAGTTAATAGTTAAGGGGTATAAAAATAGACTCACCTTGACTGTTCACGTCAGTGCATCTCCGCAGGACAAGGTGGGCGTTTGCATCGCAACCGATTAAAACTAACTTGCGGAGTCCACTTGGAGGGGAATTCACAGCCTCCGTCATTATAATAGGAGTAAAGAAAAAAATTTCTTTAGCCATTGCAAAGGTTTTAATTTTGCCTTTACCACGCTTAACAAGCAGCATATAGCTCATCGCACCTAGACCACAGGCATTCGAGTTATTTAGCCAGGGCTCCTGGAAAAGGGCGATTACTATGTCGTCGCCTAGAGGCCGACTCAGAAGAGCAGCGCATACTGCCCTAGATCGGTGTAGATTTAAATGCAGAACCTTCATTTGAAATTTTCACCACCTTCTCCACTGCAACGACAGTGACGTCAGCACTGTCTTCCGTTTCGCCGTAAAGCACATCCATTGAAGTGCTTGCACCGGAGGTCCGTTGTGTCTCACTGCAATAAACTCTTATGCCCGAATTCAGTAAGCAGTCTCAGTCTCCAATAGACACAAAAGTCACAATTTTGGACCAGTTGGAATTTATTAGTTTCAAAATAAAGCCTCTAGACTCAAAATAAAGTCTCCAAATATTGACGGCCCATCCGGCTCCTCTAGCCGCAGGACTCTCTAGTCTCCCGACTGGATTGTTGGGTGTGACAGGGAGCATCGCTCTAGGTCTGCCTGGAATGTCCTTCCTGTCTACCACGACGAGTTTCGTCCCAGGGCCGACATCGCAGGCCAGAACCTTTATTTGACCCTGACATAGGCCGGCATCTCTGCACGCGGGAGGAGCTCCAGTGTTCTCCAGCAAAACGTCAAGGATGACGTTTGCCAGAGCCATCTTTGACCACCTCCACTGGTGGATTGGATTCTATCCCTGGCAACATCAACAAAGCTGGTTCTGCCCACCCCGGTACGGATGCACTTCTTTTTTGGAGCCGGTTGTTGCTCCTCAACTGACCTTTGTCTTTTAGAGAGCGGTGCTTTATCTTCAACCGATACCCCAGCCGTGCTTTGGTAATTGGGTAGAAGCGCTTTCGCCCTCTCTAGCGCATCCCTTGTACGTTTCCAATGGTACCTCCTCGGACCTGCACTTTTCATCGTCTGTGGACTGACACGCGCCATCAACCATGGGTGAAATCGCCCGTGGTTGTCATCGGGACGATTCACTGATTTTTCTTTAGCTTGGTTGCTTGTCCCCCAGTTGTGACAGGTCATGAGACCTTTGCCCGCATGGGTATAGGCTTCGTTTCCGTACCGGCATTTGATGGGCGCACCGCGTAAGGGGCTACAGGACCAACTACCATTTCCAGCACGATCCCTGTAGCCTTACTGGTGCTTAGCTCCACCATAACGTCCGATATTACGGACACTCTGGGGTCACCCCGAGCAGACCCGAAAGTGCTCGCTATGCGACGAAAGGGTGCCGTAGGCACTATCTTAGAATTAATAATATACTTGTATATTGAAAGAAAAAACTTAAAATATAAAAAAAAACGCCATAAAACTGTCTTTTGCAGTAGACTATTCGACTTACTCTATTTCTGGAAAATATGTACATATAACCTCAAACAACTCTAAAATCTTTTACACATTCCTAAACATTGAATGTTTTTTAAACATTTTTTACATTTCTTTGGTTTAATCCAAGCATAATTTTTTGAATAATTAATTAAGCAATAATGCAATAAACACAAGCCAAAATACCTAATAACGCAGTTTAAGATTGAACTATTCATTATAAATAACAAATTTTAAAAAAAATTTAATTACTACACATAAACTTTTGATACTGAAAAAATATTAAAAGAAAATCATGCAAGTGTTTCTCAAAACATCAATGCATTTAAAACTTTTCGAATAAATACATACATATGTAAGTATATACTATATAATAAGCAAAGTACAAGCTCAAAGGAAGACAAACATTATGTAAAGATAAATAATTTAAAGATAAATGCGCTGTTGACAAAAACGACAAATTATTTTTTCAGGGTAAAAGGAATATGACAGTTCATTTTAAAAGGGCGAATTTGCTTACATAGGAGTATTTTCAAAAGTGCATATCGATATTGATTGATACTAATGTTCTCCTTGTAACGTAGAGACATGTAAAACAATCTTGTTAATCCTTGAATGCATGCGAAATAAAAGAACAGCTACCAACAGTGGACTACAAAAACAAATTTTTTCGTCAGATTTTGGCACCATTATTCATACTAAATTACACTGTCCAACAGCATTTTTGGAACAGAATAGCGACCCTATAATTCTGAAAGGGTATGTTGAGTAGATAATTTTTGTAGAACAAACTTATGGTCCAGCACGTCTGAGTTTTTTTTACAGTGGGTCAAAGTTTTCATTTTTTGGTCGAAGGGAGCATTATACTATATGAAAAAAATGTTGTAAGTTAATGTCTGAGAGAATTCTTATGGTCAGAGTTGTATTGTGGAATTGTATGAGGATTATTTTTGTGGAAGATCTTAACCCTCTAACTGGTCTCTTTATGGGTCAATTTGACCCTTTTTCGAGAAAATCAAAAAATATCCTTTAAAAAAGGAAATTTAAGGATTAAAATATTCTACGAAAATGTTTGGCGGAAAAATTTTAGTGTTGGTCACCAAAGACACCATTGTTGGTGACCCCCACTGAAATTTTCCGCCAAACATTTTCGTAGAATATTTTAATCCTTAAATGTCCTTTTTTAAAGGATATTTTTTGATTTTCTCGAAAAAAAGGGTCAAATTGACCCATAAAGAGACAGTTAGAGGGTTAAGATCTTCCACAAAAATAATCCTCATACAATTCCACAATACAACTCTGACCATAAGAATTCTCTCAGACATTAACTTACAACATTTTTTTCATATAGTATAATGCTCCCTTCGACCAAAAAATGAAAACTTTGACCCACTGTAAAAAAAAACTCAGACGTGCTGGACCATAAGTTTGTTCTACAAAAATTATCTACTCAACATACCCTTTCAGAATTATAGGGTCGCTATTCTGTTACATGCAAAAAGTCTTCATTTTAATACATAGTTCGCAATTCAAAAGAGATAAAAACTTTAACCTTTCCATATAAAATAAAAAATAAATTATATATTATGTATATGTTACATAAGATACATTTGATTTGGCATTTTATAAATTATCAAGGTGCTAATAACTTCTGTTTAGTCACTCCACTAAAAGCTTTACGAAAAAAATTTCCATTATTGTGAAATTTAAATAATTGCCCATAGACTTTTTTACTCAACGTATCTACATGAAATCATTTACACGGAACCGGTCTATTTAATTCTTAAAAAAAAAAATAAAGAAACAAATATATGTATGTATAAGAAAATTTATAAATGTGCATATGAAGCCAGAAAAAGTCTAGAACACTATGGCCTCTATTATGAGCTGCATTCGATCCTCGACAGCGATCGAAAATTCTGATCGAACGAATTTCCATTTGGTATTAAGGCACTCATTCGATGAAGATTGGCGCTATTGTGAATTTCAATCATTTTGATTGTTCACGATAGTATACATCTGTCAGATAGTGTAAAAACTAAAAGCGATTTGTTTAAAAAGTGAAAAGGAAAAAAGCAAATACTTTATAAATAAAGAACATATAAATAAAAGTTTAAATAAAATATGACTACGACTGAGTTGTGGCTTGACGATTCTTCAGAGGAGGATGAAAGTTTGCTGGAATTAGCCAGAAATAGGAAGAAGCTAAGGGACGCTTCCAACCCTTTGGAAATGGATTATACTACGTAAGTTTAATGCTATTTCTTAGAGGTTTCGGCACGTACAACATTTAAGGTTTGTTTGCAGATTTATAAAAAACTTCCGTTTGTCGAAAGCGGCGTTTGTAGACTTGCTGTCCACTACAGAAGAGCTGCTGCAGCGATGAACCCGATCGAAATATGTTCCCAATATACTAAAATTGGCAACAACTTTACGATTTTGTGCTCAGAGTTCGTATCAGCTTAGTATTGGGAATGAAAACATGCTTGGGCTTGCACAGCCTGTACTTTTGCCGCCTGTACTTTTGTGCAAATCCCTTTAGCAAATTGTGGATTTTCTTCCACCAATGCAACTAGTCTTTCTAACTGCTGTTTGGTACTCACGACTTTCGACCTGCATACAATTAACAAAAATAATATCATATTATTAATTTTTTACCATAACGCAATAAATAAGCTCGAAAAACTTACATTTTCACCAAATTTCAAACGCTTCGTTTTGCTGTCGAAAGGAAAATTCTGTTCGACTTAAGATTCGATGCTCAGCGAAAATTTCGACAGGGTTGCACTGCTCATAATACGAATTTGACATTCGATCTTCGATGTTCGATAACCAGCGAATATCGAAGATCGAATGCAACTCATAATAGGGGCCTATATAACTATTACATATTCGAACACGTTGTACGAAAAGTTCAACTTAAGCATAATTAGTCATGTAAACTGATTGGGTGAATAACTAAATTCTCCTTTCTTAGTTTCTCGCTTGGTAGTGATGTGCTGAATTGTCGGTACCCAATACTTTGTTTCCCAATAGCGATGCGTTACATGAAATATTTGCCATGACATTCATGGCAAGCTTTAAAAGAATTTATCTCATTACTATTTTTATGGTATCGCATAAAAAACGCATAAGGTACAAATAGAAGATGAACAATACTCATTTAAGTAAAGCAAGCATAATATGTACGTATGTATGTGCCTCAAACAAGTAACCATATCTCGACAATATTACCATCACAAAGAACACTCTTATCCATCGCCTTTTTGTCCTTATCGCGACTGTTCTACCAACCGCTAAAATTATGTGACTATATTGTTGACCTTTTTTTAAATTTGTAATGCCTGTAGTAACTCTACCTATTCAAAGAACATTAACGTTTGAATAGTACACATCATGATACAATCATTTTTAGAAGTAGTTTCACTCTCTTATTTCAGACTGACAAAAACAGTGTTCCGGATTTTCGTACTACCAATTCCTTATTAAAAAAATTTTAATATGTGCAAAGCTACATTTTTGATGGTACATGAGGCGATTCAAAAATCGCTTGCCTTAATGGACATAAAACATATCGTCGCCCGGATAAGTTTTTTAACATACATATAATTATTTATTGATCGCTTAAACGTTAAAGCCTAACAATAAGTTTTCAAATCTTAATCTAATGCTTTCTGCTTAAAAGCCCGTGAACAGGGCTCCGTTGGCTGTGCGTGTCTCCATCAAAAGGTCGGACGATCTCTTCTTTGCAGGCGTGTTTTTTTAGAGTATTTGCAAGAGGATTCAGGTGCGATTGCAACTTTTCGAGGTATTTTGTTATAATGTTATTGATTTCTTCTTTGACTGTGGGTATTTCAAGATCTTTGTAAATGTTTGAATTCTTTATGTACCATGGTGCTGCTGTTATCACTCTTAGAACTTTTGATTGAGACCTTTGAATAATTTCGACGTTACTAGTACAGGCAGAGCTCCAGAGCTGTATACCATATGTCCATATTGGTTTTATAATAGCCTTATATATTAGATTTTTATGCAGACTTTCGGTGCAACAGCCAATTTAATTGTGAGCTTTTCAGCTGATGTGTATTTTCCAAGTGAGGCGCCTATCTAAGTGCATACCAAGATACGTAACATTGTTGTCCTGAGGAATCATAACACTGTTCAATGTTATAGGTGGACACGTTTTTGGCTTAAGTGTAAAAGTGACATGTTTCGATTTTTGTTCGTTTACTTTAATACGCCAGATCTCTAGCCACTCCTCGTTATCTTTCGTATGGATTTGTGGGCACTTATTTCTGCATATTATAGCAGTATCATCGACGAAGGTTGAAGTTAACAACGAACTACATGTTGGGATGTCAGATGTGAATATAATGTATAGGGTTGGACCAAGGACGCTGCCCTGGGGAACGCCAGCTTTTATTGGAAACTCTTCTGTTATGTAATCATTAATTTTTACTGTAAACCGTCTACCTGAGAGGTACGATTTAAAAGTACTATGGAAGCTTGGTGGTAGTAACTTTCTGATTTTATGCAAGACTCCTTCATGCCAAACTTTGTCGAAAGCTTGAGCTACATCCAGAAAAACTGCGGAACAATATTATCTGCGTTCAAATGTTTTTCTTATCTCATTCGTGATACAGTTAACTTGTTCTATTGTACCATGCTTCTCACGAAAGCCAAATTGGTGAGTGGGTATGATATTACAGTTTTTGAGAAAAGGATTAATTTTAGACAATAAAATTTTTTCAAAAAACTTCGAGATGCAGGGCAGTAAGCTAATTGGTCTGTATGATGATGGCAAAGTTGGATTTTTGCCGGGCTTTTCAATCATAATAATTTGTGAGCTTTTCCATGCTTTCGGAAAGTAACCAAGTTTTAAGATGGAGTTAAAAATAATGGATATATAGGTGATAGCAGTACTCGGTAATTTAATTAACATTTTTGTAGTAATTCGGTCAAAGCCAGGTGATTTTTTTGGGTCTAGCGTTTGTTTTACTTTTTCAATTTCTGATTTTGACGTAGAAATTGGGCTTATACTTCTACTATTGGATTGAAGTGGGAGCATATAAGATATTGATGCGGAATTGGGGTGAAATACCTTCTCAAGATGTCGCGCAAAACACTCAGCCTTTTCCACTGAGCTTTGAGCCCAGGATCCATTTTCTTTTCTTAGCGGCATGTCAGTTTTTACAGGTGAACTCTTTTGGTGCCCATTATAGGATTGGTTTTTAATGAAGATATTTATATTTTGATCATATTCAATTTTAAGCGCTTGTTTTAGTATTTTTTCCGCTGTTTTGAGTTTGAGTTTTACTGCAGGCGATCTTGAATTTTGCGGAATTGTTCGATTTGCCTGTTGGTTTGATTTTCAAAGAAACTTTTGTCTGATGATGGCTGAGGTGTCGCTACTGTAGCAGCTGTTATAAGCAATGAGTTCAGAACGCTAATATTGTCGTCAATATCGTCCTCATTATTAATTTTAATGTTTGTGTGGACGTGGGTACTTAAAAACTTTTTGTATTTCAGCCAATTTGTTTTGTGTGATGTCAAGGGGGAGACGTTTTCGATTTTACATGGCTATTCATCTAGTGCGGTCATAACTGGTGAGTGATCAGAAGACAGATCAACACAGGTTTCAGCAGTTATTAAAGTTCTGTCAATGTGTTTAGTGATCGCAAAATCAATTAAGTCCGGATAAGTAAATTTCGTATGTGAAAATTGCATTAATAATGCAGTAATAATTTAAAATTTTTCTAAAAGGCGGTATTCCTTTTTGGATTTCTCGTTAAGTTTCCGAGATTTGAGTCAAGTTACATTAAACAAAATTTTAAAATATGTAAAATGTTTCGTAACAATCTGTAAAATGTGTCCGTATTGTCGCAGGGATATTAAATGTACGTGGAAATTTTGCAAATAAAGTTAATAATTCAGTTATTCAAGTCATTGGTGAAAATAAAACATATACATACTTATATAAATTGTACACGATTTATGCTTGAAATACAATTAAATTAAAATTTAAATCCCCAAGGTCTATTTCAAAGTATTGGGCGTCATCCGTAAAACTACCTCTAAAAATATTTGTCCCATAGTATACATTAACGGTGGAAATTGCGTCGTTTTTGTGTAAATATTTACACAATATTTAGAAAATAAATGATTTTATGTTAGATCGAGTTTTTTCTTTTGCATTTTGGCAACGTCAGTTCCAAACGAAAGTGTGTTTGCAAAAGCGAGGCAAATATTAACTGAGCGAAGAAACCGTTCAAATCCAAATAATGTGGAGAAATTGATTTTTTAAACAAAAATAATGTTTTATCCATAGTAACATTAACGATCTTCATGCGTGCCTTCTATTTATTTAATATTGCTTAAAATAATATCTTTGTCTAATGAAAAACAAACATTTATGTATATTTTTGGGTGTTTTGCGGACTTACAGTTTCATGCCGACTTCAAATGCCATAGATTTTTATGACGAGTTTTTCAATAATTTCTCAAATATCATCTATAATCAAGTTGGGAATATTTATTTTTGATCTCCTGGTCTATTTTACCGATGTTTTTTATAATAGACAAGATGACCCGGTGAACTTCGTATCACCTATCCTCTCAACATTAAAACTCTCCCTTTGGTAAAATGGCATACCGCCGAGCAGGAACTTTCGCCGTCAGATTGATCGATATGTCGCCAACCGATCAAAATTTTTTTCAGAACTCTCGGAACTTACAAAATAAAGTTTACCTACAATAAAATTATTTGAATTGTATTAAGTTGTATTTTATTTTGGACGGATAGGTTTTAGTAACAACATATATAATTCACATAAGCCCCCACGCACGCACACACACGTTCAGCATACTTATCTTAGACCGTTTGAATTTCGTTCGGTTATAAAACAGAGCTTGCTAACAATTCAAATGAAATGCTTGATTCCGAAAATTTGCAACGACTGACCTTGCGATTTATTTATGGTTAGCGCAAAGGCCAGACACATAGGAAATTGTAGCCGCTGAAAGTCGAATAGTAAATGCGTTGGTATCATCGGTATACGCGAGATCAATACATCCTCTCCTTTGTAATTTCCCTTGATGATCTTGGCCCGATGACGTTACTCATTAGCTTTTTCACAGCCATTCTCTTTCCATTGCACAGTCGTGGTTGATTAATGTTACGCAGCATGATCACAACTGATCCTACATTTAATTTTAAATTGTGAGGTTGTAATCCAGGCAATTCCAATGAATTTAAAAACTGTCCAGTGACCTCTGGTGGGCCATCGTGCGTTCATCCCAACCGATCAATTTGCATATTTGAAGAATCTTCCCCACCAGCTGTTTTTGGAGATGTTGTAAACTGGTGCTTCGTTGATTTGCATGTGTAGTGGTAGAATGTGCAGTTCGTCCACCTTCTAATAATGTTGCAACTATTCCAGATGAAGCCAACGCTAGAGCTACTTAATTTTACGATCTGATCTTTGCCAATAGCAATGAACGTTTTTCCAGTCCCCCGGTAGCATCAAGGAAGTAAATTCCAGCAGATCCATGGTTTACAGCTTCATATTAAACGCCATCCTTAGTTGTGCATTCAATTGCGGAATATCTGAACGAACTGTTTCAGTCAATACTTCGGTATCGTACTGTTGTTCTCTTTGTAACTCGTGGTTAAATGCATTGCGCATGGGCCCATTTGGTGCTGTCATGCCCAAACACGACAAAACTTTAATTGCCATCAATAGACACATTCCTTCTATAACGATCAATGTAACTTCAAATAATATCTTTGAATTATTAGTTTGTAGTTGAAAGCCGAGTTTTATACCCATAAATGTTTAGGAAAAAAAACATCGAATATAGATACATAAAGTGTATAAGTAGTGGTATAATACAACCTTTTTAATTAAAATTCTAGTTTGGTATATTTTTTCAACAAGCGAAAGAAAAGTTTAGGGAGACATTTGTAAGATGTTTTAGAAAAGTTATTTTCCGCAAAATATCTCTACATGTATCACATATGAGATTCCCCTAAACTGCTTTTCTCAATATTTTTGGCTCTTTTGTGTTCTTATTAGATATCTATATACATATGTATATAAAAATAAATTGCTGTTCGTTTGTATCGCTAAAACTCGAGAATGGCTGGGCCGATTTAGCAGATTTTTGTTTTGAAATGTTTGTCGTGGTCCAGGAAAGGTTAAAACGGTGAGAAAATATGTAAAAATTGGGAGAAAGATAGCAAAAACATTTTCCCATATAATTATGATACTTTGATAGAAGCTGTAAACCATGAATCTGCTGGAAGTTACTTCCTTGAAGATCAGATCGTAAAATGAAGTAACTCTAACGTTGGATTCATCTGGAACAGCTGCAACATTATTAGAAGGATGACGACCATTAAACATACAAATCAACGAAGCAACATCACCAAAAACAGCGCATGGCGAAGATTCTTCAAATATGCAAATTGATCGTTTGGAATGAACGTACGATGGCTCCCAAGAGGCCACTGGAGGCACTGAACAGAACGTTAAACGAGCCATTATTCTGTTATCAGGTGATTTTCGTCGGACTATTCCAGTTATTCCCTGATACACAGTTGCTGACGAACTAAACGCATGCCTAAAATCATCTTATTTTTGGCGGTTACCGTGCCGCTCCAATTAACAACTAACAGGCGATTGTTTTTGTAACATGATCATACTGTAATTGTGTTCTCGAAGCAGTGATTATATATTGGAAATGGTAAGGTCGCAGTTGATACCACCTCACCGACTTTAAACAGGATCTTATTCAGCGAATCTTTCCGGACATAGAACAACACTTCAACAACTATATTTAATTGGCTTAGGGAAAGAGCAATGTTGGCGATCAAAAATAAAGATTTCGATGATCTCCAGGAGCGTTGCTTTCTTACAAATCAGTTGACACAGTTACAAACCAAGATGACGTAATCAACTATTCCAGTTTTTAAATTCACTGGAATTGCCTGGATAACGATCTCACAATTTAAAATTAAAAGTAGGATCAGTTGTGATCACATTAATCAACCTCGACTGTGCAATGGAACGGCACTGCCTGTGAAAAAGCTAATGAATAACGTCACGAACGGGCGAAGATTATCAAGGGAAATTACAAAGGATAGGATGTCTTGATCCCGCGTATCCGATGATTTCAGCGGATTTACCATTCGTTTTTAAGCGGCTATAATTTCCCGTGCGTCTGGCCTTTGCGATAACCATAAATAAATCGCAAAACCAGTTCTAGCAAGTTTTCGGATTCAAGTTGAAGGTTCCCTGTTTCACGCATGGGCAATTATACATCACGTGTTCGCGTGTCGGAAAAACTTAAAATATTTACGCATTTCATTTGAATTGTTAGCAAGTTTCGTTTAATAACCGAACGAAATTAAAACGGTGTGAGATAAGTATGCTGAACGTGTGTGAGTTTGCGCGTGGGTTAATGTGAAATGTACATATATGTTATAACTGAAACATATCCGTTCGAAATAAAATGCAACAATTCAAATAATTTTATTTTAGGTCAACTTTATTTTGTAAGTTCCGAGAGTTCTGAAAAAAATTGGTTGGCGACAAATCGGCGGGAGTCCATTTTACCGAAGGGTAAATAGGTGATACGAAGTTCACCGGGTCATCTAGTTATATATAATTATTTCGTTACCGCGTAGCGAAAGCATGAAATTCATGACTCTGCAAATAAACTTTTGAAATAAAAAGGCTTGTTTCAAAAAAGTTAAAAATATGTTTTTGAACCAGTGTAATGTACACTTTCAAAAGCATACATACCATATATACAAACATACATGGAAAGCGTCTACTGTTAAGTGTATTTTCATAAGCAAACTAACTTGAATTGTAGTTACATACATACGAATACATACATACATACATAGAATAAATTTACATTCAAACCGACGAATAGTTTTGTATTCATACAAACTTTCAAGAGCTTTGTAGTAGGTGCTATGTTGTATCTGAACTACAGACTGGAATAGAATCGACACTTGCTGCAAGTGATATTTTCATATATGCATACAAACATTAGTGCATACAATGTAGTATGTGGGTATGCCTTAAGGGCAATATTAACATATACATAGTGCTTACATATGAAAGTGCGAATCGCTGCATTCCCATTTCGCGTCAATGCTCTGTTTTTATTGCTTTTCTTTTTATCAGCTTACTCTGTTTTGTTGCTTTTGCTTACGCTGTTGACATTGTGTTATAGCACCTTGTCCATTCATTTACAAACACGCACCATCCATTATTGCATGCATAAATACAAACATACATATCTACATACATAGTGTGAATCCGTTGGATCCTTTAACAAAGTTATTACTGCCGCATGTAAATTCCCACAAAATAATCCCAACTATCAACAGATAGATACGAAATACACACCTTTTTACATACATTTGCATGTATGTAATATTTATAGTCTTTGAAATCGGTCGTTTTTTTTAAACCGTTCAGTTTTTAAAAGAAAAATCGTTTAAACTCTATATAAAATCTCGATTTTTGACACATTCAATATTCTTTGGTTTACTGATCGATTCCTATTTGTTTTTCACATAAAGGGTTTAAAACAAAACGTAAATGAAAATGCTAAAATATAGGATCAGAACAAATTTAAAAAGGACACGATACGATTAGTGGAGTCAGAGACAACAAATATTGAACTTGTCAATCGTCAAAACATATCCTGTATGCAATTTTATTGAATGATGTTCTGAAACTTTAAGACTAACTTTGCAAGTAACGCCCCAATAGCTCGTGCGCTTCGGGAATTTAATGCATTATCTAATTCGAGCGTACTTGATTTCGCTATATCTAGAAATAATTTTGTGAAAACTCTAGGTTCAATAGCTTAGCATGGTATTGATATTAATTGTTAGTATTATATTAGCCAAATTTGGCCACCCTATATTATTTTTCTTAGTCTGTAAGGTACTTTGTACTGTAGATTAATAACTTAAATAAATAAATAAATAAATAAATATGTATCGACTGGTTCGGTGCATTAAACTTATAAAAAAAGATTTGTTCGAAAATAAATTATAAAGTTAACAAGTAAAAAAGGACTTCTTCGACTATGCCGAAGCCTTCATACTTGTAATGAATGTTAGAATTGTATGGGAGCAGAACGTTATATTTCTCGGATCTTTATGATTCTCACTGCTAATAAATAGCTAACAATAACTGATATCTGTTAAAAATTTCAAGTCTTTAGCTGATTAAATGAAGGAGTTGAGGGGTGTTATGCAATATCTGAACTATCGGTTTTATGGGAGCAATATGTAATATTTATCCGATAATAATGGTTTTAGCTGCTTAAATAGTGTTCATATTATTATTTGTGCAAACTTTCAACTTAACTACATAATATTGCTAAATGCAATATCTGAACAATCGGCTGATTGGGAGCTTATATGTTATATTTCTTTGATCGTGTTGATTTCACTGCTAATTTAGTGATACTAATAACAGAAATTTGTGCAAAATTTTAATCCTTAAGCTGTTTAAATGGAGAACTTATGGAGAAAATTATAATATCGGAACAATCGGCTCCCTTATACGTTATAGTAGTCCGATCTGGCCGATCCCGATAAATTACACTATTTTACAAAAAAAATTAACCTCGGTAAAAAAGTAATTTCTAGGTTAATTTGGCGTCGCTGAATCCAAAAATGGCTTTCATTTATTTTTCTTAAGAAGCGTTTGCGAAATTTTGGCAAAAAACATGTTTTTGAGGCATTTTTGCATATTGTTAAAATTAACTAGACAGATTGATTTCACAAATCTTTAACATATATTAGTTTCAAGGTAATGACTTCCTCTTTACAACGCTAAATCATATGTGTCCAATTGCATTTTTATAAATTGTGTTATATGGGGGTGATCGTGGTTATTGACCGATCTTGACCATATCTCAATTTTTACTCAAGTTATTGTAACCACGGGCAGACGGACGGACGGACATACAGGCAGGGTTAAATCGATTACTTTCTTCATTCTGATTATATACATATATGTCAATGTCTATCTCGATTATTATTAGATGTCACAAACAACCGTTATGCGAACAAAGCTAATATAAGCTTATGTACAAGTAC
Organism: Philophylla caesio; assembly: GCA_963971545.1. NCBI lineage: Eukaryota > Metazoa > Arthropoda > Insecta > Diptera > Tephritidae > Philophylla > Philophylla caesio. Next base: position 64,089,886 of record OZ020607.1, read on the forward strand.
GCTCGGGTATAAAAAAGCAAAAAAAAAACTTCATAAATTAAAGTTGTCTGCAATCACTTGACACGTCAGTTGAGCAAATTTTAAAAAATTCTCGGTGGTTACTGGGTGTAAAAGTTTATGAATAAAATAGTTTAAAGCTAGAGAAAACATAATAAAATTAAAGAATTTCAAAAAAAGCTTGAAAAAAGGCCTTTTTTTAGGATATTAACGCTTGTTTCACAAAGAATACCAATTTATAGGACCCATATGATATAGCGTTGTAAAGAGGAAGTCATTACCTTTAATTTTATAAAAGTTACAGACTTGTGAAATCAATCTGTCTAGTTAATTTTACAATATGCAAACAACTGCCTCAAAAACATGTTTTTAGCAAAATTTCGCTAACGCTTCTAAAGAAAAAGCCATTTTCGGATTCAGCGACGACAAATTAGCCTAGAAATTACTTTTTTACCGAGGTACATTCACCAAAGTCAAAATTTGTAAACTAGTATTATTAATAAATTAAAAAAATACACTTGACAGACTAGTTTCATTTAAATAGCCCTAAAATTGAAGGAGTTTGCGTTCAAACAGACGGACATGGTTAAATCGACTCATCTCATGACCATTAGGATATACTTTTAGATGGGTATATCTTTTCTTCATCTGCTATTTACATGAAAGGTATAAAAACGTGTACAATTTTTAAAATAATGACCCTGATATAGAGGCGAAGGATCAGCACACGACTTAAGCGCTTAAAGCAGCAAGCACACAATTCACACGTTTCAGAAAAACACCAAATTGCTGGCAATGCAAACTACTCCAATGGTAACTGCAACATCATGAAATAACACGGCAGACAAATTTAAGAACATCACTTTATTGTATGTTGAGTACAAATAACAACATGAATACGTAGGAAGGGAGAATTGTCGCAGATCATGTCCATGAGCTTGGACAAAAAACCTACGTATGCAGATGTATGTATGTATGTATGTATGTACGTTGTCATGAATGAAATTTAAGCTTCAAAAATACTCCTTACTAGGATTTACGGTAGTTGCCTTCGCTTTTAAGTAATCAGCTTGACCGAGGGAGTACATTTTTTTTTCTGACGATAATAGATGTGGTATTTGTGTATGTTTATGTTTGTCGCATGCGCGACTGGAATTTTGGAAAGACATGAGACATGTCGTCTTCCAATACGATTAAGGAACCTACATATGTATATATTGTCCAAGAAGTGAACTTTGCGACACACTTTCCTCAAACACAGGCGGTGAAAAAGTAATATTTGGATTATTTGCACTTGTGATTTGCAAACATTCGTCAGGAGGAGTTGACGAGAAGGTAGAAAAAAGTTATTTTCATAACCAAAATTTGCCAAAAGTATATAAACCAAAAACCAAAAACTAAACGGAACTAAAAGGTTGTGGTTAAAATAGTATTCGTTGGTAGCAGGGTTGTAAAATAATGCAATATGCGATTTAAATCAGTTGAAGTCGCAGTCATTGATAACGTTTTGACTAAAGACTAAAAAATGAAGTCTGAAGTCTTTTTCTGAATTCTGACTCATGAGTCATTTGGTGAAGTCACTTAATGACTTCATTTTTCAGTGCAGTCACTAAAATGTTTGTAGCAATTTTATTATTATTTTATTTCAAAAGGTCCTGAATTATTTACCAAATTACAAACAAATAGGAACTTATAGGGAATTAGTTATTTTTAGTAGCAACAACTGTTCGAAGCTCTCATCCGATAGACGTCCTCGACGTGGTGTATTAAGTATTGAGGCAAATGAAAAGAGTCTTTCCACGCCGACTGAGGTAGGCAGGGGTGCGTTGTATTTAATGTACGCCCTTTTAACAATAGGTCAACGGTGCAGCATGGTTATCGCCGAAGACTTGTCAACCATGTAGGCTACAAATTCGTCTTCAATAGACGAGTGCGATACGTCAACCTGTTGGGATGACTCTTCTGAAAAAGATATTACAAATGTTGGCTACAAATGTTAATTATGTACTACAAAATTGACTGCAAATGACTTCATTGACAGACTTCATTCAAATGACTTCAATTGACTTCAAAAAGAGACTACATTCAAATGATTGCAATCAAATGACTAACAAAAAAAGACTTCAAAAATGAATAATTAGTCACCAAATTTAGTCTGAATAGTGACTTAATTTTTTTAGTCTTAGTCAAAGAATACAAAATTGATTCCAATCATTTGCCACGAAAATCAAGTGACTAATTATTCGCAAATGAATGCATTCTTTTACATCTCTGGTTGGTAGAAACGAGATATTTTGTTAGTTTTATTTTGATTTAAAATTCTATAATTGCAAAAAAGTCTATGCTTACATACATATGAATGAAGCTATTTAACTTTTCAAACATATAACGAAATTTTCTGAAAATTAACAAAATCTTAAGTTTTAAACATATGTATGTATACACACATAAATTTTCAATATTATAAGAAAACAGAGTCATACCTGGTCAAAATGACGGGTTTATACTATTTCCGCCACAAATGTATGTGCATAATAAATAACACTGTGCCACAAAAAAAATCGAAACTTTAAAGTTACATCTTTATCGAAGCCAAACACTGGCGGTTCTAAAACCGTATGAAAATTGAAAATTGGTTAAAAAATGGCTTCTTTAAAAATGTTTAAGTTTGAAAAACACGAAAAATCGGTTTTTAAACGATACAAATTATTTCAGGGTGATGAAACTTTTTCGAACCTGGTTTTGTATTTTACTCGACCAGACCGACAACCTCCACTATGTCACTTTAAAAAAGCAAAACCACTGTAGCACCGTGTAGTTTAAGGGGATATTTATTAATGATACATCTTAGACGAGGATCCAAAAATATAGCGGCCAAATAGTTAGTAGGATTCTCTAGAAGCTTTTCTTCACGACTTTGAATGCAGTTTAGCAAATTTTCGCTGTTATCTTTTGATTGTACTTCGAGCTTCATTTCTAACCAAAGCTCAAAAATAAATAAATAAGTATAAGTTTCAAAAAATATCATTTTGAAATTCACAATTATTTTTGTGAACACAACTGTGTAATATTTGGCGAGCTAGTAGAATGCCTTGTTCATTTTAGATAGTGTTACTTCATTTTTGATACATAATTATTATAATTTTTATTACAGGTTCAAAGCTTTCTATTGTGTGCAAATAAAAACAAGTTTTTAATTTGGACAAAGATACAATAAGAGAAGTTATATATTATCGCCTTTAGTCTAAAACGAAGGAAAACAGTGTTGGCACTTCTCAATTAACTTAGAGCTTCTAGTTGGTTAAATATAAAATATTATTATTATTATTATTTACAATTTATTTATATAATTTAATTACATAAGCAATCGGAATTATTTGCTTTAGTCTGTATTAATAATAATTTGAAAATGTTAATTTCTTCGAAATGTTTTGCCAACCAAACGACATAGAAGGTGGTATATTCCCATCAGCTGATTGCTTGTTCTATTTACGCCTTATTTATGTTTCTGATGGAAAATTCCATGTGTAACACAAGCAGCAAATAATTTTATAGAGAAATTCTTTTGAATATTTTTACTATAAAGCCTCAGTACGTTTGCTTTTTGCTTTTTTTTACATTTTCACAGCTAACAACACACAATTTTTTACCTATATGTGGAGTATACCACCTTTACTGAATTCGCCTTGCTTATACATAACAAAAAAGACAAATAAAAACAAGTAAGAAAAGCTAAATTCGGGCGAAACCGATTTTTATATACCCTCGCGATATATTTTTGTAAGGTCGGTGTCCATGATTTCATAAAATTCCCGCTTCTTTGTTTCTAATCGCAGCTAGTATTAAACTTTACAAGATTTCTTGCAATAAATACTGAAAAACAATTTTTTTTGCATTTTAAAAATTTCCGTTATATGGAAGTTGGGCGTGGTTATGGTCCGATTTCAAAAATTATTGACGGTGATGATAGAGATATCAATGACAATATGTTCACCAAATTTTGTGACAATACCTTACATCGTTATTGAGATACTTACAGACGTTTTTTTATAAGTCGGCTTGGTTACGCCCATTTTTCAAAATTTCATAAAAATCAAGTTTATTAATTAAATATCTCCCTGAATATCAAATTTGAATTAATATGTTCCAATAGATAAAGAAAAAACGACATTTTTGCATTTTTCAAAATTTTTAACGATGATAACAGTGATAGTGAGGAATATTTGTTTACCAAATTTTGGGACGATACCTTATACTCTTATTGAGATACCAAAAATGTTTCATAAGTAGGCGTGGCAACGCTCCAAATACGAAATTTCACTTAATTTGTTTTAATAGATACCGAAAAATGAAGTTTTGCATTTTCCAAAACTTCCGTTATATGAGAGATGGGCGTGGTTATAATCCGATTTTTTACGATAATAATAGCGATGCCAAGGAAAATATGTCCACCAAATTTTGTGCCGATACATATTTAATACTGTTATTGAGATATACAACCTTTTTCATAAGTGGGTGTGGCAAAGCCTAAGTTTTAAAATTTTATAAAGAACTAATTTCTTAGTTCAAATCGCTCTAAATACCAAATTTCACTCAATTTGCTGTAATAGATACCGAAAAAACGGAGTTTTTGCATTTTTCAAAAACTTCCGTTATATGGGAGGTGGGCGTGGTTATGATCCGATTTCAAAAATTTTCTACGGTAAAAATAGCGATATCATGGAAAATATGTGCACCAAGTTTTGTGACGATACCTAATTTCTGAGTTCAAAATCTCTCCAAATACCAAAAATCACTCAATTTGCTTCAATGGATACCGAAAAAACGGAGTTTTTGCATTTTTCAAAAATTTCCGTTATATGGGAGGTGTGCGTAGTTATTGACCGATCTTGAACATTTTCAATACCAACCTACCATGTCCAAAGTGCAATCTATGTAAAAGTTTTTATTGAGATATCTCAATTTTTACTCAAGTTATTGTAACCACGGACAGACGGACGGACGGACAGACAGGGCTAAATCGACTTCTCTTTTCATTTTGATCATTTTAGTATATATATGTCTATATCTCTCTCGATTATTTTATGCTGTTACAAACAACCGTTTTGCGAAGAAAGTTATAATACCCTTGTGTACAAGTACGGGTATAAAAAGTTATTTTGTTGTTGGTTACGTTTAGGCACACAACATAGAAATCTGGAAAGACTTTTCCACTCAACTAAAATTCTAAAGAAAAATATTTCAAAATGAACATTAAAATGAAGGACTTTTATAATATTTTTCTTCTTATAAAGGTGACTTTTTAAAACGACAATTAAATTTTCAGGCATATATGGACTTTTATTTTAATATAACTGTTTCGAAAACTAGAAAAAATGTCTGTAACTAAAAGACATTTATTTCTGGTTCAAAAAATAAAAGTCATAAAATAATATATTAAGTTGAATTTAATTGTATGGGTTGAAAAATAACTGACACTTCTTACATTTTTAGTCGAAATTTACAATCGAAACGAATTTGAGAAGAGCTCAAAGAATTAAGCATTTTGGAATAAGGAAGTATGTATGTGTGGGCGATGGCTTTCACATAATGATTTTTTGGTTTAAATTTTTTTACATAACAGTTATTTTCGGTCCCTGGTTTTATCCCTCCATACCCGCCCAACCGTGGCGAGGGGTGCATCCGTATGACGCACGGATATGTATATACAAAAAGTGGTTTTTCTTTCATATATTCTGTGCCGAGTCATGAAAGGCAGAAGTTTGTTAAGTGTCGAGATCTAAAACTGTTCAGCTACAGAACAAATGCTCATAATTACTTATAAGTTGATCGAATAGTAATATATATGTATGTATCAATTATTTAGAGCATTGTACATAGTATTCTTTATGTAAAAAAGTGAGTCTGAAATACCCAAAGAACCGGAGTGAGTGTTAAAATCCTGACACAAACTACGGAGTGGTTTATTTAACTCAAAATTACTTTTACATGGCTTCAGAAAAAGAGGCATAAAATGCCTTGAAATTCAGGAGGGAACGTTTAGTTTTACTTCACCAAGAAGAGATGGGCTAGAAATCAAGCCTGTAAGCATTTCTCTGCGACTAGTAAGTGTAGGAAGACTAATGCGTTTTAAACGACTTATATATGGCGGCATGTTGTTTTGAGAATCCCAACGAATATTTTCTAAAGAAAAAGCAGAAATTGTTTTTAAATTTAATCTATCCGCTCGGATTGAACTTGATAGCACGGGTTCCAAACAACAGATCTATATTCCAGTATTGGCGACACTAACGTTGTGAATAGAGCCTTGGTAATGAAACGGTCATTACATTTTTTTTACCACGGTTTTTCAAATGCTTGGCTTTGTTAACTGTAACATTTATGTGAAGATTACAATTAAATTTCTGGTCCATTGTACTTCCAAGACCAACAAAGTTAAACACTTGTTCGAGGTTATGATTACATATGTATGTCATAAGAAACTAGTTGAACTGCTCTGCGAGAAAAGCACATTACTTTACATTTTTTAAGGTTTAGTGGCATGTAATTTACTTCACACCAGTTAGCCATGGTATTTAAATCCGCTTGTAGTAAGGACCTTTCCTCAACAGAATGATACGATCTAAAAAGTCTTACATCATCAGCATACAATAATTTTTTTTAATAATTTAGTACAGAAGGTATGTCATTTATAAAAAGTAAAAACAGAATCGGACAAAGGTGACTTCCTTGCGGGACCCCCGAAGATAAATGAATAATGTTTGAGGAACTATTTTTAAAAATAACTGGTTGTGTTCTGTCAATGAGGTAAGAAGACATCCAACGAAGGAGATTAGGTTGAAAACCAAGGAGATTGAGTTTATGGACCTGTAAAGAGTCACTTACTCTGTCGAATGCTTTACTAAAATCAGTGTATATAACACCAGTGTGAACTCAAGCAAGTTTTGTGTGCTAGAAATTGTAGTGGATGTGTAATACGTTAAATGGTCAACAGCAATACTTTTAGGATTAGCAGAAAGCTTAGCTATACCGCGATAATTCTCTATAGAGGACCTACTCCCGGTCTTTTAAAGGGGTATAATGAATGATTATTTCCAAGCTGAAGGGAAAATCCCAAGCTTAAGAGAAAGATTAAATAAATTAGTTAAGGGCTCATAAATATGTATGTTTAGCACAGATTTGAGGAATCACGTCGGGATCGAATCGGGGCCAGCTTTAAATGATTCTCTTGAGTTATTCAAATAATAAAATACTTCCTCAGACGATATCTGCGGAATAGTAGCAGAGGTGAAGGAACAGAGTTTATATGGATAAGGTTTGCTTGGAAATTGATTGGAAGTCACAAGACATGGTATAATGTAATTTCATAGCAGACGGAAAACTAGTCACTTCGCGTTTTGAGTTAACGGAATTATAAAATGGTTCAGGGTTTTATAAGATCTGTAGAATTTTTTATTTAATTCAAAATAAGCGTGTCGGAGAACTGAGTTTTAAACATAGTTAATGCGCAAACCTGTTATTTTGTACAATTAAAAAGATCGCTACTTTTTATTTCGCGAAAATAAAACGGAAGTTTGAGCTACTTGATTTATCCACATTATTTCCAAAATGGCCTAGGTATAACCTCGTAATTTACCTCAATCGCAGGGTGATAAGAGTCCTCTGGAATATCCAAGGGTTCGCACCTTTTCGTTGATGATTTAGATATATTATCAACAAAAACAAGATCCAGAATGGTTCCAAAATTTTTTGGAGTTAAATTAATCTAATTTAGACAGAGCTCAGCCATATGTTCTAAGAGCACATTGTATCTATCCCTTGATGAAATTGGAACGATAAAGTCGTCTATAAGAGTCCATGATATGCCTGGCATATTGAAGTCATCAAGTACAATCATCCAGTCGTGTGCAGTAATCATTGAACTTAAGGATCTAAGTGAAGCAATATGTTGAGAATATACCGATAAGTCAGAATTAGGAGGGATGTAGCAAACAGTTAAATAAAAGAACCTATTTCATACCATAACTCGTATTGCTTTAAATTTGATTGATGAGGGGGATATTAAAATCTTCGGATGGTATAGAAGAATGAACTGCAAAAAAACACCTATTTTGTCCTCACGGTCTTTTCTATAAATTTGATATTGATTAGGAAGGATCTCTGAATTAAAAATATGTGGTTTAAGCCAGGTTTCAGTAAAGCAAATTACGTTATAATTACAGTCTAAGGCTTGTAAGTATAAATCGTTCAATTTAGTATTTAAACCTCTAAACTTTTGGTACAAAATACTTAAAGAATAATTTAAAATTAGTTTTTTGGCTCAGTGTCACGATTAGGAATTGAAGCTAAGTTATTTATTTTATTTTTATTTTTATCTTATATTCAAACTCCCACACAAATGCCCCGGTTGGCCAAAAAGAATTGTTAAGCAAGGAATCAAAAACTGCAGGTGCCACATCAATCTTAAAAATTGATACGTTACGTTCATATTTAAAGTTTAATTTTCGGATTGCTAAGTTAAATTTTAATGAAATGTAAAACTCTACATATATCATCAGAAGAAGTGCCCCTAGCAAATCTAGATTTGCTCAAAGGAACCACTGTTTCTTTGCAGAGCAGTCAGTCTCATCCAAAGGTGCTACAGTTTTGGAAACAATAGGAGCAGATTGGGAAGGTGGAAGCGATTGAGGTGGTGATGGACCCACTTCAGATGAAGATACCTGTAAGTAAGCATGATCAGAATTGCTTTTATTAGAGGAAGAAGTGCGGGGGCAGATAGCCCTTGACGAAGTTGATGAAGACGGACCCTGAGGCACTCTACCAATCAATTCGGCACATTTTATATGAGCAACCCCATCGCACAAGAGCGTTGCTCATTATCGTTTTTTTTTTAATTTTGCAGTTGTCAAAAAACGCAAGACATAATTGTTGGACATATAATTTGTGGACTCAAGGCGGATGAGAAAGTGCGGCAACCGCGGGAATACCTAGGGCTTGCGTTCCTGTAAACTCAAAATTAAAATTTCTGTTTCTTCTTCAAAGTTGTGACGAGGAAACGAAAACCATGAGTCTGGAGGTCAATGGTCAGGTAATCCGGCTGACCTCCAGGTAGAGGTCCCTGAGCATACAGAAATGTATTTCATTTCGTCTTTTATGAAATACATTTGTGTTTTCTAAAATGCAATTGTGTTTTTCTGAAATACTGTTGTAAGGGAGATATCCGAAAAAAGTGGGGCTTATCCCCCAAAGGAATGGTTGTGGTCAGACCAATCCTGCTGTATGTAAAACGATCACAAGGTCTCCTCTTGCTGAGCAGGGGAGACCTATCCCTGCTTAATGAATAATAACAGGTCACCTACTGATCGTTAGGCAATGACTTCTGCAGGAGCTGTTTAATTTTTTGTTTGTTTTAATTTTGGGGATCAACACCAAAATTAATCCGGATTATTAGTATTTAATTCAAAATTATCGCTGCCATCTATTTAGGCTATTAACAGGCCGGGCGACGCCAACTGTAACTTTTAACAACACGACTTAACGTGTTGTTAGGTAAAAAAAAATGTGGTTTGCAATAGCGATTGTGCGATTTACTACCTCATACTAAACAACACTGAACAGCTGATTTGTCCTATTTATTTTAATTGACAAAAAGTGGCATCTCAGGTAACGAAGTGTCAAAATTTACGAAAAACACATAAAGGAATGCAAAAAAAACATTGCAATTCATCCGGCCAACAGTTGGAGCAAACCAAAAGCAAGTATACTTAAATAAAGTTATTAAATAGTTTATTTACTTTTCTCTTTCTATTTTCAGAATGGCCTCAACAAGCCCAGCAGCAAAGAGGAGCCATGCCTCAATGGAGCAGCTGAGTTGGATGACGGATTTATTCCAAGAGAATCCGGGGATAGCCAGCGGAAAGTTTTATCGGCTCCATGGCAGGATGGAGCTGGAAAAGAAGTGGAAAGAGAAGGTTTCCATACTGAATGTCATCGGAGGCTGTGTAAAGTCCGCCGACCAATTTCGAACGGTAAGTAATAACCCAGTAAAATTGGAATTTACCGATAGAGAACTGTGCGGTGCTGGCATATGTGTATTGTGCTTGGAATTGTGAAAAATTTAACTGCGTGTGAATAAATAAATTCATCACTTTCTTTAATATATGTGTTATAATAGTTGTGAAAAACAATATAATTTTTGTGTAGATAAACAAGTGAATTTTTCGAAGCCAATTCCATGTATAGCCACTACGCCCAGACGTTCTTTGTGTGTATATGTGTATGTATAATTCTACCTGTTTATTTCATATCGTTTTTTTTCTAACAAAGATTTGGTGCGATTTAAAAAGTAGGACCAGTGTCCGAGTGCGCGACCGGAGAAGGCAGCAGTCTTTAAACGGCAACAGGCCCTTAAAGCAGCTGGATGAGCGGGTGCTGGAATTGATATGAAGTCAGTATTTAGTAGAGGTTGGCCATACATCGATTCATCGACGATTGTATCGATGTTTTGCTAAAATGTTCAAACATCGATGTATATTTGCCAGCATCGATGTTTTCCCCTAAACATCGATGTTTTTCTTAATATTTTACTTTCTCTAAGAAAAAGCGGCAAACAGGTGCGTACAATATTGAAATAAACGTTCATTCATTTTTTATCTGGGATTTTCGTTATAGAATATGTTTTAAAAAACGTATTACAGCGGTGGTGTGAAAGTGGGTACTGCGAGATATGGACAAATATCTTAAAGGTAAGTTTAGATCTGAGCAATGTCTTAAATTAACATTACGTATATATGTATGTATGTATCTAAATGTTGGTGCTTTTTATATATTAAATATATTATTGACAATGTACGCTATCCACTGATGCAAGTGCATAGGTTAACTTGTTTTACATCTATTCTGAAAAAGGGAGAACTATTAATAGTCTTACATTTTTTTATTATAGTTGTAACGAACGAAGGACAGAAGAATCGATTGGACAAAAACACTGAAGTGTCCCAAAAAGTCGTCGCTGTAAACAAGAAAAGAGATTCGTCAATTTGATTGTGATCTCTAACCAACTGAAAGTTCTTTAAATATTAGTTTATAAATTGATATATGTTTGTTTATATTTCGAAAGATCTCATCAATAAACGATTATTTGTAATTTTTTATTAAAAACTTCGATTGTATCGATGCATCGATGTTTTCACCTCAAAACATCGGAAACATCGATGTTTCCAAAAATCGATGTTTTCCAAGCTCTCGTATTTAGAGGGCCTCTCTGTGGCAGAAAGCTTTCCAATGGAATATAAATAAGGTTTATAAAATGTTTCTGTTTATGTTGCAAATGCGTATATTTCACTTATATACTTATATATATGTACATTTAACATTCATTGCTTTAATAAAATATATACGTTTTTAATAAAACAGTCATATTAATTTAATCGATTTAGTTAAAAGATTTTATAAAAAAATGTATAAAAAAAAATAATAAAACATGTAGGTACATACATAAGTACATGAAAAAAATGTAACTATCGCGTTTCTAACAACACAAAACTAAATGCCGATAGCTTAACAACACAGCTGATTTTGCTATAACGTATGTTGTCAAAAAAAGAGTTACTGAATAGCAGTATTAATAACTTCTGTTGTCTAGCTGATTTGGCAACTTCGAGTGTTGTTAAAAAAGTTACTGAATCGCACTACAGGGCTGTTGCTCGCTAGCAGACTAATTTTGTACACTGAAAATAATTCACTTAGCACAATATTTAACGTCGAATGAAAAAAACTCTTATTTTCTATGAATGCTTACGTAAAGTAGTTACTATGATAAAATACAATTTTGGACGCCATTATTACCAGTTTCATAAATAATATGATACAAATTAAAAACAGACAGACGCGTTCACTTTTACACAATTTATGAAATTCTAAGATAAGCTAAGAAAAAGTACAAAAAATTATTTGTTGCAATAATACCTTGTATTGTAAAATATTAAAAAATTTAATTAAAAATACAAGCAATTCGGGTTTCGCAGTGTAATGCGCACATGTACTTGTGCTTTACTAAATGTCAGATCAATGCAAGTAAACCCTGAGCATAAATGTGAGCTTGTATTGTCATGTATGTACATATGTACATATATGTATTAAATCATTCGTATCCCGTAATTATGTTGTGGTTAGACACTAAGTGCAATTACCAGTTCACGTCCACTACAGTAGAATATATGCACTCAAATATGCATCGTAAATGTATTTGCCTATACAAGAAGACATATGGATGTATGTGTGTGTGCGTGTGTGCTGTCTCTCTTTGGCTCTGTTTGCATTTATGTATGTTGAAAACATAAAAAGCTAATCAGATGAAACGAAACAGCCTTTCCTACTACTTATACTCGTATGTAGTATATCTAACCCTACCCAGCTAGCATTTTTGAAAATTCTGATGAAAAAGTAGTCATATTTGACTATTCGAGATGATTGAAACGATCAAATATGATATAATTTTTCAGTCTAATAGTACTCTATCATCGGGAGAAACTGGTACCCTGCAAATGACTATTCCTGATCAGTCGTTTATGATGTCTGCTTTAAATCATTTTTCATGCATATTTGATGTCATTCGCTTTTGAATAGAATTTGCAATCATTTTATGATAATAATTGTTATAATTTTTGACCCATTTTCTACTCATATGTTACTGTACTTTGAAATAATTTTATGTCAAAATTTGTTTACATAGTTGATATAAGAAAAAGACATTCAAATAATTCATTTCGTACATTTTCATACATATACTTTAAAAAAACTTATTGTACCTATTAATTTATTATTTTTACGTTTTTTTATCCGTTCCTTGGAATGGACGAAATGCTTTTGAAGAGTATTGCTGATTTCTTTTTCGCTTGTATTTCAAGTGACGTATATTATATAATGTTTTAAATTTAAATAATTACATTCTTACTTTTAATTACCGTTGTGATGAATAATTTCTCAGCGCTTGGCTTTTCCTTCGTACCTTTCCAACTGTATAATGAGGCTAATTCGTCCGTGAACACTTTTCTGATGGCACTTCTTAAAAACTGTGTTTGTCCATCGCCCCCCACCTTGCCAATAAATTCTTTCTAAAGTAAAAATAAATTCATTTATAAAAATACAAACATTATTTAAATAAACGAAGAAACTCTTCTTGCAACTCCGCTTCATTTTCAAGTTCATTATTGAAGTTTATCAATTCCTCCTTAACCAGGAATGGCAATTTGTCAAATTTCGCATTATACTTGAATGTTGTGGAGCTGTGGTGTTGCCTATTTTCTAATTTAACAGCGATGACTTCCTCCTTTAATTTTGCGATTATCTTACGGCACTGCGACACTTCCTCTTCCAGAGCATGTATTTTTGCATTGTTTGCTACAAGTGAATTTTTAAATGATTTGATTTCATCACGCAGCTCGATAAACACACTTGTTTCACAATAAATTCGTGGATAGTAGGTGTTTTGTACTTTAATTTAAAAATATGAAGTTAAGTTTTAAGCATACATTAATAGTTTGAATTTACTATTACCTACGTGTTGTTAAATTGTTATTCGAAGAATACGAGAATTCTCTTGACCCTTTTTAATTATGTCATTTTTGAAAAATTCCATTTCTATTCATTAGAAGCAATAGGTTCAACAAAATAAGGCGCCAGGTTTTTGACTGCCCTTCCGTGAAAAACTAAGGTATCATTATTGCTGTTTATTTGAATGATTTTAACTATATTTTTCAAAACTAAACAGAAACAATCAGGACTGCGTAAAGAAAAAATATAACCATTTAAATTTTCATTTCAAAATTATTGCCAAAAATTAGTACAATAAGATCTATGATCTTTTATAGTACATCAAATCATAGGTAAAATAAGAATAATAAATAAATAAATTAACATTTGAAATTTTTCCGTTGACTGACTTTCCTAATATGATAGATGGTTGGGGGGTTTCAACAAGTAACTGGTGTCCACTTGCCGTTTATAAATTTGAGAACCTATATTTCCTGATTTTATTTTTTTTTTTTATTTTTTGCAAATAATTTTCAAAGGATCCATATAGCTTAGCATCCTCATGTATATGCATAAGGTATATACATATATATGAGCGCACAAATTATTTGTTTTGCTATCTTTTTCATTTAAAAGAATTCTTAGAGCTAAGGAAAGTTTCAGAAAATGGATATATCTGTCTGGGCTCATGATATTTTTCAGTATGCAAGGATCTGTATATAACAAAAATTGCCGCAACTCTGTGGCCTTCCCTCAATCTAATTCTTTCAAGCTACGAGGTTTTCTCTTAAACTCTTTTGGAATATTTATTGCGTTAGAAATTAATTCTTTCGAAAGTGCGTAGATTTTCCATAAAACTAATGAAAAATCTTCAGCTTTTATTTTTATCAATGCTTTCAAAAGAGTTCTTGTTACACCTAAACAAACAATGTGCATATAATCGAGCGAAACTTGCTATATCATATCAATATCAAGCAATTCTAATGCAGAAGGGGTTTTTTTGATATGATGCTCCGGTTGCAAACGATTTCTGAAAGATTCGTTGGTTCTAAGTGTCAAGGGAAAACAAGGCGATGTTTTACCATGTTGCCCTTGTCTGTACACCGAACACAAGAAAAATAACCAGTATGTCCCTTTGTACTTAAGAGAAAAGAGCGAGCAGGGGCATCCATGACAAATCATCGCACATGTATACCAAAACGCTTCTTTGAAAATCAAACCTTCAAGCTTAAGAGTATTTAGTTCTGATATGAGTTCTGCTAAAAATCCATTTGCACAATGTAGTTTTGAAATACCCTCATAGACGCCAACAAGAAAAACGTAACTAGTGTCCATAATACTGCCAAGTATTGGCCAAACTTGCTTTGAACTGCTTTTAAATAATGGAAGGCCATCTATACCGAAATCTAAAGTTATATTGGGTAATCTGTGTTCATTAACTACTAAAAAATCTGTCAAAGCATTTTTAATACCATAATGCACATACATACATACCGTCGCCAACTTTTCTTTGTTCAAATACAGTTGGCGTTTTTAAAATAGTTCTACCATCTTTAGGCACTTTCACTCCACATTTGTTTAGAAGACGTAGCAGTGCATTCAATGCAGTGAAAGTGATTGAAAATTCATTCGCCCATTTAGCCAATTCTTCACATATAGAATATTCGTTTTGCTGACTATCACTTTCCTCACTATCACTGCTGAAAAAAAGGTTTTGATATTCACACAATGCCTCAAAATTTTGATTTTCAACACAATTCTTCAAAATAATTTTCAAGTTCTGGCAAAGTTTCAACCTGCTCTTCCATATTCTGTTGACCTCCAATATGACATGACAAAATCTTTTTAGCTTCTTTATTAGCTATACGTCTTATTTTTTTGGCTGACATTATTTAATATCTATTATTTTATTTAATTATAGATTATAAAATTATTATATTGTTTATTTACTCTGTTTACTAAAACTGTAAGACTTAATGCTTGAAATGAATATAAGTAGCATTTCAACTGATGAAATAGGCAAATATATTTTGTTTGCTTGAAATGTCCCGTTATAACAGTTAAAGCGCAACAACAAAATGAGTATCCATCTAATCGTAGAATCAAATTTCAAGCATACCTTGACTGAAATATGATTACTCTTGAATTTTTTTAACGAAACAAAAAAATAAATAAAATGATCAGCTTTTGCTCACTAAGAGTATTGAAAAATCACTCATCAAAAAATATTAAATTTTTGTATCAAAGAGTAGTCATATTCCACTGTTCCTTTTGACGAACTGTAGGTAAGCTCAATTTTTAATCACCTAAACTAGTCAAAAATGAGTCAGTAAGACGACTTTTGAAAAAACGGTCATCTTAATGCTAGCTGGGTACTAGGCTGCAAATCAACGCAATGCTGACATGTACATACATATACATATGTTACATATACATACATACTGCAGAGTAAGTGAACAATGCAAGCTCGTCAATCAGTTTAGCAATTGTGTAAATTGGACACCAAGGCTCAGTTAAAATCACAGCAGTGGCAACAACTACACTCTATTGACCCCAACACTAGCAACGCATCTAAAACAAACACTTTTATATGTTTGTATCATGAACATACGCACGAGCAAATGAACGTATATTACAAAAACCAACTTGCCTCGTCAACAATCTGACATAAGCTTATGTTGTTTTATAGTTATGCAAGTACCTACTTGTCATCTGACTGCGTCAACATATGTATCGTTACACCGATAGGTATATCGGTGTAGCTGTGTAAACTTAGTAACAATTAGTAACCGGCAATCACTACTCACTAGGCAGTTTGTAAATGTTGGCAAAGATAAATGCCCAAGTGACTATGTATGTATGTACAGTACTTGTCTACAGTAGTTCTGGCTGGAGAAGATGCCACTTTGTACTATTAAAATGTTCACCCCTTATAAAAAAGTTTCTGAACGGGATATGCATATTTTTAGAATAAATGCGTGACCGGGGAAACTTTCAATAATTCGGAGTTTTGTGTTGCCTTCGTTTCGATTTTTAGTGATTGTAAATTCAGAAGTTAATTACCGAGCATTTTTTATAAAAAAAGTTGGCAAATGTTCCAAATGATGTCTTGCGAAAAACTCCCTTTGATCATACAATAATGAAGCGATTTTGTTCACGAAGTGTTCAATACAAAATCCCCGCTTCACGGCAATCGAATTAATAGAAGTAACTATCTTTTCTACGAACGAATATGATGTATCGTTGGTAATAACCTATAAATCAATTCGAACGAGACGGAAATGGTGGTGCACATCATAAGGTGCACCGCTATTTCTGTGCATTCATCACACTTTAACTGAAATCACCACATCTACACGTCTAATTAAATGAGTTTTTGTTATGGTATATTAAGTTACCTTGTATTGATTTATGTCATGTGAAGTAGAGTAAATTGATGTCCCAACCCACCTTAACATAAAGCATCACAACTCACCATACCTTAGTCCACAATACATAACTTACCACTCGCAAACTCACCATACCTTAACTTTAAGTCTAAACCCAATAAAATTGATTACTTTTTTGAATTTCACAAAACATATAATTCAATTGCTTATGAGATGACTTCGGACACTTTACTGTAATCAGTTAGAAATGGTATCTAAACAAACCACATTAAAAAAGGATTTGAACATTCATAATAATTGATGTTAAAAATTATAAGTTCTGGACATTTTTGCGCTTTGGGATATTCAATACATTATCGGACACGAATTTTGCAAGATTGAGGTGCTCACTTCTTCAACAAATTCCTACGTTTTTTTTTAACTGGTATAGTACTGGGCTTACACGTTTGATAAACGTTAATCACAAAAATTACAAAATATTTGCCATTTTTATTTTCGAAAGTATTCAAGAATGTTTTTCTAAATTTATAAGTAAAACTGAATATACTCGTATAAGTTTTTGGTAGACCAAATGTTATTTTAACATTTCTAAGTGTATTTTAGTTTATTATTAGGGAATAATTTAGCTTTCCATACAAAACTCAGCCAGATAAAATGGTTCATGCCAACATTGGCCGGAAGAGTGAAGGAAGCTCTTGTTCGAAATTAACCAGACTTTCCGTTTGGGCAAGTTTGTAAACGCGGTGAAATCCCGGTGTGTTTGGTTTACTAATTAGGAAGTTTTACTTAAAAAAAATAGGAAACATTCTAAACTGGTGTGAATATACTTAATACAATCAACAAAAGTGATTGTATTTTCGGACAAGATTATGTTCTCAAATTAACTCGAGAAATAAAAGGAAGATATTTCATAAGATTGCGAAATTATGGGTTGTATACAGGGTCAAAGCCCTAAAATACTCATTTCTAACACTAAATTTAATTTTGCGAAAACAAATTATAAAAAGCTTAATAAAGTACTATCTAATATCATATGGCCAAAATATAATGAAAATATTGAGAAAAACGTTGATCATTGTAATAATACTCTGTATGAATTGTTTGAGAACCTTGTACCTAAACTTAAATGTTCTTTTTCAGAGCCAACACAATTGTGGTTTACGAGGGAACTGAAATGTTTGAAAAATAAAAGGCCTCGTAGCTTCAAACTGTATAAAAAAGTGGCTTGCATTCGCACTATTTAAAATATTCAATTCTTCGCCATAAATATTTTGAGTTGGACAAAAAATGTTAAAAAGCATATATATGCAAAATGAAAATCTCTATTATTTCTGATCCCAAATCATTTTATGGTTTTGTAAACTCTACAAAAGTTTCCGTCCGCAAGGAAATATGAAAATATCACTTTTAACAATTTAGAACAGATTGCTAATTTATTTGCACTATTTTTTAAGTCTAATTATGCCATTAACTCCAATATGAACTTTACCACATATCCGTATCAGGTAAGTTCGAATAACTCAACCAATTTACCTACAGTAACCTCAGAGAAAACCTTAAAAAGCTCATCCAAGCCTGGTCCTGACATGATTCCGACATGCATTCTTATAAATTGTGCGGAAAACCTCTACCTACATTTATCAAACTTATTTAATTTGTCATTGAAACAGGGAGTTTTACCTTCTGCATGGAAACAATCTTTTATAATCCCTCTTCATAAAAGCGGAAATAGGTCAAATATTGCCAAAATATAATTATTGTGTCATAGCCAAAGTTTCCGCTATTCCAAAATTATTTGAGGCTATCGTCACTAGTCAGTGAACTTCTTTAATGTCTTCATCAATTACTAATTCTCAACATGGATTTTGTAAAGGCAAATCTTTTATTACGAATTTTCTTGAATTCACAACTCATGTGTGAAAGTCGTTCCGTCAAAATAACTCCACTGATGTCATATATGTATACCGATTTCAGTAAAGCCTTCGATAAAGTTTGCCACCCTCTACTTATTCATAAGCTTGATCTAATTGGTTTTTAACCTGCATTGCAGAACGCAAATATTCATTTATAAAAATGTTGCATCGGATGTCATTGATGTGTCCTCAGGAGTTCCTCAAGGCAGTTACCCCGGCCCAATTCTTTTCTTGATATTTATTAATGATATAACTACTGTATTAAAATTTTCAAAAATTCTAATGTATGCTGATGAGATTAAAATTTTTAGATCATACAACTCTGTTGATGAGAAATCCTTGCTGCAGGATGATTTAGAAAGCATAGTTTTGTGGTTTAACGTAAATTTCATGCCTTTAAATCTTAAAAAATGTAAATATATGTGCCTCTCTCGGAGAGCGACACTGCCGGCTTCTTTTGATTACAGTATTTGTGGCCATATTCTTGACCAAGTACATAATTTTGTCGATCGGGGTGTCACAATGGATCCCAAACTAAATTTTAACAAACATATTAACATTACAGTCAATAAAGCAATAGGCGTTCTTGCTTTTGTGAAAAGATGGTCGAAAGAATTCAGCGGATGCACCCCTCGGGCCGATTGGGCGGGAAAGGAGGGTTATTGTCGTTGGGTTTATTATTATTATAAGTTATAATTTACTCTGTGTGCTTAGTAAGTATAAAAATATTAAGTGTTTTTGTTTATAAAATAATAATTACTGAAGAATCACATCCCGGCTAACCAAATAAAGAGCGTTCCGAAATAAGGATACAAAACGAGTCTTATTTATGAGTCTATTATTTTATATTGCATCTTTTTCAGTGAACTTAATTTTAATAGTTTTAAACCTTGAGCCGTTAACACGTTTTTGTTTAATTGTGTGAAAAGAGGTGAATAATTATATCAGAGGTATTCATAAAATACAGAATTATTTTGCACATTTCCCACAGCTGATCACAACAAAAAGATGGCTGAATCGTAGAACGCTGTAAGTTTTAATCTACAAATATGGTAGTCGAATAAATAAATTTTTAAAATTAAAGCGTATTGTTCATCTCAGCTATTCGATATTCACAATTATGACTAATAAAATCTAATATTTTCTTTTTTCGCTTTTTCGTGCCATGATTTTTTACGACTTCCGAAAGGGGCTAACTCAACAACAGTGTTTCGAATCAGTTCATTCAACCTTAGGCATATCTGCGACTAGCATACATACGATTTTTCATGAACATATACATACATAGGTGTGCGGAAACTATGTGCGCGTTGGATTCCACATAAATTAACAGATGTCAAAAAAAGACTCGCATCGATTGGTGCCGCGAAATTATTGGAAAATTCGACGACGGTGCTTCCAAAAGTGTCACCAACATCGTCACAGGTGATGAATCGTGGATTTATGCGTATGAAGCCGAAACCAAAAACCAATCAACTGTTTGGGTCTTTCAATTCAAAGAAAATCCAACGAAAGTTGTGCGAGCGCGAAGCACGGCGAATCAGATGGTGGCGTGTTTCTTTTCGAAAACTGGTCATGTGGCAACTGTGGCTCATGAAAATCAAAAGACCGTCAATTCAGCTTGGTATGCGACCACTTGTTTGCCAGGAGTTTTCGGTGAATTGCGAGAGACCAATCAAAAACGACGAATCATTTTGGACCACAACAATGCGAGCTCACACACATCACGTGAAACAAAAGCGTATTTTGACACTCAAAAGATCGAATCGATGGGTCATCCGCCGTACAGCCCCGATTTGCCACCCAACGACTTCTTCCTGTTTCCAACAATTAAAAATAAACTGCGTGGTCAACGATTTTCATCGCCTGAAGAAGCGGTTGAAGCATTCAAAAACCATGTTTCTCAGGTATCCTCTTCGGAATGGCAAAAGTGTTTCGAAAAATGGTTTGAGCGCATGCACACGTGTATAAATCTTAAAGGCGAATATTTTGAAAAGTAATAAATGCGTTTAGAATGAAAAAAGTAGTTCCCCTCGTGTTACCCAATTTATTTTATTTGTTTGTGGCACATACTCGTAAATCAGTTACAACAGGGAGGAAGTATCAATAAAATTTTCGCTATGATGTTATGATCATTCAATTTAATTTAAATTGTAAAAACTATACATACATATATGTATGCATATACATATAATATGTATGTAGTATATGTATTTATGTTATTACTTTTTAATTATAACTCTTAATGTTGTAGCAAAAAAAAAAATAAATTAAAATTGAATATTAAAAACTAAAAGATAACCCCTTTCTTTACATTTCTAAAAGAATGTCAACAAATAGTCTGTGATTTTTTTAGACAAGCGGTTATTAAGAAGAAATAAAACGCATATAATTTAATGCTAGGGCCAAGAATTTAACTTTATTATAAAGATACGGGTTTGTTATTATGTTTTAAAAATGGTTTTGGGTAAGTGACCGTCGCTGCTGGCTCGAATAAATTCCAGCCGAGAGGCCCAATTTTCGACCACTTTTTGCAGCAATTTGGGCCGTATGTCAGCAATAACCCGCCGAATATTCTCTTACAAGGCGTCTTGAAATGGCAAACCAAACTGAGTATAAATCAAGTAACAGGTGTCAAATTGACAAACTCCCAAAAACGTATAGCCTCATTGAAAACCACACGTATAAAAAAAAAATACCCGTATGTAAGGATCGAGCATTTCCTATGACTCCAAAAAGAAACGTTTAAAAATGTCTCCGAAAGAGTTAAAAAATTCATCGGACTTGGAGTCTTTTCCAGACTTCCCAGAGCTTATATTTTGAAGAAAAAGCTCCGATATAAGAAGAATTTATGGCCATAAAAGAGTCCTTTAGGATGCTTTTGGTTAGCCGGAATATCATGGAATATACCTAAATACTTATACTCGTATGTCGTGTTGTTCAGAAGTAAAACATGCAAAAACTAATGCAGGAGGTAGCTGAATTAGACAAATTAGCTCAACAGCACAGTTTGAAGGCTTCGAAGGGTATTATTGTAAGCAGTTTTACTTAAAACTAATGGCTGCATGCAAAATGAAGGGTGACTATTGTAAGCAGTTTTACTTAAAACTAATGGCTGCATGCAAACGCACACATATGTTTACCTATAGAATTTATAAATAGATGGCTGTCGGATGGCCAGCTTTAGTACAGTAATGTCTTCGTGTATGCCTACATACGAGTACATACGTATACATACATAGATGTTTGTAAGAATCAATTTGATGATATCCAGTCTATCGTTTTGTGTGTAACAAATAGCTTCTGGTGTTAGTTTTTGTACAAAATGCGAGTAAGTGATAATATCCCAGCTAACGCAAAGAAGAGTTATCAACTAATATATCCTTTGAGATTCGTTTAGGACCATGAGTGTAATTTTCCACCTAAGAAAATATTATTTTTTCTAATCAAGCTTTCATATAGTTTACTAGCAATTTTCGATTCGAGATTGTACAAGATTTACGAGAGGTTTGAAAAGTGATATTTAAAAATTTAATTAAAGTCTGCTGGGTTATGGGTATATGTTCATAATAGTTTAAATTTGTTTGCGTGCTATTGAATGTAATAGTGGCACTATATCTTCTTCTTTGTGCTGCATTTATAGCAATTTCAACTAATTGGTCTGCAAATACAAAACATACACACATTAACTTACTTACATATTTTTTCTTGCACTATATAAATCAGGGACATCTCGGCAGAAGTGGGAGCGAGAAGCACTTACACTACACCGAGCTTTAGACACACCGAGAAAAGGTGTGCAGCAGTTTTGAAAATTTTAAAGAATCTTGAAATCACTAGATTTCATATAATAAAAGAAGAAAAAGTATCTGCACTTATGAAAAGTACCAGTCGGTATTCAAAACTCATGAAATCTGGAAAAAACCGCACCGACTTTTCGGTGGTATTTTTCAAACTACACAAAATATTAGATATTTGAGTAATAAGAAATGAAGACATTGCCCAAATCCGGTATTTGGATAAATGTCTGCGGTACTAAAAGAGTTTTTCATAATGTAAACAAAAAAAATACAGAAAAATTTGGAGTTAAAATTTAATTTCCAGATTTAAAACGAGAAAAAAATGTATTTGCTGTTTTCACCTGTTTCTGTTTCAGTTGAGAATTACGGACGCCATCTTGTACAGAATTGGATCAATTCATCAGCGACACGCTCCAGTGCAATTTTGATTACTACGCCATTTTTTTAACTTTTTCGATTTTTTTTCTTTTTGAGAATATTATCTATTAAACAATTTATATAATTTCCTTGTCATCAAAAAAAAAAAATCCAGAAAAATCTCTTTTTTTTTAGCACCACATTTTTTCAAAAAACAATAATTGCAAAATTCAAAACACTAGTATGAATTAAAATTTTGTTCAACTGTCTAAAACTTATTTTTTTTGGAAAAAAATCTATAATTATTTAAAATTTCCGTAGCCTTTAATTCCTCAATATTTAAAATTCGATGGGCGAAAATTTTACTTTTGCCGATAAAATAACACTGTTCAGCGGGGCGTATAAGTAATATATATACAACTATAATGGGATGTGTATCAAAACCTTTAAAATAATTTAATTTTAATATTATTTTTTTGCAATATATTTTTTTATAAAATCTAAGCTTAAAATTTGTACACAATTCAGAAAGTCTCAAAATATTTATACCTTAAATGTTAATTTGAATTTTTGCATATTTTTTCAAGTACATATGTACATATTTAGCGATGTAGTACTTGATGTAATTTAAAAGTTCAAGTTTTAATAGGCTGAAAATTTGCTTATAAGTATGACAATATTTGTTATTTAAACCTTTCTATTTATTATAAAAAACGAGTAAATATACGTACATACATAAATATGTGCTAAATCATTATCTTGAATTTATAAAGTTTAAATTATAACTGAAATCCGGTCAGATTTCCGAAATGCGCACATGAACCCATGTTTGAATATGATTATACATATTTACAGATTGTTTAAATTAAATCTTTGAAAATTACTTAACAATGCAGCAACATTGGATATATTTCTCAGCGAATGGGGAGTAAGAAATAGTAAACATCTAGTAGCAAATATATTTATGTATGTGCTGTAAATTATATCAGATCTTGGTGGTATAGAGTAAAACGCAACTATTCGTAGCAACAAAATCGAATGAGTCTTTATTTTATCAAAACTAGGTGTACGAAGTGTGTTCAAGAAAAAGATGACTTTATATTTTTATTGAAAATATTATTTATTCATCAATATTTATATTGTGTCTTCAAAGTAATCCCCCTCAGCTACCATGCACTTGTGCCAACGCTTTATCTAATCCTCAAAGCACTTCTCATAAGCAATTTTTTTGGTATAGCCTTGAGCTCCTCCAACGATACAGTTTTTATTTCATCAATTTGATCGGACTTGGCGTAATTTTTTCGGTCCCGGCTCTCCTGGGTCCTTCCATTGGGATGATTGAACTTTGGTTTCGACTTTATATATATGGTCATATACCCATGATTCGTCAGAAAATATCGCCCTTTTGAGCTTATTCTTTGCTCCATTTTTTATAATAAAAGAAATTTGCCGAGCACAACAAAACATGTCTGATCTTATACTGAACACATTACTTTAGATGTCTGCTAATTGCAATCCTTACGGTCTAAACAGACTCGGGTTATCTCTTAAATATTAGTTTAATCTAAGGATAGCTTAAGGTTAGATGAAAATTTCGCATTTTCCCTTCTTAGCACAGCACGCCAGTTATTTCTTTCTTTCGCTAACTGGCGCCAGTTGGAAATACCTCGAGTACCCAAGTCCTTTACCGCTTGGTCTTCCCAACGCAGAGAAATAATCCTTTTCCTCTGCTACCACCAGCAGGTACAGCGCCGAATACTTTATAGAGCTGGAGCGTTGGAGCGGAGCGCGAAGCAGCTGGATCCTAATTCGCTCCACTATGTATATGTCGTTACAAAGCTCGTACAGCTCATCTTCTTCTAAGGTATTCGCTATTGCAAAGGCGTAATGGCCCAACCATCTTTCGAAAAATTGTTCTTCTACTTTTTCGAAGGATTAACTATCAACAGTGATGTTTGATCTCAGTCGTGAATGTGCCGACTGTCTATTTGACGACAGGAGATACTTTGTCTTCACTCGTTCACCTGCATACCCATTCGCTTTGCTTCTCTATCCAGTTTGAAAAAGGTAGAACTAACTGCGCAGTTGTTAAGGCCGACGATGTCAATGTCATCGGCGTACGCCAGCAGCGGCACACTCTTATACAAGATGGTCCCTGACCCATTTAGTTCTGCGGCACAAATTATCTTATCCACCATTTGGCTAAAAAAGTCGCACGACAAAGAGTCACCCTGTCTGAAACCTCGTGTGGAATCAAACGTTTTGGGGAGTCCTTTCCAATTCTGGCGGGGATACTAAATTTAGACATTGCGGCATTTAGGCAACTTCTTCTCGTGCTGTCGAAAGCGGCTTTGAAGTCGACAAAGAAAAGGTGCGTGGATTCTTCTTTCTTGAGTCTTTTTTAAGATCTGGCGCACTGTGAATATCTGGTCGATAGTAGATTTACCAGGTCTAAAGCTTGACAGAACCTTATATGCGATGGCGGGAATTGCAGTATCACCCTCCTTGTGGATTGGCCAAAGTACACTAAGATTCCAATCAGTAGGCATGCATTCGTCCGACCATACTTTGCAGATTAGTTGGTGCATGCGCTTTACTAACTCTTCTCGACCATATTTGAATAACTCAGCTGTCAGCCCATCGGCTCAGGGCGCTTTGTTGTTCTTTCGCCGTGCTATTGCTATTTATTCGGATTTCGTCACAGTCGGGTAACGGAACGTAAATTCCGTCGGCATTGATTTGGGTTTCGGGATCATCATCTTCTCCAAGGTGGTCTCTGCCACTACCACAAAGTAGTGTGGAGAATTGCTCCCTCCATAAACTAAGTATATTCTGAACGCCGCCGTTGTCGTTCTTACAGGAATTCGCCCCGGTCTTAAAACCTTCTGTTAGCCATCGTACTTTCTGAAAGAATTTTCGGGCGCTTTTCCTGTCGGCCAGCATTTCAAGCTCTTCGCACTCACGCATTTCGGCATTTCTCTTCTTCTCATGAAAAATGAGTCTCGCTTCCATCTTCAACTTACAATATCTCTCCCGCAAGCATCGCATTGCGCCCAATCGCAACGTGGCCCTGTAGGCAGCACCTTTCGTTCTGTGGCAATGCGACATTTCTCATCTTACCAGTCGTTTTTCCGGGCTCGCTGATAACCAATAGATTGTTCAGCGGCGGTACGTAAGAAGCAGGAAATGTGGTTCCACTGCTCTGAAATATCGCTGTGTTGATTAGAGCTCTCAGAGAGCAGGAGTGCGAGTCGAGTAGCGAAGTGCGTGGCTGTCTGTTGTGATTGCAACTTTCCGACGTCGAGCTTTCCTTGTGTGCGTTTCCGCACGCTTTTTTACGCACAGAGGCGCGTGTGTATCTTGGCTGCGACAAGATAGTGGTCCGAGTCGATGTTGGCTCCTCGGATCGTACGCACGTCAGCAACGTAGCCTGATGAATGTTCTTATGCTGGAACCTGGTACTACAGACTACCATGTTTCGGGTCCCGCCGAAGTTCATCAGTATCAATCCGTTGTCCGATGTTTCGTAGTGGATACTGAATTTTCCGACTGTGGAACCAAAGTTGCTTTCCTTGCCCACCTTTGCATTAAAATCGGCTAACACGATTTTTATATCGTGTTGGGGACAGCGTTCGAACGTCCGCTCCAGCAGTTCGTAGAAGCGATCTTTGGACCCATCGTCCTTCTCTTCCGTCTGGGCATAAGCGCAAGTCCGAAAGGTAATTTTTGATTATAGCGCATTCAGACTCACATTGAGACGCTTTAGGGGACTGAGATAATAATTTTCGTTTGTTACTTGGCGCCGAGGTTATTGCATGTCGGTCGTTTTGGGATAATTAAAAAAAAAATATTGTAAAACTTCTTTCAAACGAAATAAAGAGCACAGTATGTATACCATTCTAATAGTGTTAGCAACTTAAGTCTCAAAAGTGAATTCTATATAGGGAATTATTCGAAAACCGTTCCACTTCACACATTAATACTTGCTCTCATTATCCTAATATGTGCACTTAAAGGAACACATTATGATGCTCAGGTGTGCTTAATATCACCGTGGTGCATATAAATTCAAAAACTAGGCGTGTTCAAAAGTAAGGTGACTTTATATTTTTAAGGAAAAATATTTATTTATTCATCAATATTTTTATTGTCCCCTTCAAAGTTATCGCCCTCAGATACAATGCACTTGTGCAAACGGTTTTTCCAATCCTTAAAACACTTCTCATTTCAATTTTCGGTATAGCCTTGAGCTCCTACAGCGACGCAGTGCTTTTTTCGGTATTGGCTCTAATGACGTCGTCGCGGAATTTAAAAAGTCACTTAACTTTTTAAACCCACCTCGTACACTAACACAAACATACAAGCCACACATCTAATATTGCATAATACGCATACAATTGAGACGTTTATTTTCCAGCTAATTTCGCATGCATTTCACATACAATGATTAATACAAATGCTGTACAAATGTTAGCCATTTGCTGTAACCGATTGGCCATTCCTTGACTTGAGATGTTATACAACACCGACGCGACCGCGATCAAAACAGTCGCCTTTTTGACCACACATCAACACTTCAAATGACCGCATGTTCAAACGTTCGAATATCATATACACACATAGATCCATATATGCATACATACCTAAGTAAAATTGATGCATGAATGTAAGTGTAAGGTGTTGCTACAAAAGGGTCTTTTATTGTTATATGTGCCCTCAACTAATTCCATTATATTCAGCTCACATAAGCTCCCCACGTCTTTAATTTCTTCCTGCACCTTTTCCATTAAAATATGTATATATGTACATATACATTCGAGTATGTAAGCGCTTGTGTGTACGTACTTCCTATATAGGCATTGGTCATCATCGACTTGCTTTATTTCTCAATGTACTTTTGCAACGATTACTCCTACTAATGCCGCTTGAAAATTCGTGTTTGTGTTTAATGATCTCTGTCAGAACCGCGCCAGAGCAGCAGTAGTCAATTGAAATGTGTTTGGCAGTATGTGTATATACTTACATATGTAAATAAGCAATGCGTGTAATATCATGAAGGCGAATAAAGGGAAGTGGTGTATACCCACAATGAGTGTTTGTAAAATTAGTGAAGTGTAACAGCTGCTTGTTTTGGTTGCAAGCCCAAAGTTTCAGGCAATTGCTCTTTGGGCATATATGTGGGTTTGCATGAAAATAGATCTCCCTGCAATAAATGGGATTCGTCTAGCATGCGTCGGAAACAATAATGTGACTAATTCTAGGTTTTATCGCTTCATATAAAATAAGATGTTCCCTTTTGTTCGAGCATGTCCTCTGATGATACTACCCGAGCGGAAATAAAATACTACTTTCCACTCATCACACATCATAGTTTCGAGTGAACTCCGAACCGTCTGCTGAAGATTTGCTAAACGATTACCTTAGCTGCGTAAGCGCATGCATATATATGACATATATGTCAATACATCCTTTGTTATTCCCGAAACAGATGATTACAGAACAAATCTACAATTATATCCGTAAGAGATTTGTTGCCACTAATTAATATCCGATTGTAGCTTTTTGCGACAAATCCAGGACTACTCTTCTTTGAGATCAGTCGCAAAATTTTTCAGGCAACTTTAAAAATTGATATGCATGTAAATGTTTTCCAATGATATAGAACAGTGCCTTTAAACGCATGTGACATGTCAATTAGTGACACGCTATTTCTTCTTATCCTACAAGTGTACGCAATTGGATTTAAGTGAATAGCTTATATGTACTTACATACATATGTATGCATGTATGTGGAAAAGAAGGTTTGATGTACGATTTCAACGAAATTTTGGGAATAATCTACAGTTATATGTATGTATATTACTGTTTGTATTCATTTAAGCGGTTCATATCCCCAATATGCACGCAGTTCGATTCACACACACAACTGCAAATCTACTAGTGTTTCCTGCAAACTGTATATAGATATAGATATAAGTATCCATTTATATACATTTATATACTTGTACATATGTAAGTGCTTAATACCAATAAATACCACTGCATTCCACAAGCTCAAAAGAGTTCTCAAATTCGCTAGATCCTAACTGCAGGTTGTTCAACAATAATTCAGCCTCAATATGAATTAAATGAGTTTGTTTCTAAGATGGCTGTGACATTGCTATTGTCTGAGCATAATAGATTTGTAATAACAAAAGTATCAATATAATTTGTATGATATAATTGTGACTAAATGGTTAGGTAGCTTTTCAATCAAGTTATATTTATTATACGATTTATTGAGTAAAAGAATAGAGTTTAATATTAAATGCGTTAACAACTTTTACAGTTGTTTCATTGGCATGTTGGCAATTTCTTCTAAATCCTAATAGCACTTAATAATAGTAATAATCCCAACGGTTTTTATCCCTCCTTACCCGCCCGACCGACGGGAGGGCCGCATCCACATGATTTTTTTTTCGCTAAAAAGAGATGGGCAAGAAATCAAGCCTGTCAGTAACCAAAAATACTATACCTAGCATTTCGCTGCGACTAGTAAGTTTAGGAAGGTTAATGAGTTTAAAAAGGATTAAATATGGCTGCAGGTCGTACTGAGAATCCCAACGAAAATTTCTTAAAGCAAAAAGCAGAAATTGTTTTTAAATTGACTCTATCCGGTCGAAATGAACTTGAACGGGTTCCAAACAATAGATCCATATTCCACTTACGTAGTGAAAAGAGTCTTCGTAAAGTCGGGGTCATTTAATTCGTTTGACAATCGTTTTACAAATGCAAAAACAACCTAGATCTTTAAAAATAAGTAAATTTACATAGAAATTAATTTTAAACGAAACGAGAACAAATTAAAGAAATTCGTTCTTATTAAGTAAACTAAGAAAAAAAAAAATTATTTCTAAAATTACATGTTTTATTTTTCAACGATATTAGTTACTTTTAAAATTCTTAATATCGTACATATAATTAGTCACCACTGCGGTAAAAAATAAACTCCATTTTTTTCGATATATATTTCTGATTCAATAGGCAAATTGGAAAATATATCTAAATAAAGGAAAAAGCAATATTTTAAATTGTTGAAAAGAAAATCTTCATAATCATTTAAGTTTTCCTAGATATTTTTTGTGTTTGTTTTTCTTTCTTGTGTCCTGCTAATTACCTGATCAAAATTTAGAGACTTTATTTTGAGACTAAAGATTTTATTTTGAGACTACTAAATGCAAAAGGCGGGGAGGGGGCTTATGTTTAACGCTTCTCTGAAGACATTGTCTGGATATTCGCTAAACGAATATCAATTGCAAGAAGATCTGAAAAGATTCAACGGTAGGTGTTCTGAACCCGTATATGTAGCCGGCTATTATAAAATTATATAATAATAATAATTTTGCCGCTTACACTTTATAGCTCAGTGTTTGGACGAGCTTCTCATAGCATTTGTGGTGTGTGTCTTTATATTTTACCACAAATGGAGAGACCTGCAATTTTGTGCCAACCAAATGCCTTATACCTCGTTCTTGCAAAGGCGGGACAGAAGCACAGAAAGTGTTTCGCCGTCTCTTCCTCTTCAGAACAGGATGGGCTTATGGGGTTGTCATGTACGCCTATCATTGTCAGGTGTCTATGCCACGTGAAGTGACCGGTCAGCAGTCCAACAAGTTGCCTGCAGTCCCGCCTGTTAAGCGAGAGCAAGTGTTTTGATAGTCCTTCTGAGATTGAAGGCAACTTGAGTTTTGCCCATCTGCAACCTCTCGAAGCCTTTCAGTCATTGCTGAGCGAAGTATTCACCCAGTTTCTGATGGTGGCATCGATGGCCGAAGGTGGGAGTGCTATAGCTGGTTGCGGGCCGAGGAACACCTGATCCGAGCCAATTCTGGCCAAATGGTCAGATGTCTCATTACCAGACTCCGAAGTGACCAAGCACCCAGAGTAAAGCAAGTTCATTATGTTTACCAACATAGTTTAGTCGATACTTGCATTGCCGAACTAGTTTGTAAGTAGTTAGAGGGCTGGCCAATGCCTTGAGTGCAGCTTGGCTGTCACTGCAGACACGTATACTCCTCCCTCTCCACCTATTTTCCACCACGTAGTCCATGGCCTTGAGAATTGCAAATACTTCGGTCTGGAAGAAAGAGTCATGTTCCCCAAGAGAAAAGTGAAGCTTATCCTCATTATCTTCTATAAAAACTCCAGATCCTGACCCAGAGTTAGTGTTGGAGCCATCAGTAAAGATTCGACAATGTGTAAGACCGGGCTCAGTGTTGGCAATTAACCAGCATTCAGCCTCAGGGAACTAAACGTTATGGAGTCTCATCAGCAAAGGAAACGGTGGCGTACTATCCTGTGGCATTGAAAAGACGCAAGTGTCTATATCTCTGCCGCCAGCAATTTCCGCCTCGCCCCACTCCGTTTTATGCCGTTTCTTTTAAGTCTGCAGGTGCCCTTTAGGGCCTCCCCACGTATGAATATACAAAGTGACGGTAAGTGCAGCAATGCGTCAAGAGCAGCACCAGGTGTTGTAGAGAATGCCACTGTACAGCACACGGCGATTGTTCTCTGGAGTTTAGCAAGCAGGTCCCCCACGTTATTAATTGAGAGTCTGCTCCACCATACCACTGAAGCATAACTGATTATGGCCACATCGTCCGCATAGGCCTGAGCGTAGATATTCGAGTCATCAAGAGTGACAAGAAGAGAGTCAATTACCAAGCACCAGAGTAAAGGGGAAAGCACACCGCCCTGAGCACAACCCTTATTTACTCCGTACTTTAGGTATTGATCCCCTTCTGCCTGAATCTTGATAATCCGCTGCGCCAGCATTGAACGAATCCAATTTACCAGCGAAGGCTCTACTCCATGCAGTAGAGCAGCAGTGCACATGCCATCGAAGGTGGCACTGTCAAAAGCACCCTCATTGTCTACAAAGAAGCCCAGAGCGAACTGTTTCCTATTGACGACCTCGCCAACTCTGGCAACCAGATTTTGCAATGCCGTCTCACAGGATTTTTCCGCCTGATAGGCATGTTAATGCAAAGACTGAGGATGTGATGACAGCGCCTCCCTCCGAATGCGTAGCTCTACTAATCTTTCCAGATATTTTAGGATGAATGATGTCATGCTAATAGGTCTACAGCTTCTGGCGCTAGCGCAGTCGTAGTAGGCGACATTTACTAGCCTCCAAGATTGTGGTATATAAGCAACTGCGAGCGACGATATGAAAATATTTTTCAAGGTCGCCAACACGAACTCGACAACTTCTGTTAGTACAATAGGTGAGATGCCATCAGGACCGGGCGATTTGAAACTGTCAAACGATTCAATAGCATATCTCATGGCAACCTCCCCCGCCACAGTTCTGGCAACAAACCAGTCATACCTTGTCACTGTGGTTCTCGAATTCCCTCCCTCCCTTGGCGAGGGAGAAGAAGACGAAACCAACACCTGATTTTCAGGAAAATTAGTGTCTAGAAGAAGAGAGTAAGTCTCAGTCCTGGTCTCTGTGAAAGAGCCATCAGGCCTCTTGAGTGAACCCAGCTTCACGGATTGGTTCTTTTTCAGAACTTTTACCAGTCTACCTGTTTCACCCAAGGTTTCAATCCCGCTGCAGTATTCCTGAAAAGAGTCCCTTTTCGCAGAGTGAATTAGCCTATTATACTCTCTTTGCGTGCAGCGATATTGTTCCCAGTCCATCTCAAGATTAGTTTTGAGGGCCCGGTTAAGATATTTTCTCGACTCACCTCTCATCTTCTGCAGCTGCATGTTCCACCAGGGAATGGCATGAGTGGATCATTTTCTAGGTAGCTCCGAGATCTGATTTCCAAGCTCCTCAATAAAACACGACCAGTCCGATTTTTTCAAGTTTCGTATTGGCGCATGCTACATAGTATCGCCGCCAAGTTGGATATATCTATGGTCCGAAAGCGAGTATTCACTCAGGACCCTCCAGTTTAGGACTGACCACCCTAACCGGGAGTTAGAAAGAGTAAGATCAATCACTTCATGTCTCCTGGGCGTGAAAAATGTTGGCTTAGAGCCCACATTCAAGATGCTCAGCCCACTTGACAGTATATACTCGAAGATCCGATCTCCCCTCGCGTTGCATTTGCTGCTGCCCCAGATTTTATTCTGGGCATTAGCATCGCAACAGAGGATCAATCCGACGTTTCGGTTTTTGCAATACTCCAAAAGACTAGCCGTCTTTTCCGGAGGTGGCGGCAGCGGAGAGTCATATGGAAAGTACGCGGGGGCAATAATGAAATGTTTCCACCCATTTTTGCACTCGAAGCTCAGCCTCGCTGCCACCAAGTCCTGACAACAGAACACTATAAGACAAGTTCTCGGTCTGACCGAGCTTTTGTCATATAAGATGTTGGCACCACGTAGGTCACTTAGTCCACAGGGTTTTTGTTTGAAAACGCAGGGCTCCTGAATGGCTGTTATGTGGGGTTTTGTGTGCAGCTTGGTTAACCTTGTACTTATAAGAGAAGCCGCGGCTTTAGAGTGCTTCAAATTGATCTGAGTTACCGTCACTGGACGGTACCATGCATCGCCTTGGTCACTCATTTGGGATCAACTATTAATGAGACAGTCCCGAGGAAGAGACTGAGGCGATTTCCGTACTTAGATCCGAGGATATCCACGGAGCTCTGGTCCATTTTCACTACCAGAGGAGCACCTTCTCTACCTTCCCGGTTGCTACTCTTTTTGTGAGAAATGAGACGCCAGTGCTTGGTGTCCACACCCGGATTTTGGCAACGGAAACAGGAAAGCACATCTGCCGGAGGCAATGGCGGCTCGGATCAGATGGCTCGTGCAGTGTTTTACTTCTGCAGTAGTCATCTGCCATGTCGAATCCGCCCTCGCAATTACGGCAACCAGCGGAGGGGTATGACCGGGCCCCCAGTCCTCCTGACGTATTTGGGAGGTTATCGTTATGCAAGGGCATGGCGGGGGCGGCCAACCCTCGCGTCACTACCTCCCTTGTTTTTAGGCGAGGGGTTCGTGCCGCTCGAGGTCTGTCTGGCTGAAACCGCCCTCTTCTGCCGCTGTCCTTGAGTGTTCGCCACAAGATCAGAATTGGGCAACGCCGCACCAGTAACCGCCGCTCGATGCCTCAAAGAGACATTGGGGCAAGCACTGGTGGGTGTCGCCGCAGTTTTCCTTTTCTTGCGGCGTACGCCAGCTGATTTGGAGGTCGCTGTATCCACCAATGTCCCACTGGCTTCTGGAGTAACCTCCATAGACCTGGGCCGCTTGCTAGATGCAGCAACAGGAGTCTGAATGGCCACACAAGAGGGTTTCCACTGCTCACGTTTCGCCATCATCCTCCTTCTCCTCCTCTGGCTGCTTCCCGACACGCATCCTCTGCAAGAGATGGGTCCCCTTCCGACTCTGAAGAAGATAGGATTGGTACTACCTCTCCACTCTCCTCCAGGATGCGCTCCTGGTCTATGACACAGGAGACTTTAGCAATGGTTGGGGCCTCCAGAATCCGTGCCCCTGCCGCAACTGTGGGTGGATTTCCACATGCGTGGGTACCACCTGGAGTATCATAATCCATTTGTTGTGCGATTGCCATACTGTGCAGTTTTGTCCCAAACTGTCAGGGTTGGTGGGTATTTTAGAGGGAATTTTTCCCATCATCCTCCTACTTCCCGAGATGCATGACTGCCAATCGGGACACACACACCAATTGGATTTTAGTCGCCTTTTACGATAAGCATGCCTACTACGGATATATTCTCTTGCGCCTAGTCCGCAGGCTGGATACTATCGAGTTAAATCTTCGAATGGCGACGTAATGGTTTTACTAGCTGCAAAATTATTAAGCAAGCTTGATAAAATTTGTATCGCAAATTCGAATGGCTTTACGCGTGGACTGAATCTTGGCTGATCGTAAAGCTGATTTAATACTGTTAAGGCCCGCATAATCTACAGCTTTCGAAAGATTTTTTAATTGCGGTTTGATGAAACGGTACTTTCTATATGCCGATCGCATACTTCGAGCGTATGCTTTAGCAATGTCAAGCATCCGATGATATTGCCCAAAAATTCAACACGCGGTAAAGTAATTAACATCTCAATACTTCATCTGTTTTCTGTGTCTGGTGTCCGGAACCTCGTCCAACCAGAAGCAAAAGGTAATAGCAAGTAAATGAGTTGGTAAGAGGCAAAAAAGGGGCTTACGCTGAATTTTAACGCAGCGATGTTCTAGGAAATTCATACCTGACCAACTTGCTTACCCAAGGATATTAACCAACCATTTATATGCATTTTCAACTCACATACATGGGTATATGAATCGATAAGCTATACTGAAGGGACGACCGCATATCAATGCCAGTGAGTCGTTTAGTTGTGCGAAAGACCGACCGACTGATACGAATACAATTCACTATGGCTCCAATGATCAAGTTTTGCGTTAAAAAATCAACCAGGGTAGATAGAGGCCTGAAATTTTGTACTTACATTTTAGACACCGCTATTGTAAAAAATTGGGCCTGATCAGACCATTGCCACACCGGATATTCAATAAAATTGTTTAATATAAAGGAGTTTCAAAATAAGCAATATCATCTTCCTTTTTTGAAGAATTAAATATCCCATTACTACATAAAATTGTATGATGAATCATAAAATACCCACTATTTTATATTATGTCCTGTACTTTTCGAGATATCACCATATATACATATGTACATTTTGGTTGCATCGAAAATAGGAGCCCCCGAAAGATGGAAATAACTATTGAAGAAATTCCGTCGATATAGTCATCAGCGTTACAGCGCACTTTCTCTAACTCCTTTAGCGCCTGACGCGATATTGTGGAATACTCGTCTTTCAGCGGGATAGAATGAGCTTCCACTTCTTCCGATGGAAAGTTTTTCTTCTTTGCTGTACGAATTTGCTAGTGTTTTTTCTGGCATGAGATATGCGATCTCTTATATATTATTTATTACGGCTTTCAGAAGCGTCTTCTCCGAAACAACCTAGTGAACGAAGACTTTGTGTAATGTGCCTGGCATAGGATACCATTTGTATTTTGCCATGTAAATTTCAAAAGTTGTTTTACAAAAGTATGGACATTCTTCAACATTAACTTGTGTAACGTAGCATTTGCTGCGTTACAATGCTTTACCAACTTCACAGTGCTACAGCACACTCTAGATCTACGACCGCAGTACGCACATACATATATACGCACTGCCAAGTACACCGTAGCAATAGCCTACCAACAATGCGCTCATACAGCACACACCATAAACCACTACCGTCACACGCACATACAAGTGCATACGCTGCCAACTGAACCATAGCAATCCCTTCTTCGTTCGCTACTGGACGGGCTGGCCGCACACAAGCACGAATTCTCAAACAGTTGCTCGGCCTTCGCATATAAAGTCTTGAACATGCGTTCGGTCAGTTCAGTCTTGCTAGGTAAGCGGTCGGCTTAAAGGTTCAATTAGAGGTACCATACCATAACGCCATAACCATAATCGTAGTCATAACCATAACCATATTTAAGCAATCGATTAGTGGTGCCATAACCATAAACAGCTGATATTTGCAATAAACTGAAAGTAAATAAAAATTTAGTAAAGTATGTAAAACGCGGACGCAAAATATAAACTAAAACTCATCAAAACAAAATAAACTGCACACGAAGAACAAAAATATCACAATAAACAAGGCGAATCAGCAATCATTTGTTTATGGTTACCAAAATTCAGTTGGTCGCTATGGTTATGGTTATGTTTATGGCGTTATGGTATGGCACCACTAATCGATTACAGTGTAACCCATAAGGTTGGTTGGATCAGCTGTTTTCTATGGTTATGGTTATGGCACCTCTAATTGAACCTTTACTAGTAGAGCGAGGTGCAGACTTGCCTACGGGCATAACTAGCCTCCTCTGCTGGCTGAGCCAAACCACAAGCTTGACTAGGGGAGCGAGGTGGTGATGTGCCTTCGGCGCATCTAGCATCCTCCCCTGATCAAGCTCATCCCGACCTGACTGGGTGAGCAAGGTGGTGATGTGCCTTCGGGCATATCTAGCATCCTCGCCCAGTTAGGCCAATTACCCGCTTGGCTTAGAGATCAATCCCCGCCCGACTTGGAGAGCGAGGTGGTGATGTGCCTTCAGGCGCATCTAGCATCCTCTCCTGGTCTATCCAATCCCCGCCTGACTGGGTGAGCGAGGTGGTGATGTGCCTTCGGGCGCATCTAGCATCCTCTCCTAGTCAAGCTAATCCCGGCCCGACTGGGTGAGCGAGGTGGTGATGTGCCTTCTGGCGCATCTAGCATCCTCACCTGGTTAGGACAGTCACCCGCCCGACTGGGAGAGCGAGGTGGAGATGTGCCTTCGGCCGCATCTAGCATCCTCTCCTGGCCAAACTAGCCCAGAGCTGATCAGCTCCTTCCCCTCCCTCTCCTAGCTCCGCTCCCACTACGCTAGGGCTTTCTCTGGAGCGCATAGTCTCCACGGCCTGCACGGCCACAGCAGTCCCCGCCACTCTCGTTGCAGCCCCTACTTATGTAGCGTGCGACTACGAGAGCGACGGTTCTCTAGTTGTCAGTCTTGCTAGAGTAACCGCTGTACGACGAGTACACACCGCCGCTCCGACGCTAGTAAGAGTAACCGCTGTACGACGAGTACACACTGCCGCTCCGACGCTCCTGAAGAGTAACCGCTGTACGACGAGTACACACCGCCGCTCCGACGCTAGTAAGACTAACCGCTGTACGACGAGTACACACTGCCGCTCCGACGCTCTTGAAGAGTAACCGCTGTACGACGAGTACACACCGCCGCTCCGACGCTAGTAAGAGTAACCGCTGTACGACGAGTACACACTGCCGCTACGACGCTCCTGAAGAGTAACCGCTGTACGACGAGTACCAACCGCCACTCCGACGCTAGTAAGAGTAACCACTGTACGACGAGTACACACTGCCGCTCCGACGCTCCTGAAGAGTAACCGCTGTACGACGAGTACACACCGCCGCTCCGACGCTAGTGAGAGTAACCGCTGTACGACGAGTACACACCGCCGCTCCGACGCTAGTAAGAGTAACCGCTGTACGACGAGTACACACCGCCGCTCCGACGCTAGTAAGAGTAACTGCTGTACGACGAGTACACACCAGCGCTCCGACGCTCCTGAAGAGTAACCGCTGTACAACGAGTACACACTGCCGCTCCGACGCTCCTGAAGAGTAACCGCTGTACAGGAAGTGCAACGCCGCTCCGACGATCACGAAGAATAACCGTTGTACGCTCCCTCTCTCTCTCTCTCTCCTAGACGAAAGGCTGTTCACACTCTAAAGCCGTGTGTGTGTGTGTGTGTTCGACATAAACACACGCAAATACTGTGTTTTATTCAGTGGGGGTTAGTGGGACCAACACTCGATCCTGGATCGGCTGAGCTCACCTCAGCCTTTGACAAAACCCACCTCATAAATGGCGCCCGAGCAGGGACCCGACTCCGCAGGCGCATGTGCCAAAGCAACAACAAGCACCAACACTGCGGTAGAGGGTCTACCGAACACACACCAAGAGACAGATGACACACGCACCAGCGAAAATAACAACAACACGCTGGATGCCAACTCCCTGAGTTGGATATACTTGCTGAAGAAAGAGAAGCTTATTGAAGAGTGTAAGCGACACCGCGTGTTCGTAGACGGACTCACGGTCGCTGACCTACGCAGCGCACTGAGCGCATACGTTAAAGCTAAACGCAACCGGAAGTCAACGGAAAATTTATTAAGAGACCTCGAGATGGAGGTCAACGCTGAGGAGAGGAGTCCCGTTAAACAACAGCCAAACCGGCTCCCCTCCATCCCGGTTGACTACGCCAAGAAATCACCGGAGGAGACGAAACACGCTTCATCAAGACGAAACGAGATGAGTGATGCCGAGCTGATGAATACTGTCCGACGCTGCGACGTTCATTTTTCAGGAAGCGAGACGCTGCACGAATTCCTGGAAAGAGTCTCAGAGCTAGCCGAATGTTACCGCATCCAGCTGGACAGCATTCTCTTCACCCTACCGGAATTGCTGCGCGGAAAAGCCCTTCAATGGTACCGTGGGCGAAAATCGCAGATTCACACGTGGGCTGCTTTCCGTGCAGAAATCGAACGGTTCTTTCTGCCACGACGTCATGTGAGCCAGCTAGAAGACGCCATACGACAGCGGAGACAGCAGCACCGAGAACGGGCCAAAGATTATATTTTGGCACTACAGACGCTCATCCGCCAGCATCCGACCATGTGTAGAGAAGACCATCTGGAACGCATCTATGACGGCCTCCGCGTGGAATATCGCCTCTTCATTAAAAGAAGCGAATTCACGACAATCGAGCAGCTCATGGAGCTTACCGACGAATTCGACATTCTGAAGAGCGAAGAAGCCAGGCAAAGCAGGCAAAGCAGGCAGCCCTCACACAGCCTAGCACCGCTGGACGAATTGTACGAGAGCCAAGAAACCTGCTGGCGTTGCAAACAACGTGGCCATCGACGCTTCCAGTGCCAAGGAGTCAGGAAGCTGTTCTGTTCCAAATGTGGTCAGGACGATATTCTTTCCCGAGACTGTACTTGCGACTCCCCCGAATCCA
This sequence comes from Philophylla caesio, assembly GCA_963971545.1. Classification (NCBI taxonomy): domain Eukaryota; kingdom Metazoa; phylum Arthropoda; class Insecta; order Diptera; family Tephritidae; genus Philophylla; species Philophylla caesio. The sequence goes on from OZ020607.1 coordinate 64,129,485, forward strand.
GGCCGCCCGCGAAAAGGCCTAAGGCGAAAGCATCATCGACTCCTATGGCTTCTGCGGACGCTAACACACAAACGAAGATGAAGGTGGACGGCCGATTCTATGCTAAAGTGATAATCGAAGGCATGAGCGTGCGAGCGTTGGTGGGCACTGGCGCCACGCTCACCTATATCAACAACACCATACATCAACATCTAAAAGGGAAAGGAATCCGACCGCAGCCCAACCACCGCAATGTGCAGCTCGCTGACCAAACGTGCGTATCAAGCTTGTTTACGTACCCAGTAAAAATACAGTATAACGGACGGACAACTGGCATGCTGGTCTCAGTGCTTCCGAATCTCGCTGAAAGCATGATATTATGAATGGATTTCCTCAGGGAAAAGGGTGTTGTCCTCACACTAGACGGCCAACCGCTGCCCGCCGCCACTCCTCAAAAGCCAGGTACACTTGCCAAGTTATCCGCACTTACCTTAAGGGAACATATAAGCGAACAACAGAATAAGCAGCTTACCGAATTTCTATCGCTTCACCAGGAAATTTTTGACGAAATAACGGGGCCTAGCACTGCCACAGAACACGTCATCACCCTCAAACACGACCGACCGCTGAAGCAGCGTTATTACCCTCGAAATCCTGCAATGCAGCAGGTAATCAACGCTGAAGTCGACGAGCTGTTGGCTGGAAAGCGAATCGAGCCATCAAAAAGTGCATACAGCTCACCAATCGTACTTGTCCGTAAGAAGCAGGGGAGCTGGAGGATGTGCATCGACTACCGTCAGCTCAACGCTGCCAGCCAACCCGACGCATATCCACTACCACAGATCAGCGCAACCCTCGACCAGCTCAAAGAAGCAAAATTCATATCCACAATTGACCTAAAGAACGGCTATTGGCAGATCCCGCTAGCCAAAAAGTCACGACCGTACACAGCATTTACGGTTCCAGGAAGGGTACTTTTCCAGTGGAAAGTCATGCCGTTCGGATTACATTCCGCACCGGCTACCTTCCAACGCGCTTTGGACACGATCCTCGGCCCCGAGCTTCAACCAACAGTATTCGCCTACCTGGACGACATCATCGTTTTAGGAGACACCTTTGATGAACACATGGAGAACTTGCAAGAAGTCTTCAAGCGGCTCCAGAGGAACCGGTTGCAGGTAAACTTCAGCAAATGTAGCTTTGTCCAGCAAAAGCTCCACTACCTGGGGCACATAGTTAGCCCTGAAGGAATACACACCGACCCCGCAAAAACAGCCGCAGTAAATGAGATGCCAGCGCCACTGAACATTCGTGAGCTCCGACGATTCCTCGGCCTTGCTTCATGGTACCGACGTTTTGTAGCTGACTTCTCCACGCTCGCAGCACCCCATAACCAACTACTGAAGAAAGGCCAGGCATGGGCATGGGACACACCGCAAGAGCTAGCTTTCCTAGCCCTGAAGGAAAAGCTGACCAACGCACCGATACTCTGCTGCCCCGACTTCAACCGTCCGTTTTTGCTCCAAACCGATGCCAGCAGCGAAGGACTTGGTGTCGTATTGTTCCAACGCCACTCCGACCGCGAAAGAGTTGTGGCATACGCCAGCCGAAGCCTAACGAGCCTAGAAAAATGCTATTCCGCCACCGAGCAAGAATGTCTAGCCGTACTGTGGGGCATACGCAAGATGAGGCCGTACCTGGAAGGATACCACTTCACGGTAATTACTGATCATCATTCTCTGAAATGGCTACATTCTTTGCAGAACCCATCCGGACGCCTGGCTAGGTGGGCACTCGAGGTCCAACAATACAGTTTCGATATCGAATACCGGAAAGGAACACTAAATGTAGTTGCCGATGCCTTGTCCCGATGCCCACTATCAACAACCGATAACGAAGAAAACGCACTTTACATCGTGAATACTAGCATTGCGGACTGGTATGATAAAAAGATGAAGAAAGTAGAGCAGAAATCCAGCTCCAACCCGGACTACCAGATCATCGACAATCGCCTATTCCGTCACATCGTGCCACGCAACAAGCTCTACCAAGCACCACAATGGAAGCTATGCGTCCCCACCTGCCGCAGACAGGAAATCCTACAGGAAGTACATGACGCCGCATTTGCAGGCCACCTGGGCGTCAAGAAGACGCTCAAGCGCGCGCAACAGTCCTACTATTGGCCTGGTATGTATCGCGACGTCTTACACTATGTACAAAGGTGCCGGTGCTGTGCGGAATATAAGGTCGAACAAAAGCGACCAGCAGGGTTGATGGCTACAATGCAGTGCTCACGGCCTTGGGAAATCGTTACGGCCGACTTCATCGGGCCACTACCACGCTCCAAACAAGGAAATACATGCCTGCTCGTCCTGGTCGACAAGTTCTCAAAATGGGTCGAACTAGTCCCAGTACGCCAGGCAACCACCGCAACCGTCATTAAGGCACTACAGGAAAGGATCATCTACCGATTTGGCTGCCCAAATGTGTTCCTCAGTGACAACGGGAGGCAGTTCATTGGTAGGACGCTAGCTGCATATCTCAACACGCACCATATTGAACACAAATTCACCGCGGCATACGCACCCCACGAAAATTCCACCGAACGAACCAATCGAGTAGTGAAGACTATGATAGCCCAGCGCTCGAAAACGGACCACCGTACCTGGGATCAGGAAATCCCACAAATCGCCTTCGCCATTAATACGACACACCACGAATCAACGCAAACGTCAGCCGCAGAAATTAATTTTGGGCGGAACCCAGCAGTACCACACCAGATACGCATAGAAGGTGCAGTACCAGTAGAATCACCAGCAACACCCGCAGCCATAACCGAGTTATGGAAAGAAATAAAGGGACATCTAACGTCCGCCGCAAAACAACACAAAAGGTACTATGACCTACGAAGGAGACCATGGAAGCCAAAAGTGGGGGAAATGGTCATGAAGCGAGACCACCCACTCTCATCCGCTCCCAATAGCTTTGCACGAAAATTGGCACCAAAATTTTCTGGTCCGTACGTAGTTGAGAAATACGTATCAGTAAACACAGTAAAACTCACCAGTACCGAGCGGCCCGACAACCAACCAGCGCACGCACACCTGCAAGACCTCAAGCCGTACACAAACTAAAAGAGGGAAAACCCGAATTTTTTTTCCTCCCATCACATTTTTTACACCCTCATCCCACCTGATAATCCGCACCACCCCAACGAGACACATTGCACTCTCTTTCCAGATTCAGAAAAAAAAATCATTCAGATCCCGCAATGAGTCAACAACGCAGACAGCCAGCACCTCCCGATGAGCCACAGCAAGTGCGTCCCTGGCATCCACCATTCGAGGCCGTGCCCTGGCCTCCAAACAAGCCACGGATCCAGCGGGTGCGTATCTTCCACGGACCACCACTGATACTGGCATCAGCATCACCGAACGAACCCCTGTGCACAATAACCGAAACAGAGGGCGAACAAGCAACCGGCGAGCAACCAGAGGAAACGCTGCATGATGTCGAATAGGGAGTCCCATTGGCTGTCCTCACCGAAGAGGACCCCGGCGAAATAAGCGACACACCACCAGACAGCAAAGACTGTGACGCACTCAATGGCTTCATATTGAAACGTCCAACGAGCAACAAAAGGCGATGGGCTACACTCTTCAAGCAACAAACAGTCCTGGTAGCACGACAAGGAGCAGACCATGCAACGGTAAAATACAAGGGCCAACGGTATCATATGAGGTTCACGGACTAAGCTGAAAACACCAAACTTTTATTACTTAATTAATTAAAGTATTACTTAATTATAATTTAATTATTGCGCAAAAAAAAAAAAAAAAAAAAAAAAAATTTTATCTATATATGAATAAATCTCAGTTATGAAATTTTTGCCGAAACGTTAAATGAATTACCTTATCTTCATATGTACAAATCTACAATTTTACAAAATCTACAAATGTACAAAAATTATACCCTAGGAATAAGCATACATTTAAAAAAAAAAAAAAAAAAAAAATGTGTATATATGAATTATACCCTAGGAATAAGCATACATTGTTAAAACAAAAACAAAAATAAATTCACACGATACTCACACACACACACCGGCCGAGCCGCCGCACACCGCGGTGGTAAATAATACCTAGGCTTTGCCTAAGGTAGTGCAGATCCACTGGATCACAAACTCCAGAACACAACAGCCTTTCGTCCGCCGAAGTGGGAGGGGGACTGTAACGTAGCATTTGCTGCGTTACAATGCTTTACCAACTTCACAGTGCTACAGCACACTCTAGATCTACGACCGCAGTACGCACATACATATATACGCACTGCCAAGTACACCGTAGCAATAGCCTACCAACAATGCGCTCATACAGCACACACCATAAACCACTACCGTCACACGCACATACAAGTGCATACGCTGCCAACTGAACCATAGCAATCCCTTCTTCGTTCGCTACTGGACGGGCTGGCCGCACACAAGCACGAATTCTCAAACAGTTGCTCGGCCTTCGCATATAAAGTCTTGAACATGCGTGCGGTCAGTTCAGTCTTGCTAGGTAAGCGGTCGGCTTAACTAGTAGAGCGAGGTGCAGACTTGCCTACGGGCATAACTAGCCTCCTCTGCTGGCTGAGCCAAACCACAAGCTTGACTAGGGGAGCGAGGTGGTGATGTGCCTTCGGCGCATCTAGCATCCTCCCCTGATCAAGCTCATCCCGGCCTGACTGGGTGAGCAAGGTGGTGATGTGCCTTCGGGCATATCTAGCATCCTCGCCCAGTTAGGCCAATTACCCGCTTGGCTTAGAGATCAATCCCCGCCCGACTTGGAGAGCGAGGTGGTGATGTGCCTTCGGGCGCATCTAGCATCCTCTCCTAGTCAAGCTAATCCCGGCCCGACTGGGTGAGCGAGGCGGTGATGTGCCTTCTGGCGCATCTAGCATCCTCACCTGGTTAGGACAATCACCCGCCCGACTGGGAGAGCGAGGTGGAGATGTGCCTTCGGCCGCATCTAGCATCCTCTCCTGGCCAAACTAGCCCAGAGCTGATCAGCTCCTTCCCCTCCCTCTCCTAGCTCCGCTCCCACTACGCTAGGGCTTTCTCTGGAGCGCATAGTCTCCACGGCCACAGCAGTCCCCGCCACTCTCGTTGCAGCCCCTACTTATGTAGCGTGCGACTACGAGAGCGACGGTTCTCTAATTGTCAGTCTTGCTAGGTAAGCGTCTTGCTAGAGTAACCGCTGTACGACGAGTACACACCGCCGCTCCGACGCTAGTAAGAGTAACCGCTGTACGACGAGTACACACTGCCGCTCCGACGCTCCTGAAGAGTAACCGCTGTACGACGAGTACACAGCGCCGCCCCGACGCTAGTAAGAGTAACCGCTGTACGACGAGTACACACCGCCGCTCCGACGCTCCTGAAGAGTAACCGCTGTACGACGAGTACACACCGCCGCTCCGACGCTAGTAAGAGTAACCGCTGTACGACGAGTACACACTGCCGCTCCGACGCTCCTGAAGAGTAACCGCTGTACGACGAGTACCCACCGCCACTCCGACGCTAGTAAGAGTAACAACTGTACGACGAGTACACACTGCCGCTCCGACGCTCCTGAAGAGTAACCGCTGTACGACGAGTACACACCGCCGCTCCGACGCTAGTAAGAGTAACCGCTGTACGACGAGTACACACCGCCGCTCCGACGCTAGTAAGAGTAACCGCTGTACGACGAGTACACACCGCCGCTCCGACGCTAGTAAGAGTAACTGCTGTACGACGAGTACACACCAGCGCTCCGACGCTCCTGAAGAGTAACCGCTGTACGACGAGTACACACTGCCGCTCCGACGCTCCTGAAGAGTAACCGCTGTACAGGAAGTGCAACGCCGCTCCGACGATCACGAAGAATAACCGTTGTACGCTCCCTCTCTCTCTCTCTCTCTCCTAGACGAAAGGCTGTTCACACTCTAAAGCCGTGTGTGTGTGTGTGTGTGTGTTCGACATAAACACACGCAAATACTGTGTTTTATTCAGTGGGGGTTAGTGGGACCAACACTCGACCCTGGATCGGCTGAGCTCACCTCAGCCTTTGACAAAACCCATTGTAAACCCTATAATTATTTAAAAAATCAAAAAATTGAAAAATATTGAAAGACAAATTTATATATGAAAATAAAAATATTAAAACAAGTTTAAATTAATAAAGTAGATACATATATTATAAACCCTACATATACACCCCCTCCAATTAAAAAAAAAAAATTAATTAATATTAAATGTAATTTTTTTGGTTTTCCTTGGAAGTGTTTGTGAACTGGAATTAGAAATTGTATGTGCAGGTTTTAATAAGTCTATGGAAATTGTTTTGATTAAGTTACCTTTTTGAATTTTGAATACTTTATTGTGTTTAGAGATAACTTTAAATGGACCTTCATAAGGTGGTTGTAGATTTGACCTATGAATAACTTTAACAAACACATATTCGCAAGTATCCAAATTTTTGGGAACAAAAAAATCTTCTTTATTATGATGTACAATTTTTGAACGAACGTGTGAAAAATGTTCTCTCAGTTTGGAAAGTGTTTCCATTGTATTATCAAATTCATTATTGTTATTATTATTTGAAACGATTAATTCTCCAGGTAATCTAAGTGTTTGACCGTAAACTAATTCTGCAGAAGAACATTTTAAATCATCTTTAATAGATATACGAAGTCCTAATAAAATCCAAGGAAGAATTTCAGACCAGTGAATTGAATCGTTTGATGCTGTAATAGCAGTTTTTAATGTTCTATGAAATCTTTCAATCATTCCATTTGATTGAGGATGATAAGGAGATGTATGAATTTTGTGAGATCCTAATAATTTTGTTAATTCAGTAAATAATTTTGATGTTAATTGTGATCCCTGATCTACTGTTATATTAAGTGGAACGCCGAAACGGGGAATATAATTTTGTACAAATGTTTTGGCAATTGTATTCGCTGAAATATCTTTAAGTGGATAAGCTTCCGGCCAACGTGTATGTCTGTCAATAATAGTTAAAATGTAACGATTTTCTTTTGAAACAGGTAATGGACCAACAAGATCCATATGTATGTGTTCAAATCGTCCAGATGGTATATTAATTTTTTGTACTGGTGTTTTAGTATATTTAGAAATTTTTGATTTCTGGCAGTTAATACATGCGGAAGTCCAACTATTAATTTCTTTACGCATGTTAGGCCAAAAATATTTTGATTGAATTAAACGTCTAGTAGTACGAACACCAGGATGTGATAAAGAATGGATTTTATCAAAAATTATATTCTTCATAGAATTTGGAACAAAAGGTCTAAAAGGTTGTTGAGAAATATCACACCAAATATTGAGATTAAGAACTGGAATATTAATTTCTTTTAAATTATTGTTACAATTTTTGTCAGAAATTAAGTCATGAAGAGTTTGGTCTTTTTGTTGTTCTTTATACAAAGTTTGAAAATTAATATCTTGAGTTAAAATTGTGTTAATATCTGAAATACGTGAAAGTGTGTCAGCAACAATGTTTTCTTTTCCAGAAATGTATTGAATATCATTTGTAAATTGTACAATGTACTCAAGATGTCTAATTTGTCGAGGTGATCTATCTGTTTTTGAATTTAGAACATGTGTTAAAGGTTTATGATCAGTGTATATTGTGAAAATTCTACCTTCAAGAAAATGTTTAAAATGTTTAATTGAATTGTATATGGCTAAAAGTTCTCTGTCAAATGTTGAGTAATTCATTTCTGTAGAAGATAATTTTCGTGAAAAATAAGCAAGTGGTTCTAAAGTGTTGTTACTAAATTGTTGTAAAACTGCACCAATTGCTACATTTGATGCATCTACAGCAAGTGATAATTTACCATTTTTATCAAAATGAGTAAGTAAAGTTTGTTGAGCAAAGAGTTGTTTAACGTTTTCAAAAGCAGTGGTTGTTTTTTCTGTCCAAATAAGCTGTTTGAGTTTTTGTTTAGTTGCAAATGTTAACATTTCATGCAGAGGACTAAGTTCTGCTGCTAACATTTTCACATATCTATGGTAATAATTTACCATACCTAAAAACTTTTGTAATTTATTTATTGAAAGTGGTTTTTCAAAATTTGTAATGGTTTCAATTCGATCGGAAGATGGTCTAATGCCTTGATTAGAAATTTCATAACTGAGAAAATCTAGTTTATTAGTTCCGAAAATGCATTTAGAAGGTTTAATATTTAAATTATATTTCTCAAGTCTTTTAAATATTAGTTTTAAATGTTCTAAATGTTGTTCTTCATTATCACTAGCAACAAGAATATCATCAATATAAACAAATACAAATTCTAAACCGGAAAATACTTCGTTAATAAAACGTTGAAATGTTTGGGCACTGTTTCGTAAACCAAAAGGCATCCGTACGAACTCAAACATTCCAAAAGGTGTGGTTATTGCTGTTTTATGAATGTCTTCTTCAGCCATTGGAATTTGGTGATATGCACGAACAAGATCAATTTTCGAAAATATTTGTTTATTATGTAAATTTATAGCTAAATCATGAATATGTGGTAATGGATAACGATCAGGTATCGTTATAAAATTGATTGGTTCTTTTTTTGGAACTAAATGTAAAGGAGATGCAATGTGAGAGTTTGAAGGTCTGCATATACCAGTTTTTATTAAAAATTCGAATTCAGTTTTTGCTATTTTAAATTTAATTTGATCTAGACGACGAGGTTTTGAAAAAGGTAGAACTCCTTTGGTTTCAATCCTGTGAACCGTATGGTGTTGCACTGGTTTAGTGTAATCTGGTTCACAGGTTATTAAAGGAAAATTATTTAAAAGGGTTGTAAATTTATTTTCAGAAATTGGTATTTTGAGTGAAAATATATCGCAAAATCCAGAAGATCCAGAAACTTTTAATTTTGTTGTTAAATCAGTAATTTCTTTATTTCTGATATCCACTAATATCCTGAATTTCTCTAAAAAGTTAGCACCTATAATTGGAGTTGAAATATCTGTTAAAATGAAAGGGAATTCGAAATCACGTCTAAGACCTAAGTCAATTTTTAAAAGTTTGGTACCAAATGTTTTAATAGAGGAACCGTTAGCTGCAGTCAAATTAAGATCGGAATTTCTTTTAAATGATTTGAATTTGGAAGAAGGAATTACAGAAACTATAGCGCCAGTATCTATTAAAAAATTTAGTTTATTTAATTTATCATAAATAAATAGGCGGCGTGATGATTTAATGTTATTTCCATTATTAGCCACCGTCATAATGGAACGTTTCAGTTTAAACAGTTTTGATTTGATTGTTTTTCATTTGTTTTAAAACTACAGGGTTTAATACATTTTAAAGCATTATTTTTAAATTTTCTATGATACCAACAAATGGTTTGAATAATATTATCTTTTGATCTAGAAAATCTTCTTGAATTAGAATTACTTCTATTTCTATTTCTAGATCTTGATCTAATTTGTAATTCATTAATATCAGAAGTAATTTTGTTTAAATTTTGATAAATTGCAGTAGTTAATTCTGTTAAATTTTTAATACATTGTTCGAGGATGTTATTTTCAACACTTGCTATTGACAAAGATTTAGAAGATTGAGATTGATTTAATAAATCAAAAAGTTTATCTGCAAGAACAACATTTTCATCTTTATTTTGATTATTACTTGATGTTAAATGAATTTGTATCTGTTGTGGTAATTTTCGGATCCACAATTTGAAAAGTAATTCCTTACTGACGATAGAATCAGAACCTATTAGAGACTTCATATATCTAAAAAGTTCTGATGGAGAACGATCGCCTAGTTCTGTATTTGAAAATAACTTTTCTAATCTTTTTTTTTCGCTAAGAGAAAATCTTTCACACAACGCTTTCTTAATAGTAGTGTACTTATTCATAAAAGGAGGTGGATTGATAACATCCAAAATTTTGGAAATTGTTTCACGTTGTAAAACAATAAGTATGTTTTGAAATTTTATATTATCGTCTTGAATATTATTGATTTCAAATTGTCCTTCAACAAGAAGAAACCAAGCTTCAGGACATTCTTCCAAAAATGGAGGTAATTTAATTGATTTTGAAAAATTTGTTCTTAAGTTATTAGTGTTTTGAGTTAAATTATCATTGTGTATATTTTGTGTAGTGTTTAAGTCTGAAGTGTAAGTTGGATTGTTATTTTGGTTTTCCATTGTTGTGAAGTTGCGTGTACGTATAGGTGAACGTGACAGTGGCATATAAAAAAAAAAATAATTGGAGAGAAAGTTTACAAAAGTAAATTAAATATAAGTAATAATAATAATTTAAATAATATTAATATTAAGAATTAATATTTAATATTTGTAATAATTTTATTTTAATAAAAGATTTAAGATACGAACTTGATTGCACACAAAATGTTCAGCAAAAAATGGTTGTAGTATTTGTAATTATAAAAGAGATTATAGATGATCTGGAGTGTTATTGCGTTGTTGTAGACACTGTGATGGTTGTAGCGACGTTAAATGTGAATATTTGAAGTGATGTTGTGCGGATTTTTGGTGCTGAATTTGATGTTGAATGTTGAGATTGTTTATTTCGCAATGTTTTAATTCAGGAAAGTAGTCAAATTTATAACAAATCTTGTGCTTTCGGTATTCGAGTATTCGCACTCTTGGTTTGCTTGCAACGCTCGGAAATGCTAACTTTGTGAGTGTACAAAATGTATTGGGTTAATGTTAAGCCAGCTTCTAACAATTAATAACACGTTGAATCGATGATTTCCTTTTATTACAAATTCTTGTGAAATATTACTGCAAGATATGGTGCGTCGGTTTGTAGCGTTATATGTAAAAACGGGAGTAAGTGACCAAAGTGAAAACACGAACGGGTTCACAATTGTTATTATTGTTTCAATGATGGTTATTGATGAATTTTTAAAATGAGTACTTATAAATGCAGGATCGCCAATATAGAATATGTTTTTATTCTATTTAAAATATTTTATTTTTACAACCTTTATTTTATACATCCAGAAAATTAATTATTTAAAAAATCAAAAAATTGAAAAATATTGAAAGACAAATTTATATATGAAAATAAAAATATTAAAACAAGTTTAAATTAATAAAGTAGATACATATATTATAAACCCTACACTCAACTCATACTTGGAATTCTCAAGATATGCAAATTAAAATTGTATTTACCTCTGTTACATGTATAATATATAATATAATTTTGGCGCGTACACTATATAGCTCAGTGTTTGGCCGAGCTTCTCCTACCATTTGTGGTGTGCGTCTTTATATTATACCACAAATGGAGGGACCTACTGTTTTGTGCCGACTCCGAACGGCAGATGTATTTAATGAGAAGCTTTTTCATGGCAGAAATGCCCTCGGAGGTTTGCCATTGCCTGCCTAGGGGTGATCGCTATTAGAAAAAACTTTTTCTATTATTAAGATTTTACTTGCCCTGACTGAGATTCGAACCTCGAACTCACCGGCATATCAAGTTATAGCACGCACCGCTACCAACTCGACCACAGCGGCCACTCAAACAAAAAGTATGGACATTTTTCAACATTAACTTGGAATTCTCAAGATATGCAAATTAAAATTGTATTTGCCTCTGTTACATGTATGTCCATATAATACCAGAATTGGTTTTGTATTTCCGTTTTTTTTTTTGCTTTAAAATGTCCTTATCCTCTTGGCTTCTAATTTGCCATTTTTTTAAATTCATGCGGTAGGAAAGGTGTAATAGAAACTTTTTGTCATATGTTATTTATTTTTTTGAAGTTCTTCAATTGTTAATCCATTTTTGGCTTGCATGCGAGCAAAAGTCTTTAATTTCCATATTGATTTGTCCCATTTTTCCCTAATAAATTTAATTTTTAAATTTAATGACCTAATTGAAAACGGCATTTTTATTTTTACTACTGTATACCCAAACTTTTAAAATATCATATATTTTTGAACTTGATGAGCTCTGAAAATGGTTGATATGATGGCTATTAGCAAATTCACGCAATAAAGATTAAAATGCACTCAATATATTTTCTTTTTATAGAAATTGTTTATCGGATAGAGTCGTATCTGAGAAGTTGTACTACACGAAACAAGAACAACATTTTCAAAACTTCACTACTATGTATATCGGATAGAGTCGTATCGGAGAAGTTGTACTACACGAAACAAGAACATTTTCAAAACTTCACAACTATGACTTTCACATGACAACAGCGAAATTCTAAACACAGTCTTCTCAATTCATGTTTGCGTTCTTAGAAATTTACATATGTACATACCTTCACGAATATTTTACATTATAAACAAAGATTTCAGCTATAATATTTAACTTTACGCATAACATTAACTTTCACTGATTTTCACAAAATGAAATAGCCAAAATAATAAACAAAAATCCATCAACTTCACCTGGTGCCGTCATAAGCTAAGGTTGCAAGGCGATCAAAAATTATATGTTTACGAAATGCTAAGTATATTTAGTATTCAGAGGAGAAATAATTTAGTGCAATTGTTGAAAATAACAAAAATGTTTTTAAAACGAAATTTCATTCGTTTCTTGACTCGCTTACTCTTTTTAAGTTATGAACTCTTTTGCTGCTAGAATGTGACAAACACATACAAGCAAGTGTGACATATTGCAGTAGCGCCGAGAAATAAATTTGAAAAGGATTTTTTTTACTCTAGGGGGCTTTTTTAACGATATTTATTTCCATTTATCACTGAATGAATTTAACCGATAACTAATCAACTAATGGGGAAGAAAAACTACAGTGGCTCAACTAAAAATTGTACAGTAATCTCTTTATAATTTTCGCAATGCTCTTCATTTGGAATTTTTGTTACCTTGTTATTATTACAATCTTTTGCACAAAGTATATAATTTTAAAGTATATTGTTTTTATATTGTTTTCTTCTTTTTTTTTCTTTTTTCACCCTTTGTTGATAATTATTGGAACGATTTTCCGTCATCCCTTGTCAAGTTTGGTTTGGAGACAAACCGGTTTCGGCGTTGTGCCATCTTCAGTGTCAATTTTCGTTCTGGTATATACATATATGGTTTTTGTTAAAAGAACTAATCTTTTATAAAAAAATTAAACAAAAAATCATTTGACATTGCAAATATTGTCAAACGATCAATAGAATTTTGAGTATGAGTCTCTGTTTAATAACTTACATTATTAAATTTTTGGTTAAACACACGATTACTTCGTTTTCAAGTATTATATATTATATAGTTAATTGAATAAATCCAAAAGTTTCATTTAATTTAAATTTGAACAGACTTTCAACGTGCCTGGCAAGTTCTCGCCTAATTATCATATGAAAGTTTGCCGCACTTCAAATGTCAAACCTACTTTTTTTTGTACACATCTTTCTCTCTTTTAGATTAATTATGACTAAATCGACATGTTTTTTTTTCAAGCAATACCAATCCGCTTTACTTTAACATAAATTGACCTTCAGACGCTTTCAAATGCAAACAAATGTCCATAATTGACTTATTCATATTTCATAAATTCAATCATGCTTTTGCAACTCAGCCTTGACAAGAAACTTACTACAGCAAGAAACTGAACAAAACTTTTTAATACAGAGCAAAGTAAAGCTTACATATCTTTAAGTTGAAAAAGCATTGCAGCAAATACTTAACTCTTTTAACTCTTGGCCTAATTTAGTGTTCTTCATTTTGATAAGTGCCTCGATGTTATTGCATAAGCTGTAAGATATGGCCTTCGCCGTCAATTGCAACTACAGGCATTTGGCAAATTGTTAGAAAACTGCTTACGTGTGTATGTATGTTTATCTACTTGTACCACTACGACGGTTTGCATGCCCACAGAAAAGAAGTGGCAGTCTCACACAAAAACGCTTTTCGTCCCCTTTCCTTCCCATGGAAAATCGGACGATTTTCGAAAACTTGACACTACAAGGCACTTATATCGTGTGCTATGTAAATACAAAGGAGTCACATGTACATATATATAAAGATTTTGGTCTAAATTTCGAGTTGTCGCACTTTCATATTTAGCGTGCTATGTATATGCATATTTACGCACATATGTATGTGTTGGTTTGTTTGAAGATACATACTTACATATGTATCATGAAACAATGTAACCACAAAACCGCTACGCAAATGTATATACACATACATACATATGTATGTATATATTGCGCACGGGAATGCCTTACTGCCTTTGTCTTTGCGAGTTCATGTGTGGCCAACAGTATTGCCAGAAAGAAAATGCTAAATATGAAAAAGGGCTAAATCAAAATTTGCTTCAGGCTTAAAATTTCAATCAACAATTCAAACATTTTATTCGTATTACGATTTCATAACAAATTTTATACTGTTTTCGCTTATCTATATTTGCTTTATATGCTTTAAAAAAAATTTATTGCGAAATTATGGCAACACTTTTTTTCTTAAAATTTCTTTTAACGCTTTAACACTAATAATATTTCTTTGTTTTCTTTTGACACTGTTCAATGCGTTCGACTTCGGCATTGTTTAGGGATGAGATTATATAATTAATAGCAAAAGCAATTTCGCCAAGCGCGTTTTTATATTTACGAATGACTGCCAAAAATTCTAGAGTAGATTGTTTCCCTGATATACATACATACATAAGTGTAATTTTTTTCATTCCATTTCGATAGCGTTCATTTCATTAGTATTGAATTTACATTTTTCATAAGTTAAGAAATAATTACCTAAATAATTAAAAAACGGGCAAAAAACAAGGCAATAGGCTAATAAAAATTTTCCGGCTAAAAGAAAATAAAAAAGTTGAGAAAAGATAAAATGGCAGCACTGGTGGCCACATTTGAGTTTGAACGATGGTGCCAGCATGTTACTATGCGAATAGGTTGAAGGAGGAATGCCACAATGAATTTACTGGCAATGACAGTGTCGTCGGCAGTATCATTGAATGAAATGCAATCAGATAGCGCAGCAAGTTGCAAACTGTGACAATTGGGCAAGTAATCTTGTTGTCGTTGGTGGTGATTGTATTAGTATGAGCGTTGGTAGATCGCTACTAAAGAGAATGATAGTGAACAACATACATAAAGCCACTGGCGGTTGAAGGATTTGTCATTTCATAAGCCACAAAATGAATAGACTAACGATTCTAACACGCAAGTTGCAATAGACAATATTCTAGTAAACTTGGGTATCTTACTCGTATTTATGGGAAAGCGGATACCAAGTGTAGCGATGACAGGAAGTGGCAATAGCAACATTTTGAGTGATACATAAGTGCGGACTGTGCACCCTTTCATGCACCCTTTCATGCACCTTGACTTATGTCGGTTGCTGCCGCTGTCGCTGCAACTGCAGCTACCA
Organism: Philophylla caesio; assembly: GCA_963971545.1. Classification (NCBI taxonomy): domain Eukaryota; kingdom Metazoa; phylum Arthropoda; class Insecta; order Diptera; family Tephritidae; genus Philophylla; species Philophylla caesio. The sequence goes on from OZ020607.1 coordinate 64,144,837, forward strand.
TAGGAGCGGTTGCATTCCTTAACTCTCCCTATGTTAGATGCATTGTCCCGATTCAAAGACGAGTAGTAGTTGATCCTTCCCATCATTTGTTCTAGGGACATTACCGTTGCCGGTTTTTGCATTGGGACTTGTTCGATATTTACTTCCACCTTGTTTTTCCTAAATTTCTTAAACTTCCAATTTATTAAAATTATTATGACTAACGTCATTGTAGCTATTATACTATAGTTAATTGCATTAGTTATTTTTGCTTCATATTTCAATTCCGTTATAATTTTAGTATTTTCAATGTGATCAAAATGAAGTGCTTCCATAGTTAAATTTTTCATTTTAGTTATATCAATTAGTTCGGTTGGATTAGACAAAGGTAAGATGTCCATAAGTTTCCTATGTCTGTAGTAGTGCCCCATTATTTTAATTTCACAGTTTTGAAATCTGATTAAATAGTTCCCATCAATAGAAAAGTGGTTCGAATTACAATAATGATAAACAGTTTGGTTTTTAGCGTTGATTACATATAAATAATAAGCATCTAATTCAATAATATATCCTTCGTTACTTTTTACATAGTTGCAAAACATTTTTCCTTTAAATATATTTTCAATACAACTGTCTTCATATTTTTGCAGTTCTTTCTTAAATTTTGTCTTTTTATAAGTTATTTCACTAACGGACAATATTACAGTTTCTTTAATACAAATTTCCTTTTGGTTAACATTAGGTATTATATTTTTATATTTTCATCTTTAGTGACAATTACAATTCTTATGTCTTTAAGTTTTTCAAAAGTAATATTAAAATGTGTTATATCATCAGCTGTGGTAATATCTCTGCAAATGATTTAATACGAGCTGAACTAAACCCTGCTTCATTATCGCAAGTTATCCTTTTTATTTCGGAAAAGCTTTGTAATGCTTTTAATACTTTATCATGAAGCTTAGTTTTATCATCGATGTGTTTAATTACCAAAAACTTTGAATATGCCTCCATTAGTGTTAAGAATTTTAAGTTTAGCGCAAAAAATATGTCAATATGAATCTGTTCTATCTCCTTACTTGGGATTGGTACCTCACCGATTGGTATTTGTTTGGGGTGTCTATCGTACTTATTTTTATTGCAGATATCACTATTTCTAATAAATTGTTAAAATTATTTTTTCATTTCAGGCCAGTAGTAATCTTTAAAAATTTGTTCACTATTTTCCTTTTAATTTCTGTGTGCCCTTGTGTGGCTTTGTCTAACAATCTTCTCCTGGTCTTCTGCGTTGATTATATATATTGCTACTATATCTGTGTGAAATATTTTCTTTGATATTCTAATCCTTAAAATTTGTTTCACTTCATATAAGTCTTCTAGGTTGCAATTTATTACTGTTAAAAGATTTCTATCTAACCGTTTTGTTATTATTTCTTTTAAGAATTCCTTTATTCTTTATATTTAATATGATGCCTGAATGAATTAAAGGGTTTTTATTCGGAAATTAATTATTAATATTATCCTTGTATAGTATTATTTGCTTTGGAAATGAATTTAGAAGTTTATTGACTGCACTGTGATAGTAAAAAAAAAGACAAGACCAAACTCGACGGTTTACCCCTATTTCGGGTCCTGCGAATCGAACTGCATCATTACTTTTTGAGTTACAATAATGGTTTCATACAAAATTTTTGTTGAAGTTTTTCATCAAAGTGGCTCATTGTAAGAGAAAGGCACATTTTTCTTCGGTCTCTAACTTTTTTAATGTTGACTTTTTTGGTAAACTTTCTTTCAAAAGCGTCTAACATGTCATCCACATATTTTTTCCAATCTTCAGGAGTTCACCGGTCTGAAGATTGGAAAAAATATGTGGATGACATGCTGTAGGACGTCAGAATTTTGAGAAAATCGATTTTTAAGCTTCAAAGGGCCGTGCTGGACGTAAATGTGGTCATAGGGTTCACCCATTCTGTTTTTATAGAACTTTTTATAATAGTATTACATAAGAAGTGAACCTCCACGGTCCTTTGAAGCTTAAAAATCGATTCTGACGTGCTACAGCAAAACGCCGATACACGTATTTCTTAATTTTAAGCCTATTTTCATGGATATTGCTTACTCCAAATAGGACTGTCTGTAATAGTCCTAATTTCTGCGTTTACGTCCGTCCTAAAAAGTAGTGACGTATCTATTTTCCCGTGTTCATTTGAAATTATATTTCTAATAATTCATGCCTATATTAGCCTATCACTTATCAATTTTATAAGATCGTGTTAGGTGATTAAAGATATGCGCATTATCTTCTTCTTCTCCCATTGGCTCGATAACCGCCTATGTGATTTTGGAAAAACTAAGCATAGCACGCCAGTTATTTCTCTCTTTCGCTAACTGGCGCCAGTTGGAAATACCAAGCGTACCCAAGTCCCTTACCGCCTTGTGTCTCCAACGCAGAGAAGGCCTCCGTTTTCCTCTGCTACCACCGGCAGGTACCGCGTTGAATACTTTCAGAGATGAAGCGCTTTCATCCCTTCGAACAACATAACCTAGCCAGCGAAGTCGCCTAATTCTAATTCGCTGAACTTTATCTATGTCGTTATAAAGCTCGTACAGCTCATCGTTCCATCTTCAACGGTATTCGCCATCGCAAAGACGTAAAGGCCCATAAATCTTTCGGAGAATCTTTCTCTCGAACACTCCTAGAGCCTTCTCATTCTAAGTTAACGAAGTCTTCTACTTTTTCAAAGTTATAACTGTCAACAGTGATGTTTGATCCCAGTCGTGAATGTGCCGACTGTCTATTTGATGACAGGAGATACTTCGTCTTGCCCTCGTTCACCTCCAGAACCATTCGCTTCGCTTCTCTCTCCAGTGTGGAGAAGGCAAAACTAACTGCGCGGTTGATAAGACCAATAATATCAATGTCATCGGTGTACGCCAGCAGCGGCACAATTTTATAAAAATTGTGCCTGACCGATTTAGTTTTGCGGGTCGAGTTATCTTCTCTAGCATAAATTTAAAAAAGTCGCACGACAAAGAGTCACCCTATCTGAAACCTCGTTTGGTATCAAACGGCTCGGAGAGGTCCTTCCCAATCCTGATGGAGTTGGTGGTGTTGCTCAACGTCATTTTACATAGCCGTATAAGTTTTGCTGGGATACCAAATCAGACATTGCGGCATAAAGGCAACTTCTTTTTGTGCTGTCGAAAGCGGCTTTGAAGTCGAGAAAAAGGTGGTGCGTGTCGATTCTTTCTTGAGTCTTTTCCAAGATCTGGCGCCCTGTGAATATATGGTCGGTAGTAGATTTACTAGGATTAAAGCCACGCTTATAAGGCCCAATCAGTTCATTGACGGTGGACTTTAGTCTCTCACACGGTGTTAAGAAGACTGATACCGCGATAGTTGGCGCGAATTGCAGTATTATCCTTCTTGGGGATTGGGCAAAGTACACTTAGATTTCAATCAATGGGCATGCATTCGTCCGACCCTACTTGGCAGATAAGCTGGTGCATGCGCTTTACCAACTCTTCTCCACCGTATTTGAACAGCTCAGCTAGAAGCCCATCAGCTCCGGGCGCTTTGTTGTTCTTTAGCCGTGCTATTGCTATACGGATTTCATCGCAGTCGGGTAACGGAACATGAATTTCGTCATCATTGATTGGGGTTTCGGGATCATCATCTTCTCCAAAGTAGCCTCTGCCACTACCACTAAGTAGTGTGGAGAAGTGCTCCCTCCATAAATTAAGCATATTCTGAACGTCAGCCACCAGGTCGCCGTTGACGTCCTTACGATAATTCGGCCCGGTCGTAAAACCTTCTGTAAGCCGTCGTACATTCTGAAAGAATTTTCGGGCGCTTTTACTGTCGGCCATCATTTTAAGCTCTTCGCACTCATGCGTTTCGGCTTTTCTCTTCCTCTCTCTAGAAATTCGTCTCGCTTCCTTCTTCAACTCACGATATCTCTACCGCAAGGCTCGCGTTGCGCCCGATCGCAACGTGGCCCTGTAGGCAGTATCTTTCCGTTCCTTGTCAACGCGACATTCCTCATCTCACCAGTCGTTTTCCCAGGCTCGCTGAAAACCAATATATTGTTCAGCGGCGGTTCGTAAAGAGCAAGAGATGCGGTTGCATTGCTCTGAAATATCGCTGTATTGATTAGTGCTCTCAGAGAGCAGGAGTGCGAGTCGAGTAGCGAAGTGCGTGGCTGTCTGTTGTGATTGCAGCTTTCCGACGTCGAGCTTTCCTTGTGTCCATTTCCGCACGCTTTCTAACGCACAGAGGCGCGTGCCTACATCTATCACAATATGGTCGATTTGGTTTCGTGTTTTACCATCTGGAGAGAGCCCTGTTGCCTGATTATAATCCTATGCTGGAACCTGGTACTACATACTACCATGTTTCGGGCCCTGGCGATGTCGATCAGCCTCAATCCGTTATCAGACGCACGCTTTCTGACGCACAGAGGCGCATGTGTACCTTAGCTGCGACAAGATAATGGTCTGAGTCTATGTTGGCTCCTCGGATCGTGCGCACATCTATCACAATATGGTCAATTTGGTTTCGTGTTTTACCATCTGGAGAGAGCCACGTAGCCTGATGTATAAATCATATGCTGGAATGCTGGAATATGGTGATTTAAAACGACAATATGCAAGCACACGCTAATGTACATTGGTGCGTAAACTAGATCATATCAATGCATATAAACATATGTTGAGAACTTACCGAACACAATCTCGATGAACATGTTGCAGAACAGCATCTGTGCGACGATGGGCCCAACGACGACGATGTTGCTCGATGTTGTCCGACATGTGGTCGGAAAATTGTATGATACTGCCATTAGCTCTATAAAATTATGCTATGTCGCAACACCAAATTGCTGGATTGGTGTACATTAGAATCCGCGGAAGCTACATATGTATATTTAATAGCAATTAAAACCAGGGGAGTAGCCCCTTAGTATACTTTAAATACTAAATTATACATTTAAATTCTCTTTTTTTGGCGTAGAATACGTCTTACCTTACGGTATGGGCACCAATGTCAGGTTTTTATTGTTGTAATCTCTATTTCTTTAATTATAAGGAAACGGCTCGGTTAATTTTTTTTTTTTTTTTTTTGTAGTCAAATGAAGATGTTAGCTTTCGTTTGACATACATTTCATGTTGGTTGATATCTTCCTAATATTTAAATTTCTCAAATGAAAATTGTATAAACACATGCACACAAAGATGGGTGTGGTGTTTGGTAGAGTGTGTAGTAGTGGTGGGTAACACAGTGCAGCACTAGTTTGTAGCGTGAATCCCGTGAAGCCCGTGTCGATCAAAAACTTGAATGACGTAATTTTATCGCGAATATATAAACGGCATGAATTTATGTTCTCCGAATTTGCCGCCCGAAACGGAGGACTTACTAGTTTTCCGCTTTTGGGGCAATATATGTACAAGGAGGACGACACTTCGTCGCTCGTTCACCAAATGTTTGATGATACCAACAAATACCGCGTAATGTTTCGTTGCGTGCCACGTGCACCACCTTGGGGCGAGTGACCTTATGCCGAGTGTCATAGTCTGCGCGACTAACTCGATTTTCGCACTCAAGACGTTCAATTCTATGCGCTAAATCCAATAAAGTGCTATCTGTAATCTCTGTTGCGTTGACCGTACTTACATGCTGTGTTGTAGCAATGTTTATAATATCATCTGCTTTTGTCGCCAGAGACTCGACATCCCCCTCTAATGTTGACAAAATTTGTTGAACATGAACCGGCAAGCGATGTAACCAAAGCGATTTGAGTATTTCTTTGTCCAGACGATGACTTGCCAGCTCCTTCATTTCACGAAGCAGCGCGGTTGGTTTTTTATTGTTTAATTCACAGTCTCCAAACAATCGTTTAAGACGTGCTTCCTTTGATTCTCCAAAATCGTTAATTAATCTCTCCTTTATTGCTTCGTATTTAGCAGTTGCCGGAGGTGATGAAATTATATCACTTGCATGCGATAGAATCGCTGAGTCCACTTCAGCAACTACCGTATAAAATTTTGTTGCATCCGAGGTGATTCCAGCGCGTGCGAATTGCGCCTCCACTTGTGCGAACCAGAGTCTGGGGCCGGGCTTCCAGAACGGCGGCGGTTTGACGGAGAGTCGTGCCAGTTGAGGCAGTGCAATTGCATCTTGGAAGTTATCATCTTGTTCCTCGGGCATCTTGTGTTCGTTAACGGGGTCACCAGTTATAGTATTTTGGTTTATATTTATTTATTTAATAAAACTTATACTATAATTAATACAAAATAAAATATTGTAGTTTAACAAAACGTTATTGCGTCTAATTTCAAATGACGAATGAATGACTACCATCATAAAAGAAAAAGCACTATTACCAACTTCAATCCAGGTATTGAGTGTTGCCAGCTGACATTAAATCTAAAATGTAAGGGTAGGACCCTACACATATAATGGTTACACATCCACATTTAAATATGACACATAAATAGTAAAGGTATTACTTAAAGCATAAACATTTATTGAAGTACAATTAAAGAATGTCTATTTGAAAGGCTTTTCCAAAGAATTTTTGAACTAAAATATGCACGTTTATATTTATACAATACACATATTTATGTATGTACATGTGTACATATATACATATATTTCTTATTTATAAATTTAATTTTACAAATTCAGATGATTTAAATTTATACTTATTTTAAAAGCTTATACGAATTTTTCGTAAAAATAAAAATGATTCTATGAATTGTTTCTTTTTGAACAACTATTAATAATAATAATAATTTGACCTTTACATTATATGTATACATAGCTCAGTGTTTGGCCAAGCTCTTCTACCATTTGAAGTGTGCGTCTTTAAATTTTACCACAAATGGAGGGACCTACAGTTTTATGTAGACCACGAACGGCAGACTTTTTCATGGCAGATCTACCGTCGGATGTTTGCTATTGCCTGCCGAGGGGCGACCGCTATTTGTTTTCGTTAATTAAATAATAGTATCTATATGTAAATATGCTTGCTCTAAAGTCGTAGAAATTAAACTTAAAGTTGAACATGCTTTTATCCACAGTTATAGTTTTCACTTTTTTCTCTGTGTAATTATGTCAATATATAAAAATTCTCTGTGTGGAGAGAATAAAATGTTTCATCAAAACTAAAAATATTGTTTTTTTAAGCGATACATTTTGTATAATTTCTAACGTAAGCAAACAGCTAGCGCTTTAAAGTATCGATTAAATTTTCTAGCTTATTGTAAATTTAATTCAACAAATTAATAAATATAAATTGCTCAAGTTCATAAATACTCCAGCTAGTCATAGGATCTGCCTAACCTTAAAGTTTAAAATTTATATCCAGGAATTTTCTTGATATTATTTGAAATATTTTTACTAAAAATTTGATAACTATGGTGTAAAATAACGACAGCTAAAAGTAACTCATACATACATATGTACTTCAATTAAAGCAGTTATTCCACTTTTAATTAATGCGAATACAACGCAAAAGCATATTTAGGAATAAGTGTTTAGTTTTTCAGTTCAATTGATGAATGAAATGCTCTGATAAGAATTTTAAGGCCATGACCAATTTTTTAGAATGGTTTTCGGTTCCGTTTTTGTATTTTAAAATGAAAAATGGCGGTCCTGATTTATACAGTACGCTTGAGAATAATTAATAATGCTTCGCTGCAGGCTAAACTTAACAACGATTTCTAGCTAATTTATACTGCGATTTTAATAACTTGAAACTTGCCAGTATTTGTATTTACGCGTTGCATTAAATGCGCGATAGCTAAATTAAACTGTACATACATATGTACATACAAATATCAGTCATTAAAAATATGGAAAATGAAATAAATTATGTATAATCAAAAAGGAAAGTTAATTCCTTGGCGAAGGTTAAAAAAACTTTAAGAAACTAATTTTGCATAAAAGTCACACTTGCTCTTGTGCAAAAGTATGGATAGTCACTTGAGTTCTTATCTACTTGCTTGTGTGACAAACAGTGCGGGTAACATTTTTTGCACTCGTTGAAGTCCATTCACTTTCGTTTGTTACTCCTATTTTAAACTCAACAATTTGCTTTATAATTCATCCTTCTAAATACGCCTTGAGGCTATGATGTACATTATTGTACTTATAAAGAAATGTCGCTCTTTCGCCGAAACCACGTTCATTTTTTTCGACTGCTATTCTACTTGAATGTTTCCCCTGTTGGATGCCCCATTCAACTACTCGTATTTATTTCATTTCCACCTGCATTGTTTTTTTTACTTTAACATGTACATATTTCTGTTGTTCACATCAAGCGTTGCTTTGACCGCGCCACCATTGTCACTTGTTTCCCAGTATCCAACCGTCCCAGAAAATGTTGACCTGCTTTGTTGCCCATAAGTTTTTGACCATTGTCTACTGATGAAACGCTACCGGCGGCAACAACAACACCAACGAAAATGTTGAAAACAGCAACAATATTAGTGATTGTAGTAGATGATGTTCCTTCATGCAAACAAAGTCATACATACATACATATGTACATACTTACATACATACATATGTACATATATGACCAATTGCATGGCGAGCAAGTGTATGCTGCAGGAAACAACGAAAACGGAAGCAGCTTTGACAACAATAATCAGCGATTGCAAAAGCAACAATAACTTCAGAGAACAATGACAAGAAGCATGCATTTATACATACAATCATACAAACATAAAAACACACACAAATACAACTTGCAATGAAATGCAAACATACAACTTTGACAAGTATATATGTATGTATGTATACCAAATGCAAACAAATCAATGTCAGTGAAAATGTACGCTTAATCCTGACATTCACTTTCTGCTGCTTGGCATTGCATCAAGTAAGCCTGAACCACCAACGTCTCTCTGCCAAGTCTGTCTTATTATTGTTTTACACAACTAAGAAATTGTTGTTGCAATAAGTTCCGTCATTTCTGTATCATTGTTATTGCAAATTACCCGGGTTGTGACAAATTAGAGGAAGTGCAATTTAATGCAATCTCATCCTTTGCTCAACTTACAACCCAGTAATTACAGTACATATTAAACTTTCCTCTACTATACTCCATTCCGCTGCCCATCTCTGCTTAGTATTATCACTTTCGCTCGAGAGCACAGAACATTCAGCATTTAACACTCAAATCTGCAAATACTCAACTATAATCACGGCAAGCACTAGCTCAAACACCAACGACGGCATTGACAATTCGCTAAGATTATGTAAATATCAAAATGGCAACACGGCAAATGGAAAGAAATGTAACGAAAGGAGTTGATAATGGAGAACTATGCATAACGAGTTACGAAAAGTGAAATTAGCCAAGTACTCGCACATGTCATTACATTTCTTGTGAAAATTGTGTGTGGTGGAAAAGATTTTGAAATGTATGTTATTTAAGAATTAATTAAAAGATCTTCATTATTGTTTTATGCGAATGTGCTTATCATGGTTAGTAAATCTGTCGAAATATCATTTTACACAATCATTATCAACACATAGTTATTCGTACTTATTTTCAGGTATCGGCCCATACAGATAAGCAATTGTCGAGACACAGAAGAAATAGAGAAGGAAGAAAAATGCTATTTATTTTTAACAAAATAGGTGAAGTGAATCTTTTTCAAATACCTACAGAACACAATAAGCTTCATTTACATACAATTCTTTCTTATAGTTTTAATACTAATGAAAGTTTTGTTTATGTTTAAAACTTATTATACAGCTCTCGAGAGTAGAAAAATTCACATAAAATGACACTCTAGAAATAAAATAGAAATTTTATTATATAAAAATGTCTTTAATTAGTCTGAAGTTCCCAAGAAAAAAAACGCTCGTATATTTACAGCAACGACAAGATACTTTTTCAAACAACAGAAATAATGAAAAATATCTCTTGTGATTTTTCTTCAGATCTGTATTCTAGGCTTAAGGGGGTCATCTACTCCCAAGGCCTGAAATCGAGCATTTTTTGAAAATGAATTGAGAAGGATCTACTGGATGGATTTAAGAATTTTTTTATTTTATTTTGACTTTAAAACTTTTTGTATTGAATACAAAAAAAAAGCATTGTCGACCTTGAAACGTCATTGACTAAATTGATGTTGCATGGGTCCCGCTTAAGTATAATTCTGGCAAGTTGGGTAATCTGTAATCAGAAACTTAATATTGCTTATAATCACAGTTAACGTAGCTATGTTTTTCCGAAACAGAATTTTTTTATTTTGCAAATTGTAAAATTTATGCAACGATTTGTAAAAATTATCAATTTTCACATAATTTTCTGACATATTAAAGACTATAAAAATAGAACAAATCGTACTCGGGAATACTGCGTGTTTTCACTGAATAATTCAATAAATTTTTTTTTGATATCGGACCAATATTTTTACGAAAAGTCTTATTCGGCAGCAAAAAAACATTACTTTCGGGAAATCGCTTTTAAAGATAAATTACGGTGTATAACTTGATGGAGCCGGGTACATTACGGAGCCCAGAGGCATGCAAAGGAATGTGACTTCAACTAAATCCTCTCTGTGGTGTATTCTTAAATACATATATGTACATAGATTAAAATTAAATAAATATAAATAAAATTAATAAAATTTTGATTTGCGGGTAAAGGAAATTTGCCTTTATTTGGCACATTTTTATGATTTTGTAATATAATCTACGTAAATCATGGCACTTTTTATACATTTCGTAGAAATGGTATATTAATTTTGGTCCGATCTTTGTAAGTACCAGATGGATAAGAGTTAGACCCAGCATAAAGTGCACCGAAATGATCAGGATGATGAGCTGAGTCGATTTAGCAATGTCTTTCTGTCCGTCGGTTTGAACGCAAAATAGTCCCTCAATTTTACAGCTATATGTATGTATGAAATTCGGCAGTCAGGTGCTTTTCCATCGTTTTGAACGCAAATAGTCCTTCATTCTGAATTCAGGTGCTTTTCTATAATGTATTAAACATTTGTCGGAATCGGCCCGATCGTTAGACTATAACGTATATGGGAGCCATTTGTTCAGATATAATATTTTGCCCCAAAACTCCTTTATTTTATCAGCTAAAGGGTTAATTTTCCGCTTTTATAAGTAATACACATACAACAAAAATCAAAAAGATTAAATAAATTAAACATATAGCTCTCATATGACCGATTGTTCAGATATTGCATTCAGCACCATAACCCCTCCATTTAAGCAGATAAAAACATGAAATTTTGCCCAAATATTATTTATTATAAGAACAGAACTATGTTAGCAGTGAAAAACTGTAAGATCGGAGAAATATAACCTATTAATCAGATACAACCGATATTTCAGATATTGCATTTTGAGCCATGACTCCTTCATTTAATTAGCTAACGACATGAAATTTTTCACAAATATTAGTTATTATTGGCAAAATCGTACAATACAAAAAATTACAAATGTAAAACATAAAGCTTCCATAAAACCGATTGTTCAGATATTGCTTTTTGTACCGAACTCCTTCATTTGACCAGCTAAAACTTTAAATATGTTGAAGAGATATCAGACAAATACAACATACAACTTCCAGACCAATATTCCATTAATAAAATATATGAAGACTTCTGCAACGCCTTTTTTACTTGAATATATAGTATGTATCCAAAAGTGTTGCCAAGTCCAAAAATCCCATTCTTCTCGGGAAAAGCTCATTTTATTTCATTATAAAAATCAAAAATCTTTTTAAATAATATACGATTTTTCTAATGAATGTGATAATGATCATCAGAACAAGAAAAGCTTGTAAAATTTGAATTTTTATTTTTAAAAGCTAATTTAATAACCCATACTGCATTTAAACTCTCTCCTAAGATTATATTTATTTTTAGCGTAGAATACGTCTTACCTTACGGTATGGGCACCCATGTCAGGTTTTTATTGTTGTAATCTCTATTTCTTTAATTATAAGGAAACGGCTCGGTAACTTTTTTTCAAAATTTTTTTGTAGTCAAATGAAGATGTTAGCTTTCGTTTGACATACATTTCATGTTGGTTGATATCTTCCTAATATTTAAATTTCTCAAATGAAAATTGTATAAACACATGCACACAAATATGTGTGTGGTGTTTGGTTGAGTGTTTGCTGTTGGGCGATTTAAATGTACTCGTGCAGCCCTTTCATTTTATTGCATAATTTTAGGCGGGAAAATTTAAGTAGAGTAAAGGCAGAGAAAGCGCTGCCAACTACTGCTTATTGGTGGTGATTTTAACACAGAAATCACTTCAAATACTAGATTGGCGAAATTTATGAGCGATACGTTTAATTTGGATTATATTCGAAATGATGCTCCCACAACTATTGATAACACAACCATTGACTTAGTTTTTGCGAAAAAAATTTATATGTTAATTTAAAAACATATTTATCCTATTTTTCCTATCATAAGCCTATATTCTCAAAAGTAACTTTCAAATAATCAAATAGATTTGGGTCTGTTATTTATCATTTATCTTTACTATTGATAACTACCATTGACTTCGTTTTTGCGAGAAATATAATTGATAATTTAAAACCATTTTTATCCTATTTTCCTATCATAAGCTTATGAATATCATCAAAAGTAACTATCAAATAAAGAAATTAATTTGCTTGTATTATTTATCATTATAAATTATCATTATACATATGATTTCTGTCTTATCGGATGGCGTATTCTACGTTAAACTTAATGGCCGTGTCTCTGACACAGCCTCCTTCTTTTTTTTTTTTGTTTAAGCTTTGTATTTGTTCCAGTATAATTTTTATAAATTTCTTTTTTTTTCGTTTTCCAATTTTCTTCATTCAAAATTTTAACTCATTTTTTTCGTTCATACCTTCGCATTGTTCTAGCGATCGCAGCCGTATTTAGGCAGATAATGAGGCAGATAAAGATAGCATTTGTCCTTCTCATCCGCTCTGCGTTAGCGCTCTAGAGTTTGCAGCTTCGTTAACGTCCAGAATTTAGCTTGGTGACGTCACGCAACAATCAATTCTGCTTCCGTCATGATGGCCGCTTGACGATGTTGCAGCCACTTTCTTTTACAACAAAAATTGTGTGGGGCAACAAGGCCTAATAGCTGTCCACCCACAATTCACGTTCAAATTGATATTGTTTAATTATTTTATTTTATTTAACAACCGCGACGGTCAATTCAGAAACTTGCTCTCCGTGATGTTTATCTTTATCGGCTCATTTCCATACTGACCATCAGTCCCCAAATATTTCGCTTATATCTCATTTTATCCATGACCTTGTGCTTTCGATATTTTCCATGAACGGTGTTATCAGATGATCCACATATTGATCAATAAACTATGTATGTATCACTCTATATACTTCTTGTAAGCGATCGTGTGTTTATTACCAGCGTTAACATAAATGCATATAATATGATATGTATATAGCTAGGTACCACGGCTTGCATGTACATAAGTACGCCAGCAGGCAGGTAGGTATATGACAGTGCGCGATCATGAGTTGGCGCTCGCTCTCCATCGCTAGCTAACATATTTGTATGGCTTTTGGTAGGTCGTCATGAGTCCAGAATATCCCAGCAGTACAACGCTACTAATCGCCCTTACACCCTTTCGATATTAGTATTATTGTTTCGGGCAAATTGTTGCCCAGAAGGATCTTGCCTAGATGGTTGGGAGGTTGGTTGTCTAAATTGTGCAGTATTATCTAAGTACTTCCATGTGAGTTGGTTTGGATTGGTTTTGCCATCCAAGATCCTATTATCATAACCAAACTGCTGTTGCCTTTGATTAAAGCTCAAATTATTAAAATGTGGGTTATTGTTATTATGTTGTCTGTAGGTGGCCCTGTTGTTATTTAAATGATTATTTTGTCTTTGTAGACTGTAAGGATTTGCAAATTGCATGCGAATCTGATTTGATTCCATCTTTTGGGCTTTTGCTAAAGCGTTGGGCAAATATATCGGATTTAATGACATTATTATGCTATTAAGAAGAGCGTTGAGTCCTGTTATGAAGACTCTTAAGGCATCTGCGCGGTGCCTTTTGCTATATTCCTTAGTAATTTCAGGATGATTACCATATGTCATTATTGTTTTGTTAATCATTTACCATTAAATTCAGTGAGGGATTTTATAATATCTAAGGTTTCGTCACAAGATATTTCCGCATTTATTGTTTGTGGATTGAATTCAGTCACGTTATTCACATTTGTTACATTGCTTAATTGTAATTTAATATTTTCTAATTCTTCTTTAAAACCTTGTGTTTGTCATGCAATTATCTCCATTAACATATCTAATTCATTTGAGTTTGTAGCCATTTTCACTTTCTTAATTTTGCCACTTTTCACAAAAGTTTCAAAATATGATGATCTTTCTTGGACCCCTTTGTTGTGGGAGGCCCTTTTTACGGATTATCTCCCTTCTCCTTAGAATATTTGATTGTGAGATAGTCTGGTTTGGAGCTCCTCCAGGTCCTTTCTTTTTCCAGATTATCTAGGCTGACTTGATTGTTGACCAAAATGTCCGAACAGTAGGTTTCAAATTTTAAAGTTAACACTATCGCTTGTTATTTCTCCTTTTATGTCTACGGATACTTTTTAGTGCGAAGGGGAAAAATTTTAACCTTAAGGATTGTCCAAAAGTCCCGTTCCGATTGATTTTAACTTTATTTTTACTGCTGTCCCACGTTGGGCTTAAATAAAAACTGCAAGTGTTTTTGGTTAAAACTCTAAATTGAGTCTGACTTTATTATATTCTGCAATTTTTAATCTAGCCTTGGAAACTATTTTGTTGATTTGTACATATAATGTACTTGTATTCGGAGCGACGATTCAGATGTCGCATTTGAATAGTTGTTATTATCGTTGTCAGCAGTTTTCGTGGGAAGGCAGTTGCATTCCTTAACTACTTAGCTGTTTAGTTTTATTTCTACATTGTACTTGTATTTGCAAATGTCACATTATTTGAATAGTTAATATTTTCATTGTCAGCAAAAATTATGGGAAAGCGGTTGCATTCCTTAACTTTGCATGCTTATAAAAGATTTTAATTTTATAAATTTGATCTTTACCTCTTAAATTCAAAATATTCTTGGCTTGTTAAAGGCACGGAAAGAGTAAATTAGTGTGTTATACGTGGCTCCTAAAGACACACTACACTACTGATCCCCATTACAAATAACTGTGTTCCAATTGGGTATCGATGACGCAACACGAAATGTAAAAGGAAAGGTTCATCTACAAAACAAACTTTACTGTGATTGTGTTTTGTTATGAAGAATACAGTCGATCTCTTTTTAACGCGGTTCACTGGGACAGAAATTTGTTCGCGTAAAAAAACCGCGTAAAACGTAAACAAACTTATTACATATGTACATATTAGCTATGCATTGAGCGTAACGAAGGGTTTTTCTGTTTTACAAGATTTTGAAAAAAATCATTTTAAGATCACCTATAATTTACATTAGATTAAGCGATGAGCAAATCCATACTTGAGTTCTTAAATAATTATAATCTGTTAATATGCGATGAGATTTCTCTTCCTGCATGTCTTTATATAAATCCCTGTAGCGCTCTATAGTATTTTTAAAATCTCATCATTACCGCTTCCAAAACGCGTTAAAAATAAAACAAAAAGATAAATGCAGAATGAATAGTGTTAAAAAAATCCGCATTAAAAAAGTAAAACCGTGTAAAAAGAGTGAAAGGGGGATTGTAGAAAACTCCGCATAGAAAAATAAGAGATTTAAATTAAATTTGTATTAGTCACCAGTAGGGATAATAAAATAATCAGTGTTTAAGAAATCCGCTGTTTTTAATTCGGTTTTTCCCAACATTTTAGCACAGCCGATTTTAATCGGTATTTTTTTTCAACCCACTCGACTATCGGCTTAGACGTAACTCATCACAGTTTTTCTGTACTTTCACAACGAAAAGGGATTTAATGATGACACCGCAATAATAGAAAAATCCGTTTTGGCAATATTTTATAGAAAAATCGAATAGAGAAGCAAACTGCAAGTTGTGTGGAGTTCCAGTCAAGTTGGGAGGTACGTCAAATTTAAAAAGGCACGTAATCCTGCCGCGTGGAACAGCAAGAGTGAACGCCAAAGAAAACCTGCTAAATTTTGGCTAAATAAGCGGCTGAAACCAATTAACAAGAGTCTGACATATGCTCTATTGCTATTTCTGCGACTAGACAACCTTGGATTTCTGAAACATTTGATAAGTAAAATCAATTCAAAAGCAAGTAATAAAATAGAAAAATGAATTAACGCAAGTAAATTATAATTACGGTATTTTTTAAAGGTGCAGGCTGCAAGTAAGGATAAAACTCCATTTAATTGTAGGGAAAAGGTAGACATGTAAAAAAAAGAATTTGTTAGCATAAAGGCATACCATTTGTAAAATAAAAGCTCACAAAATTTGAATGTGTATACATTATCAGCCTTATTGAGGCGAAATCCGGAAGTTCACAACTTGTCGCTTGAAATGCTTTAAAAATGTACGTTCGTTGGCTCTTACTACTGATATAGCAGTATTGAATGCTGCTAGAAGTTTTATATTATTGACTTGACACTATCCGGGCTATCAGCCAGGTTTTTTACACTATTTCAGATGTAGAAAAGTTCATTATGAAATCGGTGGTATTTGTAGTATATCGACCAAAGTGTCGTAATATCCGTAACAAATGGCAGATGTTACTGTGCTAGACCCGTGTTTAAAGATAACTCATTTTCATTCGGCGATCAATTGCACAAACGCTATTAATTTAATTAAAAGAAAAAATCGGCAGGGTGCTGAAAGAATTGGTAAAACGTCTCCGGCTACTTCTAAGCTACCTGACACTTCTAAGAAATGTAGCTTTTGGGATATAGGTGAGGAATGTTTAACACAGCAAAACAGAGATTTTGAAGAGCATTACAGTACTTTGCAAACTGAACTAAAGTTTCATTTATTATCCACATATTTAATACTGGATTATAAACTGAAATGCGCTTCCTAGGATTTATTCCATTGCGATTAAATATTTGACGTTATGTTAAAATGGAGTTTTATTAGGGCAGATTTAACAGGTAACCTCGGTAAAGTTTGTAATTTCATTTTTTTCTCATTTATCTTACTTGTCAAACTTTGTTTTCATTCGATAAAAACAAATAAACTTGTTTAGATCTGATTTGTGCTTTTTAGTGAAAAAATATTGTGCATTTTGCTCAACAAATGAATGAATATTTTGTATACATATTTGTTTTGTGTATTTTGTGCCCAATTAGAACAGAGTTGGGAAAGTGCGTTATCTGCAAAGGACGGCTCGTAAAAGGCGAAGTTTTTGTCTTAAAAGTGCCGCGAGAGCCGCACCGAAGGATTGTTAGCAAGAGATCTTGTGGTATCACGTTCACGGAAACAATGTGGTGTTCACAGACTATTTCGCAAGCTGTTATTTGGTTGCTGCCGCTTGATGCCCAACTCTGTCCCAAGGTTCAAACATTAAGTTCTGAAATAAAAATATTGAAAAGCCTGCATTTATTCATTAACTCATCGAAGGAAAAATCTTGCACAAGCTTGCGCGATTTAATAACAATTTCTGTACAAATATGAATCCCGAGTTTATTTGCTATCTTTGTAAAAACCAAAAGCCCTAATCAATTGATACATTATTTATTAACACATATTTAAATAGTCTTAGTATTTTTTCGAACTTCCTGTTAAGAGTTTATTAACCGGAATAAGCAGTACTTTAAGTTTAATTTTTTTTTTAAACTCTGGTATTTATACCAACTATGAAACAAGAAATAATAAACTATGGAAGTCTGGCTAGTAAATCAAAATTTGAAGAAATCTGCGACCAGAAATAAATATTCCAAATATATAAATATTTTCTCTGTAAAGTAATAAAACAATATTGGTAGATTTTTTGATTGTCAAAATTTCAAATCTTCCGAACAAGTAATATTTTCACACATTTCATTAATAGCGTGTAGTAAAACTTCCTTTAAAAACTTATAGAAATTTACATTACAATCTACGAACGATAATAAATCAAAAAGTTATGTCACATTCAAGGTGTATACAACTTTTTTCAGTGGTGCTGTTATCTTAGTATAAAGCAGGGACCCTAACAGTTATGACTTTTAAAATAAAAGACGCTTAAAAACAGTTTATTTCTGACTGTACAATTTTTTGTTACAAAATTCCAGTTAAAAATTGACTTTTATTTTTTCAGTCAGATAATAACAGTTAAACCAAGCCAAATATTTTTTTTGTCAAAAATAAAAGGCTTGGTCAGATAGCGATCAAACCGTTGAACCTAAATAAATAAATTAGGTATCAATCGATTGGTGTTAGTTTCTAGAATTCAAAATATATAGTTTGTTTGAGATTGGGAGTTTATAATTTAAGATATAAATCAGAAACTGACTCATTCAGAAACACGTATAGTTAAAAGTTATATACATACACAAAAATGTGTTTACTATAATAAGCCAATACAACTATCATATTTATAAGAAGTGACATTTTAACTTGAAGGAAAAATACCTTGACTCCGTAATACTATATTTAGCATTATTGGTGACTTAACTATACTATAAAGCAGACAAGTGTTTTATCTGTGACCAAGCGAAGCAAAAGAAAAAAGGTGAAACGAGCAGTGTTTACTCGAGTAGAAGGCGTAATATTTTTATCTAAATTAAGAAAACTTTCGGACACTGATAATCCAAGTGTGAATCATGGAAAAAGGCGAAATTGTTGTACGCCTCTACAAGCTCTTGGGAGCCTAGTGAAAGTGCCTAAAATAATACACCGCATTGGATTAAAGTGCAAAGTGGTCAAATATAAAGACACTATTTATATATATAGTACATTTAGGGTGACAATTAAATGTATGGAGTATTTTTTTTTTCTTTATTGTTTTGGTCTCAGTGTTTTTTTGTTTGTAGTTTTATTTAAAAAAAATTCTAGTAAAATTTCAAGGTCGTAGGAAGAGGATTAGGGGGCGCGTCGGCCCCCCAAAGTTACACAAAATACGTTTTTTCACGCAAATTCTTACTTTGACTGCTTGTAACTTTCTCTGTGTTTTTTTTTTTAAACATTACTGGCGAAAGATGTTCATTAATATGTCTACAATAACATCTGTCAATAACATTTTTGTCTAATGTTAATATTTAATGAAAAAAACTTAAATATAGGAGAAAAAGTACGCCTCAATGTCGATTTATTATACTTAAATAAAACTACTTATGTATATGATTTCTCTTTTTATTAATATTGTTTAAAGCACTTGAGACAATGTCTTTTTATTACAGTCCGGAAACCGATGGCGGTAATCGCTAACAATTTTTAAAACAAATTGTTTTTGGCGTTCATTTTTGGTAAATAGTTTATTATACTCTTCCATCAATTTAACCCCCCTTTCGGCAGTGTCATTTGTAACATTTAATTTTTTCATCAGTTCAGCCGCTTTACAATAAGATTGGTCCTGCTCCCATTTGTCTGGGTTTAATTTAAAAAAATCAGTATTTATTTGAAATCTTTCAAATAATGCTTTTGTTTCGGCAGAGACGAACTGTTCAATTCCGTCATGGAATATTTCAACGATTTCTCTATCATTTATTGTAGCTCGCTTTGTGTTTTGCTCTTGTTCAAAATCATTTTCCAAAGCCGCCACCATTTTTTGTTTTGAAAAAAGGGATACGTTGCTGTCAAAAAATGCAAGACCAACCGCCTCAGGGCTTAAACACCACAAGTGGTTCCTGAACTTTTTAAGAGCAACATAAGATATAGCAGCATCAATTTTTTTGAAGTTTTCAAGTTTTTGTAAAAATAAAAAATCTTGATATGGCGCTTTAATGGCCAAAGGAGCAGAAAACCACGCTTCGACATAGACTTCAGCAATAAAAACACAAATTTGACGAAGCCCATTTAATTCAGTTGCTGAAAGCTGGAACTCGTTACGGAATAAAAATATTTTTAGACAGTAAATCGCTTTTGCCATCCACCTTGCATGGTGAACAGCTCCTGGCGATCGAAACATTAGGCTGTTTGGATGTGTCTTTTCTGGTTTTTGACCCAGGAAGAGCAAAGTGAGTTCCAAGAATTCTTTATAGTCTTCCCTGGGTTGTTTTTCTTCCAAGATATTATTTACTGCACCGATAATGCGAACAGCAGACTCTTTCATGTACGTCTTGACAGTTGGATCGTTGATGCCATACTCATAGTTTTTAGCATCAATCTTAGCCCAAGCATTTTTAAATTTCTCAAACATTTTAACGTTTGGACTTCCATAACAGCTTATTTTTTCTTCGAAAACGCATCTTAAAACAATCTCGTATATATGATGACGGCATGGTAACCATAAAAGTTGTCTTTGTAAATTATTTTCAATTAACGTACAGGTACCATTGAAACGCCCAGTATTGACCGCTGTTGTATCAAACACTAAAGCTTTGATGTGATTTTGCAGACCATATTCATAAATAGCATCGCATACAGCGGATGCCTGTTCTTTTCCAGTACCGGAATCAAGTGCAGGTATTTCAAGAAGCTGTTCAACTTTACCGCTCGATATTATTATAGGCAACCTATCAACTTTATCATTTCCCGTCAGCGCCGGCAAAAGTTTACCATCCCAATGAAGGCAGATAGCGTCGAGCTCATTTAATTTTAATTTATTTTTTAATGCTGAATTTCTTTCTTCACGGATTTGTTCCCTTTCCTGGTGTACAGACGTTCGGTTTAAAATATAATCTTCAACATTATTACCCAGAGCTTCAACGACTGCGCTTATTAGATGAACCGCATGTCTGTCACTGATTTTACAGACATCGAGTGCGGCCGCCAGTTTTGGTGTTAGTATTTTATTTGTTCCCCTACATTTTTTGGCTGGAGGTTGACTACAACGTGGGTCACATTCCATATCTGGAAAACTGTTATCATTCTCTGAAGATTCAGATGACAGCAACTCTGCAGTTTCATCTAATAAAAACGACTTAATTTAAAGAAAATAAAAAATAAACAATAACATACAACGAACCAATTAATGCAATTTCACGATTATTCCGCTCCACTTGTTGTAATAAATTGTTGTTGCGTTCTTCAAGTCGGCACTCTCGGCGTACTTCTTCGTAATCGATACCATACATAAAGCCTGGGCGCCCCGTTTTTCGTTGACTTATCAAGAATTCAATATCTTCTTGATTCGACATTATTTTTAATGCACTTGCATGCGCCACGTCAAAAAGCATATCCAATTTTTCTTTCCACGTGTTTTCTTTGCTCTTATGGAAATTAGAAGTCTTCTTTGAATCTTTTTGAAAGCTTTGCCATTCTTTATACAATTTCTCTACATTTGTAATGCAGTGTTGTTTATCCTTGACCGGAATGCGGGCTTTTTCCCAGAACACGAATAGTTCTTTTACAACTAAATCTGAACTTTCCCGTAAATTTTTTTTTACTACACGTAAATTGAAAAACAAAACTTTCAACACTTCTATATTGGAGGGTAGTTTACTTCCCGTTAATGAGTTGGTACAATAACCAATTAAATATATGCGTTCACGTAAATTTCTAGCAGACATTTTCGACTTTTCACATTCAAATATTCACTTCGAATGATTTTTTTTGCAATAGCATTAAATGCTATTAAAAAATGTTTGCGGCTGCTGCATATAACTGTAAAATAAGAATCTATTTTCCGAGAACCATTGGTGCTGATTTTTTGTAGGTAGCTTACGCAAGCATTGAGAATAATATTGTTGAGGTTGTAACGGGAATATTCTCGGTCACAATTGTCAATATTATAGATCGCTTCAGCATACAGGCAAAAAAAATTTGAAGCAAACTTTTAAAGGCAATTCTTACACTTGAAAACAAAAGTAAACAAAAAAAGTCTGAAGTTCGGACTAGCGATGTCTTACTGTATATAATTGTTGAAGCTACTCTTACGTAAATCATAAGGAATTTTCTATATGAATCTTTAATTAAATAAATCTGAACAAAATCCAAAATTTGAATCATATAAGTAATTTTATTTAAGTATAATAAATCGACATTGAGGCGTAATTTTTCTCCTATATTTAAGTTTTTTTCATTAAATATTAACATTAGACAAAAATGTTATTTACAGATGTTATTGTAGACATATTAATGAACATCTTTCGCCAGTAATGTTTAAAAAAAAAAAACACAGAGAAAGTTACAAGCAGTCAAAGTAAGAATTTGCGTGAAAAAACGTATTTTGTGTAACTTTGGGGGGCCGACGCGCCCCCTAATCCTCTTCCTACGACCTTGAAATTTTACTAGAATTTTTTTTAAATAAAACTACACACAAAAAAATACTGAGACCAAAGAAAATATCACTTTCGAAATTAACTGTCACCCTAATAGTACATATTGAGCGCAGTTCGGTAAAATTGCTTGGTCTGAATCGCCAAGTAAAAACACTTTTTCGTGTTATTGTAAGATGGGACTACCAACGCAAGATAAAAAAACAAAATAATTCAATTTCGCAACTGCCAAATGTACGGGCATGGCGAACGCGAATGCTTTGTGAAACCAAATTGTGCGAGCTGTGCTGGAAAACACAAAACTTAGGACTGCACCACTGCCGAAAGAGTGCGATGCGCAAACTGCAATAGTTATCATAAATCAAATGACGCCACGTGTCCCAATCGGGCTTTGTATTTACGCATCAAGGAGAAATATAATAATTCTCCAACACCTTATTCTCTGCATTTGCAAAAAGCCCGAACGCAAGCAAAGCCAGACTTTTCTCTCTCAGAATTTCCACCTACCTCCGGAGAGCCTTTATACTGAAAAGAGATCACTAAGCTAACTTTTGAGCTTATACTAAAATTAAGATATTGTAAAACTAAGTATGAGAAATTTAATATGATTGCACAATTAGCAATTAAGTTTCTGTATTCTACTCCTAAGTAATGCATACGTCTGAATTGAGAGTAATATTTTAAAACAACCGTAGCATTCGCCATAAATTTATGGAACTTTCTAATTATTTAATTAAAAACGATATTGACTCAGACAAGCTTTATCACCCTAATTATATTTGTGCACGTAAGGACAGAGAAATTAGTGAAGGTGGTAGTGTTGCCATATTCGTTAAGAAATGTATCATATTTATTGTAGTACCTGATAAACATAAATACCAAAGTATTGGAAAGTATCGAAATTGAAATTATTTGGTCAGAAAACAAAAAAGTTTAACTTTTCAGCTCTTACTTTCCCGAGGGTACGAATACTCTGCAGCTTAAAAATAAATATACAAAAGATTTGAGAAAACTTTTTGGAATCAATGGATATTTTATACATTGTGGGGATTTTAACAATAAGTATAGGGATTGGGGATGCTCGAGAGCAAACGCATGAGGGAATATTCCACACGAGTTTACAATATTCTTTCCAATAGCAGTATCATATTCAAACCACCTTACATAGTATGTATCATCATCCAGCAGAGTCTGAATTTGTAGACACAAAATATGTTGGAGATTTAATTCGTGCAGCCCCGCTAAGCAATTCAGCAGGTCATGATGACATTAAAAAGAGTATGTTAAGATATCCGCCTACAGAAGCAATACTGTATTTCACACGATTGAGCGAAACAAAGGCAAATCCTTTCTGATGGGCGCAATCTTTATATCCATCATTCTTTTGTATTTCACGTTTATAATAAACTTTTGTCTTAAATAATAAAATTTTCCTTGCACATGGATTAACATTGCAGATGTGATCCAACTATCGGCTGGAGTTCCTCAAGGAGCAGTGCTTGGCCCCTAGTTGATTACACTTTACTGTTCCGATTTTCCAAAATTTGAAAATTGTCATTACGCTATGTATGCCGACGATACTGCAATTTTCTTTTCGCATGAGCTTGACAATGACATAGTAACAAAATTACAAGAAGCACCATGCAACATTTTAAACTACATGAAAGATGGAAAATTAAACTTAACGCTAGTAAAAGACAACCTATCTTTTTTACTAGAAAAAGGAGTCCTTGCTATTTACCAAGCTCAAGGCTAAAACTAGAAAATCATGAACAACTTGTTGACAGCTCTGTCAAATATCTTAGAGTAGTTTTTGATAAAATAATTACATATAGTGAAAATATAAAACACTTACACGATAAATTTAACATATCTATCAAAATGCTGTACCCTCTAATTAACAGGAAGGCTAGTATGAACAAAGAAAACAGATTAGTAATCATAAATCTGGAAGCAGGTCTTCTATTGAAAACTATCGTGGTATAGCTAAACTCTCTTCTATCCCGAAGTTGTTTGAAGCTATTGTTAGCAATCAAATGACTTATCCGATTTCCTCAATAATAGCAAATTGCCAACATGGCTTCTGTAAGGGCAAATCGACCATTACAAATTTACTTGAATTTACCACCCATGTTTCAAATGGGTTCAGGAAATGCATTGATACTGATGTTATATATACCGATTTTAGTAAAGCATTTGACAAAGTATGTCACTCTTTACTCATCCGTAAACTAGATCTGCTTGGTTTTCAACCTGGTATCCTCTGTTGGATGTCTTCTTATCTCTCCGGTAGGACGCAAAAGGTAGTTTTTAAAAATTTTCATTCTGGGATCATCAATGTTTCCTCGGGAGTTCCTCAGGGCAGCCACCTCGGACCGATTCTGTTCCTGCTATTCATAAACGACATTTCTACAGTAGTAAAGTATTCTAAAATATTGATGTACGCGGATGATGTTAAACTTTTTAAGACTTATGCCTCGGCTGAAGAAAGATCCTTGCTTCAGCAAGATTTGGACAGCATAGTCAATTGGTGCAGCATTAATTATATGCCGCTTAACCTTAACAAATGTAAATTCATGTGCTTTTCTCGACGAACCATTCAGCCGGCCTCCTACAAAATAAATAACTACGTCCTAGAACATGTAAACAGTTTTGTTGACCTGGGTGTTGGTATGGATTGTAAACTCAATTTGAATTTTCATATTAGTTCCACAGTTAATAAAGCACGGGGTGTACTGACTTTTGTAAAGCGTTGGTCAAAGGAATTCCGCGACCCGTATATAACTAAAACACTTTTTACTTCATTAGTAAGACCAATACTGGAGTATGGTTCCATAGTTTGGAATCCTCGTTATCAGGTCCACTCAGACCAACTAGAGTCAATACAAAAACAATTCTTACTTTTTGCTTTGAGAAATCTTCGATGGGATTCGCCATACAATCTTCCCCCTTACACTAGTCGTTTAAAACTTATTAATCTTCCTACTCTTTCGAGTCGCAGAGAAATGTTAGGTATAATATTTCTGGTAAAATTAGTCAATGGATGGATCTCAAGTCCATTTCTTCTAGAGCAAATTAATTTTAATGTACCCTCCCGTGCAACGAGAAACTTTAAACCACTTTTCTTGAAACTATGCAGAACTAACTTTGAGTTGAATGAACCGTTTCGGGGTTTATGCCAAGACTTTAACAATCATTCCAGCACCTTTGATGTATCGGACTCACTTTTTATAATTAAAAGAACTATTCTATCCTCTCTTAATAACAGCTAACGATCCAATTTTCTTACTTTGCATTTCTCTAACTTTGTATTCGGCTGATGAATTCTTATTCTGTAGCTGAGCAGCTTGGGATCTCGACGCTTAACAAACTTTCTTCTGTCACGACTCGGCACCTAAGATTTGTATATTTAAAAAACATCCGTACGTTATGCGGATTGAGCCCCTCGTGCCGGTTGGGCGGGAAAGTGGGTTTCCGTTGGGTTATAATATAATATAAGACAGTTTTCCAATCCATAATTGTATATGCTTGCCCGCATTTAAAAAACTGCAAATGTGTCAAAATAAAATCCTTAAAATGATGATTGGGGTTCCATGGGACTACTCTACCATAAGACTTCCAAATCATTCTAACACTAAACTGATATCAGAACAAATTCAAATACTGACTGCCAGATTCAAGTTACGTTGCGCTTTGTCTGACAATATATTAGTCTCTAATCTACATCCATAATCATTTAGTCTTGTCACCATTTAGTTGAACAATACAAATTAGCTTGTAAGATTCATAGCAGAGGTTTTAATATACATAGAAGTACTTTCCTCTGAAATACCTTTTATAAAATAACGAAAATCTGTGATAACAAAAATTATCCGAAGAGAGTTTGATCGGCAGTTGTGATTTCAGATTTATACAGAAATTTTTTCGAGCAAAAAAACCATGGGCGTGACTTTTGATACATTATGTCTCTTGTAATGTAAAAAAAGCCGAGAAGCCTATAAACTGGCCAATTGGCAATTCACAGTAGAGATTTAAACATAGCTTGATACTTATACTACAAATATGCATATGTACTTAGAGCAAAACTTTAGTCAGAATAGTTTGTCTGGCAGAAGTAAATAAACCCATTTCTTAGTCTCCGGCATGTAAATATATTCATAAATAAATAATTGTGCACGTTTAAATAGCTAGCAGCTAGGCGGTAGTGCCGAGAAACTTCGCTTGGTACTTATTGGCTCCACAGGCGCTTCACTAAATGTAACACTAATTAAAGATTGCGGCAAACATATGCATGATTCTCTAAATAACATCACAAATCTCAAAGAATATTCGAGTACAACGAAAAAGTTTAAAGTAAAACACGACTATACTAACGCATCTACTGGATGGAAAGAAGCAAATGTTATAACGGAATGTTTAACTGCCGTCAAATTGTGGTAACCAACCATTAAAATCTATACAAAAACGTGTACTACATATCATATTTTTAACTGCACCAAATAAATGACAAATAGCAACTGATTTTTATTGTTTGGTCATATAACTATTGCATTTTAAATGTTTATGAACTTTAAGGACGATTGGTTTTTGGGAAAAATTAAAAGAAGATGAAGTATTGTTTCTTTTTCTTTATAAATAGTCCCTAAAATCATCGTTGAAGACTCATAATCTATTGATTAATTTAATTTTTTTTTACTTTTCAATTAAAATTCAATGCATTCCATATTAAATCGATTAAAACCCAGGCCTCCAACTTTATACACATTTTAATAAAAAAAAAAACTATTCTAAAAATATTTTATATATTTTTAAATTTTCAAGTTTCAAGTAGCTGCAAAATAAACATTGACCATTTAACATTTTTTTCAGGTGTTCTTCTTTAATTCAAAGCATACTCGAGATTTTTTCCTAATGAGGAAAAACTCGATTTAAAATCTATCGAAATTTGAAGCCGCCTGAAACTTGCATTATAAAAAACTCAATATACTACAGAAGTGCATTAGTCTTGAATTTATTTATTTTAATTTTCAACAAAGTTTGGATCTTGAAAAACTATGTGATACGGTTACAATTTTTAGACGGGTTATATATATACCTATGTATCTACTCGTATATACTATAAATAAATATGCTTAGTAAAATTTTTGATGCGAAGTATGTGAGACACATACGTACATATATATGTATGTAGAAATATTTGTTCGTTTTCTGTAGCTCACTTTTTGTTTGTTGCGTGCAATTTTCTCTGCTTTAATGAATTCTTAATAGGCAATTTTAATTAATCCTCACGAAATCCTTACAAGATGATTAAACATTGGCGGCTGGTGGCAGAGGCTTTGCTTTAGTTGCAGTTAAGCTTCAGTATCGGTTAATGGCCCTGATATACTTACAGACGTATATATATATATATATATATGTGTGCAATTATATATAGGTATGTTTTTCTATGCATTCACTTTGAGCTTAGTATCAATTTGTTATGCCTTTTCCGCTGGCTTTGTTTCGTTGCTTTGGCTGTTGCCTTTGCACAAAGCTTTGCCATTTGAGTTAGGGTTTCCTTTGCTTTTGCTGTTTGCCTTGACGTGGGTGTTGGTTTGGTGGTCGATTTGGTTTTAGGTTTTGCTGGTGGTCGTTTTGCTAACAGTCAATATGTTTATCCTTATGCCAGCCTGTGTAGATAGTTGGATTTGTGTTAATCCTTGTTGTATGCATGTACTCGTACATATGTATGTAAGTATGTGTGTGCTTAACATGTTTGTTGCGTGCAAATTTAATCACCGGCAAACATGAAGGTGGCATTTTCCTCATAAAGCAAAGCGATGCCTAAAATTTGCCGGGATATGAAATGAGTGTGCCCTTTGAGGCTAAATAAGTGGCTTAGTTGCGTTTGCTTACATTTTTCCTCATATATTTGGCATTGATTACATGTTCTTTTTTGTGTAATTTAATTATGCCGTATTGATTATTAAACGAGTAAACGCTAAGTATGCATCTCTTTGGTGTGATTATCGAACGTCATTTGAACATTGTGTTTGAACAGTGATATAATAAATAAAGTTAAAACAAAACTAAATAACACGATTTTAAAGCACATAAAACAAAATAGTGGCTAAAAATTCTAAATATAAGCTGGAAATAATATAATGAACGAAAAATACTAGTATTATTGTGAAAAAAACGTGGGTAGCTCGAAATACGAAAAATATGGCACCAAGCGCCCCACTCTTTTTTCACAATAATACTAGTATTTTAAGTCCATTATATTATTTTCATCTTGTATTAAGACTTATTTTTTCACTTTTTAGTTTGGTATGCCACAATAAAACTAGTAAGTTGAGCGCTTAAATCATTTCGTATCCGATTAGGTTACTCATACGTCCTGTGCGACAAATGCGACTTAGTTTACTGCCGACTGCCTGTGCTCATAAATTCAATATAACGTACTTGATAAGTGTACAAAATTGAAAATAAATCTGTCCGTTTAAAGGGTCAAAAACGAGTCCAACGAAGTCGGTTACAAACATACATTCAAACTTAAATAAAGGTGAAGCTAATAAAAGCGTATTTAGAAGTGGCTTTCAGAAAGGTAAATGTATGCTGAACTTCTCACTCAGTAAGATACTCCGGAAATCGTTTAGCACTACTGGAGAGACAAAACACTTCTTCAAATCACTCTAATTAAGGTCGATTGGCTGATACTTCTGAATTTGGAATGGGATTGGGTTTGCAAAATGAATGAAACATCGCATTCATTGAATTTGAATTACAGTTGGCGCACGCGTCCCTCCAGCTCTTTGCCGCCTGCTTTGAACAGCTCAGCCGTTATACCGATTCCGGTAGCTTTTTTGTCCTGAAGCCGCATTTTTGGCGTTCTCTCCTTGTTTAAGATGATCGAACAAAATTATAAATATTTGTTTAGGTTTCTCTTCTTTAACCCTCTTCTTCTTTCTTAAAGCATGCAACTTCAATAGTCATTCAAAAGCGTTCATAAATGATCCAAAAATACATAAGCAGTTCCTGACATCTATAACCAGATTTACATTCTTAACTTTGACTTAACATTGTTTAAGAGATATGTGAAATTTTTTATTTTTTGAAATACTCATTAATTTTGTCCACAGCATACAAATAAAACAAATCAATAATTGCAGAATTTTAAACGAAGCAATAAAAGAAATGTAAGAAAAACATGCCAAAAAGATTATGACAATCAGAAAATTTTAAACAACTTAAACGTTAATCATATATGCGTTAGAGCTCTACAAAAGTTTTCCCCAAAAAAAAATTATATTTACTTAAATACATGCATATACATATAATATAATAATAATAATAATTTTGGCGCTTACACTTTATAGCTCAGTGTTTGGCCGAGCTTCTCCTACCATTTGTGGTGTGCGTCTTTATATTATACCACAAATGGAGGGACCTACAGTTTTGTGCCGACTCCGAACGGCAGATGTATTTAATAAGAAGTTTTTCATGGCAGATATACCCTCGGAGGTTTGCCATTGCCTGCCGAGGGGTGACCGCTATTAGAAAAAACTTTTTCTATTATTAAGATTTTGCTTGCCCTGACTGAGATTCGAACCTCGAACTCACCGGCATATCCAGTTATAGCACGCACCGCTATCAACTCGACCACAGCGGCCACTACATATACATATACCCTGCAGGTAAATCTACCCTGCAAATATTTGTGCGACTAATTTCTAATGAAAATATTCCTGGATTAGTCTTAATGGGGTACAATTTGGTATAAATTAGTCGCAGCTAGTCTCAAACGTGTATAATTGTAGATTAGTTCTTGATTCATATGTTTCGGGTTATTAAACTTACTAAAATGTACCCATTTGCCGAGTCACAACAACTAGTTACGTACCACACTTTTTCCGTGTTAACAACCAGTATTTTGAAAATTGCGATGTCCTCAGAGGTGGCTATACTACTATCAGTAAGTGGGATATACTTGACAGGCATATATTTCGCATACATAAGAAATTGCATGAGTAAGAAAGAGATGAACTATTACAAATTACTATTTACATTTTTTTTTTGTGATAATTTTTTAAACATTTTTATTTTTAATCAAATACATTAATTTCAGTTAAGAAATCGGTATGCTCCAGAGCGAACTCGCAGAGCAAGCCTAAGAGTTTACTCGATCTCATTGCTATTGTGAATTTGTAATGCTTTCAAAATTTTAATTAATATTTGTTAAAGATATTACACTTTAGGATTTTCTTTTCCTTTTTGGAAATATATTCAACTATGATTTTCTATGTATGATGGATTAGTCAAAAAAGTTGTACTATTTTCAATATAATATTTGATATTTTTTATAATTTTTTTTGTATGTGCTTGTGTTTATTTGTTGAATCTGCTTATATTAGTTTTATTAAGCCTAACAACAAGTTTGAGAATCTACTTGAGAATAATAGTAATAAAGCTCAAACTTTGAGACTGAGCCCTGTTGGCCATGTTTTGGATATATGTTTTCGCCAAGTTAACCTCCTGCCCACGTGTATGTATTCAAGGATATGTTATCTCATTGGTTTGTTTTATATAAACGTTGTATAATTTTACTGCCGCACATACTTGCGATTTAAATGAAAATGTAAGAAAATGTAATGTGTTTATACTCTTGTTCATAAACTTTTGAGCGCCAAATTGCTCGCCATTCCTCTATGAGTGGTAAATGTTTCTCAAATAATTTTGCAGCGCTATTAGGGCATTTATTTATTTTTTTATAGTTGTACTTCTTTTGTTATAAAATTGCTAACTTTAATTACAATTCCAATGATAAATAGTTCGAAATCGGTGATTTTGAATATAACTATAATCGTCAAGTATAAAGGTTTTAACTGCGGTAAACTAGTTTCATTAAAGTCCATTACGAACTTGTATAACTTCCCTATTAAATACCAGTTCATGAATCAGAATTTTACATCCTAGCTAGATTTTCACTACATGGTACAAATACTTAAGCGTATAAAAATGCATACATACATTTACATACATATGCATGTATATTTAGCAAAGATTTTTTTTACAAGCAAACTTCCGGCAGTCTATCTAAGCAAACATAACTCTAAAAAATACAAAGTTGAAGAATCAAAGAAAACAGAACATTAGGAGTTGAAATATATCATCCGGAAAGCAAACACGCCTACTTAGTAATATTTAAACAAGGCTCTGTAGCGTAAGGTAACAAAAAGTAAATACAAGTGGGTAAGATTGCAAGTAAAAGCTCTCACCAACAACTGTCGCTGCCGTCATTTCTGTCGCTGTAATCGCTGAAGTGTAAGAATATTTTGTTAAAGTCATAGCAAACAAAAGATTTATATTTAGAAAAAAGTACGCAAGCAAAATATCCTTGGATATGTACATACATTTCGAAGCATACTTACATACAAACATACTCATATCTACATAGTTATGTGCTCGAATGGGTGAATAAGTGCACTTATGCGGCAAATGTCAAAAAATGATTTTCGTACTAGAAAGCATCGACAAAGAAGCAATTCAAGTTTGAATTGCCATTGAAATCGGAAGGTATGTTTAAATTTTTTGCTCTTAAATTCAGTTCCGACTTCTGCCAACATACATATATACCACCCTGCAAAAAGTGGGACCATAATAAATCCTAGTACAGGACTACGCTACACTGTAACCAACACTAGTAACCAAAATGGTCCGAATATATGGCAAAAAAATGGTTACATTTACATTGCGATGTCATTGGACCTGACCACATGTGGTCTGCCGCTGCATAACATAGGACCACCTACACAACTAGCTCGTATGGACCATCAACTGGACTACTTACACTAGAGCAGTTTTTCAAGTGTATCTGCAGGGCTATTCGATGTACTAGTTACAGCTGACCATTTTGTATTCTTATGCATATACTCTTATGCATATACTCTTAAATACACACATATCTTCGCAAGTTGAAAATGTACCCAGCAAGACCGACCTAACGCATTTTCCGATACGTTTACAACTTTTCCGAGAAAACTAACACAATTGCATGTCGTTTTCTCATTGATATAAAAATAACGTATGGTTGTGAGTTTGACTTAAATAAATAAATAAATATTGAATGTGTAAAGTAGATAGAATGTGTATATCCCTTTTTCACTCTGTCAATTGACAACCATTATTAGTCTGTGGAAAAACGAACCTGGAAATAACCATAAAGGACCCATTAGAACAATTCATGCTTTTGTTAGTTAGATTCAGGTACGAACTAATTTCAGCAAGCTGTAATTGCAAGTACGTTGTCAGTAACAACGCTAGTAGTTTTTGACTATTATTTGAATAAATAAATAAATAAATAAATCTATTGAAGTATAGTAGTTATATACATACATATGTATGTGTATATTTAATAACACACTATTAAAAAA
The DNA here is from genome assembly GCA_963971545.1 of Philophylla caesio. Taxonomy (NCBI): domain Eukaryota; kingdom Metazoa; phylum Arthropoda; class Insecta; order Diptera; family Tephritidae; genus Philophylla; species Philophylla caesio. The sequence goes on from OZ020607.1 coordinate 64,177,541, forward strand.
AATTCAATTAGCAAATCGGAAACTATTAACCGTTTCTTGTAAACATTTTGTCATTTCACACATCAGAAAAGCAGAATTTCTAACTTGTAAGTTTTTATTGAATTTGAAACGATTTTGTTCTGACACACTCCCTAGCATGAAGTAAAGAGTTTTTAAGATTCTTACACATTTAAAAAAAAATATATCGATGTCTGTATATCGATGTTTGTAGCCAAACCCTATAGAACTTATAATAAATCCTCACGGAAAAGGAACAAAAACATATGTGTGTAGGTAGTTAACCAATCGACTATTTTGACGGTGATTCCACGGCAAGTGAATTATGTGTTTCGCTATTTGAATTACGAATGGCGAATCACCTCGTCTACACGACACATTGGTGATTCATTTGGCATTTTGCGTCTTCATTTTTAGCTTATTTCGATAAATTCCCCATGAAAATTAGAGACGGCATCGATTTTTTCGTGATTGGTATGGTTATTTAGATTAAATCAACTACAAATTAAATGATTCGGTCAGAAAATTGTGTTGATTCGGTTCGTGATTTGGGTGCCAATTACGAATGCTAGAGCGAATTACGAATAGGAGAGCGAATCATGGGCAATGGAAACGTAGTATTTGCAATGCTACCGGGTTCAAATAGCACAATCTAGTGATGCTGATTGTTTGCTTAGCAGCAATTGTTAAAATTGTTAAAAACGCTTTAAAAATTGCTTTAGTTTTTAGATAGATTTTCCTTCGAAAGGAAAATATATATTTAATCATATTTAATATTAGGCATTTTTAAATACTTTTAAATAATATGTGTGTAATAAATTTGAATCAAAATAATTTTTTTTAAATTTAACTGTTATTTGATCTGTTATATATGAAGTAGGATAAACGGATATGTGTTATATACTACGTTTTGTATACCATACCAATATGCGATAGTTGTACCGCATTACTTTCCATAAGTATTGCATGGCATATGGCTTTTTAATTTTGGATTGAAACGAGACAACTATTCGAACTAAAGTAATAGTAAAGTGTCAAGCGAAAGCCTACAGTAGGATTGTCATACGGCTTTGTATAAATTCATGCAAACTATTACAATTTTTATACCCGAGCGTACTTGTGCACAAGGGTATTATAACTTTGTTCGCATAACGGTTGTTTGTAACAGAAAAAAATTATCCACGCCCACTTAGGAAAAAATATCTATATCTCAATAACGGTGTAGGGTATCGTCACAAAATTTGGTTAACAAATTTTCCTCAATATCTCTGTTATCATCGTTTTTGAAATCGGACCATAATCTCGCTAGGAAATTTTGAAAAATGCAAAAAAACTTCGTTTTTCAGTATTTATTGGAAGAAATTGAGTCAAGTTCAATACTAGCAGCCATTTGAAACAAGGAAACGGGGTTTTTATGGAATTATCGGCACCGCCCATGCAAAAATACATTGCGAGGGTATATAAAAATCGGTTTCGCCCGAATTTAGCTTTTCTTACTTGTTCATGGATACTTTTTGTAGGATTATAAATGGTTTAACGCATTATATCACACCTAGTGTTCTTGCTGGGTCAGGAGCTGTGTGTAGTTGATTGTGTGTAAGGATATACGAGCATGTATGTCACTTAGTAAACAAATGTCGCTTATAAAGTGAACAATTGAATTTGGAGAAATTACACAATTTTTTCCATGTTAACATTTTTCACATTGTTGCACACGTCTAATACGTATATGTACAATATGGAAAATTTTTATACATCTTAAAAGTTGGAGCATGTTTGATGTCTTGTTTGCTCTGCTTGCCTGTCATACACTTACTCCTCCTTTTGACTTGACAATGCACCTTTTAATTCTATATATTTTGCTGCGTATTAAAAATAGTGTCAATGCTTAGGTCAAAAAAGAGCACACTTTATTTTTTAAGGTGAAGATAGAATGAAGTTTGAAAAAAAACTGTGCTCTATTTATTAGAAAGCAATCGATTGTTATAATTTCGAAAATCATCGGTACATAATTTTTTACAAATAAGCCCATACGATATGCAATGACAGATCTTGAACTTTTGTATTGTTTAGCACAATTGCTAAACAAAACTTCGGTCGAAACGGAATATGCGCCAGTAAAGTCTCCGCGATAAAATATCAAACCTTACTGAACAAATACTTTTTATACTCGAATTAAGTTCAGGGTAGAGCACAATTATGATTGACAAACTATAAACATGCAAAAGTAATTTGCGTAGTTGTGTCTGTTTCGAAACTCAAATTAACACATCTTTACGAGTATATATGTACATATATACATATGTAAATACAAAGGTATCAATATTTTTAATTGAATTTCGAATTGAAAACCGTTGTGTTAAAAAATACTAATAACATTGTGATCAATCAGCATCACACAAAAAAATTAACTTTTTACTCTTAAATTGACACACTTGTCACTGAAAAAAAGTAAGTAGTTTAAATACCACCCTGTATTTATATATGAGGATACATATTTTTAAAATGGAAAGAAGGGAAATATATTCACTAATTTTTGATGCCGTTTATAGACAAAAACGATAGTCTTTGCTAATTACGCAATTAATCTGATTTAAATTGAGCTCTAAAGATAGCTTTGCGATTTACTGATCGACTGATGTTAATTTCAGGATAATCCAAAACTGGCTCGTTAATCCCGATCAATGGAAAGTGAGAATTTTGAGCTCTTAAGCGTTCTCTATGTCGTACAATTTCAGTTGTAAGTAAGAAGTCATTCATATTCGTAAAACGAAACACTGCATTAAGTGAAAGGAAGGACCGAAAGTCATTATCGAAAAGATTTCTTCAAACATTCAGATAAAATCCTCAATAAATATTAGCTTGTAATATTTCATTTTAATAGACGTCTTTTTTATAAAAGTCATTCTCAAATTTAGTCAGTAAATTCTGCAATTATTTTTTTCCTTGTAAAACGTTAAGGTAGGGGATAAAATAAGATTTGTGTTCCAAATTTCAATGCTAATTGTGGTATTTTCGTTTGTCGATGATTCTTATTGATAAGAGACACTTGCCGAATTATATGGGTGACTTTTACAAAAAAAAAAGGCGTCGGTCGCAGTTATCATTAGATTGAACTGCAATAAAAGTGAGTAAATCTATTAAAGGCTCAGCAATTCCATAAAAATGAGAATTAAGTAAGTTATTTTTTTGTTTATTACTGTAAACGAGAGTATTAAACGGGAATTCAAAATTTGCTCTAGTCCTGAAGATTACATCAGATCGAGAGCAATAAAAATAAATTCATAAAAAGAAATTTTGAATTTATTAAATTACTGAACTTGAACCTCATAAAACCATTACATTATCACGGGGTACTGCCTTTAGCATCTTTCGAGTTTCGGTCGCAGTTTTACGGTAGAAAAAAAGTCAAAATGCTGTTTCTAATCATTGAAATAAAGTAAACCGCTTTTATCCTAGCACCAAAGATATGTATGTATATATAACATAAATCATTTATAATTACATACCTCCGCTGGAAATGTGTACCCCTCCACACTATGTTCCGAACCGAACTGATCGTGAAGTCCATAGTGTATATGAATTTCATGAAATCGATATCTGTATGAAAGCGGTCCGCCAGATATGTTAACTGGCATTTGCATGCCATCATAATTCGCTACTGTCTCATTGCCGGCAGTGAAAATAACACTATGTCCTGTATTGCTGATTATACCACTTATCTGTAAGAACTTTATTTAAGCATTTTATGTGCCTGATTTTACTCCATTCACTTACTCTATGCTTGTCTATATGTAGAAGCCTAAGATTTGGATCAAATAACAAGCGTTGTGGTTCCAAATTCACAGGCGATTGTCGACGACCTTTATTGCAAAGTGACCACTCCGGATTAATGAGACCCCAAAAGGCAGGACCTGAAAATTAGAAACATTATAAATATAACAAAAATAATTCGAAAACCAAAATTCATGTATGTATGTTTCTATATTTTTTAAGTAAGTGGAGATGAGACCATGAAATCTTTGTAACGCGGAAGGCACGCTTGATGCAACATTGCACATTTGAAAAGTCGGAAATTAGAGCTGTTTTAAATCTTAGTTTTATAGTCTTAGTATTTATTTATAAAATTATTTTCATAAAAATAAGTAGAATATTAATAAAACAAAATGCCCTTTGCATGCTTTATTAGTAATGTTTGCTATTAACTTTGCAACATTTCAACATTTTTAGAAATGTATGTATTATATGTATTATTATATGTATTATACTCATAGCTCTTTCTAGTTATTCATAATATTTTTCTCGATTTATTACAAGCCAATAACTGGCATACGTACATGTATGACTTTCAATAAATCACTTAACAAATTCATGCCTACATATGTACATATATATTATAACCTCAGCACAAAAACCTGCTTAATTTATTACTTAAAAAAACACACATTTTCCAACCTTCAGCCACGTATACACATATTTACTTGCATATTTATTTATTTTATGCCCGTGCAGGTTGCCTAATCCAAAAGTGACCACTGACTAATTTTATATCGGGAAGTAACTTAATTTTATTTACGCTTGCCCATTTTTCACATATGGTTTAGCTTGCTATAACTGTCTGGTCAAAATGGCATTCATGAAATGTTTGCGCTTCAGTTTAAGCTCACAATAAGAACAGCTTAGTTAGGCCGTATAATACATATGCATATGATTTAAGAGTTTATCCTAATTGGATAAAAATGTATCAGCCTGAATTTGCCTGAATTTGCCTACAGTAAATTTTTTTAAAACAAACAATATTTATTTCTATTCAATGTTATCAAACGCAAAAATAAAATCTGAATACAATAAAATAAGGCACTTGCAAGCATTGGGAGGATGCCAATAAAAACTTTTACGGCAAGAAAATGCAAAAAATGGATATGTAAGTGAAACTTTTTGAATGCAACAAACAAATAAGAAAAACTAAGTTGCATAGGTAAATATATGGAAGTTCCACGATCAAACAAAGTAAATGTATAAGCGAACTTGGAAGTAAATGGAAACTAACGACTCGAAAAAAGTGAAAAAGTAGATATTATAACGAATTCAAAATAAAGTGAAATGAAACAAAATAACTGTTATCCGAAGAAAAGATGCCGAAATGTAGTTTTTGCGTAGTAAAGTAAGTGAAATCAGTTTTGATTGAAACATGAAGTAGAGTTAGCGCTGCTACGAAGAAAACGAATCTGTTAAAATTTTGCAAGAAATTATGAAAGGGGTTTACAATTACTTTTAGCTAAAAGAAAGTGTTTTTTTGGTATTATATTATCTGAGTAAAATTATAAATTTTCCATTAGTTAATGAAAATAAAGTGAGAAAGACTAAGTTAGGACGAAACAGAATATTGTGTACCATCGTGATCTATTCTCTATGCATTTTCTAAGGTGTTCATTATTTGTTGTATTTTCTAAAACCGTTTTATATCGGCGACGTACAGACAGAGCCTTATTTGCGGCAATTATTAAATTGTCTTCGTATATTTTGAGTGGACAAAGTATACTAATTGACTTATTTAAGTCCTACCTGAACGCCGTATTAAATGCATAGTAACGAAATGTTTCAGAAGGTACACCACATACAAACATATATTACATGGCATGCCTTTTTTTATTAAAATTAAATTCTTTGCTTAGTGAGAATTTCTAAAATTAGTTTTGTGTGCAGCAAATTACGAACATTTGGATTTTTTTGCATTTGCGGAAATTACCTTTATATGAATAGATACCGTGGTCCATAATCGATTTCAAAAACTTTCAACTATAATCAGAGTCATACATATATGTAAACAATTGCGTAAATGTTTCGTAAATCTGCGCTAAAATAAACTTATCTACAAACATTTGAGTAAACTTACTTACAAATGTGAGAAATAAGTTTAATTATAAGTTTACTTATCTTATATTTGTAAGTTTAAAATAAATGCGTTGAAAAAACGTTTACTTACAAACATAAATGTAAACTTATGATGCAACATTGCAAATCAGTTTACATTTAAACACAAAAAGTAAACCAACCGTTTACCATTTCCCGTTAGTTTTTTCGCCGACTCTCTGACGACGGTTTTTCCTTTTTTGAGTGATCGCAGTTCATAATTATTGAATTTGTGAGATGTAAAGACGTGCGTTTTAAATAAAACAGTGGAAAAGTTAATAACTAAAAATAATTAATTGAAAAATTACTTACATATAAGTATTATTTAGAAGTGTTATAAATAAAATAAAATAAAAAAGGCCTTTACAATATAAAAGGGTAAGTTGCATGTTGTATTTTAAGGCGTTGTTATATATTTTTTAACTGCTATTCGCGGAAAATTTGCCACGCATTCTAACTAAGTTTGTTTTTTGCAGGAATACTGGAAATAAGGTGCTTCCAAAACTTAAAAGGCAAATAATATTCTTACATGAAGTGAAGGGCAATGACACTGAATATATAAGTGGCACCAAGACGATTTTTCAGTTTGCCAAAAATAGACAAAAACAGAAGCACCAAAAAGCAGCAAATTAATTATTTTACCTAACTATTTTTATATCATTTCATTTTTAAAGAATGTTTTTTAAATTTTAATTTTTAGTATAAGTTTAATTTAACTTATCAAGAATTTTTTTAATTTTTAGTATAAGTACATATGTATATATAATAAATAATATTAAATGAACTAAAACTAATAAAGAAAATAATTATATATCTTTAAAACTATATCATGCGATTTATTTTACTACCATTACATAAAATCATTACAACACGTTTACAAATACATTTGAAAATAAACTTACAAGCGGTTGTATTTTAATTTAATAAATGCTTGCTTGTAAGCTTAAAATCATTACAAAACGTTTACAAATACATTTGAAAATAAACTTACAAGCGGTTGGATATTAATTTAATAAATGCTTACTTTTAAGTTTAAAAATAAGCGATTTTACAAGTATGTGAAAAAGCCCAAAGTAATGTAACGTTTTGGTTCTTTACAAGTCTTTTGTAATTGTTTTGTAATGAAAAACGTAAACTTTTTGTAACGAAAAGGTTTACCAGTGTAAGTTTATTTTAAGTTTATTTACAAACGCGATTGTTTACTGGGGTCATGTACATAGAGATTTATAATATTAAGTTGTTACCACCTCTGTCCACAGCTACACGCGTGAAAGGATGGACATACATACATACTTGAATTTATTGCAACTGAAACGTTTGCAGTTGTAGCTAACGAATCATCACTACACTCGCATACATAAGTATGTACATATGTATATAAAAAAAATACATTCCAGCAGTAGGATATTGGATGCAAATGCCAAACAAACACTGACAATAGTTATCGACCAGACAACGACTAGAAAACAAACAATACTCCTTAATCTCGAAAGTTGGACTACGTTTTGAAAAAACAGTTTCAGAATATATACAAAATAGTACATTTTTCCAAACTTTTGTTTGCTGAGTGCAGTGATACAGTATGTAAAGAGTCTTTAAGCAGTTGCAGAAACCATCGTCGGAGGTACAGAAATGTGCAGCATATGAAACAGACGCCGCGACCTCGACAGTAGCACAGTAAAATTTACGAGTTCAAGGAATGATTGTAAAATAAAATGACCAAAACAAACACCAGTAAATATTATACATATATGTATGTATTCGTATTTCGAGTAAGGAATCCAAACACGGATACATACCCAGTAGAAAATTTGTGAACCGATGAGTTCAGTAATATGAAGTGGTAATTCAGAGAATTCATAACGGGGATTCACGACAGCCGCGACTGGCATCGCTTACCACCGGCGCCAATAATCACATACACTCGTGCTTGCTGGTACTGTTTTCGGCACGCCCTAATGACTTGTTTTTTTAAATTTGGGTTTTTTGCATGTTAACATTCCTTCCCGGAATGACAACAGTAAATTTGTGGATTGTTTACATACATATAATGCAGTATTTAGTTTCTTACTGAAAATACACGCATTATGATTGACCGGCGTTTTAAAATTTGTTTCTTAGTTTAGTTCTCTTTTAAGAGTAGACGCGTGAAGAACACGAAGACGGGGTTTTTGAGGGAGCAAACTTAAAAAAAACATAAAAAATTTTAAATAAAATTAAATATTAATACCATTACACAGTGCTACTAAAAAGAATGACGTCGAAATACCTGGGAAGTGATGTTATTTTCCTTGTAGGTTTTATCGAGTAGAACGTGAATCTAATTTTGGAATTTGTCAAACACCCCCAAAATCTCGACTTAACCTTAAAAAAACTGATTTTTCGTGCTTTTGCGCACTTCTTAGCCCATATCTTAGCTACTTAACAACTTTCATTCTATGAACGGTTTAAGAAAGAAGACACTCAGACCTTTTGAAAGGTATATAGACGTCTTAATAAAGCTGAAGAAATTTACTTGTTTTTGCACAACCAGCTTAAATTTTGCTACCCTTTTTCTTCTTTTTTTGGCTTTGGCGATATTTTCACACACTATTTTATAAAAACACAAAATGAGTTTAGATTAGATTAATACCGAGTTCAACGAATGTTCCTTTTAAAAAATCGGCCAAAAAGTGAATGAGTTATTTTACTTTGTTTTTGCAAAAATTTGCTTCTGTTGTTCCCAAGGAAAGTATCACTTTATTTGTGAGTTTTTACTCAATTTTGAAGTCTTTATAAATTTCCGTTATACTGAAGTGCACGTGTTGTTTATCTTTTGTTTTGTTTGCTGTTAAATTGGATAAAAATCGTGGTAAAGTAAAACTAAAATGTGCGACAAGCGTAATAAGTTTTGCTACATTTGTGGCTTATTTACGGATACAAGTCATCGGCGTGATTTTAAAAATAATATGTATTGGTGTTGTAAAAATATATAACAAGATTTTCGAAAGGTTTTATAGTGCGAGTCGCTGGTACGAGCCAGCATTTATTTGTGAATATTGCTGCACAACATTAAAAAAAATTTAAGTTCAACAATCAATTACTTTGCCATTTTCTGTGCCTATGACCTGGCATCATCAGTCATATCATAAACAAGACGATTGCTATTTTTGCAAAACAAACGTTCCAGGTCACAATTTTAAATCGCGGAAAAACGTAAAGTTTGCGAATGTTGTTACGGTTACAAAACCAAAATACTTAAATGCCGAAGTGTCTACAAAAAGTGAGTCAATTGATGCTGGTGAAACATATTTAGTAGAGGAAGAATTCCTTCCTTGTAAATCAAAATCAACGGAAAGGATTTTGTTTCAAATTCTGATTTCGCCGATCTCGTGTGTGATTTGCATTTATCGAAACGAGAATATGAAGTCCTCGTTTCACGACTAAAGCAATGGAATTTAGTGGAAAAATATTTTTAAATAACATCGGGTAGAAAAAGCGACCGCACTTTGATACTTATATAAAGTTTTAAAACTGATGGCAATGACTGTGATCTAGTCCATTGTGTAAATGTACCCAAATTATTTTCGGCCTTAAATTATAATTACAATGCAGATGAATGGGGACTTTTCATTGATGTATCGTGTAAAAGTATGTACCCTAAAAAAAAAAATATTCGTGTTCCCTTAATGAAGTCTGTAATGTCACCCTTAGGTTCCAATCGCGTATGGGGTTAACAAGAAAGAAACGTATGAAATGATGGAAAAAATGTTACGGTTGATCGACTATGCCACGCATAAATGGAAAGTCATCGCTGACTTAAAAGTGTTGACAATTTTATTTTTTCATGCAAGGTGGCTACACAAAATATCCTTGTTACCTTTGTGAATGGGATAGTCGGGCATCCAATCGCTATGATCCCAAAGCATGGCCATCTCGAGAGTCACATCAGATAGGTAGGAAAAACCTTTTAAGCCTCCCATTGGTAAAATCTGAGGATGTTATCTTACCACCACTACATTTAAAGCTGGGATACATGAAACAATTTGTAAAGAAATGGGATGTTAATAGCGAAGCTTTTCTTCATCTTAAAACTGTCTTCCCAAAATTAAGTGAAGCTAAAATAAAAGCCGGTATTTATTAATTTGTTTTTATACCTACTTGTTTTTTATTTTTTTTATAATATGTGTATATAGGTATTTTCATTGGACCTCAAATTCGCAAAATTATGAGCGACGTTACCTTTATGAACAAGTTAAGCTGTGTTGAGAAACATGCATAGAAGAGTTTTGTAGCGCTATGTGATAATTTCCTTGGGAACAACAAAAGCGACGACTACATCACGGTTGTAAACGAATTTTTAAGTGCATATGGTGAAATGGGTTGCAACATGTCGATAAAAATTCATTTCTGGCATTCGCATTTGGACTTCTTTGCACATAATCTGGGCCAGTTCAGTGCTGAACAAAGCGAACACTTCCACCAAGAAATGGCTACGATCGAAAAACGTTTTGAAGGAAAAAACAAAATAAATATGATGGCAGAATATTGCTGGTCAGTACAACGCGAAACTCACGATGCTTACCTAAGGAAAAAACGGTCAAAAAAGCACTTTTGATCTATATATTTTCATTTAATAATATTTATTAGTAAATTAAGTTCGTTGTAAATTTTTGCAAAATTTTCGTTCTTATAAAAAGTAAAATAACTCAGTCACTTTTTGGCCGCTTTTTTGTTGAACTCGGTTTAAACGTACTCTTTGAATCTATACAAAACTTATTTTGTGTTTTTATAAGATAGTGTGTGAAAATATCGCCAAAGTCAAAAAAAGAAGAAAAAGGGTAGCATAATTTAGTTTGTTGTGCAAAAACAAGTAAATTTCTTCAGCTTTATCAAGACGTCTATATATCTTTTCAAAGGCCTGAGTTTCTTCTTTCTTAAACCGTTTTTAGAATGGGTTATTAATTAGCTAAGATATGGGTTAAAAGTGCGAAAAAGCACGAAAAATCGGTTTTTTAAGGTTAAGTCGAGATTTTGTGGGTGTTTGACAAATTCCAAAATTGGATTCTCGTTCTACTCGATAAGACCTACAAGAAAAATAACATCACTTCCCAGGTATTTTTGAGTATCACACTGTGTTTTCTATTGCAATCGATACAAAAAGCGGTTGATTAATGAGCAGTTGCAAAATTATTATTTCTTAATTTTTTTTAAAAAATATATTTATTTTAAGAATATTTCATAACTCTTTTTACAAGAATATAATTCAACTTATTTTGATAGAAATAATTTTTTGTTTTAAAGATGAATAACGTTAAAGTAAAGAAAAAAAATTTTTGCATACTATGTAAATATATTTCTTTATTTTTCAATTATTTTGGCCAAAAATAATTGTTTTTCTAAACTAATATCTATTTTTGAAAATTTCAATGTTTAACAGGGAGGAGTGTTTTGACTTACAGTTTCGCATGAAATTGGCAATGAAGTAGCTAGTTTATTAACACATTACCATTTCACTTGTAATTTACAACGAAGCGTCAAGTTGCACAACTTTCCATTTAGATTGCAATGTACAACGGAGAAGCATACAAAAGATAATGGAGCGGCAATTTGCCCCTATGAATGCTTCGTTGGAAGATGTCGGTGAAGTGGTATGAATGAGTTTTTAAACACAAGCCCTGTACAAAATGTAATCGGTGTTGGAAGCTCTCGTATACGGAGCTGCAAATTCTCTCTTCATTGGAAATCCTATACCATTTGCTACTGGGTAGGCACGAATGCATATATATCAGTGCCAATGTATGCAGTAGATGTAGCGGATTTTGTGTGACAGCTAACTAACTTACTATGTCCCTTTGTATTCCATCGTCGAAGTTTATAAACAAAGGCTAACTCGCATACACTCTTATGACAAGTTGCTATAACACCTCTTCCACCATACATTATTGACCACCGAAAACCATACATTTAATTTCCAACGGTCAACAAGTTCATTTCCTTTGCAAAATAAAGCGTTGGTAGTCGGTAAATTGAGAAAATATTATAAAATATACAAGTGTTACAGCAGTAGCAATTACAGCAATAACAAAGAAAAATTTAACATCAGCCCATACTGAATGAAAAATGGTGAAAATAAAACTAAGCCAAACAAACTTGCAGCATTGTGGCTACCCAGCAAACCACATGAGCTCTGAATGAGCGCTTAAAGGACTCTTTCCTCTGAGCGTTCACACTCATAACGAGTTCATAAAACAATCATAAAGGGCTGACAGACGGGCAAGGTTATCTAGATAAGTAGCCTTGATCTGCATTAACTCATGGATAATCCTCTTCCAAATGTGCATAAGCACTCATATAAATGCACGAAAATTATGTGCATAAGTACTGAATATAGTGATTTCAATATGGCAATGCTGCCACTTTTGACAGATAAATACTATTGTGAACTAGCAAAATGTATACAGAAGCTGTCAAAAGTGTTTGTTATTAAAGAAAAGAGCTGCAAAATTATCAAAGGTTTGTTTTTTAATTAATTTTAAAGAAAACTAAACCCTATTATAAATTAAAATGCGATTTTTTTTAGATTTCTGGTGGGTTTGTAGGATAGGAATTTATGCAGTAAGCAAACTGCTTGGCAAAAATACACAACAATTTCACCAACAGTACTGCGTCCATCTCCGAATAGACTTGCAGCAGTTCTATATTCCGCAGCAGATCCTAAAGCGAACAATGAGATAGCCACTCTTTTATGAAGTGGAATACATGTCCTCATATTGCTGTCCACAATTTCTCCGAAAAGCAGTTCTACTGACACGAAAGTTTTCTTTGAATCGATTTTCGTCCATTGAAGGCACGTCTCTTTCCCAAAAGCATCCATAGCGATCCTTTATGGAATAGCAAACATGTGTATACATTATTTGTATCTTTCATAGCAAATAAAAAAATACTCACAAATTTCCACACCTGCCTTTCTCTAACGTCGGCGGGAAGTGTAACCATACAAGACAGAGGCATCCTGCTAAGAATTATGCTTGCCAATGCATTGGTTATTTTAATATTATTTAGCAACTTCAAGAGAATAATTTTAAGCTTTCTTTTAAATGCGAGATGATTTTTTGCCAATAAAATAGCTGCCAATCGTATTTTTTCCCTTCTTTCCATTTTCAGCTTAATTTCGTTTGTCAAATCAGCTGATGTCTAAATGCAGATAAGTGTCGTCTGTCAGGCCTAAAATATTATGCAGATATATGAGCTCGTTAATTTGCATAAGTGCCCCCGTCTGTCAGCCGTTATAAACAGTCATAAAACGCTATGAAACTGGTCGTTCATAAAAGAGCCAGTTTTATGCAAAAAATCAGTCTTTTATGAATAACTTTCTGCACGCACCAGTGCATAAAAGAGTATTTTTTGACATTTTTTCCACGCATTAAGAGCTCTAAAACCACGCAATAAGAGCTCTAAAGCTTGCTCTATTCATTTTATTTGTTATTATTATATTTATGTATACAATTAAATCACTTATAGCCTCAGCACAAATTCACTTCTAAATGCGTATTTACCATTCTAAAATAACAAGCAAACTAATTTATTTTTCTTTATTTTGCATTTCACATGTTTATATTTACCGTTACCGAAAACGATCATACAGTGCGCACGTTCAGAAAAACTCATAAAAGGATCATGCATATGCGCACGTGCAGAAAAACTCATAAAAACGCTCATATTAGAGCCCAGAATTAAGAGCGCTCCGAGACTGGTTTGCTGGGTAGGTTCATTTATACTGTGTGCACATGTACATACATATATATATGGCCACAGGGATATAAACAAGGCGCCTGGGATAAATACCGACGAAGCAACAGCAGCAACTTGACCAATGTTCAGCGGTTGGCGAGTAAGTCAAACCAAGCGCGCGAAGTTTTGTGGTCTATGAAGTGCTGGTAATTTTGTTATTTTATATTATTGCTTTTTTCTTGACTTTCTAGTGTTTAAAGCAAATGTGGTTAAGACATAGTTCATTCGAAAAATTAAAAAATTGACTGCTTGTGCTAGCAAGTTGCTAAGTTAATGTCATAGACTTCTGTTGCACATATCTATGTATGTACATGATTAGGAATGCCAAATAACATTTTTTTCCCAAAACAAGCAATTTATTTACAGTATAAAATTAAACATATAATTTAGGATATACATACAACTCCTTGATTAAATTTTGCAACTGTTATTTTTAAATAAATAAGTACAAAAAATAGCGTTCGAGGAATTTTTATTTTTTTAATGCAGCTTTACTTAAATTCTTTGAATATTACTATTTGTCAGATTTTGTTTTTTGATATTAAATAAAAACAACTAAGAAAAGCTTAATTCGGGCGAAACCGATTTTTATATACCCTCGCGATATATTTTTGTATGGTCGCTGACCATGATTTCATAAAATTCCCGCTTCTTTGTTTCAAATCGCAGCTAGTATTAAACTTTAAAAAATTTCCGTTATATCGAAGTTGGGCGTGGTTATGGTCCGGTTTCAAAAATTATTAACGGTAATGCTAATGGTATCAAGGACAATATGTTCACCAAATTTTGTAGCTATACCTTTTTTTTTTTGTTGGAATCAGGCACGAAAACACGCGTGCAGAAAACAGCTCTCAGACTACATGCCGTCCATTGTACTGTTTTCATGTTCCTTTTAATCTGTTTTAAGTCTGCAGGATTTACAAATAAATCTTAGTAGATTTTGGGGTGTCAAAGAGCTCAGGTGTTCATCTCTCAACACGTCGCGTCCAAATGCCTCGTACCTAGTTCTTGCAAAGGCGGGGCAGAAGCACAGAAAGTGTTCCGCCGTCTCTTCCTCTTCAGAACAGGATGGGCATATGGGGTTGTCATGTACGCCTATCATTGTCAGGTGTCTATGCCACGTGAAGTGACCGGTCAGCAGTCCAACAAATTGCCTGCAGTCCCGTTTGTTAAGCGAGAGCAAGTGTTTTGATAGTCCTTCTGAGATTGAAGGTATCTTGAGTTTTGCCCATCTGCAACCTCTCGACGCCTCCCAGTCGTTATGTTTACGAACATAGTTTAGTCGAGACTTGCATTGCCGAACTAGTTTGGAAGTAGTAAGAGGGCTGGCCAATGCCTTGAGTGCAGCTTGGCTGTCACTGTAGACACGTATACTCCTCCACCTATTTTCCACCACGTAGTCCATGGCCTTGAGAATTGCAAATACTTCGGTCTGGAAGACCGAGGCATGTTCCCCAAGAGAAAAGTGAAGCTTATCCTCATTACCTTCTATAAAAACTCTAGATCCTGACCCAGAGTCAGTTTTGGAGACATCAGTAAAGATTCGACAACGTGTAAGACCGGGCTCAGTGTTGGCATTAAACCAGCATTCAGCCTCAGGGAACTCAACGTTATAGAGTATCATCAGCAAAGGAAACGGTGGCGTACTATCCTGTGGCATTGAAAAGACGCAAGTGTCTATGTATATATCTGCCGCCAACAATTTCCGCCTCGCCCCACTCCGTTTTATGCCAATATCCGTTTCTTTCTAGTCTGCAGGTGGCCTTTAAGGCCTCCCCAGGTATGCATATACAAAGTGACGGTAAGTGCAGCAATGCGTCAAGAGCAGCACCAGGTGTTGTAGAGAATGCCCCTGTACAGCACACGGCGATTGTTCCTGAAGTTTAGCAAGCAGGTCCTCCACGCTATTAATTGAGAGTCTGCTCCTCCATACCACTGAATCATAGCTGATTATGGGTCTGATCATAGAGGTATATATCCAGAGGGTACCCTTTGGTGATAGACCCCACGTTTTGCCGAAGAGCCGTTTTCACTGCCAGAAGGCTGCCAATGCTTTAGAGGTCTTGTGCTCAACGTGAGATTTCCACGACAGTTTTGCATCCAGAATTACTCCTAGATACTTCACTTCGGGAGAAGTCTGAATTGTGACTCCCTTATGTGTGAGAGGAATGAGGCCATCCAACCTTCTCCGCCTAGTGAAGAGAACAACACTAGTTTTGGTTGGGTTTGCGGATAGTCCATTATCGCACATCAATTTGTAGAAAAACTTGACGGCTACTCACTGAAAAAATAGATTGTGTTTTCAATGTATTAGTGCGCGCAATATGTTCTAAAATATTCTAAGATGCTAATAAAGCTAATGCTTACTTGTCGTTCATTTAATGCCAAGAGAGATGAGCAGGGCTGTGCTCACGAGGTGTTCGGGGGTTGAATCCCCCCTCCCCCTGTGGGCAAATTAACGTTTGTGAAAAGAGTCCTGCGCACAGCCCTGGAGATAAGTATGCATATATGTAGATGCAAGAAAAAAAGTACTATGAGTGAGATGAGTACATAAAGCATCCTAAATTTAGAAAAAATAAGCAGTTTGATTTGCACGGCCGATTACTGTCGAATCGTCCAAGACGTCGTAATAGTAAATGCGAACACAGAGAGCGCAACTGGTTTGTGCTCTCTCCTGTTCGCCGTTTAACTTGTAAGACCGTTACTAATGCAGAGAGCACACTGCGTCTTCAACTAGATGTTTCAGAAATAATTTAAAATATAACGGAACCTAAGAGGACATTCTTAAGATATCGAGACAAGTCTTGCAAATCGGTGCTATAGTATGTGCACTGTTCTTTTTCAGTGTAGATACAAGATTCGCTATAGGGTATTTTTAAACATTCTATTTACATATTTCGGAAGACAGTCCATGTACTAATACTAGTATATTAGTTAACTTTAACAATTATTCTTTTTTACATTTTTAATATAT
The DNA here is from genome assembly GCA_963971545.1 of Philophylla caesio. Taxonomy (NCBI): domain Eukaryota; kingdom Metazoa; phylum Arthropoda; class Insecta; order Diptera; family Tephritidae; genus Philophylla; species Philophylla caesio. The sequence continues at coordinate 64,194,198 of OZ020607.1, forward strand.
TTAAATTCAAATACCGTCTTTTATCCAAGTAGTTAAACTGAAGCAATAAATTTTGAATGAATGTTAATAAAATATAATAGTCAATATTTTTTAATCAAAATTTCAAACTTATTATAAAAAATTCGATTTTTTTTTCTTTTGACTTTTAACCCTGTCATGCTCAGGACCGCCTCTAGACGGGGTTCACATATGTAAAGCGATATGGCCGACACTGCCTCAAGGCGGACTATACATATTTACCTATAACAGGTAAACGAGTACTCAAATCAAGAAACTAACTTCAGGTTCGTGTTTACTACCTTTAATTTATTCTGATATGATTTTTTGAAGTCAAACAAAAAATGTGGCGTTAGAGGGTTAATAGTCCTTTTCGATATTAGTGTAATAATGAGCAAGTTTAAACTCGCTAGGAATACCGCTGATTTTTAGAACTTATTGGTGCATTTGCTGTATAAAACGCGTGAACGAAATTTATTTTTATATAGAAGATGAATGCAAAACACCCCTAGCACTTTATCATAATATTATAAAATAATTAAATAGGTTGTAAAACTCGAAGAAATCTGTGAAATTTTGTATGAATATTCTCCAGTTTTAAACCAAGTTAGAAGAAGTTTTAAAACATGTTTGAATCTAAGGGTTTTATATATTTTCCTTGTAAGAAAATTAACTGTGTTCTAATAAAAAAAAAATTGAAAACCAGTAAAAGTAAAATATATTGTTAAACTTTGTTAAAATGTTATTAAGATATAGTTGTGCAAGGCACTCGGGTAAAAGTTTGTTAAAAACAAGTAAGGAAAGCTAAATTCGGGCGAAACCGAATTGAATATACTCTCGTGATGTATTTTTGTATGGCCGGTGCCACGGTCATTCTTCAAAATTTCATAAAAACTCCGTTTCTTTGTCTCAAATCGCTGCTAGTATTAAACTTTACTCAATTTGTTCCAATAGATGCTGAAAAATCGGAGTTACATATTTGCATTTTTCAAAACTTCCGTTATATGGAAGTTGGGCGTGGTTATGGTCCGATTTTAAAAATTTTTGACGGTGAAATACCTTACCCCGTTATTGAGATAATGAGATTTTTTCATAAGTGGGTGTGGCAACGCCCATTTTTCAAAATTTCATATATATTCCGTTTCTTTCTTTAAAATCGTTAATTTAATTTAAAATCGTTAATCTATTAATTTTCACTCAGTTTTTGAATTTTTCAAAACGTCCGTTATATGGGAGGTGGGCGAGGTTGTTGACCTATCTATCTCGATTATTTTTCGCAGTTACAGACAATCGTTATACGAACAAAGTTAATATATCATTGAGTACAAATACACTCGGATATAAATGTTCCTTCTTAAAAAATTACCGGTAACATGCGAAATGGACCAGAAGGATAACGAGTGCAGTGGTTTCAAAAAAATCGCAGTGCTTTTAATTTTTTTTTTATAATAAGAACATCATTTCGGCTTTTTTTTAAATTGTCCTCCTTTCTTCTTCGCTAGGTTGCTTTTTCACCCAACTCCAGGGTATTGACAAAATATTATAGCCCAATATATGCAAGCGCAGCCAAATGACTGATATGAATATTATACAAACACCACACAACAATATAACAGAAAAATGCATTCGCTGCAAACCTTTAACTTTTGCGCACCGAATTGTTGAAAAAATGGATCGATGAAGTGAAAGTTTATAATCGTTAAAATACTCAAAGCATAGAAGCGCAAAGCTAATTTTTTCGTAATTTTGGGAGTGCCCATGTTGCTTGGGGGGGAAGCTTAAGAGGAGTGAGTGTTTTTACACCTGAGTGTTATGCTTAGCTGTAATCTCATTGAATATTCGATACGGTTGTAGTTCATTTCTGATAAAATACAAATGTACCGTTGTATATATATGTACCTATGTATGTATAAGTAGTTTATGAACATATCTTAAGGTTTCATGGCATTTCATGCAGTTTCTGGGAAATATGAGCCAACGGCCACAACTTATATGCACGTGTTGCATAGATTTGTATTTACCTATTATATACGCGTATTCATGCATTGGCAAATATACGTTTTATGTTTTAGTATTTGTTTGCATCTTCGCTTAATTCTGCTGCAGCAACATTGTGGTTTTTACTGGTGGTTGCATACCTCCCATAACGAGTATGTATATGTATGTATGTATGTATATGCATTTGCACATACAAAGCTGATATCAATGTGCGTCTGGCTCCATGTTGCTCCAGCCAACTTTGACGCCTTTCACCGCATAGTTCTGGGTGTGTACTCGTGTACGGGTTTGTTTGTGTCAATGCATAAATACTTAACTTGGTATGCTATGAATTTTGAATTGGAATTTGTGTATTACAATATACATATGTACATATGTACATCCATATGAACATACGTACACAAAGTTCGCATTGCAATGCCAGATTATTTTTGCTTATTTTAAGCAAAACTTAAGGGTGTACGAGTTTTTTTTTATAGCTACCTTTTCAGTTTTTGCTTCACTAGCGCTTCATTCTCTTTACTACATTTGAGGTTGGTCAGAAACAATTTTTTAGCGGAGGTGCAATATGTATGCATGCGATTATTTTCCAGTAAAATTTTAACAAGTCAAAGAAATTTCCAGCAAGGAACTACATAACGTAATTCACTTAATAGAGGATTACAAGGTATAACGGAACTCAATATGATATTGCTATCCACTTTTGCTTATTAATTTATTTTAAATAATTCTAAATTTAAACCACAGCGTCCGCTAACAAACCTAGCCATATCCTCAAATTTCAAACTTTGCAAAAAAGCTTTAAAAAGTGCCATATATATTTTCATCGAAATTTCGAATTTTTTCTCATACATAAGTACAGGACTCCGCCAACCCATTAGAAACACTTTAAGTATATGCAATGATTTACTAAAAACATGCTGTTATTACTTGCAGGCAAGTGGACAAAATCGACATTTTTCATAAATCTGGGCATAGCAGTTTTAGTTTTTATTGTTTTATTACCTTATTTAAAAATATTTGGTAAAGTTATTAAAAAGAACTTTATCTGAAAGAAAAAATTCATGAATAATGAATTTGGCCCGGGCCCCGCGTTTATAGGGACCGCGCGCGATTTTTTTAATATAATGAAAGCATAGAACATGGTTAAATGTTACAAGCAAATTATATTAATTTTATTAAAATTTTTGCAATTTCAATATTATATTTCACTGCAAATTGTCCTACGATATAGAAATAATCTAATGACTATTACTCAGTTTCAACTTTATCGATAGCGCGCGCAAAATTAATATGCTCATTGTCAGACAAAGAGCGGTAAAGTCGCGGTCGATATAGAAAATTATTTGGTGCAAAGTTTTCATGTCATATGGTATCATTGAATTTAATAGAAAATAGTGTAAAAGAACTATTTATATATGAATTTATATATGGTGCTCAAAGATAATCTGTAAAAAGGACAGTATTATATTGATTGTGGATGGATATTATATAAACATACGGAGAAAGGAATTGAAATTAGAATACGTAGAATTCAAACTTTTTCTGGTACAAAAGGTTCATTACTTTGGTACAAAAAAATATAATTTAAGCCATTTGGGTATGCTCTCGTTTAACGCTTGATGCTTTTGGGTATAAACGCAGAAGTTAATTGGTAAAATATACAAATATTCGGCAATCAGCTATTATTAAAACTTACACAGGTTAGGTTAAAATGAGGCATACAAACGTTGTTATTCATATAGTCACGAAACTTTGTAAGACACAAAGAGAGTAGCAACTAGGAAGGTTTTGAAGGTGCAACTCTGGTAGTGAAAATGGACTAGAGCTAAGTGAATATCCTCGGATCGAAGTACGGAAATCGCCTCAGTCTCTTCTTCGGGACCATCTCATTTATAGTTGATCCCAAATGAGTGACCAAGGCGATGCATGGTACCGCCCAATGACAGTAACTCAGATTAATTTGCAGCACTCTAAAGCCGCTACTTCTCTAATAAGTAGAAGGTCAACCATGCTGCACACAAAACCCCACATAACAGATATTCAGGAGCCCTGAATGTTCAAACAAAAACCCTGTGGACCAAGACGGCTTGTCTTATAATGCCTTCTCAATTTGCTGTAACTAAGCTTGTACAGTTCTGCGGCAGTACGAAACTTGAAAAAACGGACTGGTCGTAATTTAAAATAGAGCTTGGGAATGAGATCTCGGCGCCACCTAGAATACGATCCGCTCATGCCATTGATGAGGCAGTAGCTGAAGCAAGCAGCAGTAGAAGATGAGAGGTGAACCGAGAAAATATCTTCACCAGGTCCTCAAAACTAACCTTGAGATGGACTGGGAACAATATCGCTGCACGCAAAGAAAGTATAGGAGGCTAATTCGCTCGGCGAAAAGGGACTCTTTTAAAAAAACTGCAGCGGAATTGAAACCTTCACCCAGCTAGACTGGTAAAAGTTCTGAAAAAGGACCAATCCCTAAAGCTGGGTTCACTCAAATATATTTCCACAGCGTTACTCGCACTTGCTTATACACCACAATCTTGGAGGCAGGTAAATGTCGCCTTTATACCAAAGGTTGGCAAGGATGACTACGCTAGCCCCAGAAGCTACAGACCTATTAGCTTGACATCATTCATGCTAAAATGTATGGAAAGATTAGTAGAGCTACACATTCGTAGCGAGGCGCTCCCATTACATTCTCTGTTTTGGCATCAGCATGCCTATCAGGCGGGAAAATCCTGAGAGACCGCTTTGCAAAATCTGGTTGCCAGAATTGGCGAGGTCGTCGATAGGACACAGTTCACCTTGGGCATTTTTGTAGACATTGAGGATGCTTTCGACAATGCCACCTTCGATGGCATGAGCACTGCTGCTCAACGGCATGGGGTAGATCCTTCGCTGGAAAATTGGATTCGTTCAAAGCGGGCGCTGCGGATTATGAGTATTCAGAGAGGCAGAAGAGGATCAATACCTAAAGTGCAGAGTAAATAAGGGTTGTCCTCAGGGCGGTGTGCTTTCCCCTATGCTCGGGTGGTTGGTAATTGATTATCTTCTGGTCACTCTTGATGACTCGAATATACATATACGCTCAGGCCTTTGCGAATTGTGGATTGTCTAGTCACGGGCCCATCTCTGTCGGCTCTTTGCAGAAAGCGCAGACAATACTGAATAAGATTGACACTTGGTGTGACGATAATGGACTATCCGCAAACCCAACTTAAACTAGTGTTGTGCTCTTCACTAGGCGGAGAAGGTTGGATGGCCTCATTCTTCTCACACTTAAGGAAGTCACAATTCAGACTTCTCCCGAAGTGAAGTATCTAGGAGTAATTCTGGGTGCAAAACTTTCGTGGAAATTTCACGTTGAGCACAAGACCTTTGAAAGCATCTGGCAGTGTAAACGGGTCTTCGGCAAAACGTGGGGCTATCACCAAAGGGTACCCTCTGGATATATACCTCTATGATCAGGCCCATAATCAGCTATGCTTCAGTGGTATGGAGGAGCAGACTCTCAATTAATAGCGTGGAGGACCTGCTTGCTAAACTTCAGAGAACAATCGCCGTGTGCTGTACAGGGGCATTCTCTACAACATCTGGTGTTGCTCTTGACGCATTGCTGCACTTACCGTCACTTTGTATATTCATACATAGGGTGGCCTTAAAGGCCACCTACAGACTTAAAAGAAACGGATATTGGCATAAAACGGAGTGGGGAGAGGCGGAAATTGTTGGCGGCAGATATATAAACACTTGCGTCTTTTCAATGCCACAGGATAGTACGCCACCGTTTCCTTTGCTGATGAGACTCTATAACGTTAAGATCCCTGAGGCTGAATGCTGGTTTAATGCCAACACTGTGCCCTGTCTTACACGTTGTCGAATCTTTACTGATGTCTCCAAAACTGAGTCTGGGTCAGGATCTAGAGTTTTTATAGAAGATAATGAGGATAAGCTTCACTTTTCTCATGGGGAACATGCATCGGTCTTCCAGACCGAAGTATTTGCAATTCTCAAGGCCATGGACTACGTGGTGGAAAATAGGTGGACGGGGAAGAGTATACGTATCTGTAGTGACAGCCAAGCTGCACTCAAGGCATTGGCCAGCCCGCTAACTACTTCCAAACTAGTTCGGCAATGCAAGTGCCGACTAAATTATGTTGGTACACATAATGAACTTGCTTTACTCGGAAGTACCTGGTAATAAGACATCTGACCATTTGGCCAGAATTGGCTCGGATCAGGTGTTCCTCTGCCCGCAACCAGCTATAGCACTCCCACCTTCCGCCATCGATACCACCATCAGAAACTGGGTGAATACTTTGCTCAGCAATGACTGGAAGGCGTCGAGAGGTTGCAGATGGGCAAAACTGAAGTTACCTTCAATCTCTGAAGGACTATCAAAACACTTTCTCTCGCTATCAGGCGAGAGTGCAGACAACTTGTTGGACTGTTGACCGGTCACTTCTCGTGGCATAGACACCAGCTTTCTATGCTTCTGCCCCACCTTTACAAGAACTAGGTATAAGGCATTTGGTCGCGACGTGTAGAGAGACGAACACCTGAGCTCTTTGACACCCGAAAATCTGCTAAGATTTATTCGTAAATCCTGCAGATTTAAAACAGATTAAAATGCCATAGCAACAAAGGCTTATTTTGAAAAAAGAATTATTAAAATCAGTTCAGTACTTTGAGAGGCAAACCATGACAAATATTTCCCATATAATCAAATTTATATAAGAGTATATCCATGCATAATTCGGCAATTTATACGAGCATTTGATTGTGCAGCAGAGATGCAGTCTGTTTAGTGCTAATTCAATTGTTCTACGTTAATTTGTACACGCTATTCAAAGTTTTTGCTTTGTTGTTTTACTCTCTTACACATGTATGTATGTACTCTACTTCATTATTTTTATGCGGTTATGGATGTGAAGAGATGGAAGAGAGAGAGAGTGCGTGCCACAAACGATAAAGACACACATAAAGCACGCTACGCTGTAGACTGCGTTTGGCGAATGAAAAACCTTGCAATATTTTTGATTTTTCAAAAACTTCAACCCGAAAGAAAAGGGGTTTGATTTCGGAAAATTAAAAAAATAATTATACCACTCGCGAGCCTAAGGCAAATGCTTTATGTAAAAAAAAAGTTTATAAAAATCGCTTCAGAACTTTATGAGATAAGCCGTTACAAATATTTTTCATATAAGCGATTTTATATAATGAGTATATTATAGTATACATATATACATATACATATATATATATATAGATATAGGTAAGGTTCGACAATCTCCCAAAATTTAAGCCCCGCATTTTTTGCCCTGGGCCCCAGAATTCTTCTATGCGCCCCTGTGTACAAACAAAAAATAAATAAAAACGGTTCAAACGGTGTAAGGCTTAGCTTAGTGAGATTAGGTTCTGGCTTAGTATTACGTGGTGGCGTGGGTTCGAGTCGCATAGAAATCTTGAAAGAAGAAATCTGATTAGGAGATGCGGTGATCTCCAAAGTATCAGCTTTAACTTCTACCTATTTTACTGCAGTTGTTATTTTCCTTATAATCTTTCCCATTACTATTAAACTTGTCTTAAGCTCAAAAATAAATAATAAGATATATTGGTTATAAGGCCAAAACAGTTGAAAACAAGAGTTATTTAAATTTTTTTTTTTATTGATCAGAAATTAACAGTAATGTCTAACAATTGTTAATATACATATAACTTTAATTTTAATTTTTTATAAAAAAAATTTCGAAGCTATTTTTTTTGGGGTGGTTTGTGCAAAATAATATCACAAATTAATACCCGAAACCACGCACAAATATGAATTAAAGAAATAATAATGGCAAATGGTATCCATATATTTAGATATTGTGATGAAATACGTCTGTGCTGTCGATTATTAAATCTCGTTAATAACTATTTTAAATGTTTATTTTGTAAAACTTTCGCAATATTCAAAATGAAAAAAACCTATATATTTTTAGTAACAATTATCTAATATTTTTTTGAACATAAAGTTGAAATAAGCACTTGCAGATGCTTAGATACAATTGACTGACGCAACGATAACTCTGTGAGGTTAATCCAATAACAGGTATGTATGTATGTACATCGACAAACACCAAGGCGTGCGTGCTGCGATTTTCTGATATTCCAAACTGTATCCCAGTCGCATACTTTGGCGTCTCAAATCTAAAGAAATTTGTTCTATCTTCTCAACACTCTGTAGCTCATTGAATCACTTAATACCATACTGAATAAAGTTTTGTGTGAGTGGTTAAGTTTAAAAAAAGTAGCCACGTATTTATACGATAACGCAAGTATGTACTTACATACGTATTTACCGAAGCCAACACACAAACATAATTTTTCTTAAGACTAGTAATAGCGAATATGCGTAGCATGTAGAAGCATGTACGTACATACTACTAAAAATATTTATTTTGTACGTATACGTACATACATATTGATGTAGCATTATTGGCCACCTAATTTTGCTGTCATGGCAATGGCTTGTTGGCTGTTATAATGTTTCTCTCCTATTCACTTTCGACTATTAAGCACATATTATCGCTGCCATGCTAGCAGCTTTATAAGCTGAAGTGTATTTTAATATTCTTTTATTTATGTAGTTATTTGCTACCTCTATTCAGTTGCTTTTATATAAGTCATACACAAAAAAAATTAAATACCACAGTTTCAAGAGGTCAATAATCGCTTAAATGTATGTATATAAAAAAACACTTCAGTTTATTTTGCCGTTGAACGTGCCATATCGTGTGTCTAGATCGTAAGATATTTATGTACATATTTTCTACTTGCGGAAGTAAATAAATTTTACACTTTTAAATTGCTATTAATTATCAATACTTCAGCATAACTTGACACATATGTATTAAGAATGGTTGCCGTTTATTTCAGTTTCTTTTGGAGCCACGGCTTAGCAATTTAAGAAATAAATTTATTTAACCCTGCTACTACGTTAGAAAAAAATTACACATATTATGTTTGGGTCATTCTGTGACCCTGGTCATGATTATTCAATTTTTATGTGATATTTTAATATACAAATTTATTTTATGATTTGGACAATAAGTCGTGGTGGTAGTTATTGTTTGTCTATGAGATGCACAGACGGGTTTTTTGCAAACAATGCAGTATCGACTCCACCCTTTGTTGAGTTGTAATATTGAATTATTTCAGGAATTTTTTTTGGATGTTCTTCTAAGACTTTCATATTATGGTGCATAGTGCTTAGCAAGGAAACAAGCTTGTATTTTTTGGATACATATTGAACAACCGTTTCTTTTCCATAAAAAAAAAAATTGCTTGAATAAACTGGCAGTTTATTGACCAGGCAAAAAACGTTTATTTTTACGAACAGTGCCAACTATAGTAATATTTCTCTGAAGTAGCTGCAGTGCAAGATTATGGCTCGTAAAAAAATTGTCGGTTGTAATATTGCGCCCACGATATTGCGAAACTAAATCCAGAACAACCCGTTCGCCTTGGTTTCGCTCCGCTAAATCTGCCGTTTTCCCCAAATATAATTGGAACTGCAAACAAAACGCGCTGGTGGAGTCTGCGGCAATCCATGCTTTCATGCCATATTTTCCGGGTTTACTTGGCATGTACACTTTGAAGGGACATCTTCCTGTAAACGGGATAAGTTGTTCGTCAACTGTTATGTTAGCATTGGGAACATAAAGCAATGGTAAGTCCACTGCTCATATAAAAATCGAAAAGGTGCCAACTTATCCCCTCTTTGCTCAGATCTTCGTCTCTGCCTATTATCAAATGCTAAAACACGAGAAATTTGGCTGAATCGTTCCAAAGACATGACTGCTCTTAGAAGAGGAGGTCCATGAGTGTCATCCCACAGGGCATTGAGGCTTTCCGAATACGATCGATATACACCTGAAACAGTAATACTTTTTCATTTGTATCAGAAAAAATTATGTAATGTACGATTTTTTACCAATAAGAATAAGAACGCCTAAATAAGCATCAAACTTAATCTCATCGATTGCATTGAACTTGTCAAAAATGGTGTTTCCTTGCATATTACTGTATTCAATGATGCTTTCTTTCATTGGTAATGTAAAACACAGATCAAAAGTGTCACGTATCTGCAATATACGTTGAATAGCATATGAGGTTGCTCCTGGTTTTGTTTTTATAATATTTTCTCTTGTTCGACGACTGATATCTTAAAAAGATGATATTGTTGACCAATTTATTTCCCCGTCTTTATCGAAGTAGTTTGTAGCATTGATTACGGTACTTGTACGAAGCTCTTCAATATCACTCGATATGTTGTGTTCTGAAGATTCTTCGTCTTGTTCCTCTGGTTGAAAATCACCGTCCGCATCATCGCTTGCTTCATCTTCAAAATCATTCAAGAATGCACCAATCTGAATCTCATCCATTTTCTAACTCTTTGAACTTATGGGCCAATTTATATGTTTGTATATAAAAAGCATGAGAGTAAAAGAACAGTCCTTATCTTATGCAAAATAATAATTATGGGTATATTTGTGGGTATTACTTGCTCTGTGCCCAATTATGCCAAATACCGTTTATCAAATATACTTTACTTTTTTCTTTTATATTTTGTAAATCAAACTTTCTATAAACGACGCGTCTTTCTTCAACGATTGTCTTCAATCAACTTGTATTCTCTTTGTTTTCATTACGCCTTGAGTATGCTTTGTTTATGTGTGTATAACGGGATAACGGTACTGGAAAATGTACTGACAACGACTTGTGTCTGGTTTACATAAGACAAAATATGCTGATATTCAAACTCGAAACATGTAGTGAAAAATAATCGGGGAAAATATTAACGAATACGTATTCAAAAATATATTTTTGCAAATAATATAAAGGGTCATGATATGTGTATGCACTTGGCATAGGGGCATATCCGAAGGTTATTTTCCTTTCAACTGATAAGTAATGCGTATATCATAAAAAAATATACACTGAGTAGGAAGGAATTCAATATCTAAAGTAATCCTAAGAAACAAGATAAATTTTAAAGTTGTTTGGGTCATCAAATGACCCTAACATAGTACAGGGTTAATAAAATACCCTTTTCTTACGGTAAGTTATAAAAAATAGCTGTGTACTTAAAAAATCCTATTGTGTTTTAAATTTATTGAAAATTAATTGATAATTTTATTGAGCTCAAGACAACAGTTTTAGTAGTAGAAGTTATAGCCGATATTTTGGAGATCACCACATATCCTTATAAGGCTTATTTTTTTTATTTAATTTTATTTCATCGCCACGTTATCCAGGTTTGAACCAAGGAACCTCGGAATGCAGATCCAACACGCTACATGCTGTGCTACGCTTGCCTAGTGGACTGTTTTTTTTCCTTCTTCCATAAACTTTTTTTTCATACGGTTTTTATTAAAGGATAAGTTGTAATTCGATTGAAAAATAATTTAAATTATATTAAACAAAAGAAACTGATAATACTTGACAATATGTTTGTGTCGTATAATTTTGATAAGCGTTCTACTTTCAATAAAACCCATTTCATTTAAAATTTTTATTTAGATAAAGTGGCAACTTCAACCAAAATCTTAATGAATTAAAGCTAAATATATGGAAAACAGTTCGTTTAAATATTAATATTGATACTTTATTTTAGATATGAACACTATAAATTTGCACTTTATCCCCAATTAAAAATGACTTCAGATTATATTAAACACTAACACGTCTCGATAAATTTTTTTTTTTTTAAACTGTAATCAAAAATGTTATAATTTTTTTCTCTTTTTCAATAGTCTTTTGAAAAATCTTTTACCAAATTATGAAAGGGAATTTTATGAATACCCAGTGCGCGAAATTTGAACAAATTTTTGTAGTTTTTTGTTCCTTGATTAATTTTTGATAACTTTTTAATTAAAATATAGATAATTTACTAACAAAACTACGGATTCTACGCTTTAAACTTTGTGCAGTTTTCACCACGGCGTATTCAATTAGGTGAAGTCCAACCTACAGCAACAAAATTTACGTACAATTTGCTTTTGCTTTTATGGCGTGTGCAGTCCGAATTTTTTATGTACTTTGTTTTCCTTTCAGCATTCGAAAGCAAAAACAAATATACACAAGAAGAAAAAAAAATCGGTTCCTCAATTTTGACATTACTATATTAAATACGTCTTGGTATTTACGAATAATTTACAAAGTAACAAATTATCATCGAAATTTTTAACTTTTGAATCAGAATATTTTCGAGTATGCGGTTTAATAACACGAGTCTGCAAGCTGTTTTAGTTTTTTTGTGTAATTCTTATGTTTTTGGGTGTCCTGAATCCGAGAATAACTATAATTTTGTCATTGAACGTCACGTTTTCTGACAATGTAGGTGTCTATGTTAAACAAGTTATCATTTTAAAATAAAATATAAAAGATTAAAAAAAATTGTTTAAATTTATAATTGCGTAACAAAACAAATTTATTTTTGTAAAATACATTAATTGATAAGCACTAAAAACATTTGTTTTTGTCAGTGACACTCCTTTTGGTACATTTTCGCTTGTGGGAAGCATCGGGAAGGTCTCTTTGAAGCGTTTAACAGTAGTCTGCCATCATTGAAACGCTCCATCTTCCCTGATATCTTTTTTCCATCTCCTTAATATCTTGGTGAAATCATTCACCTTGCTCTTCACTCTGGAAAGTAGTCAAGGTGGGAATGAAGAAAATGTACTTTTAAACTCATCAAGCAACCTAAAGCTTGAAATGCTTTTAACACTCTTTTGACGATTTATTTGTAAATGGGATCTTTGTTATTACCTAAAAATTTCTTTATGACCTCTCTAAACGGAATCCACCCTTCTCTTTGATGATCCGTCATGGTTGTGATGAATAGTGGATCAGCCATAAGCCGTCTAATATCTGGTCCAACGAAAACACATTTCTTCAACTTTGCCTCCGAGAGGCCTGGAAACTTTGATAATAAGTATTTGAAGCAATTTCCATCTCTTGGAAGTGACTTTACAAATTGCTTCATCAATCCCAGCTTTATGTGAAGCGGGGGTAGAAGAACTTTATGAGGAGGCACCAACGTTTCATGGAGGACATTCTGTTCGCCAACTTTAAGCTCCCTCGGAAGCCAACACTTTTTGGTCCAGTGAATTGTTCGGTCTCTATTATCCCATATACACAAAAAGCAAGGGAACCCAGATTGTTGTCCGAGCGCCTTGTCCAAGATTTTCAAATCACCGCACACTTGCAAACCGTGGTCTTTATATTTCAATTTGCAAAGAATCAATTCCAAATTCTTGTAGGTTTCCTTGAGGTGTACGGAATGACCGACAGGAATGGAAGTATAGAAACCGCCGTTGTGAAGCAGAACTGCTTTAAGGCTTCTTGTTGAAGAATCTATGAAAATACGCTACTCTGTTGGATCGTATGCGATCATAAATGTATCCATCAAACCTTCAAGATTGGTACTATAAACCAACTCGTCCTCTTGGGCACTTTCTACACTATCGGAGCGCGCACGTTCAAGTTACAATATGTTTATTTTTGTTAATGCAGCGCAAAGAGGGTGTTCCTTATTTAGAAATTAATGATAGTTATGGTAAACATTTAAAAACAATAATCAAAATAAAATTATACCTATTATTAATGGCTACAAGTTAGTCCAAAAATATCCTATTTTATAATAAAATTTTGCGTTCTGGAACTTTTTGGGTTTTTTTTTAGTTTTCAGAACACCCAAATACATAAAAATCAGTAGGAAATATCCCCACAGCATTTTTGTTGCAGACCTGTGTAATTTTAATTCCATAAGATCAAGTTCAATAGGGTGCAATGGGATAGAGTGGTGCTTCTGGATATGCGGCTACAGTGGCACGGCAGTACTCAATCCCTACTCTTACGTCCACGTTCGTGCACCCTGGAGCCTTCGACCACAGCTAATAAAGACGGACCTTTAGTGGGGTCAATCCGACATATTTGGTTTAAGGGGCCACTAAAGTGCGCAGCGTCAGTTCACAATGAGGTGGCTGCAAGCAGACTTCTGTCTTAAAGCAAGCGGCTCGCTATATAAACTAACTTAAAAATGGCTTGTGTGTTGGGTTTGGGACCAGCCACGAAAAACAAAAACTGTAATGAAAAGATTCAGAAAGCCTCGGATATCGACCTCCCCACATGTTGCGACCCCCGCGAAATAAACAAGTACTACAAATAGCGGATGAGCACCTGGAATTTGCGGACCCTCTATAGGGAAGGTGCTCTATCCAACTTCTGGATGTCCTACAAAAAAGTAAGGCAGACATCACTGGAGTTCAGCAGATGCGATGAACGAGGCGTGGATGCAAGAAGTACGCATCATGCGGCGTCTACTACAACTGTCATGCGACGTCATACATGTTTGGTGTAGGATTTGTGATTAGACGGAGACTCCGAGACCATGCCTCCAGGTTCACCTCCATCAGTGAACGAATTGCCACAATCCGCATCAAATCTAGAAAGTTGATAGGACTAAAGACGAGTTTTACTAACGCCTAGAGGAAGCACACGCTCAGGCGGGCATACAATTGGAAAATTCAGCCTTTATGAGAATATCTCTGGAAATGGACAGAGGCTGATCCCTTCGCCGCGGCGCGAAATATGGAAGAGGGTAGTGATAGATGTGAGATACGCTTCAAGCGTTCTTCTATCCGAGGAGGCCGCTGCGGAGGAGGTGGTTGGCTACTACCAGCCACGAAGGAACGCTGGGGATGACGAAGAGCACAGTGTCGCTGCTGCAGAGAAATACTCAGCATACAGTGCCACCGTACAGCCAATTAATATGCACAATGAGCCGCAAATCCCTCCACTCGACCAAGGCGAGGTGAGAACAGCACTTAGGTGGCTTATGAACAACAAGACGGTAAACCAGCTGAACTGTTCAAAGCTGGTGGCGAAGAACTGGAAGGAAGCATGTTGCTGTTAAAAACAATTTAGTCCACCGAGTACATGCCAGAAGATTGAATCTCCGTGTACTTTGCCCAATACATAAGAAAGGGGATCCTGCTGTTTGGGACAACTACCGTGGGATATGCCTTGTAAATATCGCATATAAGTTCCTATCACCGTATATGAACCAGCTGATTGGAAATTATGAGTGTGGCTTCAGGCCTGGTAAAACCACCACAGATCAGATATTCACAGCAAGTCAAATCTTGGAAAAGACCGCAGATAAGCAACTGGACACGCACCATCTCTTTGCCCACTTTAAAGCTGCTTTTGACAGCACGACTAGAAGCTGTCTGTAAGAGGACATGGCTAAATTTGGTATCCCTTCTAAACGTAATAAGAGCTGAATATCTGAATCGCAGTGGCACCATATATAACAAGAGCACAATGCTGCTAGCGTACGCGGATGATATTGACATCGTTGGCCTTAACAACAGCGCCGGCCGTCAGTGCAGCATTTTCCAGTCTAGAGAAGGAAGAAAAAGAGGTTGATCTTGCAGTTAATTTATGGCAACAAAAAAAATATCCTCGCGTATTCGTACTCACGTCGTTGACAGTTACAACTTTTAAGTAGTCAAGGATTTTGTATACCAGCGTTTACAACACCAATGGTGTCAGCCTCGAAATTTAGCAGAGTATAATAATTGCCTACAGGTGCAAATGATTCTCCAGGAAAAAAATCTTTCAAATCGGCGTCCATGGATGGGAAACGAAGGCAAGGGCGCCCATTAACACACTTTAAGGACCAAGTGAGAAGGACGTTTTCTTACTTGGTGTGAATAATTGTCGTAATTTAGTGAAGGAGAGAGGGAATTGATGAAGTTTTTTGGTATCGGCCCTAACCGAAAAATTGTTGTAGCGCCATACAAAATGAAGAAGTACAAGATCAATTAGGCTAAAAATACCCCTGATTTTTGGTATTACATTTATGCTCAGGTGTTGCTCAATTTCTTCCATGCTATGCATGTTTAAATTTTTAACTTATGTGTTTGAGAATAAATTGCGTAACACTTTCAATAGAAAATCCAAAAAAAATCGGTTATCTATAGATTGAATGTTTGCTATTTTGTGATATTTGCAATGTTTTTCAAGAGACAATTTTATCAATTTATCAATAAGTTATAATAAAAATGTTATCTAAAAAATGGTATATAAATTAAATTTGCGTTATATGAAAACAAAAAAATAACTATAAAACTGCAAAGCAAAAATAAGTCTGAACGCTCTTATTAAAATCTTCGAAATTTGGACGAAAATTTTAAAAAAATTTATCTTGAAAAACTTGCTAATATCTCAAAAAAGCAAACATTCGATCGGGTTTGCTCGGCAATGAATGTACATACAATGGAATTTTGTTATTCAAAAATAACGTGAGACAGCTCTCAATCAATTTGCAACCTGAATGAAAATTTTTTGTTTGAAAATTTTTTGTAAGGAATCTTGAAAGTCTATGGTACTTTTTAGTTTACGGTACAATTTATTTAATTGCAGCAATAATTAAAATTTAATAAGGGATTAACTATTTTTTTAAACTTTATATAAAAATCACAACTATTATTTTAACCGGAGACATGCGAAAAATATTCGTTGCAAAACGCATTAACACCTTTCGACAACCTAGTTTTTATTTTTAATTAAATAATGATTAGAAAAAAATGGCAAAAGCCATACGCTTCCAAGTTTCACACAATTGTGGTAATTTAAAATAACAAATGAATTTCTGGAAACACAGTTTTTAGCACAAAGGCAAATAACTTGATAAATTGTAAAATGTTATACCACATCACATAAATATATACATAGGAAATGCATACGTTTTCGAAATATACATATGTACATATGTATGCATGTTAATTCATAAATGGAACATAAATTTGAATTTTCTGCTGGATATCACCCAAAACTTATATATTTTTGGGCCTTGATAAAATATCTTCAATATGGCTTTGGCTTGATGGGTTTGAATAAGTATATATTATTGTTTTTTTTTTTCAAAAATTGTATAACGGTGTGCCAAGGAATATTACAAGCGCTCACTTAACGCCGAAGAAACTAAAGGTACAATACGATTACAGGAAATATTCAGAATCGATGTAACCCATCTCAGGTGTCATAGCGCCAGCAAGACTGACGACAATAAACGCCAACACAGCAGAAAATTGCAAAAAGGACTTTTTGCAAAAGATAGCCCAATAAAAATAATAAAAAAAATTTCAACTAAACACGTCAATGCACCTTTACTCTCCCACAAGACTGTTCAAATTTTCGCCCCAGGTGCAGGAATTCAATGCCAGAGTATTTCACACTTATAACTTTGCCACTAAAATCAGCCAACAACGGCGCGTAAAGCTCGCTGGTCACATTGGACAGTTGCGAGAAGTGTGAAGAAAAACAAAAATGCAATACGAAGAGGCAGTTATGGCGTCTGAATGGCCGTTGTCATGCTTTGTGTCGTCTCCAAAAATGGATAAAAAAAAATTAAAAGAAAATAATAGAACGACTGCAGTGCGTCAAGGGAAAGTCCCAAACGGCGACCATAATGGTTTTATTTGATTTTGTTGTTGATTTCGCTGAGCTATTATATGTAGGTTTAACTTAAGCTTTTACACTGCCACTCTAGACGACTTATCAATTGAATTGGCGTTTTTTTATTTTCAGCAGAAATTGGAGATATACGAAAATTGACACTGAAGATGGCACAACGCCGAAACCGGGTTGTCTACAAACCAAACTTGACAAGGGGTGACGGAAAATCGTTCCAACTAAACGTTTAATGCGTTTGCAAAACATTTAGCCAGCGTAAATTGTTTAATATAAACACACATACACACGCACATTTAGTTAGCAGAAAATAATACATTATTTTAAAGATTACAATAACAATAGATTTTAGTTAGACAGATCGATGTATCACCTTTGGTTAAGGGAAACAAGTAGTGCTTTCGAAACGGATGACTTCTTGAAAACTTTTAAATATTATATAGTAAAAAATTAAACTTTTTTTTAATGAGTTGCAACACAAAATTCCGCTGACTTTCGACCTGAAACACTACAAAGCGGGACGCTATAGGTAATAAATAATATTTTATATATGTATGATGAATTTCATATCAAATCCAATATGCGTTGAACCCGACCCCCTCAGAATTTGATGAAATTTTGCACATAGGTACATCTTACCTACCCAAACACAGCCTTATTTTTAGAAAATGGATTTTCGGAAAATTGTGGGCGTGGCAAGGTATCGAAATATTCGAAAATATTCGAAAAATTACGATAATAGGTACTTTTAAAGTGTGATTACTACGGAATGGCTTTACCGATTTCAAAGATCTTCATACCATTAGAAAGGTATTGAAATAAGCTTTCAAAAAAATACACTGTAAAAAATTTTTAGTACACTGAAAAAAAAATTTTTTCCAAAATAAAATTTTAAACTGAAAAAACACTTCAAAGATCAAGCGATTTTGAAAAATAAAATTTTATTTTAGAAAGGTCTATTTAATATATATAACATATCTGAAAACTAAAATGGGGTGTTTTTTCTTTTTTTATACAGATACAGATACTATGACTAAGTATTCTAATAGATTCGAACAAGAATCGTATTATCAAATTTTTCAGACCCGCACAATAAATTGACGTACACTTGATAAAGTTAATTTTTTATTTTTATTTATTTAGATTTAATATACAACTTTGCGCAGCTCATACTGCTGACTTTCGGAATATTTGCTTACTTTTAGTGATGTTTCGTCTAAAGGTACAAAAGAATGGAAGCTTTGAGTTCCTGTAATAGTTTTGGCATTTTTGTATCTTGAAAGTAGCTCTTCTTTTGTTTTGTTGTATTCATCAGCGTCTGCGTAAGCAACTTCTATGGAGGTGCTATACGTTTGTGAACCCCATGGTAAAGGTCTTTCGCCGTTTGAATTTGGTTTTTATTTGCCATGCTATAATTCCGAGCGCCTCTTTTTAATGTCCCACCTATACCATCACATGCAGATTTTCAATGGCTGGTTGCGTAAAAGTGCCACTCAGCGAATATTTCGAAATCAATTTTATGATGAGATAAATTAATTAAGTTGTACTTGTTTTTGTACTGTGCTCCTGCACCATCTGACACGTAGATAACTTTCGTAATTGAATTGCTTATATTAGTCTTAACAAAATTAATCATTTTTGAAATAAATAGATGAACTGCTATGCTATCATGGATATTACAATCGGATTTTATGGCAAAGGTTCTATGAATTAAATTATCGTTATCTTTGTAATAAATAACGAATTAGCAGTTCTCCTGGCAGCAGTGTCATTTTTCTTTCACTTACGAAGCGGGACTGGCGCTTAGCTGTGAAATGATGTGACACCAGCTTATTGATGTGTTGTACAAAATCGTCAACAAATGTGTTTGTAGTAGAGGAAATGGTTTCGAGATTACATCTGAGTGTTGTGTTCCATTTTTTGTAAATGACTTCTTGAATCGAATTTTTTTCGTAATATTCCAACATCATCGTTCTAAGGTTCGTTAAATTATCGTAGCACCGACCACACATTGATACGCAACACTCGCTGTTTTCTATATTACCATTACAGACAACGAATTTAATAACATCTTTATAGTTTCTGAAATTATGTTGACCTTCCATCGATTTCAAACCCGATTTTTCGAACATCAGTTTTACATTCTGATGCAATGTGCACACACAAACATTTTGCTGGTTTCCAACCCCAAGTTTGATACAACTCTCTGGTCGCAACATGGTAAATTTTGTAAATCCTAATTGAAGTGAAGGATTTTTTTTTCTAAATTCATAGTAAGTTTTACGAAGCGGTGACAGCATTAGTCTTTTTTGAAGTTTCTCGCGTATGTTTTCTTGTCTTACTACAATTGAGTCCTGTGACCCAGGCATGATTCGGCTGATTTCATCATCTTCATAAAACAATTTTACTGTGTTTAAAGTTTGTTCAGGTAAACTACGTCTGTCCATGCTAAAGCGTTTGACGTCCGAAAACTTTGTTTTATTTTTTTGTATATCTTTGCTAATTTTTATCAATTTGTAAGATAAATCAAGCCCAAAAATGTCTTTAATTTCCTTAGATGTCATGGTGTTTGGTAATAGAGATAATAGTTTTTGCTTATCCAAATTATTTGAGCTGTTTTCGATTTGATATTTCATGTTCTCCAAAATTTGTTCTTAGTAAGCTTTGATCTTCTTTTGGTCTTCTGATAAAGTTGACAGTGAACCACCTCCAAATTGCTGTGTTTTTTTTTTGCAGTATGAATTCCTTTCTAAATATTTTCGCTGCATTGGCGATGGATGGCTGCAAGATGAGGAACAACATGCTTATTTATATTGTCGACGAGTTCGTTGCGTTCGAGTGATTTAGTATAGCTGCTGCATGTTGGAACTTCCTTATATTCTTGATACAATTCACCGCTGGCCAAGTCATGTAAATCCTCAATTTCCGTTTCAGTAGAACGCTGATTATCAGCAATCTTGATAGCATCCTTCAGTTTAAAACGACAATTTTCGCAAATACGGCAACAATGAGTGTTGGAGACTGCTGGAAAATGCTCAGATATCACCGCTGCTTCGTTTAAGCTAATTTTTCGAAGTTTAGAGGAACATTTTGTTGATAGCTGCACACATCTGTATTTATTAGTTGATTCCATATCTATTTGTAATTTAAGGAGAAACTAAGCACGAAGTATAACAGCCGTTTAAACACAACTAAAATTTTTACTAGAAGAAATTAACGTACGTTCTGAAACGAATTCACAGAATATCGCTATGAAGCTAACAATCAGGTAGAAATAGTATATACTTAGTCATTAAAAGTTTATTGTACTATCTAACCGAAGGGTGTTTGTTTATGTTGTCCAATAGATCCTAGGTACGTTTCGGCACTACTATGCATAGGATCTATTGTACAACTTAAACATACACCCTTCGTTTAGATACTATTTCTACCTGACTGTTAGCTTCATAGCGATATTCTAGGAATCTGTTTCAGTTGTTGCGGTAAACAGCACAACAAACAGGTACACAAAATTATTTTCGCTACTGATTTCATGTGGTGGAAGGTTGATCCGCTGTATCCTTTGATGAGCGGTTAAATTTTTGTGTTACCAAGGTCATTAATTTTATATTTTGGGAATGCCTGAAAATTTGACAACAAAAATTCTTGTTCGACTCTATTAGAATAAAAAAAAATCTGTATAACTTCCAAAGTATAGCTAGGTACCTTTTTTTGTCACACAATAATATCAAAATAAAAAAAGTTAACAAGAGATGCATTTACTTAAATAAATTTAAAAAAAAAAAAGAAAAAACGCCCCATTTTAGTTTTCAGATATGTTATATATATTAAATAGACCTTTCTAAAATAAAATTTTATTTTTCAAAATCGCTTGATCTTTGAAGTGTTTTTTCAGTTTAAAATTTTATTTTTACAGTGTATTTTTTTGAAAGCTTATTTCAATACCTTTCTAATGGTATGAAGATCTTTGAAATCGGTAAAGCCATTCCGTAGTAATCACACTTTAAAAGTACCTATTATCGTAATTTTTCGAATATTTCGATACCTTGCCACGCCCACAATTTTTCGAAAATCCATTTTCTAAAAATAAGATTGTGTTTGAGTAGGTAAGATGTACCTCTATGCAAAATTTCATCAAATTCTGAGGGGGTCGGGTTCAAAATGTACGTTTTTTTCAGCCTTTGAAATGAAATTCATCATATTATGAATACGAATTTCACATTAAAATTGCTTCTAAGTCCGAATCAACAGCTGCAAATTGCGTAAAGTAAGTCGGCTAAAAATTTTTTTTCGGTTTTCTGTAAATAGTTGCAGAGATTGTGTGCAGTATAGCTTCTTACTTAAACCATAAGTGTTAATTTAATATTTCAATGGAAAAAGGCATATAGATTATATTCATGTGTACATCTTTCTTTGCGTTTTTGTTAGAAAGTAAATTTTGAGTGGCTGTAAAATTTAAAACGTTCGCCATATGATTTTAAATTGTTCAAAATTCACAGTGAATTGTCAACCAATGTTAATCCTCCTCCCGTGCACTTGTTGACGAATAGTTAACAAACAGAAGTTTGTTTTCGTTGACTAATAATCAACCAATTGTTAACTATTCAAGTGAAAATGGCTCTAAGACAAAGATAAATTCCAGCACATAAAATTCGTGGGATTTTTGTCTTCATAAAAAAAATATACATATACATATGTATCTTAGGAGCCAAAAATTAGCACTTTAGGATATAGGTAACGCCTTTTTCCTTTTCTTTAAGTTTTATCACATTTTGGGACAATTTTTGTATGCCTATTCATAACTTATCAGTATTTGTTATCAGGTTCAGGCGAATATACAGGTACATAGATTGCAATTAGGAAAAACATTTCACATTCGTGGCGGAAGTATGTAGTATGTAATCATTATGCATGTAATGGCTGCAACCAAGGCGAATTCATTAAAGGTGGTGTTAAAAAACAGCTGACTATAAACTTTTTTCCGAATCGAAGTGGGTCTAATGTCAAACTCGTTGTTTATGTTTACATTCTGATTGGCAATATTTTTACGTTTTGTGGTGTTTTGCGGTGTTTTTCAGAATTTTGCGGTTTTCTTTGAATATTGTGCTATAATTAATATAAAAAGATATGGGAAAGTGTGCTATTTGCTTCAAAAAAGTGGAACGAGGAACGGGACCGTTCTTCCAGGTGTCAAGCGAAGATTACAAGCGCTTGTTGTGGGGTACCCATTGCCGGATGCAATTCCGACCCAGGGACGTCGTTTGTGGCGACCACTTTTCGCGCGAAGTAATGATTTGCGGTGGAAATAAGGCAAGATTGCTGCCAAAAGCAATTCCACATCCTCCATCGTTCGATGTAAGCAGGTCAGATTGCATGCCAACTGGCCCAAAATCCGTCACTACGGATTCGTGTTTTGTTGAAATAGAGTAAGTTAACACATTGGTAGTTTATAGAAAATTATTGTTAAACTTTAATAAAGGTCGGAGAAAAGATTTTCGGTTGCCACTGAAGGTCCTCAGACGCATGACTCTCAAACGCAAACAGAGTAAGTGCTTTAGATAAAAAATACAATGTCTCAATGTTTCAATATTTTGCAACCTCTTTCCAGCTGTATAATTTTCGAGGCCTTAATGGAGCCAGATATTGCAAGCCTCAAGAAGGAGATTAAAAAGTTAAAAGAACAGATTAAAGATTTACGCCGCCAGCTGGATGAATCCAACTCCGTGGTGAATAACTTAAATCGAATTTTCACTGAAGGACAAGTTCGTAAGTTGAGTCTGCCAGGTATGTTTTAAATTTTATTGTAATATAAGATTGTGAATATGTTTAACAAATTATACATATATATGTAGACAGAAATATTAAATGGTCGTGGAAAGACATTTCCAACGCAATTTGTTTGCACGCGGCTGGACCGAGAGCGTACGGTCACTTGTACGAAAAAGGCTTCCCACTGCCTCATATTTCAACACTGCAGCGTTGGTATCGGAAAACCGATATAAGCGAGGGTCTCCTGACTGCATCCATTGATTGCATGCAATACATGTCTGAGCTTTGCGATGACGACCAAATATGTGTACTTGCATTCGACGAAATGAAAGTCGTCGAAGCTTTTGAATATGATCAGGCAGGAGACTATGTTCGAAAACCCGCCAACTATGTGCAAGTGGTAATGGCCCGTGGTTTGCGTAAATCGTGGAAGCAGCCTGTTTTCTTCGCGTTTGATTGTCAAATGACAAAAGAAATTTTATTTTCAATTATAACGGCTCTAAAAAAAGTAAGCATCACAGTAGTTGCAGTTGTGTGTGACATGGGTTCCACCAATCGCAAGTTATGGAAGGAGTTGAATGTTACAATAGGTATAAAGTGTTATTATATAACCTTATTCTTACCATTGAATGCAAGGAGCAAATCAAAATGAACTATTAATTATGTTTTCAGATGAGCCATGGTTTGTACATCCAACAGATGAAAACGTAAAAGTTTTCGCATTCGCTGACGCACCGCATCTGCTGAAACTTGTAAGAAACCATTTTTTGGACAGCGGCGTTGTGTGGAATGGACCGATTCTGACGACAAAAACGATTTGCGATGTGCTGAAATATACCACAAAATCTGATGTCTCAATAGCTTTTAAGCTCACTGATGAGCACATATCAGTGAAAGGAATAGGTATAAAAAAATTTCATTAACTTTAATTCATACAAAGAGCATAACATTTCAGGACGCCAAAAAGTAAAGTTAGCAGCGCAGTTGTTTTCAAACACAACTGCCAATGCTATAAGACGGTGTTATTCGGTAGGGCTTGAGATGTTTCAGGCTGCGGAGGCCGCTGATTTTATTCAGCTAATAAACGACTGGTTCGATGTCTTAAACTCGAACATTGGAACTTTCGGATATCCGGGAAAGGTACCTATCTCTTGTTACTTTAAATTTAGCTTTTTATGATTACGGTTTAAAAACTCAAGGAACCATTCGGAACAGCGCTTCCAAAACAAATGGAAGTGCTAAATCGTATGAACGAGTTCATGTCGTCTCCAATTATTCCGCGAAAAACCGGATTGGAAATTTTTCAGAAGGGAATACTTATGACAAATAGCGCATTAATAGGATTATTTAATTATACTAAGCAATATTCGAATGTGGAATACATACTAACAAACCGCCTTAATCAGGATGTCTTATAACATTTCTTTGGTGCAATACGTAGTAAAGGTGGGCTGAACGACCATCCGACACCAAAGGAATTTCAATATAGGCTGCGAAAATACATTTTGGGTATAAAAAATTATATCACATACTAATAATATAATATTTGCCTCTTTTATAATTTTCTCTTTTTAGCTAGAAATACAGAATGTTTACAAGGTAGAGGTAATGTTTCGACAGAAAACACTGAGTGGCTGGCCTCAATGGAACCGCCAGTTTTGTCTAAACCCGCCGATTTAAATGAAACAATAGCAGATGTTTCACCCTGCTGCAATGAAAATGATCCTGATGGCGGTCATGATGTTGACTACATGCGTGAGCTGGAGGAAGATTTGGACGTGTTCAAGGCGCTCGATACTTCCCACCCAGATGACTGGTATTCTTCAGGAGGACGCTTTAGAGTATATCTCTGGATATATTATCAAAAAGCTGAATCTTGAAGAATATAAGAGTACTGAAGCTTCGTTCACCTGGGTGGATCAAGTATCCAAAGGCTATTTAAATAAGCCATCTCCGCGATTCCTGAAATGTGTGAAAGCTCTCGAACAAATTTTTATGAGCCTTAATGCGTTGGAAATATCCCATTGTAAAAATATTCACAAACAACTAGTAAGTAGCAGCGCGGAAGTAAATTTACCCGAAAGCGTTAAGCGATTATTTTTCAAATGCCGGATACATTTCCGTGTCCGGAGCTTGAATAAACGCCTCAAAATTAAAAAAGCAAAGCAAAGGATAATGGGGTACACAAAATTTCTGAAAATAAACCTATGAGCGCAGTAAGCAAAAGATATAATCTGATTTTTAACATGTTTATATATAACAATAATATTTATATTTTATTAATTTATATTTAATTTTATTTATTTAAAATTATTTTCATTTATTATTATTTGGTGCTATTAAGCCTTATTATAATTCGCAGATGTTTCGTGCAGAGCTGATGTCCACTTTTGGGCGTGAACAAACAGCCGAGAACCTACGCGGACGTTTTGTTGCAGCGTTTAACTACAGGCACTCGTACGTATGTACATATACATATACATATGTATGCGCGACGTAAGTTACAATGTTACATATGTATGCGTAACAATGAAAGCAACATCAATATGTGCGTTTTCATGAATATGTGCATTTTCATCAATTATTAATCAAAAACATAAATTAATACATTACTTAATTTATTAACAATTTTAATTTTCAATGACATTTTTACGCCAAGCGTTTGCTAAACTATTGTTATTGTTGTTTTCGAATTTTAAGTTTTACGTTTATATTGCATTTTTATATACATACATACATATAAGTATATTTGTTAATAATATGTCTGTTTTGATAATACATACATATGTATAATTACTTTTAAACATATTGTCGATATGCAGTACACATTTTCTTTAAAAATTGAACAATGAAAAAAATAATAAATACTTGAATTGTTGTACATACATATTCTTGTTAAATTTGGAATTTTTCTAGTAAAACTTCATGTTGGTATTTATGTAAGTATATATGTTGGTAACTGTCCAAACAGTTCCGACGATATCAAGGATTTATGTACATATATACACATTTGTTCGATTGCCTTTTGCAGCCACATGATCACACAATAAGCCACGTATATTACATCTGTTTTTCTAGATAAAACCTGCAGATCATGCTCGTTATGAGAGTTGAGTATCAACAAAAACCATCGTACTACCTTTTTAAGTCTGCCCAAATGCTGCCAAAGTAGTGATAACTTCCAATGAATAGTGCCAATATATTAAGTTCTGATTATCATACTTTTTGCGAGCGGATCTTTTCAAACCAATTTTCGTAGAACTTGTCCTGCCACAATTCTAACAGTATTATCCCATCGCATATATTTTCCATATTCTGGCATAATTCTCTGGAGTTGGTGTCGAGAAATAAGCCGGCTTGAGTAGAAGCAAACTATGAGTAGAAGCACCTGATTCAATTCAATCGCCATGCAATGAAGCGCTGCAATGGAAAATTAATATGTATTAGTTCTAATTGTAATAGCAATGAGATTTGACTATAGCCTTGATTATAATAAATAAATAGAATATTAAGGCACCTTTATACTTCGTATCCATTTCCTTTGCCGTTTGTTTACCAGTCCACCAGTCCGCTGTTTTCCACCAGCTTATCTGCAATGATATAAATACCATAAGCATTTACTTGTGCTTACGTATATACTATACACTTTTAACATTACGTACCTTGTATTTTTAATAAAATTAGGTCCATTTAACACAATTATGTGAACGGCAAACCTTCCTTTCTTTTTGTTATTTTTTATTTATATGCAGGAGAAATGTCAGATTTTGACGTTTACACCAATGGCGAATACAGATTTTGACAATACACCCACAAAATTACAAAAACAAAATACACGGGATTTTTCCTACCACCACCTTTAATGAATTCGCCTTGGCTGCAACACAATGCCGACGTTCGGCCGAAATTTCGCCCAGCAAAGCGGCATCCTCAGTGACGTTCGCCCGGAAATTTTGCTTACTAAAACATAATTACGGCTACAACGAAATCAGCTGATTATGCCAAGTTGTATGTCAGCTGATAGAGTGACCATAGAATGAATACAGCGAGAAAAAGGCTAAAACAGAAAATGGTAAAAATAGCTTTTACAAAAGTTATATTTTTTCAAGTAACAGAATTAATACTTTTGAACATTTGAAACTAAACCAATTTTTGTTTTGTTTCGATTTTAAGACCTTAGAATATTTAACATATGGTCACAATGGTTCACAATTTGTCGCTGCTGCCCGCGACGACAATATAAATAGATCATTTCCGCGAATAGACGTCGGACGAATTTCGTCGTGCGCTTTGGTTGTGCGCGTTCTCATATACGGTGGTGTGTTCTGTTTTTCACGACGAATATTCGCGACAAAATTTTATCAAATTCCAGTTTTTCTGCCAAACCTTCGTATATATCTTATGTTTGATCGATTTTACTGCATTATAGGTAGAGATCACTAACCATTTTTAATTTTCGAATAATGTCGTTATATGGAAGATGAGCGCTGTTTTGATGCAATCGTACTTTAGCCTAGACATAGGGTAAGAAGGGTACCAAGTTTAATTGAAAAACATTTTTTGTTGACGAAAAAAAAATTTTTGTCCGCTGCGCCATACAAATGAAACTGCCGCATAAGTCGAAAAAACTGCCAAATTACACTTCAAACAAGTTCACATTTTTGATCCATAAACATTTAATGAACAATCGAATATTTGACGAACTGCAGCAAATTGAAAAAAATATTGTCTTGATAAAATCGTAATTAAAGTTAAATCGTTGGATTTCTGTACGACAATGAGTTGCACTACAAAAAGTGGTAGTTTTAAAACTATATATTTACTTGAAATATATGTATAATTCTTAGACTAAACGAAAACTATATAAAATATCTACGAGAAAGTTCGCTGACGATTCATATCCCTGCGCAACCACTAGTTTATATGTTGAAGGTTTTAATTTATTGACAAGTATAGTCAATACATTTTATTTACGTTGATCAGTTGAGTAACAGATTCAGGCCCTTTTTCAAGTGGCTAAAATTTTAGGTTTTTTTTAGTTTAATTGACCTTTAAAATGGCCTCGAGCTTCAAAAGTATTCTATAGGTACTTGGACTAGTATTTTGTTATATAAAAATTGAAAGGGGATATATCTGCATACTATGAAATTGCATACTATGGACTTTTCATAAAAATGGTGGAGATTTGGTGAAAATATGTTGAATTTTTTTTCTAATTTTGTAAAAAATGTTTCGCTTGGGTTTATATGGATTTTATTAGGAAATGAACTGTATTTTAATTAAAAAATAATATAAATTAACTAACAAACCCAACGAACTACGTCCCGCCCTAAATTGATTAGAAACAAATTAAACACTTTTTGATCTTTGTTGTGTAAGTATTTAGTGTATTTTATTTGTACGGACTGTAAATGGTTTGAAGAAATAACGTTTTAGATAAATTCAAAGCTTTGTGGTAAACTACGTTCCTCGTTTTATTGTCTAGCGTGTAGCTTTCCATTACACGAACATGCGACATACATATAATTGCCTATGTGAGAAGTATTGTAATTCAATATTAATTTCACATACTTCTAAGGAATGATTCAAAAGAAAAATCGGTTCGAATGGTATTCTCGGAATGAGCACTTCCTTATTCTGATCGGTGGCATAATATATCTAAAATAGTGGAAGTGTAACGTCTTAGAAGTCCAATAGTCACTCTCGAACCAATCGAGCCATATCCGCAAAAAAATTTTAAACTCCATATTAAATTTAGCACACGAATCACCTTTTTAAACACAACATCTTTAAATGGTATGGTATTAATGGGTAAATGCATATTCTGATTAAATTTAGCACACGAATCACCTTTTTAAACACAACATCTTTAAATGGTATGGTATTAATGGGTAAATGCATATTCTGATTCTTGCGTTTCTAAGCTTACATCAATTTTCCATTTCGCATAAAATTTTTTTTGTAGATATTACTCGCAATATGTACACTGTAAATGGCTATTAAAAAATAGGGGTTGATATTAAAACAACAAAGATTAGTAATATTCAGGTTATATATGTTAACCTGGCATATGTTAACAGTGCCAAAATAATAAACTAATCCGTCAGCAATACAGGTAGGGCGAAAATGCAACTCAAATTGCACAACTTTTCCCACACCATAGCCCAGACGCTGATTCAGCACACGCGCAACCGAAATTTGCGAATTCGTGGAATTCAAATGCAATTGCCCGGTGCATTTAGTTAAGCTTTTAGATTAAGTACAATTGTAAATTCAGTTATTAAATAAAGCTCATTCGTAAAGGTCGTGCTGACCTAAAAAAAGATTTTTTTATTTAAATGTAAAAGTAAATCTTTAACTGGCGCCCAACGTAGGGCCTGAGTTGTTGCTAATCGCGTGTGGAAAAAAAGGTTTCGGTATAGTCCTTACCGAGATCAAACCAAAACGCCGAGTGAATTAAAACATTAATAAAAATCACAATTGTTATAAACCAACTAAACCACCGCCTTAAACGTCCACGCCGTTCCAGTAATTTTACAGCAAAACGCCAGGACAGAAGGGAAGCAGTAGCCTAGGCCCCAGCAACACCACCCCGGTATCTAGTCCAGAGCATCACCGCACACGGATAAAAGTGTGAGGGAAAGAGCCACCGAGTAGCGAAAGCAAAAAGGAGACGCGAGTCGTCAGCCGCCGCACCACTATGATAAGGTTATTTATGTAAGTAATCTATTATTTTAGAAATAACAAAGTACTTTAAGAAATTGCAAAATCAAGTGAAAAATTTGTGAAATTGCAATTGAATACAAAATAAAATTATTTGAATTAAACATTTTTAGTAATAGAAACAAAAAACAAAAAATATATGTAAAGAACAGCTTGTACAGCCAATAACTTACAAAATCCAACCATTTATAACATTGCTTAATTCTGAGATTCCTACGGGACCCTCCAGGATAGAAATAAATAACAATCATACCTTTAACAAACAGCCATTAACCAAACAAACCATTCTATAACATTGCTTAATTCTGCGATTCCTACGGGACCCTCCAGGGTAGAAAAGCCCTCTTTCCTAGAAGGAGTAACCAAAAACATAATAATAAAACAAATTAGATTTAATTAGAATAATTACAACCAAATTTTGAAACCAAATATTTTTATAATGTCAAAACCGTCAAACCTCGTTCAACCTTCTGTGCTAAACGCACCTCCTACCGAACAGACTCCTTCCCCATATAACACAAATACCCTAAACATGGACAACATATTCAAAAACGAAGGACGAAACCTAGTGCAAACCGCCCTTAATCCAAATGCAGACGTCTCTACTTTTACCGATATATCCATTGATGCGAACTTCACCAACCAATGTTTTCGAGTTAGACAAAATTTCGGACGTCATACGATGCCTCCGCGGATTCTCAGGAAAGCCAGGGAAGTTTAACTCTTAGAAGAAGAATGTAGATCGAATACTTCAGATCTACGAGCCCCAAAGAGGAACCCCTAAATACTAAGGGATCCTCAATGTCATCCGTAAAAAAATCGTTGGCAATGCTGACATTGCTTTGGAGTCAGACAATACTCCACTTGACTGGCAGGCTATCTCCAAGTGCCTGACTCTTCACTACGCAGAAAAGCGCGACTTAGGTACACTCGAGTACCAAATGACCTCGCTTGTGCAGAGTAATTCCACAATTCAGAGTTTCTATCAGCGAGTGTATTCTCACCTTTCCTTGATCCTTAATAAGTTGGGATGCATGGAAGTCGGCGCAGAAGCCATGCATCTACTAACACGCACATATAGAGATAAAGCCCTCGATACTTTCGTTCGAGGACTCCTTGGAATGAGAGAACCAGCAGACCTCCCGCAGGCTCTCCACCTAAGTTCGAAACTAGAAAATTAAAACTTCCGATTATTTTATGCCATGACTAATAATGGCCAAGCTAGAAAAGGACAAGATATTCGTCCACTCCTTCCTCCCAGAACATTAAACAACGAACTCTACCCTCAATTGGCATACCTGCCCCAACGAAGGTTGAATCTAACCACACCTTACGGGCCGCCGCAACCTAAGTATCAGTTCCCGCGTCAACCGAACCCATATTCGCAACAACCAAGTAATCACCATCGCGACCATTCCAAAACCCTTTACCGAGACCAGAGCCGATGGACATCGATAAATCGCTACGAACACGAAATATAAATTACATGAATAAACCGCGTGCCAATGACCCTTCTAACAAAAGACCTCCTACCAGTAACCCACGGGTACCAAACAAAGTACTTAGGAATTATCACATAGATTCAGATCCCGTTCAAAACCCGAATCAAGACGAATACCCTCACACTGACCAACAGACTAATAATGACGCAGGATATTACGACGAAGACAGACAGAATGACTATTATATTGACAAAACAGACCTACATTTTTTAGAATGAATCACTCTTCTCTGCCCTACTTTGAATGCAAGCTGAAGAGTGGAGATAAAGTGAAGTTTGTTATAGATATAGGATCGACAAAAAATTAATGTACGACCCTCTATTGTGCCAAATCCCATTAAAAATTAATCGAACCTCTTTGCAAAATCAATAGCAGGCGATATCGAGATAAACCTTTTTAATACGAACAATTTCTTACGGACTTAACCAAATTCGTTTATTCGGACATACCTCAGGACAATATCCTTTATCCTATCGTAAAGCACGAATTAACCCAAACCCTCCAAATCCTAGACACAATCAAACCAACTGAAAAACGGTCAAAAAGATCAATAAATATTTTAGGCACGGCTTGGAAATTCATCGCCGGATCCCCTGATCACGAAGATCTGGAGATAATATAAAATAACTTAAATGAAATTAATAACAATTATAATAAGCAAGTACTTATTAATGAAATTGTTAACGATAAATTAAATAACTTTACTAGAATAGTAAATAAACTTTTTAACAATATAAGAAAAAAGATACATATGTTGAAAATGAAACAATTACTAATTTGCAAAATAGAATAAGATTAATAAAAGAAGAATTAATTAACGTTAAGTACTTCATACAATGGGCGAAAAAAGATATTTTGAATACATTGATGTTAAATAAAAATGAAATTGAAATTGCTTTAGAAAAGCTAGAAAATGACGAAATTCTATTTAGAAATGCCGAAGAAGCATTAGAATTTTCAAATATTAATATTGTAAGCAAAAATATGACAATTTTTTCTTGGTAAAGATACCATTGACTTTTAAAGAAAATTTTCAAAAAATGATTATAAGACCTATTGTCAAATCAGATAAAACTATTATAGATATTGAATATGATAAAATATAAAAAGGAAATAAAGAAATATATGGAGTTAAAGAACTCTGCGATAGCTATAAGAAAATTGAAATTTGTAAACAAAATCAAGTAGTTAATATAAGTAATAACACTTGTATGCCAAGAATAATGAATAGTTCTAATTCAACTTGCACCAAAAGTAACGGGCACCACATTCCACAAATCGAAGATATAAAAACTGGCATTTTACTGCTCAATAACTATAAAAGACAAATAGACGCTGATGGAGCGATCACAAATTTGACAGGAACGCAACTTATTAATTTCCACAATTCAACGCTGAAAATAAATAACCAACCCTATATTAATTATGACTCAATACCATCTCCCGCTATCCCAGCTGTCCTGCAACCCGCACCGATTGAGAAAAATCGAATTGAGTTACTCTCCCTGGAAGCTTTGAAAGAATTTCACATAAACAACATTCGAAGGATAAATATTCTAAAGGCAGCAACAATATCCAACAGCTCACTTTCGCTTGGAGCCGTTGCAGCTACCTCCATTGTAATAATAATTTTTTTGCAAATTTTGGAAGAAATCCCAGAACAAGATGATCATTCCATCAAATCGCGATGCTATCCAGATCCCACCCACAAATCACAGTATAAATCAAATCAAAGATTTATCTAATGATACACCACATACATAAATTTCAACAACTTACCTTATTTTTGACAACGCTCGAGGACGAACGTTTTTAAGAGGGAAAGTGTTAACCTGGCATATGTTAACAGTGCCAAAATAATAAACTAATCCGTCAGCAATACAGGTAGGGCGGATATGCAACTCCAATTGCACAACTTTTCCCACATCATAGCCCAGACGCTGATTCAGCACACGCGCAACAAAAATTGGCTTTTAGATTAAGTACAATTGTAAATTCAGTTATTAAATAAAGCACATTGGTAAACGTCGTGCTGACCTAAAAAAATTTTTTTTTATTTAAATGTAAAAGTAAATCTTTAACTTATACACTCACTTTTAAGTATGTATAAAGCTTCACTAAAAGCAAGATATTGGATGCAATTACGAAGAACGAAAAATGCTTGTGCTTTCTAGTAAAATGATATCCTCGCCTTTCCATATATTACCGTTATTTGCAACAACAATCTTCCCTTGTGCTATATGTGCGTATATATACATACATACATATATTCATATATACGTTTCTATTTTTTAGTGTCCACTTTTAATGCTTTCCAATTGCTGAATTCTGCTCGACAGGTCAGATCAACAGCAAACAGTCAAACATCTGAGTGTTGACATTCACAATTTCTCTTACGCTTTGTGTGATAGCATATGGGCTTGTATGTATACATATATATGTATGCATGTTAGTATGCAACTCGAAACGAGATGTGGATGACGTTTGTATGACAGGCAACAAGACGTTGACAGTTCTCTGGTATCAACAACATAAGAAAGTAAGTGGAAAATATATAATTTATTTGTTTGATTGCATGACACATATAAATAAATCATAGTAAAATTGTATTTATGTTAGTTATAGCAATCCACCCAAAACGGTAAAAATGCAAGTGGAAATATATTGTAGTTAACCGTTGTACCTGCAGAAACTTCTAAAGAAATAGTATAAGGCGATAGAACGGTAAAGTGCATAGGAGAGGAAGGCAACCGCGTTATTGTGAGTGTCATATTTATCACTTTTCCACCGGAAGTGACAGGAAATCTTTTACAAGTTCTCGCATTAACGTACAGACAGGCGTGCACATTTGCAAGTTCCAAAGCACGGTATATCTATAAATAATCTGCACATATAGGAAAATCGCGTATGCTAACGCACTCTTAGAATTCAGTATATGCAGTGTATGCTTCATGATATGTTACAAACTTATGAACTTACTATATTTACATAAATACATATTAGTAGCGTGAGCCGATAGCAATGCCATAATGTGAAGCAGCAAACATTATATTAGAGATAGCATTAATAAAGGTATTGAAATTAAATCTTTCTAAATAATACAGTAAAATGTAAACGATTTAGGGCGAAAACGAAACTCGCGATAAGGTGAATGTGATTTTTCTCCTAATGAATTTCGCTTGCGTTTACCTTACTGTATGAAAGTATGCAAGAATAGTTTTCAGTTCAAGAAATATAATAATTTATTTATAAATGGGGTTTTCTTTTAAGTTCGTACGAGTTGATTGAGTAATTATTAGTATAAATATTTGTATATACATAGATTACCGAAATAAGAAACATGGCCGAAAACTTATGTGAAAGAAAGTGTGTAATAAGAAAAAAATTAAGTATTGCGACACGTAACAAGAGGAATAGAAAAATCGACTGTGACTGCGTTCGATAATCTATTTATTTCAGTCGCCTCATGTCACCTAGGAACAACTCTCGCTCGGTGACTTTTTGATGTTCGTTTGCTATATATTTATTTAAAAAAATATACATATGTATGTACATATAAATAGTAAATGTTAATGTTTGATGAAATGATTTAGGTGATTCACAAGGTGTCATAAAGTCATATGTCATATAATAAATTTGTGTGGATATATATGTAACTCGTATGAGCAATCTTTTTATTTTTTGTCTTATTTCGAATATAAAAAAAATATGCCGCGTGAAAGTGTGAAAAATAAAATAATTACTGAACTCTGCATAAATCAGGTTGTGATCATGGGTTTTGCAGATTCAAGTAAGATATAAACATACATCCTTGTATATCTTTTTGGCATTTGTACATTATTCTCTTTAAGGCGATGAGGAGCAAGATGAATCCGACGAACTTTTTATGATGAACATGTTAAGCCTTTTGTGCAACCGCAGAAGTATTTACTTGGGAATTCCAAAGCCGCAGAATAAAAATCCCAAAAGTAAAATTTGAAATGAAAATTAAAACAAATAACAGCTTATAAAATACGACAAAAAAAATCATACCGTGCAAAGTTGTATTTCATTACTACTCAATTTAAGAAGCAAGCAACAACAAACTTTTTTAAACCATCATAAAATTTATGATATTATGACAATATGACTCTTTATGACACCTTGTGAATCACCCAACTGTAATTGCATAACTAATAGAGGTAGGTATTGATATTTTTCAAGCAAATACTCTATAGGTCATCTTTAATTAAAAAGCGGATTAACCGTCTTCAAATTGAAATTCTATCTTCCAGCCCAAACTAGAGAAGTGACTGCTACGGAAAATTTTTAAAACTTAAAAAATTAATACTGATGGTTTAATTAAAAATACGTATTTAGTTAGCAGAAAAGAATCGTTTATCCAAAGGAACTAAATATTTTAAAATTATTCACGATCATGTTGGCGTGAACAAGGTCTGCGCAAGATGTGTGCCTTCGCAAGAGTCGATTTACAATAATCGCTTTTATTTTTTTAGTGTACGATGCTTTTTCAAAACAATTTTTCTCAACCCTAGTCAAATTAGGTTTATGACCAAACTGGCTTTGGCGTTGTGCCATCTTCAGTGAAATTTTTATTATTATTTATTACTATTATTTATTGTTGCACGCATAGTAATTGGCTGCACGGTTGCTTCGTATGCTGCGTATTTCTTAAATTATCAGCTGTCCGTTGCGTATGCAGTTTTTCGACGTCAAACTATCGTCGCGACACTTGATGAACTTTTTCAGTGTAGAGGCGCCTGCGTATAGAACGAACATCAAGCACGCTCGAAGCGTATCTCGCGTCCATTACAACGTGATCAATTTGGTTTCGAGTTCTTTGATCAGGTGACACCCAAGTGGCTTGGTTGATGCTTTGATGTTGAAAACTGGTAGTACCCTCTTGCATGTTACGCGCCGCAGCGAAGGGATCAGCCTCTCGCCAGAGATATTCTCATAAAGGCTAAAAATTCCGACTGTTGAACCAAAAATGTCTTCGATGCCCGCCTAAGCGTTTAGGTCGTCAATCATAAATTTTACATCGTGTCGGAGCAGCGCTCGTATGCTTCCTTTATGCGTTCGTAGAACTTCTCTTTAGTTCCAGTATCCTTCTGGATTTGATGCGGATTGTGGCAATTCGTTCACTGAAGGAGGTGAACCTGGAGGCAAGATCTCAAAGTCTCCTCCCAACCACAAATCCTACACCAAATTTGTGCGCCGTCGCATGACAGCTGTAGTAGTCGTCGCAAGATGCATACTTTTTGCATACACGCCCCGAACTGCAGTACATCACCTTATGTTTATATGTGAAGGACATCCAGCAGTTGGATAGAGGTACCTTCTCGATAAAGGGTTCGAACATTCCAGGTGCATATCCGTAAATCGTAGCCCGTGTTTCGTTTGCGGCCGTCGTCCACGTGTGACGAGATCATTTCCAGGCTTGCTTTGTCTTTTCTTTGGAGTTTTTAGTTTTACGGGCAGGTCCCAATGCCAACACCCAACCCACTTCTGGAGGTTACAAATTTTGAGTTTGTTTATATCACGAGCCGCTTGATCCGTTCGTCCAGGTGAACTGAAGCTGCAGACTTAAGTGATATTTTTAATCAAACAGCCGGAGCATTTAAAGCAATTAAACACATTTAAGTTCAAAATGCTAATGCTGTCGTTCAAAATTATTAGTCGCCCAAATCTTATACCGATTTCAATCCAATTTCAACTTATTAAATATAAGCGATCCGTCTTCAAACATCAGCCACATCCTCATATTTTCTGATACATAGCCATTGTTGACCTTTTGAACTTACTTGAATAAACACATTTTAATTTCAGGAGAGATTGTCGAAATGGTCATCACGTCTTGTCATTCATAAACACGTTTTTCCAACATACATATGTTGTAAACGATCATATCGGTTATCGTTGCGGCAATTCAAAAACAGCTGTTGTTGAAATTTCCCTTTCGGATTCAGCTATGTATGCTTTTTTGAGCAGTCATCAGCAAAACACTTAAAAGTAAGCCTATTCCAATGAATAACTAATACAGAAATGTCATAAATGGCTTCTACAAGCATCAAAGAATATTTAAAAAATTATTAAAATCGAAAATAATTAAACATTTACACACTTTTTGTTATTTACTTTTCATTTCACATACAACCAAGCATTCGGATTCAATTGACAAAAATTTATGAAAATGTGAAATTGGGAGCACCAAACATGTGATTTCAAACCGAATCCACAGGGAAATTTTAATATTAAAAATTAATATTAAACAATTCTATTATTTCTTGCCTTTTTTGTTTGCACTATCCATTTTAGCGGCTTAAACGATAACAACAGATTTTTCATTTGATTTTGGCAGTTATTTTAATTATATTCAGTAGTTTTCGTCATAGAAAATTCACATTTGTTACGATTTCGTTCGCAACAATCAGCTGTTATCGACTAGTTGTCGATTGGGAACCAAATTCGCATTAGAGAATACAAATACACGAACAAACGACAGTTCGGACGAAACAAACGCTCGTATCGAGTTAGAGAATTAGGCCAATAATCTATTACTAATTCATTTCATTTCATTTCATTTTTTATTAGGTCTATGATTACAAAAAATCTTACACACTAGAAGTTCAGAAAAATTCTATAGTAAGTAACACACTAACTGATATATGTAAATCTGTATATTACGCCTTTAAATTGCAAATTCTAATAGAGGATAGGTAAAAATAATTTGCATACAATAGTAATTTTAAGAGAAAAATGATCTAAGATGGTTTAATAATATGGCATACGGCAACGTGAAATCAGCATCAAAAGAACTGAAGAGCGAATTTAAATCAGAACATGCCCTAGAAATAGGGGCATTCACTGCATAATTGGTTCTGGAGAAATCAATATGCAAGGTTTCAAGCTGCCTGAGGTTCTTATATGGGACATTAAACTGAATCTTACTTAGAAGCGTAGGACAATCAATAGTCCCAGAAATGATACCAATGATAAATGAAGACGACAGTATAGATTTTCTGTTCTCAAGGGATTTTAAGTTTATCAATAGACAACGAGATCGGTAAGATGGCAAAGGATCTGAAAAATGCATTGATCGAAGTGCAAATCGTAAAAAACCTTTTTGAACTCTCTCAAGACGATTGGAAAGGCCTATTTGGCAAGGCCTTCAGATAAAAGCGGCATACTCAAGCCTCGATCTAACAAACGCACAATACAATGTTTTGCGGGTATACGGATTAGTGAACGCAAAGCAATTACGACGTAGGAATGCTAACATCGAATATGACCGAGTAATGACATAAATAACGTGGCTAGTGAAATTTAACTTTGACTCGAAAATGACGCCTAAATCTTTAATTTCATCAACGAATTTCAGGGCAGAGCCGGCAATAGTATAGGAAGTATGCAAAGTAGTTTTTAGCTTAGCAAGCCTTACGTGGAAAAATTTATTTATGTTTAACGACAAACGATTTAAACAACACCAGTTATGAACCTTATCTAGATCATGTTGCAACTTTTCAGAGTCTTGAAAGTTGTTGACAATCGCAAATTTTTAAGATCATCCGCATACAATAAGTATTCTGCAAATGAGAAGCACGAGCCAATATCGTTAATAAAAAGAATAAAAAAGAGGGGTCCAAGAATGCTACCTTGAGGAACACCAGAAGGCGCAGTAAATGGACGGGATGTGGCACTATCAACAGCAACGACACTGCTTCTATTGGACAAATATGACTTAATTCACGATAAAAATGTAGAATGAAACCCCAATGCCGCAAGCTTGAACAAGAGTATACGGTGTGATACTTTGTCGAACGCCTTCGAGAAATCTGTATATATTGTATCTACATACTTGACATTGTTTTTGGACAAAGAAATGCAGTATTCATTGAAAATGGACATATTTGTGACTGTATAGCGCTTCGCAACGAAACCATGATGATTGATGGAAATAAGGCCTTTGACAACGAAATATAAGTTTTCATTAACAATTATCTCAAAAAGTTTTGATACAGACGAGAGCTTCGAGATCGGCCTATAATTACGAAAGTCGTTTCCACTCTTAAAAATTTGCGTAACCGATGTCAGACTTATTAGAAATTATTTCTAAAGGCTCAGCAAGACATAAACAATTTTTTAACAAGTCCGAGTCCGTTTTAGATGAGGGCTAGAGCTTACTAATGCTATTAATGGCGTCAGTAATTGACACGCGCAAAGATCCAAAATTTAGCGACGAGTCACTCCAAGAAGGAGGAGGAACATTATCTAAATCCAAGTCGGATTCAAAATTAGAGCAGAAAAAATCAAGGAATAGATTGGCAGAATCCTTAGCACAATTTGCGAATTTTCCATCAAAGAACACATTGGCTGGGACTGACGAGCAAGATCTTTTTGTCTTAATGAATCTCCAAAACGCTTTAGAGTTTGAAATTATGTTGGTTTCAAAGTTCAAAATATAATTTCTATATAAGAATTTGTTCAGGCAAGTGAATTCCTTTAAATAGCATTGAAATATAGAATAGTGCAGTGGACCATTCGATTTCTTATACAATTTACAAAATTTGCTCTTCAAATTTTTTAAATGCTTTAACCGTTTAGTGTGCCATGGAACTTTA
Source organism: Philophylla caesio (assembly GCA_963971545.1). Classification (NCBI taxonomy): domain Eukaryota; kingdom Metazoa; phylum Arthropoda; class Insecta; order Diptera; family Tephritidae; genus Philophylla; species Philophylla caesio. The sequence goes on from OZ020607.1 coordinate 64,234,336, forward strand.
TACGCTTTCATTTTAAAGACGGGAACGTACTTCAAGCACAACTCAAATAGTTTAGTTTTAAAGTTATGAAAACAATAGGAAACATTATTGCCATGGAGGGCATCACACCAATCCAAACTAGACAGGATTTCGTTAAACTCTGAAAAATCACATGCGGTATAATTGAACTTTATGCTGGGACCATCTAACACCTCAGCAAATTCATAAAACTCCAACTCGAGAACAAGAGGAACATGATGTTTGTCGGTTTGTGAGATTGGTGTAACACATTCCGATAAAGTATAATGAATATATAAAATAAACACTAAGTCTAAAAGTCTGTTAAGTTTATTATGAAATCCATTAATTTGAAGTAAATCAATGCTTAAAAAACTATCTATGACGTGAATCTCGGCTGATGAATTAACATTAGAGGCGATAAATGCAGTCGAGTTTCGAAGTGAGCACCAATTTAAACGGCATAAATTAAAATCACCGATGACAAAAAGATGACTATCAACGGAAATCATTGATGCTAAAGACACTACATTGTCAGAGTGAGCAAAATATAAATAGTCATCACTATTCGGCGGAATATACGATGCACACACGTAAACGACTCCAGTAGAACCATGCACACGGACGCATAACTGATCTGAATTGGCAAGGGTCACCAGTGCCGCCCGGTATTTTTTCCGCACAGCAATAATAACCCCGCCACCTCTAGAACATCCTGTTTTGGCAAGATCGCCGTCTTTACGAAAAACATCATAAAGATTTGGATCAAAAAAGTTGAAGAAGTTTTCATTCAGCCAAGATTCAACAAATATAAATATATCGAAATCTAGGGAAGAACTTAGCGTATAAACAACTGAGCATTTGGTCCGAAGGCCCGAAATATTTTGAAAGAATATTTTTAGATTATAAGGTAGGATGGTATTACTATTAGTTAAGCTATTTGTTCGGTTCAGTAATTGGTTCCTTTTGAAAAAAAACGGAAAGGCCGCACATTAACTTTTGAAGGCCAAACATCCGCATTAAAAAGTTTATCATAAAACATGGCAGAAACGCCATTTAAATTCACGTCCGACTGTTCGTATATTCGTTCGTTATCTTAGCGGCCTGCTTAAGCGGAATGTGTGTGAAATAGCTCACAAACACAAATCTTCTATATTCGATTGCTTATAACTTTTTTTTGTCATATATCGAACAATTGCCTACGTTCATAAAAATTGTTTTCGTTCAGAAAAAAGCACTTAATTTGAAAATGTCAAATCTTATTCCAGCTATATCAATCACTGGAACACTTTCCTTATTTAACATAAGGTTCTCAAATATGTTTATATGGAAAGGCAGTAGTCATCATTATATGTATGTATAGTTTCAGACTTTTTGTTTAAAATCCTAGATGAATCTGGCATTGAAGAGTGGGATCACTTTAGCTATAAAACTGGATTATTTAAAATGCTGAATGAAAACCTATCGTTTTTCCGAATACGGCAGAAATTAATTATCAAAGACCAGGAAAACTAGCACTAAATATATTGAAAATACATGCTTTTATTTATCTATTGTATATCTATTATAAAATGATTGAACAAAAAATTAAATAAAAGCGTATTCTTGTTTTGTTTAAAATTAGTTGTTCATATTAATTTAATAGGTATTTAATTGCCTTCGCAATTAATTGCCTTTTCTTTGAAAATATACAAACGAAGTTAACAACATAGTAATCTAAGTAGTCATCAACATGATAGCTGATGCCGAATACTCCTAATAATAAAAATTTAATATAATCATTTTATTTTAACAAAGTATTATTGGAGGATAGATCTTTTGCGCTGGGGAATTTAGTCACCACGATGAAACGTCCGATAACACGCTAAAACACGTAACCAAATCGACCATGTAGTGATAGACGGAAGACATGCTTCCAATGTCCTAGATGTGCGCACGATCCGCGGAGCTAACATCGACTCTTATCAATATCTTCTGGCAGCTTAGATCCGCAAACGCCTCTGTGCTGCAAAACGCGCACGCAAATGGACACAAGGAAAGCTCGACGTCGGCAAGCTGCAATAGCAACAGACAGTTCGCCACCCGACTTGCACTCCTGCTCTAATTAACAGAACGATATTTTCGAACAGTTAAACCATATTTATCGCTGACTACGTACCTTCGCTGAGAAGTTCATCGGATTTCAGCGGGCCCGAAAAACAACTGGTATGACGAGGAATGTCGTACCGCTACGAAAGGTATACAAGGAAAATATAAGTTGTACGAGCTTTATAACCACGTAGATACAGTGCAGCGGATTAAGAACCAGCGGCTCCGCTGGCTTGGCCATGTCATTCGAATGGATGAAATAGCTCTGATATTTCAGTTTAAATTAAATTTTAATCTTCTTTAAAGGGGGTTTTCTACCTGGTGAGATCAAAAAAATCGCTTTTTATTTTTTTGTATATTCATATAGATACATTTTCGAGTATAAATCTATTAAATTACGAAAGTTATCGGCCGTTTGGTGGAGCGGTGTCAAGCGAGCTGGTCCGCCGCGGCCTGAAAAGGAGGAAGGTGGCTTTTACGGACCGAGCATAGCAGACTAAGCGTAGGTGTCGAGATTTTATGAACTAACATTCATTTTGCAAATTTGATGGCAGATTCTTAATCAGTGACCCCAAAAACATGAAATAAGATGAATACATTAATTGAGATCCCTGGAATCAATATACATTTTTGCAATTAGAATTCAAATTTTCAAACGCGTTTTTCTCAAAACCACGTTTTTCGAGTTGTTGGAAGTCGTACAGGGCACAAAAATTGAGCAATCGCTAAGAAATTTTTTACACATTTTCATCAGAAGTTTGTGTATCCGTGGTACTACAATTTGCCGAAAATAAATTGTTCATTTAAAAACATAATTAGTAACAAAAAAGAGCCAAACATCGATAGTTTTTGCATTTTTCATGTTTTCTTCTTCGTTCTAGTACCACGGATGCGGAAAAGAGTACAGATTAAGAAAATATTTTTCGTTGGTGTTTATTTACGGACGCTAGGACATTTACCATGAGGACGAGTCGCCGCCGACCTGCCACCATTGTTCGGTACCCGCCTCCCCCCTTTAACTTGGATCACCAAAAAAAACTGTGTAAAACTTTTTCAGACAACAAATTTCATCCTTTTACCTATTTTACTTTCCGAAAAAAAACAGCAGGATTTCGTGCCAACATGTTAGAACCCCCCCTCAATTCGGTTAAGTGGTTTGTTTATTCTAAGAATATACTTTTTCGGGCTTAACAAATATTTGGCCAAGTTTAACTGTTATTACTGGACTAAAAAAATATAAGTCCGGATTTTAAAGTTATTAATGGTCTTTTTCCAAAAAAGTTGGAAAAATAAAAAGAGCCCATAATTTTTTATTCCTGCATTTTGCACCTTTTTAATATTTAATCATTAGTAACTTTCATTTTTCAAATTTCACTTTTTTATATTGCTTTTAATTAATGATTACGAATCTTTCATAATTATGCTGAACCAACCACGTGCATTGCCAAAAAAGGGTCAGAAGTATTGAAAGTTGTTACCGAGGTTCCTTTTTTTCATAATAATATACAAATATTCAAATATGAACAATATGTAAATTACATATAGTATTGATTACAGTACTTACCCGATATGCCATCATATGTCCACCATTCTTCCCAACTAACAGCAAGCAAAACTGAAAATTTTAAAACGGGAAAAGTTTAAATATACTTTTTATATTGTAACTTTACAGCTAAATATATGTACATATGTCCATAAAAAACATGCGAGATGTAGAGAGGGCTAAGAAATAGCCACTATGTACAAACTTGTTTTATCGTGCGATTTGGCCCATAATGGAGTTATGTGGACTTTCGAAAAAGTAACACAAACCCTTTATAAGACCATTATCAAAAGCAAGCGTTGAAGTCGAGCTTTCTATTAAAGTTAAATTACCATTATAACACGATTTGTTCTTAATGAAAAAAGTTTCTTAATGAAACTTTGTATGTAGATTGCTCTTTGGCCTAGGTAGGTTGTTATTAAAGCTTTACCTCACGTATAACGGTATTTTTAAAAAATGCAAAAACTTCGTTATTTTAGTATCTATTGGAGCAAAAAGACAGAAAATTGATATTTAGAGCACTTTTAATCAACGAAACTGGATTTTTATGAAATTTTGAAAAAGTTATAGGTTTCGTCACTAAATTTAGTACACATGCCATATAACGGTATTTTTGAAAAATGGGAAAAACTTCGTTATTTCAGCAAACTAAGTAAAAATTGATATTTGGAGCGATTTTAAACAAGGATATTGGATTTTTGTAAAATTTTGAAAAATGGACGTTGCCACGCCTACTTATGATTAAATGTCTGTATCTCAATTACAGTGCTAGGTATCGTCATTAAATTTGGTACACATATTGTCCTTGACATCACTAAACTAATCTTTGAACGTTTTTGAAATCGGATTAAAACCACTCCCACATCCCATATAACGGAATTTTTATAATCAGACAATATTCAATAGTTTATATCGGTAATTTTTGAAAATACAAAAAATTTTGCATGCGAGGGTATAAAAAAATCGGTTTCGCCCGAATTTAGCCTTTCTTACTTGTTAACTTGTTAACTTAATAACTGTAATTTTTAATTTCATGAAATATGGTTTTAATAATAGTCTAATTTGCCAGGGAAAGTCAAATTTGAACCATAGAAAAAGGCAGGCAATGGCAAACCTCCGAGAGTACATCTGCCTTGAAAAAGCTTTCTGGTAGGTGAAGGAAGCTCTGCACTTAAGTATATATGTACATACATACATACGGAAGGGATCACTGAAAATGCGAAATGCTTTCTGTCATTAGTACACCCGCGGGTCCGGCTGCATTCGTGCTTTCGTACTCATATACGAATCGGCATCAGCAGTCGACGGCGCGATGCTGATGCTAACAATGAACTGTGCAAGCTATCGGTGCTTGTTTGACTTTCATCAAAGTAAGACCGATAGCAAATTTATGCGCTTGTTGTCAAATAACAGTACGAGAAAAAAAATGTTTGACGACGCTTGGGAAGCCCGCTATTTTTTTTATATCAATAATTTCAGAAAACCAGAATGCTACATTTGCCAAACGCAAATATCAAAATGCAGTAAATATAATATTTCACGGCATTTTACTTGCTGCCACCCAGATTATGAAAAATATAATAATGATGAGAGAAAAAATCTTATTCAAATATTTAAATTAAAACTGACTAAAAGAAATTTTAAATCTGATTCTGATGCAACAACAGACATTCAACGGAATTTAAAAATTTCTTATGTTGTTGCTTTCGCTCTGGCGAAACAAATGCGCCCTTACGAAGACGGTGTCTGTACAAAATATTTGCTCAAAAGCAATTTTCAAGCTCTATTCGATGTATGGATCGACGTTTAATTGCGAGCATGCCTTTTCAATCCTAAAAATCATCAAAAGCAAACAAAGAAGCTATTTAACCGACAAGCATTTGGAGGATTTGTTAAGACTAAAATTATACGAAAACACTATTGACATTGAAAAAGTGCTTGATTTTTATAATACACTGTAGAACAACGCAGCTCTTCTTCTTTTTATGTCGCCACAAACACTTCTACATAGCATACTTGTGTTAGTGCGCTCGTGTTTGGTAAGCTCTGATTTAAATAGATCTAAAAAAGAGGATAGCTAGCAGAAACTATCAACAACTTCTGTACGACAAATTATAAAATATTCGGAGACTCATACTTCAATGTCAGCTGTCGAAATTTTGGGTAACCCAAAGTTACCATGTAATATATATACTAGGGTGACAATTAAATGTATGGAGTATTTTTTTTTTCTTTATTGTTTTGGTCTCAGTGTTTTTTGTGTGTAGTTTTATTTAAAAAAAATTCTAGTAAAATTTCAAGGTCGTAGGAAGAGGATTAGGGGGCGCGTCGGCCCCCCAAAGTTACACAAAATACGTTTTTTCACGCAAATTCTTACTTTGACTGCTTGTAACTTTCTCTGTGTTTTTTTTTTTTAAACATTACTGGCGAAAGATGTTCATTAATATGTCTACAATAACATCTGTCAATAACATTTTTGTCTAATGTTAATATTTAATGAAAAAAACTTAAATATAGGAGAAAAAGTACGCCTCAATGTCGATTTATTATACTTAAATAAAACTACTTATGTATATGATTTCTCTTTTTATTAATATTGTTTAAAGCACTTGAGACAATGTCTTTTTATTACAGTCCGGAAACCGATGGCGGTAATCGCTAACAATTTTTAAAACAAATTGTTTTTGGCGTTCATTTTTGGTAAATAGTTTATTATACTCTTCCATCAATTTAACCCCCCTTTCGGCAGTGTCATTTGTAACATTTAATTTTTTCATCAGTTCAGCCGCTTTACAATAAGATTGGTCCTGCTCCCATTTGTCTGGGTTTAATTTAAAAAAATCAGTATTTATTTGAAATCTTTCAAATAATGCTTTTGTTTCGGCAGAGACGAACTGTTCAATTCCGTCATGGAATATTTCAACGATTTCTCTATCATTTATTGTAGCTCGCTTTGTGTTTTGCTCTTGTTCAAAATCATTTTCCAAAGCCGCCACCATTTTTTGTTTTGAAAAAAGGGATACGTTGCTGTCAAAAAATGCAACACCAACCGCCTCAGGGCTTAAATACCACAAGTGGTTCCTGAACTTTTTAAGAGCAACATAAGATATAGCAGCATCAATTTTTTTGAAGTTTTCAAGTTTTTGTAAAAATAAAAAATCTTGATATGGCGCTTTAATGGCCAAAGGAGCAGAAAACCACGCATCGACATAGACTTCAGCAATAAAAACACAAATTTGACGAAGCCCATTTAATTCAGTTGCTGAAAGCTGGAACTCGTTACGGAATAAAAATATTTTTAGACAGTAAATCGCTTTTGCCATCCACCTTGCATGGTGAACAGCTCCTGGCGATCGAAACATTAGGCTGTTTGGATGTGTCTTTTCTGGTTTTTGACCCAGGAAGAGCAAAGTGAGTTCCAAGAATTCTTTATAGTCTTCCCTGGGTTGTTTTTCTTCCAAGATATTATTTACTGCACCGATAATGCGAACAGCAGACTCTTTCATGTACGTCTTGACAGTTGGATCGTTGATGCCATACTCATAGTTTTTAGCATCAATCTTAGCCCAAGCATTTTTAAATTTCTCAAACATTTTAACGTTTGGACTTCCATAACAGCTTATTTTTTCTTCGAAAACGCATCTTAAAACAATCTCGTATATATGATGACGGCATGGTAACCATTAAAGTTGTCTTTGTAAATTATTTTCAATTAACGTACAGGTACCATTGAAACGCCCAGTATTGACCGCTGTTGTATCAAACACTAAAGCTTTGATGTGATTTTGCAGACCATATTCATAAATAGCATCGCATACAGCGGATGCCTGTTCTTTTCCAGTACCGGAATCAAGTGCAGGTATTTCAAGAAGCTGTTCAACTTTACCGCTCGATATTATTATAGGCAACCTATCAACTTTATCATTTCCCGTCAGCGCCGGCAAAAGTTTACCATCCCAATGAAGGCAGATAGCGTCGAGCTCATTTAATTTTAATTTATTTTTTAATGCTGAAATTCTTTCTTCACGGATTTGTTCCCTTTCCTGGTGTACAGACGTTCGGTTTAAAATATAATCTTCAACATTATTACCCAGAGCTTCAACGACTGCGCTTATTAGATGAACCGCATGTCTGTCACTGATTTTACAGACATCGAGTGCGGCCGCCAGTTTTGGTGTTAGTATTTTATTTGTTCCCCTACATTTTTTGGCTGGAGGTTGACTACAACGTGGGTCACATTCCATATCTGGAAAACTGTTATCATTCTCTGAAGATTCAGATGACAGCAACTCTGCAGTTTCATCTAATAAAAACGACTTAATTTAAAGAAAATAAAAAATAAACAATAACATACAACGAACCAATTAATGCAATTTCACGATTATTCCGCTCCACTTGTTGTAATAAATTGTTGTTGCGTTCTTCAAGTCGGCACTCTCGGCGTACTTCTTCGTAATCGATACCATACATAAAGCCTGGGCGCCCCGTTTTTCGTTGACTTATCAAGAATTCAATATCTTCTTGATTCGACATTATTTTTAATGCACTTGCATGCGCCACGTCAAAAAGCATATCCAATTTTTCTTTCCACGTGTTTTCTTTGCTCTTATGGAAATTAGAAGTCTTCTTTGAATCTTTTTGAAAGCTTTGCCATTCTTTTACAATTTCTCTACATTTGTAATGCAGTGTTGTTTATCCTTGACCGGAATGCGGGCTTTTTCCCAGAATACGAATAGTTCTTTTACAACTAAATCTGAACTTTCCCGTAAATTTTTTTTTACTACACGTAAATTGAAAAACAAAACTTTCAACACTTCTATATTGGAGGGTAGTTTACTTCCCGTTAATGAGTTGGTACAATAACCAATTAAATATATTCGTTCACGTAAATTTCTAGCAGACATTTTCGACTTTTCACATTCAAATATTCACTTCGAATGATTTTTTTTGCAATAGCATTAAATGCTATTAAAAAATGTTTGCGGCTGCTGCATATAACTGTAAAATAAGAATCTATTTTCCGAGAACCATTGGTGCTGATTTTTTGTCGGTAGCTTACGCAAGCATTGAGAATAATATTGTTGAGGTTGTAACGGGAATATTCTCGGTCACAATTGTCAATATTATAGATCGCTTCAGCATACAGGCAAAAAAAATTTGAAGCAAACTTTTAAAGGCAATTCTTACACTTGAAAACAAAAGTAAACAAAAAAAGTCTGAAGTTCGGACTAGCGAGGTCTTACTGTATATAATTGTTGAAGCTACTCTTACGTAAATCATAAGGAATTTTCTATATGAATCTTTAATTAAATAAATCGACATTGAGGCGTAATTTTTCTCCTATATTTAAGTTTTTTTCATTAAATATTAACATTAGACAAAAATGTTATTTACAGATGTTATTGTAGACATATTAATGAACATCTTTCGCCAGTAATGTTTAAAAAAAAAAAACACAGAGAAAGTTACAAGCAGTCAAAGTAAGAATTTGCGTGAAAAAACGTATTTTGTGTAACTTTGGGGGGCCGACGCGCCCCCTAATCCTCTTCCTACGACCTTGAAATTTTACTAGAATTTTTTTTAAATAAAACTACACACAAAAAAATACTGAGACCAAAGAAAATATCACTTTCGAAATTAACTGTCACCCTAATATATACAGTAAGGGGACGTCCCTGAAAATGCAACTTTTATGCACGAAATTCACGTAAGATCCCTCTTTGAAAAAAAGCATGTGGTACGCAGATGGTACACTAACTAGATTTTGGCAAAAAACACCTGGCCTATTCACACTGGAGGAACATTTTGTGGACGGAAGAGTCAAAAATTGCTCTGTACTATGGTAAAGGCTCTCGGACGATCGTGAGACGCCCCCTTTATATGGAATATCATCCAAAGTACACTGCGAAGACGTTGAAGTATGGGGGATTCAATATAATGTTACGGGGCTGCTACTCATATCATGGTGTGTGATCTATATATTTTGGAAAAAAATCTTGGACCTTAATAAGTACGTAAAAATAATGAAATATGTTGTCCTTCCATTCGCAGAAAAGGAAATGCCACTAAAAATGGTTATACAGCAGAATTTGCATAAAAAAGGCATCTTACTTGAATTTATTTTTTTTAGTGTTTATGTTAATAAAACTCTTTTGACCCTACATTTAGCAATGAAATTGTCCTTTAGTTTTTCAATAATTTTAGTTTTCTTGTAATTTCAAGAAATGTTAACCACAGGTACACACTACTACATATGTTAGTGCTCGCAGCTGTGCATGGTATAAGCGCCAAATTATTGTTAATAGTATTATTTAATAATCTTAATTTACTTTAAAAAAGATGTGAACCATACATATATTTTAAAGAGTATAGAAATAAAATTTAAAACCATTTCGATTGCTTCCTATATTGTAATAATTAATTTAACTAATAAAACAATTTCCGCTTAATTTTTTATCAGCTGTCAATTTTTTCCAAAAAAATTAACCTTTCAATTGGTAATTTCATTTGTAATAAGGAGGAAATTTTTAAATTCTTGCGTGTGTGCTTGTGGCCCACTGATTTAAAAACTGTATAGTATGAAACCTTATTTAATAAATACATAGTTATATGAATTCTAAAGTTGCGTTAGCTTGCCAAATTCAAGTCGTTTCAGTGCTCAATTATATTACATATGTTAAAAAAAATTAGTGAAATTGTAATCCTTTCATTCCTGATATTTAATTTTAACCTATATTCAAACCTTTGACACTTTAATTTAAATTTTTTATTTTATGTTTTTTTATTTGTTTTATATATGCATATATATTTTTAAAAACTATATAAATATTTTGTTTTTAAGTACCTAATACGTTCACATTTTTTTTGTATATATTTTTCCTCTCAAATGATCAACGTACATATATCATGATAACCTACTGTTATTCAGAATCGATGTGTGAAAGGCTGTCTTCTATTTGCAATTTAATATGTACTACGGAAACTATTAGCTCTGTTGATAGCAAGAGTAAGCCTCTGCGCTTTTAAAACACAAATATTAGTGAGAATGTCACAATTTCAATATATTGTGTGTTGACAATTATTGCTTACGAGTACTATAAATATATATATTTTTAAATAGTTTTTGCCAATTTAATACTGAGTTTCTTGCAAGCATTTTGATTTATGTAATTGGAAACATTTCAAATTTACTTATTAGCGACAAAATTACTTAACCAATGCAATATTCGTTTGCCTCTAACGTATCCGTGACATGTTCATGCATGTGAAAATATTTTTATATTATAAACCCTTCCCTCTCGGAAATCAAAAGATTTTAAAAGCAATTTGAAAAGTAATTTTTTCCAACTATAAGTGGTTTGAATTCTTTCTTTCTTCTTCTAACCGACTAACTTTATTAACATGGCGATATCATACGAGCAAGTCAATTATCTAACTCTACGTTTGATTAGAATCACTTTCTTAAACATAAAATATGAAAGAATGGCAAAACTACAAAAAAATTATTTATTTATTTCGACCTATTTTAAAATTTCTTTGTTTCCAGCTATTTCAGATCTATTTGCATCCAACTAATTTTATTTATAGCTGCCTTTTTTACAATGATAAACATAAAATCCCTTTTATATGAATTTATTTGTATAAGTGAAACACTAATTTTAATTCTCAATATTAATTTTATAAATAATCCGATAAATGGTACTATCTGGGGTAGTATGTCTTTACATATCCACTTGCAACTTTATTCTAATTAGCAGTACTCCAATTAGAATGCTATGCAGCTACAGCTTACTCGCTCTTCGCCACCTTCGGTAAGTGTTATACTTCATTCGAACTAACAGTACTCCAACAAGAATATCATAGAGCGAATGCTCACCTCAAAGCCACTGCTTACTTGCTGTCATACGTACAGATCGCTCTCCCAGCAGTCGCCGAACTCTTGCACTACAAATGTTAGCGATGCTGTTAAGTATTCATCAGAGAGCAGACTTCTTTACGAGGGAGGCCATCAACAATTTCGGCCTAACTCCTCCCCTTCTAAGTGAGGAGCGTCCTCGGTCCTCTATACTCTGTGTATTGATCAGAAACGATTTGCTCATTGCGACGTGACGGAGTTTTACTAAGTTGTTTTGCTGGGTGGTAAATAAAAACTTAAAAGCCTTTCATAGCTTTTTCATAGTCTTCTTTTGGTCTTATTTACTGATGACATACTGATGGTGCAGCAAAAGTACTTTCTCGATGTGGTTCCTGAAGGTTACAATGCCGAATAAGAAGTTATTGGGTCAATTAATTTATAAAAGCGGATTGTTGTTGGAGTAAGCGGCAGAGGTGTTACACCACTTTTTACATACTAGATGTTACACGCTATATTCTTAAAACTATTGAATTTTACACAAAATATTCATAAAACTATTGAATTTTACACAAAATATTCATCAAAATTCTTCAGATTAATTATAACATGTTGAATAAATATTTGTGAAATGCTCAGTTACAAACTGTGTATTGAAACTGTACTGTTAGTACATGACTTATCATTTTAATTTCTATTTATACATTTTTTTGATGTTTTATTATTTTTTTTTCTGACGGAAACTCAACCACCCTGTGGTGCATATAAAGTAGCTACAGTAAACTTCCCTTCTAAACGCCTCCTCGATCAGATGTAGAGCGATATCAAAAAAAAAAAAAAAAATCGATTACTTGATATTATTTTTTTTGGCTTACAATGAATTTCCGCTCGGCTGAAGCTTTCTTTTGGAATCGGAACCTTGAAGGAGAAGCAGCGAAATAACTAAGAAAAATAAAAAGTTTATTTAAACCTAAATTCAATTTATGTAAAGTAAGAAAAAAAGTGTTAGTCTCAATTGTTGTGAAATGATATTGGAAACGATTCCTCAAAGTCAATCGAGGAGGTACTTTTTTTCAACTGGCTATACCATACGCAGAGCCTTTTGTTTTTCTTTGGACTGGCAAGATCAACTTTTCGTTGGGCAGCAACTTTAATACAACTTTACATCGGCGTTTTTACTGGAGGCATCACCTAAGAAAAGGACGTGTTTACCTACCAGTTAAGGGATTTAACAACAAGAAACGTTAACGAAATTAAATACATTTTGTTTTTTCCTCCAACATATTTCTAAGCCATGGACTAGATTTATAAACCGTGAAATACCTTTCTGTTTTTATAACTAAGCATACATAGCACATATACTTGTAACATGAACTAACTTTATTAATACCGAACGAAAATGAAGCGGTATTCTTTAATATAGTTTTAACAGAATTCAGAAAGAAAAGAAGATATAATGTGATTCCTTTTCTATTGATATGTCTATAAATCAATTTCATAAATATTTTATTTACTTGATCAAACTTAATTAAATCATTTGATTCGCTTGCATATTAACGATCATACATATGTACATATCTACGTAGTTAACAGACTACATATATACATAGCTGCAATAACGTATGTATACACAAATGTACATTTGCATAACATATAGTACACATGTAAAAAAATTAGGTTAAATTTCAATATTGCCATGTGGTGAATCCGCGTGGTCCGCGAACTGACCTAATTCAACAAAGGGTTCATATGTTTTTCTAGTTTATTTCTCCTTACATCTTCTTTCTCCTTCATATGGAGATAAACATAAGTTCTCAATACTTTTAAATTTCGGAGAGAAATCTTAATTGTTTTTCTAAGCTTCTTTCATATTCCCGCTTACACCTTATGCAATGTATGTATGCGGTACAGTACCGGGTCGACTTTAAATTACCAAATATTTTACGCTTAAATGCAAAGATAAGGAAACAAACATATTTTTTTTTATATTAGTCGCATACAATGCGAGCATTTTACTTCAAAGAAACGTAGATCATCTTTGAGGCGGCAACAACAAAGCAGGAAGGCCTTCTTCGCTTCGTGGGACTCCGCTCCGATGAACAGAACAAAAATCAAGTAAGTGAATATTATGTTTGTTTTTCTGTACGCTACTGTAAAGTATATTAATATGTTCGTATGTATGCCTGCAAGTAGTAGAGAGTCGTTTACCTTGTAAGTTTGCCTTCTTTCTCCTGCACTGCGGGCTTACATACGCTCATTGCTACATTACATATAATCAGTGATCTCGTTATGTATATCTATGCATATGTGGAGATCCCCTTTTTTATGGTTATTATTATTTGCGCACTCTCCTGAGTAATTCGCGCATTTATGTATGCACGTACACGATATATATATGCATACATGTGTATATGCATATGCAATAGTTATATTGGTTTTTTCTTTACTATCTAAAACACACGCGTATACATACATTTGTGGGGGTAAATAAGTAAAAATATCTACACGGTTCAATGACCACATAAACTACCATGTTGAGGTAGGTCAGCGGTTAATATTTCAAGTACACTGAAAAAATATTAGTTCTTAAATTTGTAAACTTAAAATTATTGTAAAACTTATATTTTACCTTTACCGGTTTTAAATTGAGTTGTTTGAATCAATTAATAATATTTGAGGTAATTTTAAATATGGAATGAGCTTTATATAAATATATATTAAACAATAATGGATTTGTAAGAAACAGAATTTTGGTTTAATTTCGTTGGGGGGGGCGATATCTCATGGGGCCTTTAATAACAGCAAAGAGGCCGTAGGTAGGGTGGGTATAGAGGCAGCTCACAAACTAGAAGAAGCTGTCTGGCATAAGGAGAGGTATGAATGATTGGTGTAAGGAGATGTTATTTTTATGTAGTGCTTTTTTTTTCTCTTGTGTGCAAAATATAATTCTTGTTAGGCCTGCTGACTAAGCGGGAGACCTGTTTTTCCGGTAATTGCGTTTTAGGGAACCACGACTAGACTGAAGCTCCGGGTCAAAGAAAAAACCAGTGCACACACCGTGATCACCGGACCAGGCCACAAAAGAACAGCTCCTTGCGGCGACTAATGTAGTTCGCCATTAATTAGTCAACCGGGCTCATAACAGAAAATGGCGCCCAACGTGGGGCCCACAGATTAGAAAGTACTTGGTATACTTTATCAGCTTGTGGCTCCAATATAAGTTTCCCTCTTGGAATCATTGCGTTTGTCCGTTTTGCAGATAGTTTTGGAATTTTGGATAGATTAAGCAAGTGTGCTTGACTCCGGCCATATTATCGATTTTAATTAGTTTTTTTATTTTTTTGTCGAGTTTGGGTCATTATCTTAGTACGATAAACGCCCGCTGGAATTGACGGACCTATCGGTTATATGCCTAGAGCGTACCGCGAGTGTACTTATCTGCTATAGATTATGTATTTAGACAAAAGACATAAATTTTTTTTTATGTAGTTCATTGTTTTGGAATGTAGATGCTTTCAGGCTTAATGCCAGTTGACTACCCAATGGTGATCACATACTACAAAGAAAAGAAATCGTTCGTCTCACTTTCATTTCGAGATACATTTCCTTTAAAATATTTTTTTTATTATTTTTCGTAAATTTTGGAATATTTCAGAAGCATTTATATGATTGTCACTCCATATATATAAAATTACCTGCTTATGCCATTAAATGAGATCCCCAAGTCCCGATGAGATTAAACCAATTTAGTTAAAAGTTTTTATAATAATTATAATTATTAATACGGAGTGTTAGTATTAATTACAAGTAGTTTTGATGAGTTTGGAGATTTATTACTTTTTGCTTTTACGGATTCCGGTGAATGTAAGAAAAAGAGAAGAAGAATTTAATAAATTTATAAAATTGAAGTAATAAATTGAATAATTTTTTTTATTATTCACGGATTGGCTACGCTACGATCGCGATCTCGCCAACGAACAAAAGACTTAGGCAACGAACTTTTACGCGTACAGCAACTTTGATATAAATCAGTTGTTTCCTTTGTTGAAAATTAGCGCTTTAGTTCCAACTATATTTTTTTGAGTTATGCTTCCATGTAGATGCGTACAGTAATCAACAACACATTCTAAACAAAAAAGTTAGGACTATTAGTTTTTACTTACGTAGTACTACTCTTTCATACTTTTCATTTTTTTAAGTGAATTGTTTTTCTTATTTCAAAACTTTACTTTATATATGTCGTTACGGCACAGCGGCGAAAACTTGCTAGTGCAGACTTTGTGCACAGTATGTCGAGAAAACTTCTCAGATCGTGACGATGTGTTAGTTACAGCGTGCTCTCATCGTTTCCATCGGAGTTGTTTGTTATCATGGCTGAAAAGAAATTCATCATGCCCTCAATGCAGAACTGCATGTTCTAGTAAGGATTTTCCACAGAGTACTGGGGCACGCACTAGAGCGCGTATGGCTTTTCAGGAAAATGTATCTGCTGGTTGTAAAAACCAACCGACCACAGGAGACAATGTGTCACAACCACCACAGGTGGAAGGGGCTACGAGTATGCCAACCCCAAATATGGATACCGGGTATAGAGGTGACCCTACCACTGGAATCGACGAAGAAGACAGGATTAGAAATGTAGTTTCGGCAATTATAACTGCCAGGCAGGCATCTGCTTTTGATAATCTCGAAAATCGTGTTACTCAAATAATAGAGCAAAGGCTAGAGAGTACGTTGGGAAGTGTTCTACAGCGTTTAAACTTGAATCCTTCACAACCCGCACCTGCTGGTAATAATGTCAGCCCAGTTGCAAATATCTCTGCAGCTAACCCTCCTTTAAACGGTTCAACACCAATGTGGCCTAGGGATATTCCTACATTACAAAATCAGAGTAATTTAAATTTCAATAATCAGATGGATCAGTTACGTTTTAGTAACTTATCCAGTGTCCCGAATACTGGTAAAGTCGCGCAGCTAATCAATAGTTAGGACGTGAAATTCGACGGAACGTCACGTTTGTCAGTAGACAATTTTTTGTCGCGTATAGAGCTTCAGGTGATCGACGTGTTAGGTGGCAACTTCAATTTACTTTGTGAAAACGCTCAAAGTTTGTTTATAAATGAGCCCAAAGATTGGTATTGGCGGTATAGGAGAACAGTTCCTCGCGTTACCTGGCAATCATTATGTGAATCCTTAAGGACAAACTTTCAGCAACACAAAAGCCAGTACGAAATAAAAGAATCGATACGTGCAAGAAAACAAGGGCAAAATGAGTGCTTTGACGATTTCCGCAGCGCGATATTGAAAATTGCAGAGTCTCTGCAAACACCCCTGTCCGAAAGCGAATTGGTAGAGATCCTGCAGAATAATTTAAGACCACGAATTAGACAGCAACTTTTGTTTGTACCAGTAAATTCACTTGCTGAACTTCGAAGACTTTGTCTTCGCGGAGAAAGCCTTACGAATGAGTTCGCAAAATCCCATTATGTCGTACCAATAAACAACCCTCGTCAACCTCCTAGACGCCAGGTTAACGAACTTCATAGCGAGTTAGACTTAAACTTTGACCTAACAGCTGAAAAGGAATTTTTGGAAGTGGATGCGATAACCAGACATAACTCCCAGTTGAAGTTGAAATGCTGGAATTGCAGTAAAGAAGGGCATCGATACTTTGACTGCCTTGCAGCACGCACAGTGTTCTGCTATGGCTGCGGCTTGGCAAATGTTTATCGGCCAAAATGTTCTGCTTGTAACCAGGGAAACTCCAAAACGAGCGAAGAGTTAAGGCAGAACCTTCGCAACGACAGCAAGCCCTAAATGAATTTCAAGATAAACCGCGGTTGCTATCCAAAGATCAAGTCAGCGAACAGTTTGATAACTCTGAATTCCAAAATCCGTTTATTAAGAACATTATTCCCTATGAAGATCGTTTAAAGAAATATAGGGAAATTAGAAATAGGATTTTTAACACAAATGATATAAAACCACTACGCCATAAACGGTCATCGATCCGTATAAAAAGTTATTGGAAAAACGTTAAAACCACCCGAAAGAACATAGCTAACTTTATCTATTCATTGCAAAGTAAGAAAAATGATTTAAGACCATATGCAAAAATTAACTTGTTGGGTAGTAAACGACTCGGCCTACTTGATAGCGGGGCACAAGTTTCGTGCTTAGGTGGATCCTTAGCAAAGACAATTAGCGAACAAAACCAACTGAGACAACATTCCACTACGATTTGTACTGCTGATGGTAAAAACCAGATAGTGTTTGGCACTATTGAGTTGGAGGTCGAATATCAAGGCAAGACGGAGACCATACAATTTTTTGCTATACCCGATTTGTCCCAAGATGTAATTCTAGGCATTGATTTTTGGATTAAGTTTCAAATTGCGCCGAGTATAATCTCGGAAATTTCCCAAGTTGAGTCAGATAGTGTAACTGAAAATCTTATTCCTCTTAATTTTGAACAACAACAACGATTGCATTTAATTAAACAGAGATTTCCCAGCTTTGAGAAAGTAGGCTTGGGGAAAACATCTTTAATATAATACGAAATACAGTTAGAACCAAATGTCCGTCCGATCAAGCACCGTTATTTTCCCATTTCACCGGCTGTAGAGAAACTCGTACATGCTGAAATCGATGAAATGTTAAAACTTGGAGTAATCGAAGAAGCTTCAAATAGTCCGTGGTCCAGTCCGGTCGTTTTAGTTAAAAAGCCAAATAAAGTTCGTTTGTGCTTAGACTCAAGGAAAGTTAACAGCGTTACCATCAAAGACGCATATCCTCTTCCGCACATCGATGGGATTCTTAGCAGAATACCTAAGGCAGCATTTATTAGTTCACTAGATTTGTGTCGTGCCTTTTGGCAAATTCCACTCTCTAAACAATCAAGAGATTACACTTGTTTCACGGTCCCTAATCGTCCGCTATATCAATATCGTGTCATGCCTTTCGGGCTATGTAACGCCCCACAAGCACTTTGCCGCTTGATGGATCGCGTAATCCCACCCAAACTTAAGAACCAAGTATTCGTCTATTTAGATGATCTTTTAATCGTATCGGAAGATTTCGATACGCACATGTCTGTCCTTGATGAAGTTGCTTTTCAGTTAAGAAAAGCTGGATTAAGAATTAATGTTAGTAAAAGCAAGTTATGTATTAAAGAGGTGAAATATCTGGGATACCTTGTTGGAAACGGAACATTGCGACCTGATCCAGATAAGGTATCGGCTGTTACGCAGTATCCAAGCCCAGCAAATGTTAAGCAAGTTAGAAGATTTTTAGGAATGGCAGGCTGGTATCGGCGATTTGTCGATAATTATGCCGCACTGACAACACCACTCACTAACCTGTTGAGAAAAGGGAAAGGCTTTCAATGGAATGATGATGCGCAAAAAACATTCGATTTGTTGAAAGAAAAATTGTGCTCAGCTCCTGTACTTGCAAGTCCTGATTACAATTAGCCCTTTGTAATCCAATGTGAGTAAGTACAGCGTAACCGAACTCGAATGTCTTGCCGCTATCCTTAGTTTAAAAAAGTTTAGAGCATACGTGGAGGGACAAGATTTTACAATAGTTACATACCACGCCAGCTTGCAATGGATAATGCGGCAGACAGATTTATCCAGTCGACTTGCTCGTTGGTCTCTCAAATTGCAAGGATTTCGGTTTAAAATAGAACATAGAAAAGGTTCTCTCAATGTGGTGCCTGACAGTTTGTCTAGGCAAGACTTTGACCAAGTAGCTGAGCTTCAAAACATCGAAACCAGTCCGTTAGTAAATTTGGATTCTCCCGATTTCTTGTCCGAAGACTACCAAAACCTGATTAAACATGTCCGCGCAAATCAAAGTCGATTGCCTGATGTTCAGATAATCGATAACCATGTTTACAAAAGAAGAGAACACCCAGATGGCGATCCAGAAAGGGAATCCTTCAATTTGAAGTTATGGATTCCTAAATCTTTAGCCCCAAGTATCATAGAGAATGCGCATTGCCCTCCGAACAAATGCCACGGAGGTATTGCAAAGACATTGCAGCGATTGCGAAATAATTTGTTTTCGCCAAATATGACTGTCGACGTTAAGACCTATATTGCACACTGTGAGATATGTCGACAAAGTAAAGCGACCAACGTAATTTTAAGGCCGCCAATGTCCTCTCAGTATACGATACAACGTCCATTTCAGAAATTATATGTTGACTTTTTGGGCCCTTACCCAAGAACCAAACAAGGCAACATAGGAATTTTCATAGCCCTTGATCATTTAACAAAGTTTCCTCTTTTGAAAACAGTCAAAAAGTTTGACGCCGCTACTATCTGTGAATTTCTTCTAAATAATGTCTTTAATATTTTCGGGACGCCTGAGATAATAATGAGTGATAATGGAAAACAATTCAAA